>JAWWMO010000001.1:32740946-32751855 GCA_035047845.1 Dendrocincla fuliginosa | reverse complement strand
TCTTTACCTGTTCTTGTTATACTCAATTTAAGACATTCTACAGATTTTTAAAGCCTTTTGGAAGTTAACAAGAATTGAACACACACTTAAAAGATGGGGATGGTTACAACAGCTGAATTTATTTGTAAAGGAATCAAATTCTACCAAAGTTGTAGGACCTATGAAAACTGAATTTGGCACATAAAATTATGTTAACTTTACACCTGGTAGGAAAGTACATGTCTGCATTCGGTAGCAGTTACAGCCTAAATATTCCAAAGGTCAGTCATTTCTGGATAAAATCAATGTTTGACAGCTGTAAACGAGACAGAGATTTGGAAAGCAATGAACACTCAGACTCTGAAAATTAAATCTAATTAAGAACAGGCACAGAAAAATGTATGCTTTCAAGACCATTAGACATTCTGTAAATATAAAAGACAAAGGAACATTAGCAGTACAGAACTTAGAAAGAGACCTGAATCTCCGCATTAAGTATTTCTTTGAGTGGTGATCTAATTTATAGATGAACAGAGGAACTAGGACATGACACTAACACAGATGTCATGGAAGTGGGGTTTTTTAAAATACTGACTATGCAAGAACCTCATTATTGATTGTGTAATAACACCATCTACCACACTTAAAATATTGGTGAGAGGTCACCCTTTAGTATTGTTCCAGAACTGAGAGCAACAAAATAACCAAACAAATGTAACAATGAGAGATTTTGAACACATCTCACAATTCCCAAAACTCTTTTATAAAAGGAAGCATTAAAGAACAAGGAAAAGATATCCAAAGCCCCACAAATTAGAATGCTATCTGACTTCTGTAACACCATGCTCCTCAGTCTGGTATTCTGGAAATCAAAGGATGTCATTTCTTCTTTGGATTGAACCTTAATGTAGCTATAATCACTGTTTCATTTCTGACATATGTAATACATCAACAGATATTGCAGTGTAGCCACACACAAAGCACACATGTTGTTAGACCACTTTGACGGAATACTTCAAAGTACTGCACAAGTAAAAGTACAGCTAATGTAATTTCTGTGACTGTGTATTTCTTCAGCACATACTTTTACATCCACAGTCACCTTCATAAAAATAATCTTTTTTTTTCCTTTAGTTCAAATCTATTTACAACTATTTCATACATACCATTCAATTATGAATCTATTCCCTTTTATAAAGCATACACAGCAATTAAAATTATGTAGGGTTTATAAAATAAAGCTAATAATTTTAAAGAAGCTGAGAAAAATTGCAAGTAAAAAAGTGCTAACATTAATTAATTCCATTTGCAGGAAATATTAGAGACTGGTAAGACGTATTTTTCATAAATGCTACAGAAATTCCTGAAACGATTCCTGGACCTCCATTGTCTTCACAGTAATAGTGGATTATTGATGTATTTCGGTTTGCATGATATATAATCAAAACTTTTCCCTAACTGATCCTGATTGTAGCTCTGCAAGGGGTAGAGCTGACACTCTGGCTTTAAAGGGCCATAACTTGGAGGCATATGTGCTTCCATAAAACACCATTTGTGTTAAGAAATGCTCCCTCCAGGCTAGTTCTGCACAAAATGTACAGGTGTTTGTGAAGGAATAAAACACCGAGAGGAAAATACAATGTGAGCAAGGGGGCAGAGAGATGTACACCAAGGAGATGCACAGTTGCTGCCACCAGTTCCCATGACTGGCAGCTCAGGCATGGCACAGGGAACAAAAGGGATGCTACAGCAACCAGGTACCTCCCTGAACTCAAAACCATAGTATATTATTTTTATATTATTTTATATAAAACTCAAAAATGCCAAGCACTCGATTTTAGTATAATTTACAAGGTGCAGTAGGAATTTTCAGGTAAATGGAAGAAAGATTGAGCACCAATACACCAGCACATCTCTGTGAACACTGCAACATCACGTGAATGGGAATATCCTGCCAGTTTCAGCTGCGTCCTGGACCAATTTTCTTGACTCACTTTTTAGTTTCTATGCTGACACTTCTTCCAAAAGCATAATGCAAAAGACACAAATATTTCAAATGCTACTTGGTGCTAGAGAAATCAATGAAACTTTGGCCATTTACCTGTGAAGATGGCTTCATCTTCAACTTTGCATAAATAGTTATATCCTACTCTGGTTCAGTATCTTCCATTAAGCAAAGGAAAGCAGCAAGGTTTAGGAATAACCATTCAATGCTTTATCTTGCATGAGTATTTTGTTACTCTTTCTTTCTTTATAAGTAAGAAAATACCTTTGAAATATCAGGACAATGAGTTTCCCCACAGAGAACCTGGAAGGATCATCTCAACATGCTGTTCATTGTAAACACAAATTAAATAGTGACTAGTAAGAAAGTTACTAGGTCTGACCTAGCTCTGGCCACCAAAAGCATCCACCTAGTATTAAACAGTATTACCTACCTAGAAGTGCCTGAAACAAGCTGCTCTTAAAGATGCCCATCACCTTTCTGATGGCTTTTTTCAGTTGTTGCTCTTCTGGCTTCCGTAGTTTTTTACAATATTCTTCCAGCAGCACTAAAGCTCGGTCAGTATCTAAAAACAAATAAGTACAAAAATATCCTTATTGGTTCTGGAAAGTATTTAAATGCTCAAATAGTAACTACACATCTTGAAAGGCATTGTTCACATAGGTAAGAAACATTTACAATGAATGTTCAGAGAATCATACAATCACTAAAACTGGAATAGACCTACAAGGTCATCAAGTCCAACTACTAATCCTCCACCACCGTGTTCCACACCAAACCATGTCCCCAAGTGCCACGTCCACATGCCTTTTGAATACTTTCAGGGATGGTGATGTTGCTGCATTCTGTCATTAGCTGTATGCTATGAGCAACATGGACAAAACTGTACGCCTGAGATCTCCCTGCTAAGGGAAAATGATCTTTTGAGTAGCATCTACAAGTGTTCAACTGTCATTCAACCAAAACCAGCTGGAAGCTATGAGGTTTGGACCAAATTACAACTTGCAGAAGCTACAAAATTATAGAAAATAACCATGATGGATATCCATGAAGGAAAACTGGCCTTAAAACACATTCAGAGAAGACAGGAAAGCGTTTGCTTTGCATGTGCAGCACTCTATTCTCTCTCCCCTGAATAACAAATTTGTATCTGAAAGGCAGGTGTCCAAGGGCATGGTTAGTTTTGGGGGTTTTTTTCTGTTCCCTCAATGCATAAAATTGCTATCTACCTCTTTGGTAAATGAGACTTTCATCCATGTGCTGGCTCAAATGGAGCAATCCAGCCTTTCTGTAAGAGCTCACACAGCTCTGTTTCTCCTGCTGTTATTATCTTTGCATAGTCACTTGCCAAGAGCATGAGTGACATATAAAATTGTATGAAATCCAAACATCACCATCCAACTTTTATCTGCATGCACATATATAAAAATATATAGAATCATAGAATCATTACAGTTGGAAAAGACTTCCAAGATCATCGAGTCCAACCTTATGTTATGTTACAACACATACATAGGAAGATTAGGGAGCATGTTATAGCAGTGTAGACTTGTATATAATGAAGGAGCTCACAATTCTCTGCTTCAATTTCACCTTGGGGGGTCTCCAAGAGAAACACCTGAGAACTGTCCCTTGGGCAGGTAAGGGTTAGGCAATTGCCTTGTTTTCACCTAAAGCTGGCAGTGCACTTAGACCACTTATAACCCACAGAGAGAGATCAGCTCTTTTAGCCAGGTCACAGTACCCAGGTTGGGCTCCCATCACAGGTCATCCAAATCAAAAGCACAGCCATGAAACAAAGCTCTGGATCCAAGCGGGATACAGTTAGGGTATTCTCCACAAATGTTTGGTTATAAAGAACTGATTCTGCATGTGAACTCAGCTTCTTTTGCCTTGAAAACCCCAATCACAACATATCTTTCACTGACCTCATGACTGTGCCTGATTCTCCTGTACTTTTGCTGATACACTGAAAGTTCCGGCTGCCCTCAACAAAATAGACACTAATTTAAATCATGGGTTGGAATCAGTCATTCACCTTCCCCCAAGTACAGACAGGCGTATGTAATGAATACATGACTATTTATATTAAAGTGAAGCAGCAGAGTGGTGGAAAACCACTGCAAAATATCCAATACAGAGGACACTTTTTAGAAGAGGACTATCTGAGCAATTAGGAAAATGGGATTTAAATGCCTATTCCAAACCAGAGATACCACTCCTTCTTTTTTAGTGACTTGGTGAAGCATGCTGGCATCCCCTCCTTAATTAATCACTCCTTTCCTAAAATGCATTGTTCCTATATATATATATATATATATATTAAAAAAAAAGTAGCATCCTTCAGGGGTATAAGCAGAGTTTTTATTTTCACTGAAATCATTCTTTTTCAATTCCTCAAGATGAAAAAAAGCCTATTTCTGGTTGACCCCAAAAGAGTCCTAAACTCTACAAACTGAACAACCAGCAACAAAGCACAGCTCTAGTGTTAAATCTAAATCCCAGATAAATCCCAGATGAAGTAATTATCTTCCTGCCTCATTTGCCTCTCTAGCTTTAATAGGATACATTAATTTCTACTCCATCCCTAAGTTCCACCACTGAGTTGCAGCCTTTTCCCCGCACAATCTAACTTATCAGCAGTGTATCTCGTTTTCCAAATAGCTTGTGACGGGTTGCATGTGCTGGTAGATCCAGTCAAGATCCTCTGCTTCTGCTGAAAGCTACCACTGATGTTCTGGTATCAAGAGGAGCCATATCTTGACCAAGAGTATTTAGCATGTTGGGCAGGGCAGCTGTGTAACCACTGCTACTGGAGCACTCCTGTAAATCCAAAGGGTTTATGGAGACTATTCAAACCTCCAGTCAATTTGGTACTAGATTAGGCTTTCAAAAAAGCAACTTTCAGCCTTCTTGATGAACTTTCCTGGTTATAAATAACTCAGAACTAGATCTTCATATGGATTTGACAGTATTTAGCATGCTGGGGGATAATCCTGTCAGCACCAGCACAGCACATTTATACCTCTGCACAACAGACAGCAAGACAAAATAATGTAAGAAAATGGCATGTCTGAAGAAGTCTGAGTACTCTCCCCAAGATAATAACCATTGTCAACTCCCAGTTATACCCAAAACAGATGAGGACATCCAGTACTTTGTCTTTTGGGCCTAACAGCTACAAAGCTTAAATACCATTTGGCTGCAAGAATGAACTGCCTTCATTGCAGCACAATAGTCAAATAAGAGTCATATTCCCTGCCACCCAAATTAAACCGAAGTTTCTTAAACTTAATTCACACATATTCTTTTCATCAAGAAGAATGAGAGATCAGGGACTGGATCACCGTATGTATGAGACTACAATATCCAATGAAGCACAGAGTTAATTTTTACGAGCCAAAATAAGTCCTGTACCTTACAGTCAGAGTATATGATAAATGCATCCAAAAGAAAACTTTGCTCTATGATACCACTATTCTTCAGTACTGATACCAAAACCAAATTCAAGCAAGACCACAAATACATAGAGCACACAATTTAATATATCAAGTGGTGGGGCTCTATGTGGTTCCTGAGGAGGTCTTTTGTCTGAGAAAAAAACGCCACTGAAAAGTCAGTTTCAGCTGTGCCCCATGAGGTCTGCTGAACAAAGTGCTAGGTTTTTTTACTGCTTCATTGCATATTATGATACTAATTTTTAAGTGATCTTATTGACTTTGAAAGATGGCTTTGACAAGAACCATTCAGAAGATACAGTCCTAGAAAAACTCACACATATTCTAGACAGTAAATGCATTATTGTTTAAATAAATCATACTCAAAACATCTTAATACAATTGTAAGAAAAATGTCTTTAGGAATAAGACAGCTTTATGGTCCTACAATATCTTGTCCAAAATGTTATCAGTTAATCCAAACTAAGAATGCTCTAAATTTTCTTGCTTTTTCACTCCATAATTTTTTTTAACTGGTTCAGGAATGTTTGTGGTTTATGCTACCCATTAGGGAATGGGTAATTGCTACAAAACAGCAAATCAAGGACATGTGACTGAAACAAAACTGTAGAGCACTAACTTTGCTTATTGGATTTCTTTGGAAAACTTTTCTTCCTCAATCAATTTAAAGTTTTACCACACAAGAAATTACTTAATTTTTCTTCTACAGAATGAGTCTCTGCTTAATGTAATGTATTGATCTATGGAAGAATCAAAAAAAAAAAAAAAACAATTCCTTTCTTTGGAGTTATTATTCTAGAGGGATCACTAGAGAATACTCCGCACTTTATAGTCCCCACACTGTACAGGCATCACCTGTTTGTGATATCAATTTTTAAAGCTCCATAAATAAAGACTTATGCTAGACAGCTAAAAAAATCTGTTGAGGCAATGCTTACACATCTGATAAAACAGATACAAAAATTGTATAGAAAATGCTTTGCTAATACAACCTAAGTTATATTTTAACAAAATGTAACTTCTGTATATCTTACGGACAAAAAGTTTTCCAAGGATACTGTCAGCAAGAAATGAAGCCATATATACAAGCACATACAGTATAAGGTGCATTATATATCAGGAGAAAAGAAATTCTCACCAATAAAAAATTGTTCCTTAAAGCATTGCTATTAAAATGTAAGCTACACATAAGAAAGACTACATTTGATGAATACACATAATTAATTCTGCAATTAATTTAGCATCTACTTTGATGAAATGATGTAAAAATCAATTCTATCTACTTCTCAAGGTCCATGTCCAAGATCTGGATGCCACTTGTAATACTAAACAGTACCTTTAAGCAGAAGGATTCCCCTACTCTGATGGTTTGTTTCTGGGTCTTTGCCATGCTCTCATGTTTTTCAAGCACATTTTAGAATCACTGAAACTCCATATAGGCAAGGAGACAGAAAAAAATGAGCTTCACTTTTTTCAGTGAGTGTAACAAGTGGGCACTTTGGTTTTGAGTCCATGAAGGTGTTCAGATGACTGGAAATCTTACAGGATTTCTGTATACAAAACCCAAGTTAAAGGCTTACATGGTGCACGTACATGGTGCTTGTGAGGACACCCATACAACTGCCAAGTAAAGAAAAGCACATAAATGCTGTAAAATCAAAATGTCATTATTTTAAGTACACTTTTTACACTGGTCTAGAATAAACTCCACAGCTGTGGCACTATAGTCAAACAAGGTCTGTGGTGCACTTTGAGTTAGTTACCTGTACACTAGTTTGACCCTGTAGACCCAATGCTCAACGATTTACTTAAGGGAAACATAAACTGCCCTGGGAGCTGTACTTGCTTGAAGGCAGCAGGATTGCAGGTCACTTACGAGCTGTTTGAGTTTCTCTAACTATACTCACTACAGCATTTACAGCATAGTCTTGGTCAAGTTGAAGCACTGCAGCTCTGCTGGTGTGGAGGCAGTTGTGTTGATTAAAAAGTCATTGATATATACTGTGCCTTCATATGGCACCAAGGATGACACACCATGCCATCTATGGGAACAGCTATAGGATACAGGAAACAGTTTTTCTAAGTATCTCCCAGATGTTAATTCAAACCTTTTATCCTTTAGATGAAAACAAAGATATTATATCTGGAGAAAATTTAGGTTTATACATAAATTTCAATAATTAATTTGGAAAAGATTTGACTAATGGGATTAATTGAAACCATACAGGAAAGTTAAGGTGATTCAAAACCTGTCTCCCAGCAGCATCATTTTCAAAACTCCTCAGTCAAGGGTATGTTGAATGATGATGACTCAAACCAAAGAAACAGATAATGGAAGCTCCATGTAACTCAGGCAGATGTTGTTATGGCTATAAATATGAATATATGGCTATTTTCAAGCCATTAGAGCTCTTTCTGGCCACAAAAAAGCCATATAGGCTGAACTCTATATGGACCTATATATGAAACCGGCCAGGACCAGTAACTGATTTTGCACTCAATTTGTTATTGTTTGAACACCCACAGCCTGCTGAGATTGCCTGCTGTCTTCCATGGGAGTATGATCCTCTCACCCAAATCCTGCTATAAACCAAAAAAAATGAGAATACGATGTCAAGCTCAGCAAGTTCTGCTTTGCATGTGGAAATCACAGTCAGATGGTTAACAGTGCCCTGCACCAGCACAGAGCAGCATCAGGCAGCCACTGCCTCTCAGAGAACCAAGTCTACCATAGTCTGTCAGTAAGTTTATAATGACACATTTCTTTCCTCCCACTGGCATCAGGTTGTGAATGAAAGGATTTCTGGAGTGCAGCAGAATGGAAAAATATTGACTTACATGAAAAATGTATTTGTTTCATCAGTGAGAGATGTTTAACATTAACTGAGATCTAACCCTGACTGAGTTGACAAGATTTTGACAAGGTTTTAATATCAATTCTTTTTTTCCTCCTAATTTTATCTGCTCCTTTTTCTAAGATGGATTTTGATTACTTTCTGACTTTCAAAGTATGCTGCATAGGTGATTTATTTTAAAAAAAAAAGAATACCAACGCATTTCAGAATACCCTTTCCAGGTTTTGGACAACCAGAATTGGGAGAATGTAGGGCACTGAAGCTGGAAAAGGCATGAAGAATGGAGGAGTAAAAACACAGAAGCCAAAACAGAAGTGAGAAATGGAACCAGAGCACCAGAAAAGAAAGAGAGTGTTCTCAGTGAACTTTGCTAACTTCAGAAGAAAAGGATCTCAAAAACTACTTTTATTTTGGAGAGTTCACACTTTCATTTAGATGACCACTGACAAACCTCTGAGATCTGACGTCTGAGCAGACACTGTTCTCTACCTCAATTATTTTAGATAATAAATAAAATTTTAGATGTCTTGATTTGATTTTCTTCTCTGGAAAGTTCAAAAAATTAAAATGAGTTTCTACAGATAAGCAGGAGAGGATGCAGTGGTTTATAAGAAATTTCCAGGCAACCTGCCTTGGGATGGATCCAAGTCGAAGCCACCAGTACCTCATTTACTTTTCCTAATCTTCACACACAACAGCAAAGATAAAGGACTAAATCCTGCAAATACACAATGCTCTATGCACACAGCGGAGATGTAAAAAAGTCAGTTAAATTTTAGAAAGGTGCAGGAAACAGTACACTAAGATAGTTGAGAAAAACACAGACTGTAGGCTCCCATGCTTCAAAAGGCTTGAGAACTATTAGACAAATGACAATCATAAAATATTTACATATAAACATCAATATGAGACACAAATTAATCTAGCTGACTGCACAGAGAGAAAGCAGACAGGGAATATGTGTCTCTGTATGAACCAGAAACCTCCCAGCATCTCAGGCCCTTCATATCTGCAACAGGACTTTAAGCAACAATCAAGAAAAGGCAGCATATGGGTTATGCAACCTTTGGGAAACATAAGGCATTACGTATGTGACAATCACCCAGTGTGAGGAGCACTCGCAACAAACCAACAAAAGGGTTAAAAATAACAGCTCCTGAGGGTATGTATGACGTCCAAACCCATCTTCAGTCCTGCTAAGGAAAACAAGGGGATAAAAAAGGAGGGGTTAATAATTTAAGGGATTACCAGGCAGGCTTCTTTCTGAGGTTTAGGCTTTTACCAATGAGACTGGCACATAAAGAAGGCTAACACACTGTGAAGAATTAATCTTGGACCAGTGGAGAGTCTTTCAAGGAATGATATTTAAAGTTAAGGTTGCATTCTGCGTTGTCCTCATTTTCAATTAACTGTAAAACGTGTGACATCCCTAAATTAACTACAGCCTTGATGAATTCTCTGCAAAGACTGCTTTCCTGCAAAACACAAATTTAGCAACAGTTCAGTAGTGAAGTAGTGTTGTTCTAGACCCTGATGCTGTTAGCAGACTAGAAAATGGGCCAGACTGTGAGAATTCCTATGCAAGTACAACAGCATATTTCTCAGAAAAAGGCTATATTATATACTTAGGTATGTTAAGGTGAAACCAGACATGCAAATGCCACAGAAAACTGGACTAGAGTGAGGACAGGCAGCTCTGCACTACAATGTTAACATGCATTTGTGTTATTGCAGGTCTCTGTGCTCCAAACAGCTCATACAAAAGGTCGCCACTGCACCGCAGAAATTGCACAGCACTCTCTTGTTCCAGAATATCGATTTGCGTGGACAATGCAACGCAGAGGGCTAAATGCTCCGCAAGCCAGATTGCTTTGAAGGGCAGGAGTTACACCATGATGTGTCAGCTGTATTCTCTGAGACACAGAACAGACAGACACAAGAAGCCTGGAGGAGTCCTAGCAGGTTTTCAGTTCACCTCTGTGCTGTGCAGGACCCGGGCTTACACTCACCACACAGATGCCTGTCTACCTGCACTGGTAACCTCGCACAACATCCACAAGATCCCTCGCCGACTGATTTCACTGCTTGAAGCCTTGAGCAGTTTTTTCTACTATGTAATTTCCATGTTTTCTGTTATAAATCAGGACAACTACTTGTCCTCCAGATGTCAGTGTGTAAAGCAAACCACCATTATACCCTTTACAGACTCTTCAATACTCTGTGACTCGTCATGTCCCTGTCCTGCTCAGTTTTCTTTTTCCCCGTTCCAGCCTCTGCAACTTTTGTACACTGTTGACATTTCCAAAGCCTCCTATTCTCTTCTCTGGAATTAAACGTATCTTAAAGCACAACCTATGAACTCAGACTGGAAATGCAGTAATGCTATAGAACACTGACTGGTGGATGAAGCTGGACAGAAGTAACCACCACTTTTATGAAACACCACACGCACATAAATGAGCAGGGAAGTGATGATGATAAAAGAGTGCTTAGGTTATTCTTTTTTCCTTATTTGCTAAGATTCAGACTTTTTGTCTAATTTACTATAAGGAAAAATGGCTCCTTAAGAAAAATTTCAGTTATCAGTTATTAGCTGCAATAAAAGTTTGTGA
>JAWWMO010000001.1:32717279-32731703 GCA_035047845.1 Dendrocincla fuliginosa | reverse complement strand
TGGGCCGCCGGCCCGCGGGCCAATCAGAGGCGGCCTCGAAGCGCCTGGGTCTTGTGAGCGGGCAAGATGGCGGCGCCCAAAGGAGGGCGTGAGGTGGGAGGGGCCACGTTGCGGGCCGTGGGAGCGGCGCGGTGAGGGCCGTGTGAGGGCGGGCGGCTCAAGGTCGGAGCCTGAGCATGGCGGGGAGGCCGAGGGGGTGAGCGCCGGGTGGGGCCGGCGGCTGGGAGCCGCGGGGTTGAAGGTCGAGGGTAAGCCGCAGCCTGCGGCGTGAGGGGTCTGCCCCAGCCGGGGTGCTCAGGGTGGGTCACACGCGTGTACGGGGTGTGTGTTTGAGGGCCAGGGAGAGCGAGGGCCAGCTCCGTGACGCGGTGTCTGTGCCGTACGCAAAGCACAGGTTCGGGGCCCTCCTGAGACGGCCTGAAGGGAGATCCCGGTGAGGCCCTGCTCGCATGTCCCGCCTCCTCTCCGCTCCCGCATCCTGCCGAGCCCGGACCGAAGCAGGCACAGTCCTAAAGACAGGGCTTAGTGCGCAGCCTTCACCTTAAAAAGAAACTCAAGGTAAGTATGGCAATAGAAGTCTGGGAGAGTTTTCTCTGGGGTAAAATGTCATGGAGAAAAAAAAAGCATTTGAATCACTAAACACCGGGTTTAATCAAGAGCTGTTGCGGTGAGTTGGGTTCAGCTGGTTGACAGGGTGCCCGCCAAGGTGTTCCATCAGTCCCCCTTCTCAACAGCACAAGGAGAGGGTGTGAATAAAAGCTCATGTGTGGAGATGAGGACGGGGAAGTCACTCACCAATTATGGTCAAAATAGACTAAGCATTGGGAAAATTTAATATATTGTCAATTAAATCAGAGTAAGGTAATGAGAAATAAAGCCAAATCCTTAAAACACCTTCACTCCTGATTTTCTCTATCTCCTCCCTCTTAGCAGTGCAGGGAGATGGGGAATGGGGGTTGCTGTAGTCAGTTCATCACTTGTTGTCTCTACTGGTTGTTCTTTCTTGCACTCTTTCCCTCCTGCAGTGTGGGGTCCCTCCCACAGGAGACAGTTTTCCGCAAACTTCTCCAGCTTGAGTCCTTCCCATGGGCTGGAGTTCACCGTGAAATTCTCCAGTGTGAATCTGTTGCATAGGGTGCGGTCCTTCAGGAACAGGCTGCTCCAGCATGGGGCCACAGGTCCTGCCAGAAGCCTGTTCCAGTGCAGTCTTCCCACAGAGTCACAGCCTCCTTCTGGCATGGGATCCTCCAAGGAATGCAGGTGGATGGATCTCTGCTCCACCATGGACTTCCATGGGCTGCAGGGGCACAGCTGCCTCATGATGGTCTGCATCACAGGCTACGGGGGAATCTATGCTCTGGCACCTGAAGCACCTCCTTCTCCCCTGACCTTGGGGTCTGCAAGGCTGTTTCTTTCACATTTTCTCACTCCTTTTCCAGCTGCTCTCATGCAGCAATTTTTACCCTTTCTTGACTATTATCCAACAAATACTACTACTGTTGTGGTTGGGTTTAGACTTGGCCAACAGCAGATCCATCTTGGAGCTGACTGGAACAGCTCTGTCAGACATGTGGGAAGATTCTGGCATCTCAGAAGCCACCTCTGCAGCCTCCCTGCTACTACCAAATGCAAACCACACACAAAGCCAATACAACTGAGTGCTTTCTAACTTGGTATAAGTCTCTGGCTAAGAGTACCAATAAAAAAAGTCCATATGTGTTGAACGTAAAAGCAGAGTAGGTGTCTTCATAATTTCTTGAAATCTTTACAAATTAAGGATTTATTTGGGGGTTTTTTCCTTACAATTCTGTGTGACAGTTAAGTCAATTTAAATCTTGAGTATTGCTATGCAAAATAGGAAATACATTTGTGATTCATAGTGGCAAAGAGCCTAAGTGTTTATTTGGTTCATACTGGGGCTGTGTAACTTTGATTAAATTTGTTTGTTTTTTCCTTATGATCCAGGACTTCAAGATGACAGGAAGAGAGTTTCTTGAACTAGCTTCTCCACAGCAAAGACTATTTTTGGAAAGACTTGAGCAGATGGAAATCATAAAAAAGATGTTAAATGAGCTTCCTAAAGCAGATCAGTAAGTGCTGGTAAAATAAATGAAGATAAGTGCATCAAACATTTCAAGTCTTTTGGAGGCTTATCTTTTTTCCTCATTCTTGTACTACAAATTTTCCTTGCGGTTACAAAAATACTTAATTGTGAAGATGCTTGTTACTGCCCAGAAGAGAGAACTTGTGTTATGTTTTTCCAGTATGGTTAGTTCAGTGTTAGCTCTGGTGCTGTCCAGCTGGTTTCTGGTATGTGCTCCCCAGTGCTTAGGGTTCTGAGATGGCTAATCAGCCCTGACTGGCTCTGAGCATTCACAGAGTCCTGTGCTAGAGCTAATAAATTTTCTAGGAAACTGAAATGTGATTCTGCTGGAGTCATCTTGTGTCCAGCAGGGCTGGCCTGGGGCCAGAACTAAGTGAGTGTCAACCTGCTGATTTCTGCATTTCATTCTGCACTGCTTCCCATTTCAGGAAGGTGAGACTGAGGTATCCAGGTGGTGGTGGAGGAGTCAGCTGGAGTCCTGCAGGCTCACCAGCAGGGTTCTGTGCAGCACAGAGCCAGCTAAATGCCTTCTGGGCCTCACAAATAACCTTTTTGTTTTGTAATACTGCATTTCACTGCAAAACCTTACTGGACCTGAGCTGGTTCTGTTAGGAGCCATTTGCTTGTGTGTATAAGTTTGGATAAATCCTGTATAAATAACAGTAATTGGAAGCTTATTCTATTCATATTTTTTTAATAGGACTAAATTGCTGGCTAAAGAAACTGCTGGTATTAACACAGGGCCTCCCCACACAGGTGAAAAAGAAAAGGGTGCAACTTTGCATGGGATCTGCTGCCCTCACCTTCAACTTTCAACACTCCTTCCCCGGGAGAGCAGGGGAGGCAGATACCGCAGTGGTGATGTGGTAACATCTGGGTAAAAACTGTGGTACTTAGGGATTTCTGGGCTTTGGAAAGAACTAGCTGCCAGTCCTGGCTGGACTTTAAGCTTGTATATCTGGAGGGGAACTCACTATTGGCTGGAAGGGAAGAACAAGCTGCAGTCAGACAGAGAGTTCCTGTTCACCAAAGCACTGTTTTTAACACTAGGGAGTTTGTATTTAAAACAAACAAGCAAAACCCCAAACTCCAACCCTTCAATCATCTCTTACTTTCTTTCTGTGCAATGTAGCAGTTCTGTACTTCACTAAGCCTGAGCAGTTTCTGCTGGTTCTGGGTATATTAATTTGCTCTGGTTTGGAAACTTAAATATGCTGCTAAAATTTTAATCTTGGTCCTCCACATTTATGGATGTGCCTGCCTGCATTTCACTGCCTGTGACTACAAGTGTCCCAACAGAATGAAATGGCTGGTTTGCAGCAAGTACTCTGTAGACATTCTGAGAATTATGTTCAGCATTAGGAGAATGGTGAAAAGCAAATTTCTTTTTAAAACAAAGCACACAGAAAAGAAACAACATTCCTAAATAAGGGCAAGAGAAGAGATATGACCAATAAAGGTCTTTTGCTCTATATATGTAGCATTAGAATTGAATTGTTAGTAGCTTCTTTTCGTCTTTGAAAATCTGGTGTATACCAATAATTAAGGTATTTTCCTATTCAAAATGAGAAATTGTTGCTGTCTTGGATATCAGACATTTTTAATACTTTAGGTTTTGCACATCTCTGAAGTATTTTCTGTATGATTTTTTTTAGTGCTCAATGTTACTCTTAAGTATTAAAATGTAGTAGAATTTTAAGTAGTTTTTTTTTAATTATGTATTTTAATAGCTAAATGGTTTAAAGATTGTCACTTCTTATAAGTTTGCAAATAAATATGACAATTGGCCTAGCATAAATTTTATGACTGGTTAAGCATTTTATTTTCTTTGGGGCTTTAGCAATAAATCCAACTTTGGATGCATTTTAAAAATACACTTTTAACATAATGATATTGGCACAGCCTCAGAATCAGAGTGCTTTCTAGGCAACTGCTTTGCCTGGCAATAGTTGCCATTCTGTGAATTTTAGATTTGTGTAAACCTAAAGCAAAGAGTTGTTTCCACTAACCAGACTGTGCAAGGTATAATGCTAAAGATGATGCACAGCTTCCTTCTGTGAGTCAAATGAAATTAAGTAAATTTGCTCATTGGGCCTGTAAAATTGGCACGCTTGCCTGTTCCCTCTCTCATGTTACCTGCTGGGATGTGATGTTCTCAAACAGGAACTGTTTGTCAAGATATTAAATGCTGCTGGCTCTTTCTGACCACTTTGTTCTATTCTGCCTTCACCATGTTACAGATTGCAACAGGAGTAGTTGCTCTAAACCATATGTTAAAATATGGTAGATTACAGAATCCAGTCCCTCTGTTATCAAGGGAGAAATAGAAGCTCCAGTTTTGTAAACCAGTACGTTGGACTTCTGTAACCTTTAACTAGCAAGGTAGGACCTTAAATCCACGTATTCCTTGCACACAAGGAAAGCTTACAGCCTTTCCGCATAAAGGATCACTACAAATGATCACCAGCAGCTGCTGTGATCATTATTGCAAAGTCTCAGTTGCCCCACCTGATCTGTTCTGTAAGCTCTTATGTTGAAACTTAACCTATACTTTTGGGTATGCAGGCTAGAAACAAGGCTGATTACAAGAGCTAGCTGTGATTATAAATACATATTTCTTAATCTCTTTTCAGAGGACATTCTCCTTAGAAACATGCTGATGAGGAGAGCAAATTTACTGAAGTTTCCATTTGCTGTAGTAAATTTAAAAAAGTTGTAGAAAAGGCTTCTCAACCTTCCTGTCACTTCACTCTTGAAGTGTGTATAAAGTCAGGCATGTAACAAAGGATGATGTAATTACCCTCCATTTCTCACCTGTGAGAGATTTACATCTCTTAGTCCTTAGTAGGATATTCAGAAAATAATTGTACCACTGAAGAAACTATTTGACGGTTCTCCATTGCTGAAATGACTTTCCATCTTTCACAGGAACCTTTGTAATCATGGATCATACTTCCTAGCAGCAAATTCAAGCTTATGTGGCTTAGCAGCAAATAATTTCTTCAGGAACATCCTTAATGTCAGAAGGGCTTCCTTGGTGTCTGCTGTGCCAATGGCTGTTATTCCATTTCTTTCAACTGCAGCAGTTTATGAAACTTTTGTGCGTGGCCCTTTATTTTCAGGTAAAAACCTCTTTATTCCTTGTTTTCGAAACGTTTTGGCTTTCCATACACAATGCAACACTACAGGAACTTTTCTTCCCTGCAAAACACTGCTCTTGAACTGTTGTGGTCTTGAAACACCTCAGTTTGTAAAGCAGGGTTTGAAAAACAATGCATTGGGCAGCAGTGAGTTTTCAAGGTGGAGTGGGAAAGGAGATATATATGTTTATATAGATTTATAAAAAGCTGCTGTTACACAGGACATGTTTTTAGATTTTTCACTCAAAAGTCATGTAAAAGTGACTGCAGCGAGTCAGTTCAGTTTCCTGCATCTGTACAATTTTATTTGAAGATTTGAAGGTCAACTTTAGAGTGATGGCAGTTTCTGTCAAAGGCATTCTTCTAGATTCTTGTAAGCAGCTTATAAATCGATGTGGTGGAGCATGTATGGATATTGACTGAAATATTGTTTACTGTGCAGGTCATCTGAACTGTGAGGTCTGTGCTGTGGTCAGAGGAGGATTAGTAGGGGCTGTGATAGGTGCTCTCTATCCTGTTTTCCTGGCTATCCCCTTGAATGCAAGCCTTGCAGCCAGGTATGTCTTATTAACCTGCAATGAGTGAAATGTATTTATTGGTTTAGTCTTCAGTTCTCACTGTAAATTCTGTGGAATTTTAGTCTTTGCACACCTGTCGTCTTGTAGGCATTTAGTACATGGGGGGAGGGATTTATATTAAGGTCATCTCATTGCAAGGTGAAGTTCATAAGAGCTACACCAAGCCTTCAAAGTGAACCAAGATCTGCAAAGCGATTCACTGTGAAACACTTGTATTTAGCTGGAACCTTGGAAGCCATCCGGGATGTGCCTGAGTGTGGATGGTGGTGGCTGCCATCCTGCCAAGCAGTGAAGATGGCTGGACAGCCATCCAGGCATCCTTGGCAGGTGTCGTTCTGTGTGATTCAGAGCACAGCAAGGGAGACCTGGTACACAGTCAGGATGTTTTGTAGCATTTATCCAGAGAGCTCAGTACCACCAGGTGACTTTAACTTAGGAGAGGAAGGAGATAATGACTACTTACCTAAATATTTATAATGTTAAATCTTGACACTTGCATGGGAAAAAGAAGTAAGTTTCTATCATTATTTATGTTGTTTAGGTACATGTCATCTCCCTTGCCAGGGAAGGAAAATGCATTACGCTACTGGCTCACAGTTGCTCAGCCTGTCTTTAGAAAGATGAGTCTGGGTGTACTGGTACAGGCTGTAACTGGATTGTACCTTGCCACGAAACAGCATGGAATATATGTCAAAATACTACAGCAGATGAACATTATTAACAGGGATCCCGAAGAGCTACAAGAATGAAGTTAAATAACTTTTCAATTGCCTTGGATAAGTAACCATAATAAATGAGGAAAAGAAGTTGTTGCTTGTTGACTTTTTTTTTTTTTCCCAATAGAAAAACGGTCTCTGCAGTGGCATTTTTTTAAGTTTTAAATTTAAATGCAGGTTAGGTTTCTCGTTATGCCCAGCTAAGTGTATTCACCTGAATAACAGCATTATAGACCGATGTGTTTCTTTGGAAATGGGAAAAAAAGTGTTCAGAGTACCTGATTCGTGTTTGGCTCTAAGGTGATGCTGCATCTTTTAGAAGCTGTAAAAATGAGTATTTTTGAAAAAGGTTTTTCTTCATAATGCAAACAACAGCAATTTTTTTAAAAAAGGAGGGATGTTCAAGGCAAGGTTTTTCTAGAGATTCATCAAAATTTGAATATTTTTCTCCATTCTGCTAGCACAAAATTTCTGTTACAAGATTACCCCCTTTAGACGGTTCGGCGGGTCACGCTGTACACCTTAGAGAAATCTGTTATCACAGGGCAATCAGGAGTGATACTTGTGTCAGGCTTCCCAGCATATGAATCAAGCAACCAAAAAACTGCCTGATCAGAGCACACTTTGTCCTTGTACCTGTTTTGCATTACTCTTTTCCTGGAGGATGGAACTGTGTCATGAGGCCCCTGAGGGCTGGTGCTGTTACTGTGGTATCTCAGCTACCTCCAGTTCTAAGATCAGTAGTCCAGAGTAATGCATTTACAAGTCAGGCATGTCTTCACATTGATGGCTATATGTTCTAGAGCAATAAAAATTACTAGCTTTCCTACTACATGAGGTATCTTCAGTGTATTCTGCAGTTTGAGAACTAAATCAGGAATTTTTATATGGAAGCAATTCTCTCAACCTGATGTCTGGTCTTAACCTCCACGTAGAGGGGGTTGGTCTCTTCTCCCAGGCAACTAGCAACAGGACAAGAGAAAATGGACTGAAGCTATGCCAGGAGAGGTTCAGGTTGAACATCAGAAGGAATTTCTTCACAGAGGGGGTTGTTAAGCATTGGAATGGACAGCCCAGGGGGTTGGTAGGAGTCACCACCCCTGGAGGTGTTCAAGAAATGACTGGATATGGCACCTAGTACCATGGTCTAGTTGAGAAGTTGGTGATTGGTCAAAAGTTGGACTCGATCTTGGGGGTCTTTTCCAACATAAGTGATAATGTAACTGTAAAACCTGTACAATTATGGGTCAACAGTCATGTATACTTCAGTAAAATTCTAGTATCCCCTGAGATTCACATGGAAATAATTACTGAGAATTATGAATTTAGCATTGAGACTAATTGAATTGGGTTACAATTTATGCTGTAACACTGATGAAAAATGCAGTAAGGAGTTTCATCATGTTTATTTATCTTTTCCTTAAAAATGTGGCATTATGGCAGGAAAATCATGCACTCTATTTCTCTTTAACCAGGAGCAGCAGCAGCCTGATTTGTACAGGCAAATAGTCTTTTGATAGCAAAGACAGACAACTTCTTGTTGTTACATAGAGATAGTTCAGGTTCCCTTGAGTCAAAGTATTGCTGTGTCATGTGGTGTTCCCATAGTGGTCTGCATCTAAACAGGCAGCTTGGCCTTACCTTAATCACCCTGACTTTGGAGATTCTCATGGAGTATTTTACATGTCAGTGAATTGTCATATCCCCAGAAGCCATCAGACTTTAACCAAGAGAACCATTTATCTGCGATAATAAAAACATAAATAAAGGTGTTATTTTGCAATAGTATCTGTAAGAATGATAATGACTGGCTCAGTGATTACTGCAAGTGTTTAACATAAAGTATTGTAAACAGACTAGTGCTTTTTCTAGGGTGAGATTCAAAAGCTTCTTCCATTCTATGTACTATTTTCCTTTTGGTATCAATTGAAGTGAAAATTATCCTCAATCACCAAAATGCATTCTCTGATGTTTAATGGTCTGACTTGAACAAACTACATTGTTTTAGATATTAATTTCTTAAGAAAGGGGAAGATTGTACATAACAAATACCAAAAAAATCACATCAGACAATGTTTTGAGGAAGTTCCAAAGACTGATACTTGTTTCCAGCATAATTGCAAGTGTTCAGCATCAGTCATGTCAAAAGTTAGCTGCGTGCTGCTGAGGCCAGAAGGGTGTTGTGATTAAAAAAAAAAAAAAAAAAAGGAAAACTTTTCAGTTATACCTTGTGTACTTATCCTTAAACAGCTGGGGGAAAAATTGTTCTCAGAAGTCAAAGAATAAAGTCTGAAACTGTTCCAGAATTTCACAGGACAGCAAAACAGCCAGTTGGTTCTAGTATGCATGTGTGTGGAGGAGTGCCCACACAGAAATCTGGAAATGCTCCTTCTGTTCTCTGTTTCATACACATACTGATACAACCCCCAAGAAGGCAAAGGACAAACTTTTACCAGTTCTTAGCCTCTGATAACTGTAGTAAACTTCCTGCAAACACTGAGAACAGGTTTTAGTTGGATCCTTTCTTCCACTGTTGTAGTAGAAACAAGCCAGTCACAGGCTACATATCCCAGCAATAGGACTTCTGGCTACTCCAAGTCTGAATTACTGCCCAAAGAATGCCAAGACTGACTAGAGAAATGAGCCAACAGAAATACTAAAAAAGCACCAATGGTATCTTCTAGATGTACCATCTATTCCACAGTCCCCTGCAAATGATAACCATCTTCCTGACACGTGCCCTAGTCCCGCTTTCGGCATCCTCCTACTAATGAGCACAGAGTTATTTCTCCACATCTGTGTATCCCATTTAAATGGTGTGTAAAACTGTAGAATCAGCAGCTGGCAATATGCAATTTTTGCACAGGGTGTTCTTTAAACTGAGTCCATTTGAACAGCTCTAATGCCTAACATATCCTTCAGACATTTTACAGTCTAACTAATAGCAAATAAAGCTCTCTAACCAGAATACTACTGATTCCAGCAGAAAACCTCTTTACAAGCTCTAGAAAACATGAGATTTTAAAAATCAGTAAACGTACAAAGGGCCTCTGTGTTTTGCCTCACAGGGAAACTGATTACAGTTTTGACAAACATGAGAAATCTGATAATCTGGAAGTACCAAGAGATGCCAAGTGCTGGAATAGAGTTTCCTACATTTCCTTTGGTATCATCTACAGATTGCAGAAGCACCAATTTGGTTTTGCCTCCCAGATGCTGCAAAGCTCTTCAGAGGAAAGAGGGAAGTTAATTTAGAACACTGCTAAAAGTCACAGCACCAGAATCAAACTGTAAAGGACTAAAGGAGAACTGAGCATGACATTGTTTCTTACTTAAATGCTTCAAATGCTTTGGGGTGGAAAAATACAGAAAAATGTAGGTAGCATAGCCATGCAGTTGAGCCCTGGCAGCACTTGGCCATGTGGTACATACAGTATAACAAACACGTAGCTCAGTGCTGAACAGGCTATTTTTCTACAACTACAGGCCAAAAGGGCAGAGCATGCCAGTATGCTTTTAAATTTTTTCACAGTATTCTTTTGTGAAATGCTCATTTTTAATCAAGCTGCCGACCACTTTCACTAGACTGTCTGCATACTAGAAAGCACTATTTTAAACTGTCCTCTACAAAGCATTTAAGATGAACAGAAATCAAAAAGTACAGTGCATGGCTCACTCTGGAGCTCTGAAAATGTTCTGTCCTTTCAGCACCGTCAAAGCTTTTGTTTTAAACACTCCAGTCTTTAGTGTCGAAATAGCAATTTGATGAAAGATTGTGATTCAACAGCATATTATTAACCAGTCATCAAACTTCAGAGCCTAAAAACAGGACAGAAAGGAGGAAGATGCCAATAGACCACAGAAGGGTTTATGTTAAGTATTTTACTCCTCCATGGTATATTGATCAAACATATTCATATTAAAAAAAAAAGAAAACCAGCTATAAAATATGAGAAGTGCTGATTCTCAGAAGTACAGTTCTATCTGCAGTTCAAGGAATAACACCTTCATTTTGTCCTCACCACAAAATTATCTTTAAAGAGAGATGAGCAAGAACATTTCTCCTACATACCCTGATCCATTTTGTTGTTCCCAGACGATGACCAACAAAGACAGCAGCAACAACACTTTCCCCCTTATGTTTTCCCACTTAGTTTAATGGACCATGATATTAATGAGAAGAAAAAGGTGAAAAAACATTTGAGCCCATAAACTGAAAGATCAACAAGTCTGATTTTATTATCATATTGTATTCTTATCTGGATGGCACATAATTACAAAGAAACATTTACAATATATTTTCAAGTATTAAGTTATGTCATTTCAAGGCTTTCACTTCAAAAAGCTACATTAATAATACACCATACAGATAGTACAGTCAGTTAAGAGTTTCAAATAGCTTCCTCCCCACTATTTGGTTTAAATATGTTTCAGTAGGCACTAGAAATGCCTGCCGCCACTGACTTTCTTGGGACTTGACCTTGTTCTTGTACAACAATACATCATTTTGCATGTCAGAAAATCAGCTACTCTCAGACACAGCTCACAGGTCGTGTCACGACGGAGCGATGTGCAGGTTCACACAGACACCAGAAGAACTATGTCCCTGACCCTGCCATTTAGCAGTGATGCGACAAGAAAGAATGCATATTTAAGTTAACTTAAAAGACACTTCTACACTGAAGTAACCGTGAAAATGCCACTGTAACATCCCATACTTGCTACATTAACGTTTTTATCAAGCACTGTAAAATAAACCATGTTCATGAAGTCTGAGCTAGGCAGGTTGAGCCTAGGTTGAATCTAAATTATTTCCATTTTTGCATATCAGTCAGTGCAGGTCCTGGTTGTTAACTCTGACTCCCGTGGCACTGGTATAACCCATCAGTTACAGCATTTGCCTGATTTAAGACTGAAACTTTGAACAGCCCTGCTGATGCCACCACAGAGGTGTAAGGTTACACATATCCCACTAAGTCTCTTTTGTGCTGGCAATATACCCTGAACAGATGGAATTCTGCATACAGTGGAGTAAAACCTGTTTGATAGGATATCGCCTTTAAAAAAAAAAATCATCTTGGATGACAGTAAATTATCCCAGCATTCAACTTCTTTTTTTTTTTTAACCAAAGACAGCAAAAGCCCTGTTACCTCTTTATTCTCATTTCTTATACTACCTTTTAAAATAAAGCAGGAAATGTGGCCAGCAGCTGGTCCCGTCTCTTCTGCCCCAACACAGCTGAATCCACTTTAGCATAAAGAAAAACAAGGATGCTAAATACACATATACTTTATCACACAGTGATGTTTCACAAAGAAAAATCAAACTCCTTTTATACTGATGAACACATGATAGAGTCTAGCACCGATAAAGCAAATGACTGGGAAAAAAAGCGCTTTCACCTACTTAGCCTTAAACACAAAATTTAAGGCTTTACAAAACTTGACTTCAGAAACACTAAATAGAATCTTTTTGCTGTTGTTTTTTTAAGAAGTTAATAAATAAAACTGTTTTGGAAAGTATTCTTTGTGAAACCTCACTTTACATATAATTTTCACAATCCTTCCCCCAACTGACATACATTTAAACAGCCTAAACATTATAACACAACTGAAAAAAGAACCTACTCATCTTTTGTGATGGGGAAAAACACTGACTAGTACAAGAAAACACACGCTATTTGTTCATCATAATATTTTTCCACCTATCTCAGTTAATTATGGAGCATTTTTCAAATCATTAGCCTCAAGACACATATTTGCTCATCTCAAAACTGTGCTTAATTGTATCAGGTTATAGATTTCTGAATACTATAAGAGGCTAAATTAAGAACTCTACAGTAAAATTAAGCACATGCATATACATGCAATATTTTTAAAATTTAAAGCTACTCTGAAGTAACATAGGAATTCCATGGGCATGGGCACGGGCACAGAGATTTACTTATTGGAAGGTAAAATAACAAGTTACTTCAATGCACTGCATTCTTCAAACCCAATTTTCATTAGAGGTCCGTGCAAAAGAGTGACTCCTCTGTGTGAGGATTCCACTGTACAGATTTAACTGGTGTTCAGGTTCTGTTTAATCAGGCAAAACTCTGCATCATGAATTAGAGCAAGCTAAAGAAGGACTTTTGAAAGGTACTGTGCTTCACTAACACTAGACAGTATTTTAAACCAACTGGTCACAAATTCTTTCTTTTTTTTTTTTCATTTAAAAAGCAATTTACTTACACTTTTGTGACAGTCCCCTGTGATAAAACGCTATGAATGTCATATCCCCTTAATTAGCATATTTTCCCTTTTCAATTCATCAGATATTTGAATTAATAGACAAGTTCTATTTCAAATGGCGTGAAAGAGAATTTCATGTTTCGAATTTTTAATTCAAAATGTGGCTGTATTGGCTACTATGTAGCCAATGTATTCGTTTCTAAAAGGAAAAGAGGAAAACAGCTAACAAGAAGGATGTGAATGTGGCCTTCCCTATTAGTTGCCATCCAGAGCTAGAAACATTCTGGCAGAGTAGGTGAAGGACCAGAGAAATTATTTCCTGAGCCAGTCATTACAAGAGACTGGGGTAAGCAAAGCAAGCTGTCTGATACCGCATTATGGGAATATATTGATCCTTACCAGGTTGCGAGGTGGAAAACGACTGTTCTTTAACCCCTACACAACGGAGCCTGGCAGGGCAAGCACCTAAAAGAGAAACTGTCAGAGAGGTTTTAATAGTAATGTATAACTGAGATGCAGTACAATTTTATATGCATGCTTTCTTTTGCCGATCATTACTATTTTCTTAAGTCTGTCCAGTGACGATGTCTTAATGGAGTTTTTGGTTTGGTTTTCTAAGCAAGCATTTTCGGCTCCTCAGGACAAGCAGGCTAGACATTATCTGACTCAAGACCGGGTAGTCAGCGTTATCTTTACTGCGCAGTGGAGCCGAGCACACCTTCATGCATCAGGGTCGGCATGATCTTTCCACCCAAGTGCTGGGAGCGGGCTCTGGCGGCACCTCCGCGTGTGCACCACGCGTGTCCGTCTGCACGACCTCTGTCGCACCGCTGGCTCGCCGCTCTGCGCGACTCCAGCGCCCAGCAGGCTCACACCACTACCGTCCACAGCCACATTCACGGCACCTCTAACCAAGGCCACCGTCTGGCTCCCAGCGTGCCGCTCCAGAGATTATTTTTCTTTTCCTGTTACCCTGGCCACTTAAGAGTGTCAGGTCCCCCTTTCTCTGCATCTCCCCCAACACCACCCCATCACCACTGTAATGATTCTTTTCCTCCGCACCATCGCCTGCTTCCTCCGCCGCGACGCGAGGCCCTGAGGGGTGACAACCCCACGAGTACTTGCAGCAGGTACTTGACCCTACATTTTGAAGGAGGCCGCTGCCCGCCGAGCACAGATGGAGCAGAACTCCACCGACACCTGGTCCCGGTCCACGTGCAGGCAGATCCCGCCGGGGGCCGCCCACCCCTCCTGCTCCTCCTCCGCCTCGGTCCCCGCGGCCGCCTCCTCCGGGCCTTGGGGCCGGGGGCTGGGCAGGGCGTAGTCGTGGTCGCTGCTCTCGCCGGCGGGCTGGGGGTGCCGGTGCTGGCGGCCGCCCGTGTCCCTGAAGAGGCTGGTGCCGAGCTGCAGCCCGCCGGCGCGGGTGCCGGCCAGGCGGCTCAGCAGCTGCCCCAGCGCGCTCTGGTTCGCCAGCACGGCCCGCAGGTAGCTGCTCTCCCGCTCCAGCTCTCGCAGGCGGCGGCTCAGGCCGCGGTTGCGGTCCCGCAGCTGCCGGTTCTCGGCAGCCAGGCCCTGCAGGCGGCTCTCCAGCCCCAGCACGTACCGCCTCTTCTTCAGCCGGCCCAGCCGCGCCGCCGCCTTCAGCCGGGCCC
>JAWWMO010000001.1:32656926-32715877 GCA_035047845.1 Dendrocincla fuliginosa | reverse complement strand
CCCCGCCGGCCGAGGCGGCCAGCAGCTGCGTGAGGCTGTGCCGCATGGCGGGAGCGCGGCCCGCGGCACGGCCGGGATGGGCCGCGGCACGGCCGGGATGGGACGGATCCCGAGGGCAGGAAGCGGCGCGAGGCTGGGCCCGGCGCTCCCGCCGCGCGGCCTGCCGGGAAGGGAAGGGATGGGAAGGGAAGGGAAGGGGGCGCGGCGAGACTGCGCCCGCGGGAGGGACAGGCACCGGGAAGGGGGGACCGGCTGCGAGCTGTGGGACACGCAGCCATTCCCTTGGGGAACGGGGGTCTTTGGTCTCCTGGTACGCTTTCAACCCCCACCAGCAGGAAGGGAGATTTAAGCCGTGCAACCGAGAGCGGCCAACAAGCCCTCTCGGAGTGATTCCAAGGTGCGAGGAGGACAAAGTGCTTGCCCGTGGAATTGCCTTGTTAGGGTTTAGGGCTTGACACGTTTCAATGACCCCAGACCGAGGGGGAGGTTAACAGAGCCTGGGGAGAAGGATGGACCACTGGTCTTAGAGTTTACGGGCCACAAGGGCGTCTGGTGGAACTCCCTAGGTAAGGAAGAAAAAAACCCAACTCAGTAACTGTGCTGAAATGAGCTCTAACTGGGTAAAAGGTAATTCCAGCAGGAGAACATCACGACTACTGACAAGACAAAGACTCAGCATGTCAACAAATTGTCATGAGAAACCGGAGAATCATTAACCAACAGAAGGTAGAACACTAATTAATAAGAGAACTATATAACTTTTAGACAGTGCACACTAATGCCTTTGCTTGCTAAAATGCATGAATAGTTTAAACTTTTGATAGTTGGTGTGCTTGATTTGTGGAACACCATTGAGCACGCAGGCTTTTGCAACTCTGAAACAAATAATCAGTCGCTCTCCAATGTCTAATTATTGGCTTATTGCATGAATCTCAGTTCAGATTTAGCGGTGTAACGATTTACTTAGGTAAAAGTGTAATGACAAAAGGCTACAGAACAGTCCTCATAGGAGGGTTTAATTTGGTGAGGTTGTTACAAAGAAACCAGAAGATGGCCCCGTGGAAAGGAACAAAATGCTGGGGTGTGTTGCCATAGGGGCACCTGCCGAGAGGAGAGCAGAGGGGTGGGGGCTGAAGTTACGCAACAAAGTGCCGGAGTTTGACATTCAGGGCTCTCTCTTTAGTCAGCAAATCCATACTGTGCTTTCTGTAAGCATTGAACCGCAGAGAGAGCTCATTGTATGCCTGCTTGCTGCTTTCCAGCTGTCCTTGGAGCTCTTGGAGCTTCAGATCTTTGTCCACTGCTTCTGCTTCTTTTTCAAGGCATCTTCCTGCTCTCTGCATGGCTTCTTCTGCCGTCTCCAGCTTCTCCCCCAGTTCCTGAATCTCCTGTTCCTTATCTTGCAGAGCTTTGCCCCTCTCCATGGCCAGGCTCAGTAGCTGCTCTTTCTCTTTGTGTACCCTCTCCAGCTCGGCCTGCAGCTCCCGGCCCTGAGCCCTCTGCTGACTTTCTGCCTGCTCTGCCCTTGCAACAGCTTGCTGGTGCCTCTCCTCTAGAAATTGCAACTGCTTCTTCAGTGAATCCACTTCCCGAGTGTAGGCACCTTCTTGGTGGCTCTGAGCTTCCAGCAGCTCCTTTTCTCGCTCCTGGGCTCTGTGACTCTCATAAGCATGTTTCTCCTGCAAGGAGTATAACTCCTGAGAGAGCTTCCTGACCTGGGCAGCCATCTGGAGCACTTCAGCTTCCTTCTCCCTCACAGCCTGGCTGAACAGTGCTTCGTTCTCCTGCCGCAGGCGCTTGTTCTCCTCCCACAGCTGCATATGCCTTTTCCTGTGTTCGTTCTTGAACTGGATCATCTTTTCATGGTTGTTGGCCAGATCCATGAAGCGCCCCTCCAAATGCTGAATCTGCAGGGTCTGGGTTTTAATTTTCAGAGCATCCTCTGTCCTCAATTTCTCCAGCTCCATGTTGAGCTGCTCCAGGGCTCTGCAGCGTTTCTGTGTGTCATCTGCTTTCTTTGTCAGCATAGAGATAAGATAATGCTGCTGCTCTAGGTGTGAATGCAGCAGCACCTTTTCACTCCTCTCCTTAGAGTTCTCACAGAGTTCCTCCAGGTCTTTTGTCAGATCTTCCATGTCTTTGCCTGTCTCTGGATCACCTGTGGAGTTGGCTGTCCCTGCCCCTCTCATCCTGAGCCATGGAGCCTCTTTCACACACAAACACAAGAAAAAATTTTATAATGGTTGCTTCTCTTAGCATCACTCAGTGTGATTAAACATTACCCCATGGTTGTATGGCCAACACCACTGCAATAAGCTGGTGGAGTTTCTCTGGAAGTCCAGAGAAGCTGATGTGGGGGGACAGTACCTCCCAAAACAAATGTCAGCCTGTAACCATACAGCCCTACAGCCCTCCCCATGTCCTTTGGTTCAGAGTCAGGCAGACTGAGGAGAAGGTTGACAGACTCCATGAGCAAAAGCAAAGAATGTGGGTCTAATATTTAGGCAAGCCTATTCATTTGCTGGTTACTAGATTTGCTAATGATTCCTTCTCAAAGTGCTGCTGTTGCAACCACAAGAACTACTATCATATTTAAGTGAAAAACTTGTAAGTGATAAAGCTGTAAATAATTCCCTAAGCAATCCTTTTCCTCTGCTTTTATTTTCTCCTACAGACTTTGTATTATAACTGCAAATAATGCATGGATGGTTACATCAAACTTCTATCTGGTTTTTAAGATTTTACCAGTATATTGCTTGTGAAAAATAACTGAATAGTCTTATCCAGTGCTTAAAGATTTATGAATAAGAGATCTATACAATGCTAATAGTTACTGAATGCCCTGTGATACAAAGACTTTGCGACTGGAGAAACAGTTCCTCATTTCGTTTTGACACTGATTTGCTGAATTATTTCAGGCATGTAATTTTAAATAAATGGTTCTTCTAAATAAGGAAAATATTTATATATTTATAGGATCCAAAATTATTATTGGTGCTAAATCACACAGCATGCTACCCAGACATTTGAAAAATTAGCCTAAACTTACCAACAAGTTTTTAATATAGATACAGACCTGAAATTACACAGCATATGAAACATGCTGATAATCGGGTTTTGTGAATTCCTGGGCTTCGACTGGAGGTAAAGATAGGACATGAGAAGGAACCAGCTTAAAGTGAGGATGAAAAGTAATATACAGCAAAATTGAATTAACACCTGTGAAGCAGGTAGAGTTTCAGAGCTGTGTAATAGTGACAGACACCAGCTCTGTCTCCATCATCCTGCACTTTCCCACCACTGTTGCTACCTTGGATCCTGGCAAAACATTTCAAAATAATGGAGGAGAGGGAGAAGGACTGAAAGACTTAGGCCATCCAGTGGAAATACAATGAAGAGCAGGGTTTAATAAGATAAAACTATTTTCTTACCAGGTGTTTTCTTTCCCCTGTCTGTTTGTTATCACTCCTGTTACAACGTTCTGTCTCCATGGAGGTGAGACGCTGAATCCAATCATCCCAGAGCTCATAACCTCATACGGGCTGGCTGGAGCTCAGCCAGCCCCACCAGGGTGGCTGAAAGAGCTGGCAGTGTTTCTTAGCAAACAAACATTGCTGACACTCTCAAAAGCACCAAGATGTGGAATGGGAAAGAGAATTTCCACACTCTTGAAGAACTCCTCACTCTCGCTTTTTAATTCTGTGAAACTGTAGGTCATGCTCAAAGCAATAGGTTTTCAGGTGAAAAATTAATTCATATAGGCAGTGAATACAAATAAATCAGGTGTCTCTTTTCCAGAATAACCACCCTTTTAGGAGTGGCTCTTTCAGAATATAGAATCAAACCAACTGCTGTTACCATTTCAGTACAAATAAAATGTTCTGAAGTGTCATATGCACATGTTCCCTAGTCATATAAGAAGTGTATGTGTCTGGCAAAGTGGAAGCTATGACAGCTACCAATCTCATACAAAACACCTGAAGCAATGAGATACAAAAGACTGGCAGCTACTTTTGGCATTTGTAAAATCCACAGGCTGCCTGGTTGATGAGCATGAAAGTGGGTTCCCCAGCAGTTTGAATAGCACCTTCCCGTCTTTTCCCCATTCATAGTCTATAATAAATTCCATGTAGCATTTAAATTTCTATAATTAAATCAAGAAATTGAGTTGAAATAGTGAAGAGTTCCCTTCTCCCCTCTACTAATTTAAGTTGCAAGATTTCACCAGGTTTTTGACATGCACAGTTGGAAAAAACAAATGTATATTTATTTTCAAAAATGTTTTCTTTCTGCATTTTGTTATATTGCATGCTGAATGACTAACATAAACCATTTGGATTTAATAAACATTGATTCCTATTTAGTTTTAATAGGCTGCTTTTTATTTAAAAAAATTAATACATTTAGTACTTTATGCATTTTTCTATCAGTAGCATGCATTTCTACAAGATACAAATTCCAGTCTTATTTCCTATGCTGCAAAACTAAGCCAAGACCACCACAGTCCCACCAATCCCCTTAATGGTGATGCTGACGAACAGGTAAATTAATTCTTGGAAAAACAAATGAATAGATACAGGTACAAACAAGTTCTCTTTAAAGAATAAATACCCAACATACTTGTCATCACTAAAATTGGCACATTTAGATCCTTTTGAGTAGCATTGAAGTAAAAAGAGTTTCATCCTTATGCCTTCAGCATTTAAGTGTTGTAGACTAGCAAGATGATTAACACATATATAAAAGCAAACATTTTATAACCCTGATTTTTTACAGTACATTGGAACTAAGTCTTCTGCACATTGTAGAATAGGGCATCAACAGTACCACTTCATGTCATGCTTCTTTCATTGGAGAAGCTATTTTCATATCCTAGAAATGTACAACTACAAACAGAGGAACTATCAAAAAACCTAAATTCTTCATGCCTCTGTTCCATGCTGGTGAACAACATGGCATAATGAGGATACAAACACATACCAAGGAGCTTTAGCCACCTTATTTTGTCAATTTTGCAACCATAAGCATCCTGAGAGGTAGTGTATCTTCTATCCAGGTGTTTGGAGAGTTCATCATCTTTTCCCAAAGGGCAGTTTCATCTGAAGTAGAATCCATCCAGTCTACTGTAGTTCCATAGCTTTTGCCTAGAAAAATGTAGGTTTTAAGAGAAACATTACATAATATGCTGCAGAGTTGAGAGCAGACAATCAAATCTGCCTGCTCTAAAACTTTTACACCTCCTCAGATGGCTGACCTAGTGCTTTGGAGATCCAGTTCTACGTTTTCGCTCTTGAACAATTCTGTCAAATACAATTAACAATAGTTTCACACAGAGGTTTCATCATCTTTCTGCAGACTTTTTCCTTGTTAGTTTTGTTTTCTTTGTCACAATCCCAAGGAGAAAGATGTTATTTGCCCATACATCTGAGAAGGTTTAATAATGAAAAGGATACTGGTTTTGTAGTGAAATGCAACTTTTGGTATTCAAAAATTCAAACTGAGATTTACTATTCTAGTTTGTAATTTAGGTTATTCTGGTGAACCATGCAAGAAGTTAGTTTGTGAAAGATGATTTTTACATTGTATTTGTTGAGAAGACTCCAAAAACACCTTCTCCTCAGACCAGAGAGCAGAATGAAAGGGACAAATAGAATTGTATGTTTTTCCTGTAATTATATATTCACATCTTATATTGCCCTTATGCTAAAAACTTGTTTGCATTTATAATTTTTCCTATTCAATATCTTCAAATCTTATCATGGATTCCTGATCTATCATTTTATTTCCACCCCATGCTGTCTTTACACGACACACCTAGTTTTCACGTGTGTAAGATACTACGATGTTATCAAGATTTTGGGTCCAGGAAGAGCATATCCTTGTAATTGAAACAGTACCAGATACAATGTATGTCCAGGCAAAAGTTATTTCTAGTATTTCTCCTTAATTGACAGTCATTGTAACACTACTATTATTTACGTTTCAGGATCTGTGCTGAAGAATATGTAAGTTACTGAATGAAACTGTTCAGTGAATAGGTAACTGAAAGACTATTCAGCAATCTTCTCAAAAATAGAAGAAACTGAGAGGAAAAAGAAGAGAAAAAAACCAAACCACCAGGAAAGACTACTTTGTAAATTAAATATTAATGTCGTAATTGTCCAGTACCTGTTCCAAGTCCTATCCGGAGACCTCCCAGAAAGTGGTTAGCTAGTTTGTTGTGATCCCAGACTGTGAGTTCTATGCAGGCTTCTTTTAAATCTTCTGGTCTGAAGCCATCATACACCATGGTGTGGTTGAAAACTGGGTTTATAGTTTTAGCAACCGTTCTTGTTTTCTGGCGACTTTTTCTGCTAGTGTCTGGAAGAATGGTACTTCAGAAACAAAAAGCACTGTCAGTTTGCACTTACACACCACAGCCTGCATTAAACATACTGAAAAGGCAAAAGCTACTGATTAACACTGCACTCAGTCTATTAGAACATGACTGAAGATCAGGTGCTTTATGGAGATGAAGTCAAGGGTCATATTCTCAGTCCCTTACAAGCAATACTGGCAGGATGTATCCACCCTCATGCTTCAGAGGATGGGAGGAAAATCAAGTAGGGTAGAGGCATAAGTGAGTTTATTTGCTCTATTATTACTGACACCAAAACTATTGCTGCCAGAGGTTTCCCCAACTATCCTGTTATTCTTGTCTCTGCATTTTTAGTCTGTATATGGAAAAGAAGGAGGAAGAAACACAGCTATGCTTCTCACTTCTGTCTCCTCCCATGGTTTGCTAGTCCTGCACAAACATGCTTTGTTTAAATGTTAATAAAAGCACGAACAGTTTGACTCTTCCTTCCACTTTGTAAGAGACAAAACTAAAGTTGCACAGGAAGTTCTTCTGGTAACTTTTTCTTGGTGGTGTATACTTACCATCTTGAAGCTGCAAGCCCTGCAGGACAAGTTGCACGACAATAAGGGAGAATTAGGAAACAATTCAGTGTGGTTTTTTAATATGAATGTAGAAAAATGTAGATACAATTAGAAAGCACAACAGTAGCATTACTAGGCCACCATGTTTGATGACTTCAACAATTCTTACCACTTAATAAAAGCGTTGAGCCTGTTGCCTCTCAGAAGAGGAAGGTTATGACATTCCTTCACCCAGATGTGGACCTCACCAGTAGATAGAGTCTTCTTCCCTGTAAAAAAAGCAGAACATCTGCTTAAGCAGATTCCTTTTAGAGGTAATTTCTATGATGCAGCAGTTCCTGCCCATTTGTAGAGGTGATATTCAGCCAAGACTTGTTATCTCACATCTTAATTCAACATTGCTCACTGTACTCTGGAAGATCAAATCTTCATCCCGTCAAAGTAGTCCAAGATCAACTCATGTCTGCATCCCTACAATGATTTTAATTTCTGTTACAACAGTAAACACTGGTCTTTTCTTTCCAAGCCTTCTAGATAAAGAGATCAGCTCGTGTTCATGCTATGTCATGTTAGTATTTATTGCTGCTTGTACTTTCAAACAAGCTGTATCCTTTGTGCTCTAAATATATTTAATTCTTCTTGACTGATTGACTGTCTGGATTAAAGACCTGACCTGGCTTCGCTCTCAGATCTGTCCATTATCAGTTGACAGATAAGATTAAACCAAACAGATATACTGCTTTAAATTTGTGCATTCTAAATACTGACTGCTATTACCTACATCTAGTATTGCTTGGAATCACTGTGTTGTCATTGTTTATTTAGCATATCACAGCACCTTCCTGAGGATTTATAATCTCTAAAATTATTAAGAAAACAGAATTTTGTTTCACAGATATTGCATTACAAATCTTAGATCATAACAATGGGGTCAGTTTCTTCCATAGTAACATTAAAACCAGCAAAATATCCCAGCCTGATCTCTGAGATCTGTGACTGAATTCATAACCAGGGTGATTTAATCCTCTAGGAAGAAAAAAGAAAATCTACTTTTATGTTAAAATAAGATGTCTGAAGTGATCGAAAAACATTGAAAAGGTTTTTTTAACGAAAAAAAAAAAAAAAAAAAAAAAAGAAAAAAAAAAGGAGTAAAGTCCCCAAAGGCCTGTCAAACCCAAGCAAAGCAGCAACGCTTACCTCCAGTGGGACGTGGGACATACTGGAGGGCTAGTTTCATCTCCCCTCTGTTTTCTAGATTAAAAGCCATCGCTGAGGTCTGAAATAAAATAAATTAAAAAAAATAATAATTTAAAAAGCCCTACACACCTACAAATCTCAAACCTTGCAGTTCATGCAGTTTACCATGCCAGCTTTTCCACTGGAACAAGCTTGACTTCAACATGAGGCAAGTTTTTTCTCTTGTTTCCTTATCCATTAGTCTTCCCTCAGTTTACAGGACATGAGAAATTTTAAGGCACTTATATTCACTTGTCAGCAACTCAGATACATGCCCTTCCATTAAAGCAGAAAACTAGACTCAGAAGAGGCAAACAGTCTTTGAGGGTACATTTCTCCACTGTTGTCCACTTATTTAATACCAGAAAATACGTTCTTTCAATCAGGAAACTTACTCTTTGTGCAACAGAAAGTACATTTCTCTAAACTCATTTCTATAAGAATGTTTACCCCATTTAATCCATTCAAAAATCAGCCTCAACAAGAGTTGAGCTGTCTTGCAGAAAGGCACAAGAGTATGTCACTTCTTCATAGACAGTCATGGACCATCTGGAGATGGAATGGGGCACCTGTTGATATTTGGTTACATTTACTTACTCAGAGCAGCTTAAAAATCAGTCAAATTAAACCAGCACTAAAGATATCCCTTTTTTTTCCTGCAAATTACTAAACTTATTAATTTTGGAATTAATTAATGAAGTAGATTCAAGGTGTGGGGGGGTGGGGAACAATGAAACCAAAACCTCTGGCAGCTTCACCAATAATTTAAATTTTGACTGAAACCCATTAACAAACAAGAGGCATACAGACATGGACATCATCATTACATCTGACACTAAAACTAGGCTGCACCTGCTCCATATTCTCAGGTTTACTTCATATTCAGTGAAAAAGCGCCTTCAGGTTTCTGTTGCAACAACGTGACAAAAGTAAGAAATACTCCTACTCTTTAGACGATGAGAAAGTTTTTGCTACTATAATAGCTAGCTAGACTGAAAGAAACCTCAGAACTGTATATTCCATTTACTAGCATATATGTATTTATAATTAGATTCAAGACAAACCCCACAGAACACACAGTAACAAGTTAAATAATTACTTGGTTTTGCACTTGCACAGTAGAAAATGCAAAACAGTCAACCTACCCTTGGCTTGAGGGGAAACCAGTTGATCTGCTTGTTGGATCTATCGTTCCAGTTCCAAGTTCCTAAATCCAACTCCACTTCACCAAGGAAGCTATTCCTCCCAAAGGTATCATTATGCCAGACAGATATATTAAGGGTTTGGTTCTTTAGGAGATCCTTCTCAATTTTATACTGCCAGGAGGAAGAAATGAGGAAAAAAAATTTAAAACAAGATGAATTTTTATCAGTGCTGTGTCTGAAAGTGATAAGGTTAGCAAAAAATGTGTCTGAGTTTATACATCCATAATTGCTCACGTCTTCATTTCAGAAAACAAACACACAAACAAGAAACAATAAAACTCAACTCTTTACATTTTATTTCAAGCATCTTAAGCTCATACTTGGCTTGTGTTTCTTACAAGTATAGAACAACCAGTGTTCTCAGTGCTGCATCCAGAGCTCACTGTAGAGTTAACCCATCTGTGAAAGGACAGTCACCCTCTCATGCATGCTAACATCTCTTTTGAGTGCATCTAGATCTATCCCTAAAGGTTAAGGTTCCTCATACATCACACATGCAGTGTTTAGTTTCTAGTAGTAGTTTGATAAATACCCGCAGTATTTCATTATAGACTGGATTAAAAGTTTTCTTTTTGACTGAGGTCTTCCGTTTGCCCAGCTTGTATTTCTCTGGAAGCAGGTAGGTCTTTACATACCTAAAATTTAGAGAAGCTTGTTAGAAGAGAGAAAACACACCCTCTCCAACTTCCTCTTCCGAATTACACTAGAACTTGCATGTAAAGTAAAAGAAATCCACTTAAGTAGCCATTATGTTGTTTAGCTTGTACTTTTAAGAAATAGAACAGCAGCAGTGATGTATAGCATCACCCCTTCCTTACAATATCTTTCTCCAAGAGAAAATCTGTTGAAATGTCTCCTCAACACAAAAATACAGAATATATAACTATAGCAGGCCCAGATACCATACTTATGTGCTCAAATTCTATTGAAAATTTACCAAAGCAGGATATCACATCTGAAAAGTAGAATTTTAAGGAAATTTAATAGTCTTAAAATTTTGAATTTCCCACATTAGTATATATATCATTTTATAATGGCAATTCTATATTCAATCAGAGTGGAAAAACCCCACAAAGCACGTTATAGCGTCTTCATCTATTTATTGTGTTGTTTCCTCTGACAGGTTAGAGAAATTGGAAAACCCCATCAGTTTTTATTTTCACATTAAAAGAAAAACTTACATTAGAAAATAAATACATTCTTTGCACTTACGGGTCTGAACGCTGTCGCTTGACATCTGCTATTGCCAAGTCCTTACACTGGCAAATAAAAATGTGGAGCTCCTTCAGCTGTTCCACATAATCAACAGCAAACTGAATGTTCCCCTTCACATCAACATTGCCAAAGTCTGCACTATAGATGCTCATCAGACTTCCGCTCACCTGCATCATACAAGAGAAAACAAGTTTTCCAGGCATTGCATTTCACCAGATACTTCAAGATTAGGGCAGAAGTTACGCTGAGAATTCAGATAGTAAAGAAATAAACTGTGTCTCTTTAGATGTAATAAGGAAACATAATAGACATTATTATACAAGTTCATCAGCCAGCAGATTAACAAAAGAAAGATATTTGAAAATCAAAGGTTCTAGGCTCAGTTTTCTACAAAAAATTTGAATGGGTTTATTGCATTGAGAGAGAGAAAAATGAAATTATAGCATGCTGTATATCTAGAGACTGCCTGTGATCAGATCCTTGAAATATTATTTCTAAATCTCTTCAGCTGATCTTCCTTGCACAAAGCAGAGTTTAAGACTTTAGGACAACAGACCTTCTGAAAAAACAACAACAAAAAGACTAGGGGATGAAGTTTATATGGCTGAATTATGTATCTAAATACGTAGCTAAATAAAACACTGAAAATTAAACACTCTATATGGAGAAAGATGTATAATTTCTTTTTTGAAATCTCAACATCTTTCCCCAGAATTTTACTTTTCCTTACTGAAAAGCCACATAAAGCAATATCTTTTGGTTAGTTAGTTCCCTGACTCAATTACACATGCAACATATCCATAATGTCTTCCACTTTCACTTATTCCTCCCCACTTTCTCCCTTCCTAAATGTTTGTCTTCTATAAATTGTTCCTCATTTTCAGCTACAAATGGATGCTCTTGTGGTAAAATTTATCTTTGCTCAGAGTCCTGAACAGGCTCAAATATGTTACTAGAAAAAAAAAAATTATTTAATTTCATTTTATTTAATTTAGGCAAGTCCATGCAAGGAATTATGTTATGTTCATATAACAGAGATGGAAAGAAGGCAGAGATGCCAAGGGAAGAAAGATGAGGAAAGAGAAGAGAGATGAAACAATATTAAAGAGATTAACAAAAGCAAAGTGCCATTAAAACAAGGCTTTGGTTTACATACAGAGGATAAGGAGGCCATGCCAGAAGAGCCGCTAAGATTGGTTAGAGAGCTGGGACTCTTCTTGATTCTGCCAAAGGAATAACTGCTTTCTGATGCTGTATCTGTCTCTCTGTCATCACTCTACAAAAACATCACAGAAAAAAGTCTGTGTACTTTTTTATAGTCACAAAGAACATTGAAAAAACAAAACCAAACAAACAGAATTTTAATGCAGATTGAGACTCAGTGAAAACCTGAATTTAAATTCCCTTGTAGTGCAACATGAATAATGTTTCTTGAATTAGGTCATGCATTTAAAGTTGAAAGGGAATATTTCTGATGAACAGCCTACACTGATAATTTTTTTGTAAGCAGCAATGCAACTATGCTCAGGGGTTTTCTTGTTTGTTTGCTTTAAATCTCAAACAGCAATGAAAAAGTACAAAGTTAAGCTTATTGGGATAATTAGACTCAACTTCTCTACGTCACTTTCTCATGCATAAACTTAAGCAAGTGATAATGCTCAGGTCTCTTACCAGTCCCTTTCTGTTGCACAGCAAATGCTGTCAGTTCAATGCCTCTGTCTGGAGGGCAGCTGGCTGGAAGCTGCACAGAACAGCACAGGATACAGCGAGTGGTTCTTGCAAAGTCTTCTTGCCAGAGGGCAAGCAGGACTCTGCTTTTCCCTCAGGGAATTGCAATTTTGGTTTCCTTGGGCATTACCAGGTTACACGCTTACAATCCTATTCTATCTCAATGCTACCTCTGCACTAAAACCTTGATTTACTTCCCACTTGTGCCTTGGCGTCTTCCTACACAAGCTGTTATGGACAATGTCATCTCCCTGTTGTATTCCACCCACAAACAATTTACATTCCCCTCTCCTTTAAACAGTTTTGAACTAATGTCATAGATGTTCTAATAAGAGATGTAAGATTAGTAAACAACAATTTCTACACACATTAAGGAAATTATTATTTATACAAATAAATATATAGCATATAAGCAATTTGAATAAGTCTTTATAAAACCTGTTTATTGTAGTTTCTCTGGTTATGCCTATAGTGCTAAGTAAAAGCAGGCCAAGTTTGTTCTCCAGGTCAGAGGCCAATGGTAAGGACTGACTAACATCCATCCTACATAGAGCAAAGCCTCCTGACAGAAAATTGATTTAGAGAGTGCTATTTGGGACGGTACAAAGTCAGTCCAGGGAGTGAAGTAACAGTTAAGCAGTGTGGATAATCAGTCCTGTTACATGGACTCTTTGAAAGATACAAAAATCCTAAGTCCTCTTATAGGGGAAGGATATGCGCTGATTAGACAAGGGGGAATGGCTTTAAGCTAACTGACAGAGGGTAGGTTTAGATCAGATATTAGGAAGAAATTCTTTACTGTGAGGGTGGTGAGGCTCTGTAACAGGGCTGTCCAGAGAAGCTGTGGATACGCCATCCCTAGGAGGATTCAAGACCAGGCTGGAGGGGCTTTGAGCAACCTGGTCTCATGGGAGGTGTCCCTGCCCATGGCAGGGGGGTTGAAATCTTTAAAATCCCTCCAAACCAAACCATTGTGTCATCCTGTGGTACAGAATCGTAGACATCATAGATCAGACAGTTCAAATTGCTTATCAAACTCCAGCGTCATTTTATGAGATGTGAATGTGGCCTCAAACTTTTTCCGAGGTCCACACCATGATGAGGATAATAAAAAGAATTAGGCATGCCATGTTTCAGGGGTTCTGAAATTTCACTTGCACAGAGTTAACAGATGGGTACCTGAAACTATAATATTTCAGAGACAGAGCTTACCTCTTCCTGTAGGAATGATGGTACTGACTTGCTCAGACCTTTTAGTTTTTCAGGGTTGGAAAACAGCTTATCAGGCTTTGAAGGTGCTGTGGAAACTGAAGAGCAGTAATTCAAAAGGCTTCAAAACCGTATTTGTACTTCAGTGAGATTCCATAAAAGAACAGTTAGAAACAAACCACTTCAGATTAAATACATGCACATGCACAACCAGTTTACAACTTGGATGCAAGAGGGTGTTTTCTCTCCACAGGACTGATAGAAGCTGTCATTAGGAAGGAGAATCTACTTTGACATCGCCTATAACACTTATCAAAGAACTTTAGCAGGACCAGAAATGTTCCTTGACATGATGTACAAGCCTGGGTGCTACAAGGAAATTCTGATCAAAAGTAACAAAGAAAACATTTTCAGTTTATTTTCTATTTTTTTTTTCCTACAGCAAGAGTAAGTGCACTCATGCACTGACCATATCATCACTAACGTTAGAATCATGATAAGGTTCTTAGTAAGAAACTAGAATACAAGCTAAATTATTTTCTTTTATTTACTTAGTCTATTTAACTGCAATAGGAACATTTGTGTAAATCAAACAAATTGTAGACCTGACCAAGGAAGTCTCAACTATTCCTACCTAATTATAAGATGCAAATCTCATTAATGATGCACTTTTTTGCAGCCTATCTCTATCGTATTTGTATATCTCTACTGAAGTTCCCTTCTGTGCTCTTTCATTGTAGAAAGCTTAATTGCACAAGCTAACCTTGCAAAAATCCAGTTTGCAGTAAGCCCACAATTCTCTGAATTTTCCATGCTACAACCCCACCTATGGGGTTATATGCAATGGTACACTAAAGCTGGACTGGGTACACATTGTGAAATTCACCAATACTGAGTATCATAGGCCAGAGGATTACTTGGCAACAAACAGCCAGCTACAGAAGTTCGTATCCATTGCATAAAACAAAACACGGCACATGATGGGTTTGCAAGGTGAGTGAAGCTTTTGCAAAGCTTTTGCTGTTGAAGCTCAGCTAGCGCTCAGCATACCAGTTATTATCAGGATGCAATTAGATGTAGCTTCCCCCCTGATCAAGTATCTAGTCCAGATGTGTAACTTGTTAGTTGTTAAATAAAAATTTACTTGTAATGTATTAGTTCAAGTATCAGTGGAGAAGTCTCCACTGTCTGCTGGAAGAATCCTATTACTCACTTCCTTCTGCATTTTCAGTCCTCTCTTGATGCTGATCAGGTTTCGGACCTGGTCAGTGCAATATTGGCAACAGTCACTCAGTAGCAGTTTTACGATGTTATAAATAGCATAAATATACTTTATATGTGGGAATTTTTTTACTTCCCCAGACCCCATAAACTTTGTGGCTTTTTATTCCTTCCAGTATTTTAGTAGTGGTTTAGGTATTAGGTCTGTATGATCATTAGGTGTTTCATTTTGGTGTAACATGGAGCAACTTGTAAATGTAAATGCAGAACTAGGGACTTAGGGGTGGAATTGGCAGTGCTGGGTTAACAGTCAGACTTGATGGTCTAAAAGTTTTTTCCAACCTAAGCAGTTCTATGATTCTGCTTTTGTTTTTTGCATCTCCATCCTCCTTGGAGGAGATGGATCATAAATGTAATATGAGTGTGCAAACTAAACAAAATCAGTCTTTTCACTATTCTGAATGAACAGTCTTTTCAAGAGATTCTATCTGTACAGACATCAGTTTGGCTGTGTGCCATTTTTTCATAACTTTATTAAATAAATTTAACTCAAAAAAGCCTACTCTTTTCAGTAAGTCTCTACACAAACACACTGAATGCAAAACAGGCTTTCATTAGGGGTCTTCATTTGAAAGCAGAGTGCAGTATGGTGCTTGAGTCTTCTTACTTTAGTGGATGTCACATGCATACTAATGTGCTATGATTATCCTCTTTGTACTATGGGCCACTAACACGCAAGATGCTTTAAAGCACCTAAAACATGGGGAAAAAAATGCAACTGTGAACTTTTAAAATTGTAGTGCTCCAATTCATTAAATATTGTGTGTTATATTCCATCATATTCAATGTTATTTGATGGTCTTCAATTCTGTTCATTTTGACATGGTCTTGGAGCAGATTTGCTTTTATTTTTCTCAGATTTGGAATTTCTAAAAGTATATAGAACAACTTAACACTAAGGCATTTTTAATGTGCTAATGGACTGATGATACCAGCAGTAGCTGATCCAGCAGTTCATCTATTTCTTGGGAGTAATTCTACTTTACAGGACTGAGACGGGGATTTTAAGAGAGGGTCCTTTTCAACTGATGCATTCTGAAGAGTGCTTTGCACTAGCAAAAATCATCTTGCATCTTATAATACAACAGATGAACAGACAAATTCAATATTTACTTAGGCTATTCTTTCAACTGAGCTAGTGTTCAAAGCTCCCTATGATTTCAGTAACTGTGTCATAGGTTGAACGAGTGAAGGCCAAAATAATACACTGATAAGTGGCACAGCTTCTACAAATACATTCCTTAAGAAAAAACAACAAAGCAGAATTCTACACAAGCTTTTCAGCCATGCTGAGGTTAATAAAATCTAAATGCACAATACAATTCTTGGTTTAAAAATGAGGAAACTAAAAGAAAAAAAAAAAGAAAGAAAAAAAAAAACCTAAACCCCCTTCACTAGCAGAGGACATTGAAAAAGCAAAACATTTCCATGCAGACACAAAAGGTATTTACCGTCTTCAGCACTAAGAGCTAATTCTTCCTTTGGGTTATCTATTTTTCCTTTATCTGTGCAGGAAAAAATAATGCAGTTAAAAATAACACATAGAAAATTTAATGCTCAGTATTAAATGGATGGCAGTGGTAATCAGAAAATTAAGAGTAATGAGAACAAAAAACACAAACAAACCAGCAGAGCCATGGGAATTGTTAAATTCAAGAGGTGCTTCTACTTCACACACTACTTCAAAGCCTACATCCAAGCAGGGGTCTCATGTTGACAGCTTCTATCACCGTGCTGCTGCAACAATGTTAGTGCACACCTAAAACCTAGAAACTAGTTAGAAGCAAGCAATAGCATAAGTAGTGTTAGAACAATAACTTGCCAACAATAGCCAACATCTTTCCAAATCCACATCTCCACACTGCCGTACACAAACGTAAGTTCAGTCTGTGTCTTCCCCATTAGACATGAGATAAGCATGAAAACACTCAGGGGCAAGGTGAAGGGAAACAGGAATAATAATTTACAAAAAAGAAATTCAAGGAGGCTATGAGGGAAGTCAGGAATTAATTTTAAGTATAGTATTATCTCACACTTATTATCTCAAAGTGAGTTTGGTAGAACACACAGGTGTAACATTACTGAACTGAGTTGTTCATGTTTTCACTCTCTCCCAGTTCGGCCCAAGAGAGCAGCCAGCAGGCAATGGCAGCTGTTGCTCACTACCAATTTGGGTAATTGCCAATAGTTTAACTAGTGAAAAAATATCCAAGAAACAGTGAATCACTATCGACACATTTCTGGAAGTGCATTTCTGGAAGATGTCTGCTTTCACAGGCCAGCCTTGTTTCAGAAATAAGACAAAGAACTGAAAATTAAATTGTGTGAGAAAAGAATCCAGTTCCACAGTACAGGCTCCATACAGCTTATCAAGAAATAAAGACAAGGTCATGACTTGGCAAGGCTGTGTGGAAGATGAGCATGAACATATTTAAGCTAAACTGGGGGTCGTGGGAGACACACACAAGCTTTGTGCTCACTTGAGGTGGCTGCTGGAATGTCCTCTAGACTTTTGGAAGGCTTTTTCCTATCTGCACTCCTTTTCAAAGCCATCAAAACAGGGTTTAATGCTTCTTCAGAACCTGTTATGAGACAAAAAACATGAACACTGCACACAAAGACTTGTCACCTTAAGCAAGTCAGTGAAGAATCAACTATGGGTTTGTCATAAGAATCTATTTGGAATCTTGGCAAAGACAATAAATGTTCAACCAAAATACAAAACAAATTCAAAATGAAATAAGCATCTAAGTGCCCATTTGTACTCTGTAAAAATCCTCAGACATCAAAAAGACAGACAAGTTCCTTGATTTGCCTTGTGTAGGTATCTCTGTCTTTACTCACTAATAATGGGGCTTATTAATAATAGGGCGTGGCAATTATGGCACTTAATTATGTAAGAATAATATCAGATAAACTCAGGTTGTAGCCATTTTGTAACCATCTTGTTATGAATAACCACAAAAAAAAGTTATTTTTTTTTCCTTTGTACAAATTTTTCTGTTATATTCTGTCCAGTGAAAGGAATTTTGTTTCAATACTTGATGAACAACGACACCAAAAGAAACAGCTGCGGATTTATTTGGATCTCTGAAATTATGCAATTGCCTCCAAAAGTAGAATGAAGGCAGACCTAGCTCCTTCAGACATCTTTAAGTGTCTCTTTTTCCCCTATCTCACTCTCCTCTCTCTCTACCAACCAATCACACCTTACAGCATTCTGTCTGTAATTCTGGGTGAAAACAAATTATGCTTGATTTTTCCTCATTTGTCTTGAGTCTTCACTGACTTCCTTTGAAACCTCACTTTCAAAACACGTTCAAGTGTAAGCTGGTTGGCCCTGGCAACTTCACATATTTCTTAGATTCTCCAGATGAAGAAAACATTCCCAGTCTCTTAGTATGAGACTGAAAAGATTATCTCCTCTATCTTAAGCTCTTTGATGACTATCACACACTATACAGTGACTAGAGCTACCATTCAAACAAATAATGTGAATCCTAGTATACACATCTCTTCATCTCTATGGCCACTTTCCAGTGCAATGGGCAGCAAGGCTAAATGAAATAGCAGAGTATTGCTATTGCCCTTATATCCAGCCATTCCATTGATAAGGATTTGTCTTTGAAGACCAGCTGGTCTAACTAAATAATGTACTCAGACAGCCACTGATATTTTTTTTCCCTCTTTTAATCCAGAATATTTAAAAGAATTACTAGATTGGGTGTTACAAATTAATAAATCTGAAGGTGATGTCATGAGGAAGAAAAGGGTAAATCACAAAGACTGAATTGATTTATGCTGCTAAACTCCTCTTACCAAAAAGGCTTATCCAAATGTAGTACATGTCTATCAAACAATTTTCAATTACAGGACTTAATTAGTTCTTCCCATCCTTACCAAACAATTACCCACAGCATTCAATTAAGAAATAAGTGTCACACAGACTTTCTGTTAACAAATTTCAAGTTGGTTGTCAGAAAAATATTGTATCCATGCTTAACAACTCAGCATCATGAATTTTAGAAATCAAACAGCTCACGAGTTGAACTTCTGGTTCCAGAGTGGGAATCAGAGTTTTCATCTGAAAACTTGGATCCCAAATTTAAACTGTCCCCTTCCTCTTCATCATTATCCTCATGCTGAGACATTAGGTGAAGCTGAGCTTCTTTCGGCTGGGGGGAGTTGCTATCATCCTTAAGTGGTGTGCTTGTTCTTCTGAAATTCAACAGTGCTTGAAATTCTGAATTCTGTTCAGAGGCCTCCAAGGATGTGCTTTTGTCTCTCCTTCCTTTTTCGTTTATCTGACATGGCTCGATTGCAACCATATTTGTCTTGCCTTCCAAGGGAGTAAGATCGACTGGAACCATGTTTCGCTCTTCTATTTTATTAATAGCTTCATCTCTTTTAAGATCAGAAGCTTCAATTCCACTTACTGCAAGATCATTTACTGAAGCTTTGACATTTTGTTCTGGAGCTTCCCCTTTGATAGCTAAATTTATTTGTGTATGATAGCTACTTAGAAAATTATATGGCTGCGACCTGGTTGTGGATAGAGTCTCTTTTTCTGAGGGAAATGTATGGTCTCCAAACTCTTCTTGCTTATGTAATTCCTTGGATATTGGATATGAAACTGTAGATGCTTCTTCAGCAAGTTTCGCTAAAGAACAACTGAATTCACTGAATTTTGCAGTATTTGAAATGGAAATTTTTTCTACTGTTTCTTGTATTTCTTGAGGATGATCTCTCTCTTGCTGATGTGGAACATGCATACTTAGTCTAGTCTCTATTTTACCTTGCATGTTCTTACCCATATTCTCTAGCACAGAAGCTGGTGTTTCAGAGATCTCTTTTGGTAGCTTCTGAAAATTAACATCAGACCCTCTATAATCAGCTTTGGGCAGTGCAGATCTTTCTGTGGTCTCACCCATTTCCTTTAGCAGCTCTCCATCATGCTCATAGGTTGTGCTCTTAGCTCCCACCTCTGCAGTGCCCTGTACTGTGCTGCCAGCATGTTTTGGTTTAGGAGGTGGTGTTTCAGAGATCCCCTTCAGCAGCTTCTCTAAAGCAGGACTCAGGCCACTGTTCTTGGATGGGGCAACAGACTTTTCTACCATCTCATGGATTTCCTGCAGCACGTTTCCATCACACTCACAAGTCATGCTTTTAACTTGCACCTCAGCAGTTCTCTGTACGGCGCTCTCAGTACGTTTTGGTTTAGGAGGTGGTGTTAGAGAGGCCTCCTTCAGCAGCTTCTCTAAAGCAGAACTCAAGCCACTGACATTACATGGGGCAACAGACTTTTCTATGGTCTCACTGATTTCTTGTGGCACCTCCCCAATGTGCTTGTATATTGTGCTTTTAACTTCCACCTCATCAGTGCTCCTTACTGCACTGTCAGCACATTTTGGTTTAGGAGGTGACATTTCAGCAGCTTCCTTCAGCAGCTTCTCTAAGACAGAACTCAAGCCACTGACCTTGGATGGGGCAACAGACTTTTCTGTAGTTTCATGGACCTCTTCAGGCTGACCAGTAGCTTCTTGGCATGGTGATTCTACAGTGCAATTAGTTTGTGATACAGTGTTCGTGTGATTGTGTGCTCTCATTCCCACCCTTCTGTATTCAGAAGGCTGAGATACAAAGGTTTCTCTGAACAGGTTCTGCAAACCAGAGCCCTCAAGAGTACTACCCTTGTCTGCTGCCTGATACTGTAGACACAAAGGTTCAAATTCCCTAAACAGTTTTCTGAGGCTCTTTTTGTTCTCATGCTCATGTGTTGATGGCACATTCACTTTTCCTGAGCCCCTTTCTTCTTCTTGAGCAGCAGGAGAAATACCATGTCTCTCTTCCACTGTTTTCTCAAAGACCTCAGATTGATTTGAGCAAAAAGTTGTCCCTTCCAAAATGTTTTCTTTTAAGTTTAAGCTACATGACATGTCAGAGGCTTCCTTTTCTAACTTCTTTAGACCTGATTTAAATACATCAAGCTCACCTTTAGGTAGAACAACTTTCTCCACAGTCTCTGAAACTTCTTCCTTAGGGAGACTGATATCCAATGGAATAGTCTTGTTCTCCTTTACCTGTTCTATAGGTAAACACAGCCCATCACCTAGTGCTGTCTCCTTCAAAGCATTTTTATCACCGGGTGATTGGCACAACTGCAAGGAAACATGATGATCTTTTGATGAAACAATACTTCTTTCTACACATTCTTTAACTTCTTGCTCTGGAAGACTCATCTTTTCCTGGGATTTTGAGATAACTGGTTTTCTGTCCAGCTGGACAGAGTCTGTATTTTTCATGTGTCTCACATTCAGTCCTTCCAGGGTAGGAGATGCTAGAGACTTTTTGTGTATCAGAGAATCTAGTTTCTGTGCTTTTTCTCTCTCAGATGTTTGGGTTTGCTGTTGAATTAACTCTTGTTTGCTCACATGATCTCTACCCTTTTTATCTTCATTTGATTTACTTTCACAGGTTATTGAACTAATATTATTTGGCAAAGAAACATCTTCCCTGTCAATTTTACTCTGGAACTTAACTCCAGTATCCCAGAAGTTTCTCAGACTCTGAAACCGTGAAGGATCTGAAATTTGATTCTTGGACTTTTCAGTCATTTTTTCTTTTAAAGAAAAAACTTGGAAGCTGGGCTTCTGTTCGGAACAAGCAGCAACTTTTCCTGTAACTGTTTCTTTCTCATCTTTGTCTTTGATTTTTGGGGAGGCTGAAGAGACACCAGCTCTGGTCTGCAAGTTACTGGCTTTTGGCCATTCTGTATGTTCATGAACTTCCTCAGATGGAAGTGTTCCTTCTGGCTTTTTAACTGCATGGCCTGGTCCAAACTCAAAGGAGTGTTCATGTTTGTTTCTTGAATCCTGGCTCACAGAACTTAACTGAGGACTTCTTAAGGTGTTCTTGCTTTGATCATGCAATTCATTAGGTAGATAGACTGCACTTGCTTCTGTTTTATCACTTTCTCCAAGACCTTTCAATGCATGGCCAGCTGATGCACTAATATTGATACTAACTTCTTTGTCTCCATGACTGGGTATAGTTTTATCCCTTTCCCAGAATGCTCTGATCTCCCTTATTCTTCTTTTTTCTTGTATTGCTTTCTCTGATTTGTATTTTTGAGGTTGTATCTCAAAAGTATGTTCTTGGTGTTCCAAGAGATTTGATTTTTGATTTTGTTGTTTGATTTCTTGGCCACGTTCTTTTTCTTCAACTCCTGTACAATCAACTTCAGCTGGCAAGTTGTCATTTTGCTCCTTATTCACTTCCCCTTTCTTAGGTTTCGTCCTCTCCTTTATCAGCTGTACATCTTCTGAAGTAAATGATGTAGAAGAAATACTGTTCTGTTGCTTAATCTTTCCAAATGGTAACTCTTCTGTAACTCTTGTTTTTTCATACATGCTAGGCACACTGTGCTCTGTAGGAACAACTGCAGCTGAACTGTTTTCAGCTGTGGTTGAAAAGTCCACTTCCCTTTCATTCTCTCTGCCTTGGGATCTAGTTGATGCATGTTCCCCATCTTCAGTATCAGAACTTCTTTTAAACCAGTCTAAAACTTTTGATACAGATTCATCAGCCACTTTCATGAGTGCATCAGCATGCTTGTCAGGCTTGAAAGTAGTTTTAGCATCTCTCTCCTCCACAAGATCAGGCTTACCTTGTTGAACATTTGTAGGATTGGTATTTGACATCTCATGAGCTTCTGTCTTAGCAGAAAGTTGATGTTCATCTACAATGTAAACAAACTTATCAGAGTTATGAATCAGACAGTGACTCTAAAAATGTTTAGTCTATCTAGAAAGAGCATATTCCTACTCCTTCTCTTTCCTAGTTGTTAATCATTATGTATAAGTAACCCAAAGAGTAATGAATATATTCTATATGCTATTGCACTATATTCTTCATCCTATTAGTCTCTTACCAGTAAAGTTTTTTTGTGACTTTGATTCACGGCTCAAGATCTGGTTGGATTTATTTTCATGTCCTTCATCAACACTCAACTCATTATTGCTATTTGGCAGGATATTGCTGGAAGTCTTCTGTGGAGTTTCAAGTTTCTTAGGAGTAAATGTCTTTGTCTGCAAGCTTTCATTAACCAGGAAGACTGACCTATTAGTCTCACAAGGGCCGGATGCAGACGCATCTTCTTGTAAGGCATCTATTGTTTTCATTTGTAAAGCTGATGAATAGGTTCCCAAAGGCTTTAGAGCAGAAATTCGCTTATCCTCAAACAAATCAGCTGGAATAGCCAGATCATTTCCACTACTCTTCTTTTTGCTGGATTCTAACAAAGCAAGCTCCCCTCTTTCTTTACCATGGTGTAGCTGTGGGCTTTGCTGAAGTCTTCCTTTACTTGTGCTAGATGAAAACCTCACTTGTTTCAGTTTTTCCATTGAAATTTGCGTGCAGTCTTCCACTTCTTCCACAAGAGAATTCTTCTCAGCATCTCCTTCAAAAATAGTTGCAGAAGAAAGACCATTCTTTTTCTGAACGTCTAACATCTGACTAACACGAACTTCTGAGTCAGTGGAACTTGAACTTGAACTGCGTTTCAGAATGCCCCTGGGTGGTGTACCGGTGCCATTAATCCTCTCAGTCAGTTTGGGTGGTTTTGGAACAAAGTCTTCTCTTTGTGATACAGGATCTGTTGCTTTGTGAATTAATTTTCTAGCTTTGGGGACAGGACGCTTAATTACTTCTTTCTGTGATTCATCAGTAAGTTCTACAAAAGGCTTCTTAAGTTTCTCTGTTTCATCATTTTGTAAGTTTAATTTAGGTGGGCTCTCTTCTGAGAGGGAGAAAATTTCTGTAAGACATATATAAAGAAGAAGTTATGAGTTGACATGACATAAACTGTTTGCCTGCATAAACAGAAAGGTACAGCAGTGCAGATCTAGAATGCAGTAATTATATTGGTTTATTAAAGACAACTGCAGTAAAAACACAGGCAGAAATTTACCCTGTGTGTTAAATCCATTTTTTACTTTGATTTGTATGTAATAGAAGCTTTTAGCAAATTAAAATCCTACAGTTATTTCTTATTCTATAAATATTAACTATTTGATGATTCCAAAGACAGAGACCACACCAAATTTATCAGCAACAGTATTCCTGCAGGGGACAAAGTTTGCAGGGAAGGGCAGCTTTTGAGTATACATTCAGCTCTTCAGGGTCAGAATGAAAACAGGAACATACAGAAATGGAAACAGGTTATTTCTACGGTCATATGAAACAAGGTGAAATGAAGAAATCATCTCCTGGCAGGGAGATAAAGGGCTTTTTATTACTACTGTACAAGTCTTCCTTTTTCCTGTTTCCAAGCTTCACAACACAGATGGGGGAGTAATTCCCACATATGACTCTAAATTACAACTTCAAATGCCTGTATTGTGAGAAATCGTCACTCATCAAGTTGCTCGCAGACAATAGTGCTGGAAAGGAAGGACTTGAAAATAAACAAGACTAAGAAAACAAATTAAAAACATAAAGATCAAAGAGAGCTAGGCTGCTTCTGTTGAGCTAATAGCAATGACTAGAAGGTCATAGGGACAGCTATGCCAAATTCAAGGAAATTTTGTTGTCCTCTTAACAGCAATTCAGAAGAAACAGCCCTCTCAGATGGTGTTCTTAGTGCTGACTGGAACTGTATGTAAAAGAAAGGAAGCAAAACACATTTACTCATGTAAACAGCCATTTCCTGAGTATATTCACATGATTTAGTTGAGGTTTGAAATAAACTAGTTGATAACTCCGAGTAGTTAAGGCAAAATAAGTTTTTATACCTTTAAAAGGAAGCAATGAAAATAAAAATAATTTCCATGTAAACCAACAAGACATAAGTAAGTATATTTACCATTCTTTGATAGCTGAGCTACAGTGGCTGGTCTGTTTTCTGATTCCCCACTGTCCAAGTTATCATCTGGTGGAATGGAATTAAATGGATTTCTCCTTTGCTAAAATGGGAACAAACATTATAATAGTAATCAAACTGTACATCAGTATAGTCTTCACTAAATAAACACGAGTGCAGTGATTTCCTCTGCCTCACTAACCTGTCAGAAAAGAGTCTGCAAACATGACTCTTAAATTGGATACACAACGAAAAACCTAAACAATACAAATCAGAAATGCCAGCGATAGCCTCATCTTGTTCTTTTTGAAGTCACCAACAACAGACATAAGCCACCACTTAAAGACACTTGAAAATCCCAAGTTGTTTGAAGTTAAATAATCTTATCTCTAATTCTGTGATACTGGAACACAGTAGGACATTCCCTTTCAGTAGCTGAAGAGGCTGGAAACAATGTCAAGAGCAGTCATCAATGAGAAACGCAGCAACACTTTTGTGCTGAACTTTTAGTGGCTTTCATTATCTCCCTCCAAAACAAAAAAATACTCCTTTTTCCAAACCTATTACCTTTCTTCCTTAAATCTTTAATTATATTTACCACTGAAACAAATAACCACACGAAATGTAGAAGTTAATTTCTGTCATATTCAATATCAATCGTACCTTTAGCGATGAGATTGTTGGCTTCCTAGGCCTTTCCTCTGGGTTGTCTAACACAGAGGTTGTTGCTTTAGAGCTGCAAAGGAAAAGTATATAACAACCTTAGCAAACACACATTATTTTAAGCCCTTTTGAAACTGCCAAAAAAAATTCATTTATACATACTCAAACACAACTTCTTGGCACCTGAAATTTTCAGTTTTAGCCTGTTGTCATCAGATTTAGAAGTAAAACTTCTCCTTTCTATATCAAAGGGAATATTTTTGCAGCTTTGTTTTCTTGCAAGAATTTCTTTTCTTGCTAAAGAATTCAAACCATCTTCTACTTTACATGACAGAAACCATATTTTTTTATATATTTTGGATGTTTGAGCAAGCTTCATGTAAATATAGCTACTCTCCCAAGAATATCAGTGGTGCTGTCTCTATTCTTGTCCTACATTTGTACTTCTAGGACTGAAATCAAAGTGGAGGAAAGTGCCAAAATATATTAAAAAAAAAAAAAGTTTTGTCAAGCGTCCAAATCAGAAAAAAAAACAGAGGAACCCCATCACCACTATAGCAAAGATGTAACATGTCACAGATGACAACATATCCACTCAGAGCTACAACTGATATGATATTCTTTCAGTTGAGATCTATAAAATTTGTAGTTCAAGAGTATAAGTGAATTAAGTTACTACTTGTGATTCTAAGTATAGCCCAGACAAGGTGAAATTAAAACAGAGAGGAGACATTATATCAAGAATTATTTCACCTATTTGCAGAATGATGAAAGGTTTTTTTTCTTTTTCCCAATCAGATCTTTATGATTCGAGTTTATCTAAACATTTCAGATATTAACAAGCATTTGGTTTCTGAAGATGAAAGTTAGATGTGGATTTAAATATGGCCTTCATATGACAATCACATTCAGCATCTGAATTTTATATAGAAAATGCTGACACTAACCAACATACATGCTTATGATTTTGGGGATGGAGGAACAGTAGGAGGCAGGAAAAATTTCTGTCCTCCAGATAGAAAATATGACCTCAAACTGGGAAGGAAAGCAAATCCTGTGGTTTTTCCAGCATCAGTGTACCAAGAGATTCCAATACAGAATATGACTTTGGTCGATGATATTTGTTACAGGTGAAAAGACTTTGAAGTGGTAAGTAGCAGAGCCACAAGGTATCTCAGGACAAAAAAGAGCATCCAGCTCTCATCAAGTTCCAGTCACATCAAGTTGCATGAACAAAGATCTCTCCAGTCAGGTAACTGGTAACAGTCTGCCCCCCTGAGGGGAGAACAACTTTTCCACCTTCTCCAGTCTGGCAGCCACCCTTGAAAGGCTATTGGCCTCTGGACTGTTAAGTGTGTCTGAGAAGTGACATCACTTTCATTTTACAAGAGCAAAAACATCATTTTGGAGAACATAACATGACAGCAATAAGAAGTGTGAACATAAGGCTAGCAAAAAAATACCAGTTGCAATCTGAACTATAAACTTCTATATCTCTTCCTTCCTCTTTTGGTTCAACACTACCTTTAAGAAATATATTCCCATGCACAGTGATAGACTTAAGGTCTATCACTGTGACCTTAGAGTATGAGCTGACCTTGTAATAGAAACTATCTCAGGTGAAAAATAAACTCTTTTTACATTTCAGTAGTAGTTGCACCAGACTCTTAAATGCACACACCAGATTACTAACAGATTACTACTGTTCTTTTTATTCTTTGCTGATCCTAAATAAGAAAAGATTTAAATTCTAATTCTTAACTAGATAAATAGCATAACTTCTAATTTCTTATCAAAAATGTCATTCCACATTATGGTTTTTAATCTCAGGTCTAAATACACATGGTTTTTTTCTTGTTTGGTTGGTTTGGTTTTGGTTTGGTTTTAAAGTCTGAAAGCACAGATGTATATATAGAAACCACTGAATCTGGAGTTGGTGTTTTCACTTTTACCAAGCACTTGAGCTTGTGTTTTTGTTTCTAAGAGCATCTGTGTGCTCCTGCGCTTTGGGTATTGTCTGCACTATCCACTATGAAACAGAAAAAACATGATTCTCATTTTTAAGGTCTAGGTTATGAATACTTCAACCCTTCACTCATTTTAAACAAGGAAAACATTGTTATGCACCCTGGGCTCAGGAAACCAGTAAGACATTCTTCAATTCAATTTTAGCAGGTGAGGAGGTACCTTTTTCTTCATGGAACACACACAATCTTTAATAAAACTCTACTGCAGACTTACTATAGAATAATTAAAGAGTTGTTAACTTGGCATTACATACTGAAAATCCTGCTTTAGATAAAACAAAGAGTCAAAACTGACACCCAGGATCCTATAACTAAGTTTCACAACAAAGGGCCTCTCAATGAGTTTACCCACAACACATACAGATCAGAAAACTGAACAAACAGTTCCAAGATATACTGCATTCACAAGGCCAAACTAAGAGTCTATGAGGCCAAACTGATAAATACACCCAGATTATAAAAAATCCCACACTTCAGTTCAGCAAAACAAAAGCACCAAGAAGCACAATGAAGGCCCAAACCCCACGGAGACTGGACAGCAACCAAGAGGCAACAAGGCAAAGGCGGGAACAAAGCTGGAGAAAGGGGTGGCAGATTTGCAGGCAGTGTCAATACACAGATTTTAAAAATCAGGGGTTTTGTGCAAGTTTTATCCTTGCAGAATTCTAGGACCTGCACTTGTTCCCTGTTCAGTGCAGGCAAAGAATACTTTCTAGATTAGTGAAGAAAACAACCTACAAATCTTAATTTCAAAGATAACCCCTCCCTTTTTGAGATTCATCATATAGACAGATGGTATCACTGAACAGAGGTAATATTGACAGTCTGAGTCACCCTTCGAAAATGCATTCTGTTCCAGGCTGCACCTTCAAAGACACTCCACACACCTGGCCTGTAAAGGCTCTGGTATGCAAGAAAATTATCACAGTGATAAAACACTCAAGAAAGACATAATTCATACCTTCATTATGGAATTCAGATATTTGGGGTGTGGGGATAAAGATCACTGTGCTAATTTAAGAATATAGTTGTGGTCTGATTTCTGTTCCACCTAATGTAACAGCACTCTGATTTAACAGCAGTTAAACTGGCTGGATTTTATCCTTAGCAATCTACAAGCAGGTCTACTAGAACTGAACTTTCTTTGCACTCAGTAAGAATTGTTTTGGTTTAAGAATAAGGTCCAGCACAGAAGTAGTCTGACTGATTTACTACCACATAACTTGTCACCAAAATCTTTGAGTTAGCAGCTGTATAGTTTATGCAAAACCTGCAAGCTAGTCCTTGCACATTCTTAGAGGAAATAGGACAGAAAAAAAAGAAACCAAAACAATAATCCCCAAGATTCCCACAAACTTATCCTTAAAGCAGCACTTTAATATATTTTAAAAGCCCAAGCGTAGGTTCAAGTGTACCACAGGTAGGATTTGGACGCTAGAAGCTGTTAACTCCCTTTATGCAATCCCAAGATGCAGAATGATACTCCATTTCATTGTCTTAGTTCTGGCTATGTTAAGATTATTGCATGTATGAGGAAGAGCCTATTAATTCCTTGCTGCTTCACTGTCTGTACAGCCAAATTGTATGTTTGTAGAATTTCCCTTCCCACCCAACTGCTGGGGTTATTGCTTTCCCACCATTGTGTTTCCCCTCAATTCCTGCTACCATTAGATGCAGGCCCACAACAATGCCGGACAAGTTTCTTTCAAAGTCCAGTATCAAGAGAACAAAAAGAAAGAATACTTTAAAAATATAGGGCACCTCCTATAATTTCTCACATGCAATGTTGTTTAGACTAAGCTCAGTCAGAACAAATTAAGCCCATGCTGAAATCATAAGCAATGAATTGCACAGACCTGCCACATTCACTTGCTTCAGTTTTGACATTTTAGAAGCAAATGATCCAAGGCATCTAATCAAGTATTTATGCAAAGTAAATGTAAGTAAGTGTCCAGCCCACATATGATAGATCACTTCCCAAGGTCCACTTCCCACTGCCTCATAAATCACTGGACTGTGTGAGCTTCCTTTAGAGAGAAGATCTTGAGCTATTGGTGAAAGTATGAGTAAATATGAACAAGGCATGTAAGCTGATTAACTTCTGGTACAATTAGGAGCAAAAGGCAGGAGAGAGTCCTGGACAATAATTATCAAGCTTTGCATGGCTGTGACCTGAAATAAGTCATCAAATCACCTCAAGCTGAACACTCCTATCAAGTTGGTCATATTTCAAAAAATTATCTACATATTTTTAAACCCAGTTATGTTATGTATTTTTGAAGAAACTGCCTTGGCAATTTAGGAAATCAATTATACCTTATCAATTACACACAATTTGTGGAGAATTGTTATGAAAAGAATAGTATTATAAGACTGTACTTCTTTTAAAGTATCATCATCCTTTCCTGATGTGCAAGATGACATGCAAAATATTGTAAAAGACATTAAACAGCAGCATGTCTTGTGCTATTCATAAAGAAATAACTTCACAGTAGCCTCCTGAAGGTAAAAGTCACCCTACATTTAGTAACAGCTAACTCTGTCAGCATTATTAGTCACCTTGAGTTGGGAGGGAAAACAGAGCTCTTTCTTGTGATAAGCAACCTTTATCATGCTTACTGTACAACTTCATTTTTTGGGATGTCTATAACAAAGCAGTTTATTTGCCTTTTTCAGCACAATATGGTCAAGACAAACACCTCTGCATTCACTGACAGTGATAAAGGAAAAGAAAGAGTGATAATGCAAGCCAGAGTTGCTAAGACTTACATCAGCTTTTGGTGCCATTCATCGGGAATGTGCATGCCCAGTTTGCAGTCCATGAAAGTGCAAGATTCAATTGCTACTAGGTACTGTACCAATGCATAGTAGGAGACAAGCCTTACTGCAGAGGAAAAACAGATGAAATGCAGAGAAGGACTTAGAAGACAGACAAGAAAGCAGAAGGTTACAGAGCTGATCAATGGCATGACCAGAAGTAAAACAGTCACCCTGAGGAGTAACTCTGGTTCTTACCTCGCTTTCTTCACTAAAAGCACTGACAATAGTTATCTGGGTGACATCCTGGTTCTTGTTTCCTCAGTGGTGTTGAGGAATGTGGCCATTTAAAGACATTTCATTTCCACCTGCTGCCACCTTTGGCAGCACCTTTGCTCTTTCAGCATTTTCCTTCTCAAATGCAGGCTTTTTGAAAGTTTTCACTCAGCAAATGAATTACACATAGGTCTTTTAAAGAGAAGACATGTCTGTCTCAGAAATCACAAGTTATTTCAAAGCCAAATAAAGCTGTTTGGAATGTTTACAGACCTGAGATAGAGTGATATCATCTAAAATCCTTTGTAGTTCAGAAACTACTCATCCTCCAGGCTTCTTGACAACTATAGTAATTCAGGCATATCCAATCTGACTGTCTTATCTTGCTCTGAAAGGAAGCTCCTCCATTCCAGAAACACATTTACTTTTCTTGGTAGAATGTGACTCACTTTCTGCAAGATTCTAGTTCTTTCCACATAAAATATGCTTGATCTTCTTCAGAAGTCTCAGAGGTCTTAAACTATGCACCCAAAAATCTGGAAAATTCTAAACAACAATTTCTTAGTCTCCAATTCTTCCTGTGATATGAAGTGTTCAAAGTACCTGTGGATGTGTCACCTGGGGATATGGTTTAGTGGTGGACGTGGCAGTCCTGGGTTAATGGTTGGACTTGAGCTTACAGTTCTTTTGTAACCTCAGTAGTGCTATAATCCGAGCTTAAAATTCAGGCTGAATCAATAGTCTTATCTCATTAAGTGACTGAATGAAGAGGTGCAGAGGTTATTGTCATCCTATTACTGACTGCAGAGGACTGACCGTGGCCAGTTATTCTAACTAGAAAATCCTGGCCTCACTTCAAGGAACCAAACTAAACTGTGACATGAGAACATATATGGTCCCAGCAGCAAGCTTCACAGAGTTCAAAAAGCATTTGGATAATACTTTCAGGCACATGATGTGACTCTTAGGGATGATCCTGTGTAGGGCCAGGAGTTGGACTCAATGATCCTTGTGGGTCTCTTCCAAATCAGCACATTCTGTGATTTTGTGGGACCATTTGATACTCCATTGACTACTTTTCCTGAGAAAAGGCAAGCAGAAGATTGTTCAGCATTTGAATGCAGAACAATTAACAATGCATGACTATATGCCTTTTACATGCAGAGATTTCTTGGACAATTCTGAGGGAATGTTTGATGACCTTTGAAATAAGAGATAAGTACAATATTTTGGATGGAACTTACAGCTCACAAGTTTCACTAGTCCAGACATAAACATACCAAAAGCTATTAAATAGACAGCTTACCTTAAACTAGTTTTCAGTTGTTCTTCTTCCTGGTGTTCCACAATGCCATGTAGATCTGGTGGCACAAAGACTTCTTTATTAACATTGGTCACCCAGCTGGTCTTTGTTTTGCTGGTTTTGTTCTGACTCACTTCAACTAAAACATGAAACAAGAATATTGTCGTCTCCCATATGTTCATACAGGATTTCTTAAGAAGCAGGTACAAGTATTTGCATTTAGTCCTACAGCTGTTCCTAAATTCCACTATATTTGAATGGTTTTCAGAGGCAGATCTTGTGCCTACTGAAGAATATATTTTTTAGTGTTACTAGAATACTCAAATACTGTCCTGAATACTTCACTCTACTACTCCAGATATATCTGTTTTAGACCTTAAAGTGATCTTAAATTGAGTTTTCTACAACAACCCTGGTAAAGACTGATCCTGTAATTTTTGCAGTTAGATAAATATCAAAAACTCAGCTTCAGTGCCCTGAGGAAACAAAAACTATTAAAACACAGAAAACTGAAAATATGCTGAAGCTCACTTAGTGAAGTCAATTATTCCCTTCCTACAGCAGTAAACTGCAAGCTGGTCATAACTCACTTAAGCAGGATGTTAATGCTTTACAGACAAAATTGCCACTAGAAATTAAAAAGGTAAGTATAAAAAAGACAACCAAACCCTCCCCTCCTCGTTCAACAAATGCAAATATATTTACATTTGTTTTGAGGGTGGGGCAGAATTCTATTCTGGTAGTCCCTTTCAGTGTAAAAACATTACATTATTTCTTCTGCTGCTTTTTGCACTTCTCCAACAATTCAGAAGACAAGAACTTCTTAGTGTGAAAAAATAAGCAAGATTTTTATACTCACTTTGGCTATCTATAACTTCAAGCAAAAATATCTTGACAGCTCATGAGTCATTGAAACCAAGCAATTGCACATAGTTCTGAATGTACCAATATGTCCCTTTTTTCAAGTAATAAGATCGGGATAATTAACTTTCCTTTAAGATAATATAGATTTAAGTACTTTCCTTTAAGCTATAAGTTGTTGTGAAATTAAGCTGGAGTTTTACAGCTGATTTTCATAACTTTCAAGTCCAAAACCAACCAAAACTACAAACAACCACACTAACCACTTATGATTTTTTGGGGTTTTGGGGGGTTTTGTTTGTTTGGTTTTGTGGGGGTTTTGTGTGTGTGTGTGTGTTTGGGTTTGGTTTTTTGTTGTTGTTTTGGGTTTTTTTCATTCTTTTCTGTTTCAGGTCTTCCCTTGTTAACTTAAAAACTCAAATCAATAACTTCAAACTGACTAAACTGACATTATTCAATTCATCTTTTGTAACTTGCAGTTACAAAACCTATAGAAAGCAGTAAGCTATAGTCCAGACACAACATTGGGAGAAGTGTCTCACTTGCTTCACTAGCATGTAGCAAAATCCCTCAATAGAACTTATAAACCCAAATAATACAAATATGAATACAATCTGGTAAGAATAATGTAAGCTTTGTGCTTCCAAATCAAAAGGACTTAGTAGAACTAGAGGAGATTAGGAAGGGATAGAGGTCAACTACTCCAAGAAAAAAGATCACTTTCTGTACAAAGAACAATAAAATAGATCAGGACTCCTTAGATTAAACAGTCAGATGCTGAGAGATATATAATGAGGGTCTATAAAATCCTATATGCTATATTATATATGTTTTGGTGAACATAGATTGACTGTTTCACTCTCTTCCCCAGGGATGAAGTCCATCGTGGCCAGGGCACCCACTATGATGTGGGCATGCTGGGTGCATTTAAAGTTCATGGGGACACAGGATGCCAGTTCTAGATGCCAGAGCTTCCAGCACGTATATTTCAGTGAGTTACAACCACTATCTCTAGTTTGTGGTGCCTATCATTAAGCCTCAAAGGTCCCAAACTAAGCACCCAAAAATCTTGGAAATTCATGCTAAAGAGTAATTTCCTGGATCTCTGATGCTTTGCATGTTCCTAGGTACCTCACAGGGCTTCAGAAATGGAAATGAGAATGAGTCTAGGGATGCAGAGAGCTTTTAATCCTACATATAAACACAAGCCAATCTCCTCTGTTAGCGGTCACAACTCTTTACTTTGCAGCATTTGGGGAGAGGAAAGCTTACACCATAAATTACATGGAAAATCTCTTCTATACATCACATTCTGTTCTAGAAATATCAATATTCTTGTCTGTCACAGATAGGTGTCTGAGGTCAGCTAAGTAAGAACCAGCCTTTCCAAAATAAACTACAAGCCAAATGCTTACCAACAGGGGCAGGTTTCCGGCGCATGGAAGCTCGAATAATGTCTGCTCCATGTATCTTATCTCTGTGCCTCTTTGACTTGGCTTCATAGAACCACTGTCCACTCATATTCTTTAGCTGGACATCATCTTTGATTTTTTCTGGTAAATGCCTGAAGAGGTGAAAAAATGAATAAATGAGATACACATACACAATCTACTTACCTGTGTGAACAGAATGAAAAGCAGATTTGTTTGTTTTGGAGAGATGAGTTGTGTTTCATTTGTTGATTTTTAAAAATGTCTCAGCATGCTACTTCTGTCTTCTCACCTGGTACTCTCCTTATTTATTTAAGAAGGCTGGCAATGATCTGGAGAGGAAGAGCCTCAGCCTTGTTACTTCAACAGATGCTCTGAGGGTAACTCTTTAAATAAAAAATATTTGCTAGGATAAACACTGAAGCAGAGGCAGCTCCGGAGAAGTCTCCAGTAGCTGCACATCTTGACTTTCTGCCTTCAAAAACCAGTTTTCCAAGATTAAAATTGAGGTAAGCTAGCAGAACACCATAAAGAGTCTATGCCAAAATTAATAGCATGGCTATTTTGGGGCTCAGAAGATGCCTCTTCAGGGTTTTTATATGGCACTGCTTTTACACACACACTCCAAACGTGTGCTGGAACTATGCCATTTTTTCAGTAAATTACAAAAATCCTTACATGAAAACATTGAGCTACAAAGGAAGACATCATCCCATGGAAGAAACAACAAAATAAGTTTGTGCCATTTATTAATCTACATATATCTATCACATGAACTACAGCTATTTTAAATACTGGGAGACAAATTTTTAACAATGTAATTTCAGGCTTTCATGAAGCATTCTTGAACAGAATAAGAAGTTGCCATGTGCAATTTGAAAGGTTGTTTACTTTCCTTGTTAGGCATATAACATATTAGGCATATACATGGTTATACATGGCCTGGAGACTAACTTGCAGACCAGGAAAGTTATTACACAGATTTAGAGAGTACTTAAACAAAAAAAGGCAAGTCAAGATTCATCTTCTCTCTTCCTTTCCTTCAGCAAAACAAGTTAATAATGGAGCCTATGAGAGAAATCAAAACAAATCCAGTTACTGATGTTTTCAGGCTAAACACAGTCCCTATTGCTGTGGGATAGTACTATCTTCCACAGGCCTGGGGGACAATCATGAGTGGTTTGCCTTGAAATGGACCTTTAAGACCTTCTAGCCCCACTCCCAAATAGGTTCATGACAATTTTATGTATCTCATGAGTTTAGGGGACAGAACTTCTAGTGCAACCAAGTAACCATGATGACACTCCTTCTATTATATGTTGTAGATTTGACTGTCAAATACAGACAAACATTTACAGCAGAAAAAAGACAGAGCCAATCCCTAACACTAACATAGGCCATCCTCACCTGTCACTCAATTTCTCCATCTTTGTATTGCCAGAAATAAAACGCCTAATTTGAATGCATCAGCTAAATTAGAATTTGAACTTAACTTCTTTTAAAAAGTACTATCAAAAGTCAATCCCCTCCGGTGTGTAAACAACTTCTATCTCAATTCAGCTACACACAGTTGAGGTTGCCAGGAGCTGAGGTCACCACTGGCAGTTTTAATCCAAGACTCAACAGTCCATTTAATTACTCGGCTATTTAAAATTTGTCCCTCCCTCTCGCTTATGACTCTGTGCTTCTCTACCAGCCAGAATACACACTTCTCTTATGCTGCAGGTCTTCTACGTTGGAGCAAGAACACACAGTAGCTTCCCTGTCCTCAAGCAAATAAATTTCTCAGGTATGAGACAACTCCTCTTTTCTCAGTCAGTTTATGAATACAGCCAGCAGGAATAGTGGAAACATGGAAGGCAAGAACTTTTTACACAGATGACTGCTTCTCCCTTTCACCTTCTTTCCCACTTGTTATTTGTCTTCTCAGAACAAAAGTCCCTTAGGGCTAGGGACTGGCTTTGCAGCTATTTGTAGAGCCTGCAGGGCAGCAGAGCTCTGACCACAGCTAGTGCTTCCAGGCAGTATGACAACATGTGCCAAGGGAGGTTCTCTACTGGGAAGGTATGAAGTCACAGGACAAGTATTCAATGTCCTCACCCAGTCTGATTCAACCCTTTCACCTCAGACACTGCTCACCCCTCTCCCCTTTGTACTGAGCCACTGAAACTAGGGTGCGGCCAGAGACCTTTCCCTGGCAGCTCAGCCCAGACCAAGCTCAGCTCCTCTGCAGAAGTGAGCAGGGTCACAGCCCTCTCAGCTATCTCAGCCTACTTACCTGCTTGTTGGACTCTGAGATCTGGGACCAGCTAACATAACACAAGCAGACAGAGACAGAGGCATGGATTTGTCTCCAGACTCACTAAATGGCCAATGCAGCTGTCATTTTGGCTGGAAGTGAATGTCAAGCACCTTGCTCCCACCACTGCTTGCCATTTATGAAACTTAGTGTACCTTAATTCCACCAGCTCAACAGGCCTTCTAGACCTTGGGAGATAATTGTACATACTAGCAAAGGTATAAATGTGCTCTCAATTTGCACTGCACTTCCTTTACAAATGACCTTCTGCCTGATAGGACGTGTATGGTAAGAACTGACACATGCTCACAGCAGCTGACTTGTAAACAACTTTTGCCTTCTCTTCTCACCTCCAAGCTAACTTGGCTTACTTGTCTCTTCAAGAGAAGTATTTAAATTCTCAGTCACATCTTCTGAGCAACCAAGAGAAATGTAAGTATTAAATCTACTCCTGGGCATTCCCCAGCCACAAATAAAGGAACAGGTTTCCATTATCAGAAAGAAAATTAATTCTAGGTCTTGGCAGGGGAAAAAGCTATTAAGCCACCTGTGTTCACCAACATATCATAGACTTATAACCCCAGCAGCTGTTTTAGGAACAAATGGGAACTTTTACAATGCTAGTTGAATCCTCAGGCTTTGCTACAAAGAGGCCTTAGCAGTAATGTCAGACTGCTTGCACTGTGTGGGCCTCTTTCACTGCTAAGAATTAGATTTAGATTGTGGTTTACCTTGAAAGGAACTGTGGAGAAATCAGACAGCAGACATGGTTTTCCACAGCTTCCATGTCTTCCAGCACACCACAATAGGATTCGAAGCCAACAGTTAGTTCTATGCCAGCTCCCCAGTTAACAGAAAGGCTAACCAAATTGTTATTATATTTTCTCTTGGTGATCAAAGAACTACTAGGCATCCAGATTAAGATTCAGATTGCAGGCTCAGTTGCCAGGTTTGCAATTAGAAGAAAATGCCATAACAGCTTTACGTATGATGTGAGTTATGTATTCAGTGGTTTGTTAAAATGCCAGCTAGCCTATGCTGTTTTCAGAGTGAAACAGCCTAAAGCTATAATGAAGCTAGTGTCTGTTTCTCCTATGAGAACATTAAAATCAAGAAAGTAAAGGCACATAGTTAGAAGAAACTCACTTCAAAATCCTCTTTTAAAATAAGACTGATTTCCCCGTTACTTAATATGATTTTTCCACTATGCCAAGGTCAAACAAGTTTTATGGCAAGATGGCAAACTTTTCATCCTCCCTAGGGCATTAAGTACATGCAGAATTACATGGAATAGGCACACAAAGCAACTGTCCATCACTCTGCAGGCAAACAGAAAATCTATGCATGATTAATTGGGTTGTTCTTCTCCACCTCCGGAACATCTGATAATGGACTAAACCACATGGTATCACTGTAAGGCAGGAAATCTGCTCTGATATAATCACTCCCTGTCAACCTTCCTGTCACCAAACCCAGAATGATTTATCTTATGCTTTGTAGGTTAGTGTAATAGCCCATGGCATTTTAGAGCACATCAATAATGACTTATTCCTGTTTGTGAAATGACTGTGTCTAGCAATACATACCTGTAGCCAAAACTGTTCAGCTACAACTCCTCAGTGTCTCAATTCTTTCCCCTGTACCTGCCTTATTCATAGTCCATATTACAATGCACCAGAGAACTTGCAAGATGTGACAATTGACATCTTAATACCTTATATTATTGCCTTATACTTCAACTGACAGCGTAAGCTGAGCTCTTCAGACAGGAGAACCTGTGTGGTACCAGCACATTCTGGGAGTCCTTGTGATTAATGAATAAGCATTTACATCAGGATCTGTGTTTGGTTCAAAGAGACAGATTCATTATTGTCTCTCACACCCTATTCTGAACATATGGAAAAGCTACTTCAGTGTCCCATGGCAAAATAAATGCTTTAAAAAGCATGGTATCACCGTTCATTATTTACACATTAACTTCCAAAACCTCCCTCCTGGAAATCAAATACCAACTGAGTAAATTGAAAGGAGAAAAAATTTTGAGGAATTTAATTTCAATTCTATTTGCTACAAATATAAAACCAAAACCAAATAGACAACAAAGGCTTTAGGTTCTCAGTCACCTTCTGAACACAGACAAGACAAACTTGTCAAAAAAACATCAGTGAAGGAACAGCTATCCTGAGACAGTACACCTTTGGTAGGTATTAGAGCCTGCCTGCACAGCAGCACAGGGCTTCGTGAACAAGGGGTAGAGAGGTTGCTAGAAAGCAGGTTCTGCTGAAATAGTGCTCCCAGTACTTCGTAGTCTTTAAAAGTAGGCATATAAAGCATAAAATCAACCCCATCACATGAGACATACAGTTAACTATAAGTGATCAGAAGAGCCTGATAGTTTTCTTCACAGTACCTGCAAGGGCATCTCCAAGAAATTGATGCTGTGCTAAAAAACAGGTTGCATTTTAGTATTTCAAGTGAGCTACAAATCAAGACTAATCTAATCACAAATATTTGGCACTTTATAATACAACACAGTGCCAGGTACAAATGCAGTAGATCTTACCAAGACAGGTTTTGTACTGTAGGGAAAACCATTTGCAGGGAGTACTCAGTTTAGAGGTTAAAAAGCCTTATGAGTATTCACTTTTTCTCTTAAGCACAGTCTTCTACCATACAAAATAAAGTCTATCTACCCTGCTTCACTAGCAATCCCAAAAAGCATCATCCAGTCAACCTGTCTGCTATGGGTAGATAATTAGCAATCAACACTGAGAATAAAGATATCAGCCCATTTCCTGGTATATGATATTACCATATCTATTACCAGGACCAGAAATGTCTCTTCTTTAGCCCCAGTCATCTCATCAGATCAAGTTAAAAACAGTCCTGCTTTTTTTACTGGCACCTTACAAGGTGGGCTGAGACCAATTCCCCATTAAATCCAGTGTCATTCTTATATTAGTTGGCTTTGTAAGATAAATTATGACATGTACATTCTGTAATAAAATAAAATTGTTCTATTTATTAAACAGTCACTGTATTTGGAAAATTGCCTTTGGTGCTAAGCAATGCCCATAGGGGGAATTCATTGAGAAGACATGAGCTTATCCTTTTCTGCCAGGACAGGTGCACTTACAGTTCAAAGAGGAACACTTATACTTGGATTATTGCCAAATGTCTCAGAAATCTTACCCCAAGCATTCAAAAATAGGTACCATTTTTAAACTGTTAAAGCTAAAAAACCCAATATATAGAGAGAGCAAGTTTTATCTGCCTGAAAGAAGGCTGCTGCCAGATTGACGTGCTGTCTTTGGCAATGGCAAATGCCCAAATGGGAGCTGCTTTATCTCATGCAAACATAACACAAAGCCAAAAGGCAAAGGGAAGGAAGCCTAGTGTGGGCAGCAGGCAAGCTCTGGGAGAGTAATCCAGGTTCTTCACAGTGGGATGGAGCTCTTTTTCCTTCAGCAGTTCTGCCCAGCTAGAAAGAAGTCAGTCAGCTAAGGGCATGACACTTGCAGGGCGCCCCTGATTTGGCTGAAGGCAATCTCCAAGCCAACACCTTGACCTTGAGCACATTACACTTACTAACATTAAAAGTTAAGCAGAAGTCCCTGGTAAACTGCTAGAAGCAAGTATATTATTTCAGAACTAGTTATAAAAAAAGGTTTGAGTTTCAATTAATAACAATTAATTTATATTTATCCTATAATAATACAACTGAGCAGATTCTGTTTGACAAGAGATGTGATGTCTCACTTTGTATTTTCAACAGAACAACTCAAGCCATCTAATTCTTAGTCTCTTACAATAAATCAACAAAATCATTTTTTTATCACTAAAGAGAAGTGTTATTTTCAGATTAGAAAGCTTTTCTCACTTTGTAAGCAACTACTTGTTGACACAAACTTGTGATCTAAAAATAGAAGAGTTAATATGCCGCAAAAAGACTTTAGGGGTTTTATTCATATGTTTTTAAAATTGGCTCCATAAGAATTGTAGGATTTATTTACTTATTAGTAGTACTTGCTTACTACTAGACTAATATGAATACACTGAGGCTTAAGGATAACCTTAATACTTGACAAGAACCTCAGAAAAATGTTGCAAGAGAGGATGCTACTCACATGGTCTTATCATATTCTTAAGCTCTAAATTTAGAGAAAGTTGTTATTTGTGGCATCCCCAATCCCCAGTAAGCTTTAAAAAAAAATCAGCTTGAGTCAGATGGGAGGATGACCAGTTTAAGACACCTCAGTTAGACACAAAGTACCACTGTGTTCACTGGTCAGGGCAGAATGCAGAGCACATACAAACCTACCATGCTCTTGCCTTGCCTGTAAGCCACACCCCTTCCACGTTATTTTTCCATCTACATGAATCCAAACTTTTATCATGAAGTAGTACAAATGATATAGAAAGGATTATATATATAAAGAGCAGAGAACCCATAAAATGAATATTTCTGCAGAGTTCAGCTTTAGAAAGAGTCCCTAGATGTTGTATGGCAATGACAGAGTGATTCTTCAAAATCCTGAATTTATAATCCCTGCTTCATTACCTAACTATGCAGACACTACCAAGCTACCCCAGTCATTTGTGTGGGTACTGAGGACACATTTTGAAAATGTCTAGAACATTTAGAAGAAATAACTGAAGGAAGAGTAGGAAAAATGGGTAGTTCCTTTCAAAAATAAGGTTAGCTTTGACAGCAGCTCTACCTTCAGTCAGCCCTTTAAACTTCAACTAACACCTGTGTTCAAAATCATGTCCACCAAGAGCCTTGCTCCTGTTAAGCACACCCTCAAAACTGTTATATCTTACAGAAAAGTATTTTATGAAGATTTTTAAGAATGTATTCTGGTGACAGTCATTGAATGACATGTTCACACTATAGTGGCAAGTCTGGTTACTCCATATTAAGCTCACCCCAACACCTTAAATATATCCTGCCACACAAAAAAGCACCTTCCTTCTAACAGTCTACAATAAAAGGAACGCTGCCTTGAAAAGTAACTGAAGAAGATATCTGTCAAAGCTGATCAGAATCAAAATAGCATTTACAGTAAGGTTTCAACAGCTATGCAATCCCAGCAGAATCAGACCCCTGAAGCTTTCTTTTTTTTTTTTTTTGCAATGCCACACCAGTGTATGTATCAAAGGGGTTTGGCACACAGCAGTCACCACCCACCACACAAACAACTCCCCACCAGAATTTCCCCTATCATTAACCTCCTTCAGTTTACACAAGGAGCAAACAATCCCAAGCACAGCCCACAAGAGCACTGCCAGGAGGTTCTGCTTGGAAGGGCTGATAGCCACAGCAGAGATCCCTGTCACAAAGGCAACCACAACAGCTTTCTGCCTCAGACATGCTGGTGCCAGGGACCAGCCACTCCACCACAGAAGAGTCACCCAACCACACTCCACAACTTCACAGACAGATGCATTTCTGCTCACGTTACTGTCTCCAGAAAGGGCTCAAAATTATGTTAATTCACAGTCTGCATCTGTAAAAGGAGTTGGGGGCTATGCTGAAGCTAATGCCAGGAAATTCACTTCTGTACTTAACGCACTCACTTGTCCAGTGCTGGAGCAAGCTATATCAGACATTCCTCATCAGAAATGAGGACAACAACCACAGCATAAGTAAGTCAGCAATACGCTGAAAACCAGCTTCTTGTCCTGACAAGCTGTCACTTTATTCTTTTCTTTTATGCCTTTTCCCCTCTTCTCAGCAACACTGACTGGCAGCATCTTCTAGGGCAATGAGGCAAAGAGATGCATCTCCTTGCACTAGGAATAAAAAAGGATGCAATACCTTTTGTTTTCCTTGTATCACACCTGCTTGTCATCTGAGATTTCTCTATCACCCTTTTGCCAGTGAGAAGAAAATATCAATATCCCCTCTCCTTTGAGGTAAACCTCAGCAGAGGTGAAAGAGGAAGCAGGCATGCTGTTCTCAAAGCAGTGCTGTTCTAAATCCATCACCTCAATTCAGCCCTACACAAGAGGGGCTGCAGGATGGGGCAAACACCTATTACAGCACTCAGCAAACCAAGAACCAATGCAGACTTCCTTAAGGAGGCTGCAGGCCAACCTAATCAGCACAGTTTAACTACAGATTAGCAATACTGGGAACTGTTAGCAGGGAAGGGACTCTGTCAGGTGACTTGAAAAATTCCACTAGAGAGTTGCTCAAAGAGAATTTTGTCATGTTACCAGTTTGTCCACACTCCAGGAACATGGTAGAGATTATTAGAATACCCTTCAAACCTCAGAATTTCTCCTAGAGGGGGAAAAAATCACATTAAAAGACTTTCATTATATACACATACAAACAACACTTTGTCAGGGTGTGATGTTTGTATGATGACATTGACTGATCTCAGCTCTTGGAATCTTCCAGGTGTGCAGGGCTGTAGAATCCAAACTAAAATACCGCATCTCTTTGGCTGCAGGTATAATTCAAGTAGTGTCTTAGTATATAAGATATAGAAAGCAAGCTCCATGTGCCACAACTAAGCAGAAAAGTCCATTTCATATGTAAGCTTCCAGCTTCTCACAAGTTATAATATTCAGAAACCAGAAGAGACATTTTGTTGTAGAAACAAACGTGCTGATTACAGGCTGCTACAACCTGCAGTCTCTTGCGTTTTTCACCACACCCCTTTACAAACTAGAATTACAAACAGCAAAAGTGAAGCTACAAAAACAAAAATACTTGCTGGCAGTCCTTTCAGACCACTACTAAGAGTGGCTTTTTTGAATTTCTGTTCCAAGAAGGGTTCCTTTCCCCAAATGCTCTTTCCAGGCTCTCATCTAGAATTACTTTCCCTGAACACTTTCAGACCTGGCACTGATGTAACATTCCAAGACTAAAACCAGTGTTTTTCTACCTACAGTAAATAAAATGCCAACTCTGTTACATGAAAGTTAGTTTACTGCTTTTTGAAGCGGAAGACAAAACTATGTGCTGAAAACATCTCCTCAGGTTCCATTAAGATGGGGGCGTGGAGGGGGCAGGGGTGAGATTGGGAACATTGTCTGTATTGACATTTCCTTCAGCCTTCAGTAAAGCAAATGCTATTTACCCTTTGTAACTCTACAAAATGATGACCACATGCTGATCAAACAACCTCAAGGCTGCACAAGCATACTCAGCAAAATGAATGCTGCTCTTAGGGTAAGTGCCAGGCTGCCATTTCCTTTGCAGGATATAGGGTATGCCTACAGAGAGGGCATTTGTCAAAAAAAAACAACCAGCCTTTCTCACCAGAAGAGAAGCATCAGAGATGTGTGCATCATGGTTGGAATAATTTCAAAACATTTTGTAATTAAACTGAGAATAGATGACTTAGTGAAGAACATCATAATGAGAAGGAATCTTAAATTACCAAATCAGTGAGAGAAAATTCTACCTTCACTGAGACTTGTAAACATTTATTTGTGATATAGCACTTTGAGTTTTCAGCACCTCAGGCTCCCTTTTTCATTATTTGTCCACTTGTTATTTTGTGTACCTTGTAATGGACAATTTCCTTCACACTGAAAAACAAAAAAGCTGACTACTAAAATCCTCACTGTTGAATTAGTTGAAGCAACTATTTGACTGTTATTTATGGCTGTGTAGATACCTTTTCAAAGCCATCTGGGCAACACTGCTTTTCATGCATGAGTTTCTAGTAACCCTAAGAGTAGGTCCAGGAAAACCTCCCAGCACACAAAACGCTCCAGAATAACAACACATTGCTCCCTCTGGGACACCTCAAAGAAAATGAGGAGAAATTTCCTGCTTTAGCCATGGATTGCAAGGAATTCTCTTGGCAGCAGGGCATAGTGTTGGTACCTGTTCTGGACTGCAGTTCCAATATATTGCAACTCCACATATTTGAGGTATAACTTCAGTATTCAGACATATTGCTGACTGCAACCATGCTTTTTCGTTTATTTTAGGTGCTGGTGCTCCTTTTGAATCAAGTCCCTCTGCTTGTTATGCAGTAGTTCAGTCTGCAGTGGTTTTGACACTTGCAAACTGAATCATCTTCAGAGGAAACCAAGGCAGATGCATATCCAGATAGCTGTGTCCCAGGTGTTCCTTAGGGAATCGTAAGGGTCTCAAATAATTTTGGTCAGTACTGAACCATTTGTGTGGTAGAGACTTTTAATCCAGGGACTATGCTAAATCTAGTCCAGAGTAAAAGATCCCCAGACCTCACATACTGTGGGATATGGGACCCTCAGCAACAATTGTTTTAGTCTACTCATGAGTAGCTGAGTATATGAACTGTGTAGGTCTTCCCAGGACAACCCAGGGTACCAGACCCCTTACCTGACTCTCTCTTCTTCAGTCCTTTTAAGTTCTGCATCCCGTTGCAGCACCTTCATTATTGCCTCTTGCTCCTCCTCTGTTAGAAAGCTTAGGTCAATCATCTTGTTGTGTGTGTAGGGGCTGGTAAAGTGTCTGGAAAGATTTAAAATCCTGCTGAAGATAGTCTTGCACCCTGCTTTAAAGTTAGAGAAGAAAAGCCTTTCTCAGCAGGCCCAGGTTATAGTCAGTGTTTTAAAGAGTCCCAAATGTTGGTTTCTTGCAGACCAATATGTGCATGCTTTCCTAGATGAGAGACTTTTGGGAAAGTGTTGCATTCCCTCTTGCCATCATAACCATGTCTCCTCAGTTCGTCCTCTCAGCTTTGCTTCCTGGAGTAACAGTTCATTGACCCAGCATATCCAGTGTTTGAGAACAAACAAAACATTCCCTAAAAAAGAGACAAGGAAGAACAAGCTGTAATATCAGGGATCAGGAAAGTAGATTATGTATGCATTTTTAATTAAAAGAAACAAGTTTTTCAGTGTGATTAAACTACTTTATGAAGTTTAAATGGTCACTTCAAGTCAAACCTGTTTTACAGGCCTCCTGAACAAGGTAGCCAGGAAAATATATTCCTTTCCAATATGACAACTCACACCCTAAAACACAAAATCCAGTGTCATTCAAATGGTACATTTTAAAATAAGTGCATTTTAAGTTGTCCTTCAAGTTAGCAGAACAATTTGAAAGTGTGGGAAAGGGGAGGGGAAAAAAAAGCAAAAAGCCAAAAATGAGTCAAGAGCAATTATCACATTCATTTAATGTAACAACAACAACAACAAAACCCAAAAAAAACAAAACAAACAAAAAAACCCCCAAAACCAACCAACCAAAAAAAAAAAAAGCCCCAATCACTGCCCTACAGAACATACAAAATAAATGTAAAATAATTTCTACATAAGCATCTTGAGTATGTGGAATTACAAGTCATGCAGTAACATGAACCTCACTGCTTTGTACAAACCAAACTGCATTTGCAAGCAGTAATTTGAAATACTGTTCTGTCTCTGTTTTGTAGGCCATGGTCCCACAGACCATTCACTTACAAGGCAATTCCAGCTGTCAAAGACAAAATCCTCTTCTTCTTCAAAAAAAAAATCTCAAAGAAATAAAGGAGGTGGGGCAGGGGAGGGAGTCAGCTGAGTCTGGGGTAAGGTGTCTTAGTACTTCAGGATTACAGAACCACGGATGTAATAAAGCCAGAAAAAAAAGAAATAGCTTGGATTTAAGATAACCCTCAGAAGCAACCCTAGTGCCAAACCTGGTGAGAAACAGAAGAGAAGCAGATGATGTTACTGGACAAGTGTCTGTATTAGGCAGCTCTGTCACAGCCCTTCAGGGTTGTGGGTGTCTTCCCTAGGCCCTTGTGGACTGACAGTGCCATCTGTCAGACACTATGCTGACCTCATATCGATCTAACTAGCACTAAAATCACATAAGTCATTTCACTTGGTCCCCTGGCCACAGAGACCACCCAGGCGATTAAACCAAGATATTAGCACTGGCAGCACTCAAAGGGAAACTTCCTTTCCAAAAACAGCATTTCTCACAGATTTGGAAGGCAGCTGCAGCCATGTTTATGATTATTCCCCCAACAATCCCAGTGCCCAACCACCTTGTGCACATGGTTACGTGTGGCTGCCATATTTATCTCCACTATTCTCATCTTGATTTTGTTCCTTGAGGTTGATATAACAGCATCTCTAACAACTTGTCTTCTGTAACTTCATCTACTTTTAGAAAATGACAGCTTTATAATTAGACAAGAGTGAAAACTGTTTTCTATAGGGCTACCAACAAACATAACAATGTTAAATTTGTTTAATATCCACAAGAGTACTCCTTCATCTTATGAACAGGTATGGATATCTGTTCCAACTATCATGTGGGCACTTTTCACACCAAGCAGCATCTGCAGTGCTAATCCAAAGCCCTCGATCCTGCCTGCATGGCAAGGGCATAGCCAACAAGAGGCACAGAAGTTTATGTTGCAGCTACAAATTACAAACAGCTATGAACTAGAATTATCAAAGATTTTTCTTGTAAATTGGGCAAGATTCTTGCCCAAGATAATCAAGTCTGCAAGAAAGCTCTTGTAGGGAATAATATCTTAGCATGTTTGTCTTTATGTTTATAGAAGGCTGAGGAAGAAGTGTTACAGTGTCTACTGTATCAATTTAGAAATCTAAAAGAAATAGTTGAACAAGTTGCAGACTTCACTGATGTCTCTCAGTACTCAAATCAATAAAACTAGTGGAAACAGAATTTCAGTTGTCCCCAAATGAGCAACAGTTTGCAAGGGCACATCCACACAGGCTGTGAGAGCTCACAGCAATCTGCACTGCTACTAATCTTCCCAGATAAGATCATTTTGTAGAACAGTTTCTTCAACTGAGGTTGTGCTCCCACTTTGTTTTCAGTCAGAGGAAAGATACCACCTACTCTGGCAGGGTCTTCACCATTTTTTCCCTGGTAGATATCATACAACATAGCAAAACACAGCTCTGTGAACTGTGTAACCAAGTTTAACACTCTCCCCACAGCTCTTCAGAGGAAAATCCTACGTGAATTCTGATTCACTAGTATGCTTGCACTAATCCTGTGTTCAGATTTACAAAGCATCATAAAAGTTTGTTTTGCTTCCACCCCAGGTTATGAGAACAATCTCCCTCAGTCCCGAGAAGTGCAGCTGAGACCCTTTAGACTCCTTTGCAAAACTAATAATGTAATACTTCAATAAGCTATGTCCAAGTACTTGAAAAATTGGTCACTGATCTCAAGTTTTTTCACTTGTTAAGCAGTTGAAAAAACTAGTGACAATCACTAAGAGTATTTTCTCCCCCTTTAACCTGTACCATCCCTTTAGCGTAAATTGTGTCACAACTGATTATGATAGTCTTTAGTCATTTGTGGCTATACCAGCAGTTTTCAGTCTCTCCATAAACAAGAAGAAAACTTCTTTCTGTGCATGATGTACTTAGCCATCCTCATGAGACTGGCTGCTACAAGTTACTGCAATGCTGGTTTTCTGCAAAGGATTATTAACACTGATTCTAAACACAGATGATAAAAACTACTGGCCTAAATTATAGCACCTGTCATAAAATCTAAGGACAATTTCAAAATAAAATAAAAGTCAATGCCTTCCTCCACTTCAAGTCACCCACTACCATCAATCCAACCTCAGTTCTTTTGATTTCTTTTGATAATCTTTTATCTTAAAAGCCTCTATACATGCCAGGAAGTACTGAGAGGTCTCAACAACTTGTTTGGTACCACTGCAAGCTCAATGGGAACTTCTTTGTCAGGGAAGTTTTCAGACCTAAGTTTCAAGTAAGACTGACAGATCTATATCAAACTGGTTAAATCATGGAAATCAATACAAACACCACATTGACTGATTTCTGAAGAAAGGCTCTCATATGCTATAGACTAACATTTGTGAGTCGTGGCACATTTGGCATGATTTTTTTCTTAAACCTTAAATTCAAGTGAAACCACACAGAAATCTTCCCTTTTATGGAAGACTTCTAATCCCTGTAATAAACAAGAACCTGAAATTATGTTTTATGTTACTCACGCATGAAAGCATCTATGTTTTGGCAACAAAAGAAACAGAAAGAAGACTCAAAATGTAGTTTTCCCTACACACACTCTTAAGCAGCTTACAGCGTCCAAGTGGTTTAGGCCAGCCACTCATCCAAAAATTTTATTTTTAAAAATTTCTCAAAACCTCTCAGGCAGTTATACACCTCGATTTTTTAAAGTAAGGCTTCATATTTTTCTAGAACAGAAATCATAATAGAAAGTAACTTTGTCTACAAACTTTTTCATCATACAGAAAACTCTGTTTGCTCCCTGCCCCTGCTTTCTCCCAAATACAAAAGGGGAAGGTTAATTTGAATACTGTATTCTGAATACTATGGGATATTATAGTAAGAGGTACAACGATAACAGTTTATATTTTAAAGCTTTTACTCAGTGTATACCTATGGGATGTAATGAGAGAGGCAATGAAAACATTGTAGTTTGCCATGGCTGACATTGAGTCAGAAAACAAACAGGAAAACCCCAGAGACAGCTGTTCCATTCAAACCAAGATTTCCTTTTGCATGCAGAAACCTCATAATATCCTAAATTTCCATTGCAAAGCTACTTTTCCAAGTGCCCCTTGTACAGTAGACCTAAGTGCTAGAGCTTTGCTCCAGAGAATCTGTCTTGCAGCCAATGCCTTCGAACAAGAGGAAGAAGGTGACAGCCAAGCCTACACTTCTCGCTGCTTCACACACCTCTTTGTGCCAACTCCTTCAGCTGAACAATCACCCTGCAGGCCTGGCTGATCACTGACTCTCAGCTGTACACATCTTCATCCCATAAAGCATTCAGCTGCAGGTAATCTACTGGCTCTTAAAAATAAGAGCACTTGAAAGCTACACATTTCCTTAACTTTATTTCTCCACTGCTACAACATACCAGCACTGGAAAGGATGATGAGTTGGAAGTCCATATATAAGGCAAGAGGAAGCTGAGGAAGACAGATAAATGGAATTGTGCAATATAACAATTTGCATCTACAGAGACACTCATTCTCAGAAGTAATGAAGTTTTGCCTACACCCATGCTCAGGAAATAATAAACTTTTATTTTGAAGCAAAGAAGCCAAGAAGAGCACTAAGAGCAACAAGAGCTTGGCAGAATTGGCCCCTTTGAACCTGAGAGGTCACATTAGGCAGTCACAGTACCTCTGACTGTGAGCCCCACAAGCTACAGCTTTGTAACAACAACAAAGTCATCACAGTCTCCTGAATAAATGTCATTCTCCAGTGATATATAAGCAGTGCAGTACATTCACATGTAACTCAGCACCATCCTAGGCTTAGATAATGTGAATTTCTGTAAATAAGTGAGGCAAATCCCATGAAGAGAAAACAGTTAATTAAGCTAAATGCTGGTGTTGGCACAAGCACAAATGGTCATGAACATATTTGTGCAGAAGATCAGAGGATTATGGATTTCAGTTTGAGCTGAGGAAAAAGAAAAGCTATTAACTTTGAAGAGAGACTTAAGTCATCATTCAAGGGAGTTTTAAACACAGTTGCCTGCAATGGTAAGGATGCAAAGTTAAAACAAGTACAAGAAGGCTCGTTGCCATTTTAATTCTTGAAGGGGTAGAATGGAAAAGAATATCCAGTAAGATATACATATCTGTAGTAAATCCAGCTGCTCTCACAAGAAGTGTTAGCAGAGTATTTCCAGAATAATAGCACCGGAGTGTACACAGCATATCACGTTTCCAACAGTCCCACAGATAATTTAGAGAACAGTATTTGCCTATGTGTATGTTTACTCAGTGAGGAGGCAGAGAAGTTCTTACCTAGCTAGTTGTGAAGTAGAGGGTGTTGGTGGAACAGGAACCATTGCAGAAGTGAGGGATGCCTGTGATGAGAGCAACTTCAATGTTGCCTTATTAACAAAGCAGCACTCCGTTTTATTCCAGTAATAAGCCTATGTGTTCTCCTGTGCACTATTCACTATAACACTGTTAAGGGAAAGAATCTACTTATCTGCAGTTCTAGGACCAGATAACTGTTTAAAACAGCCAGTTGGGAAAAATTTAAAAATTACACACCAGCTTTGCTCACACCTTACCCTTGCTCAACAGTATCAAAATAATCCCTGTTGTTTTTAATCAGCAAAATAGTTTCAGTCTTAAGATACTTTCACTGACGGCCTTGTATTATATATTCAATCAGCTGAAAGGGTAAGAAATTCAGTTGGAGCAATACAAACACTTGAGAGAATTCTCCTTTCCTCCAGCAACATGTGATTTGCTGGCCCACATGACTCTCCCTGTGATTTAATTTTATTCTTGTTTGGTAAGATGTTAAGACCTTCATCACTTTGAAGACTATAAGGCAAATTTACTCTGAAGAAGAGTTAATAACAGAAAGAGGATAAAAGTTAACAACTGAATATTGGAAGAGAAAAGAATAATTTGCTTTGGTAGTGGCCTAATCCCTCTAATCACATATGGCAGCTTGCCACTTCTTTCATAGGGCTTGGATATTGGCAGCGCTGGTTAGGAACGTCAATCTCTATACCTGTTATGGTATAAAAACTTAGGCCAGTGATGTTAAGAGGATGTAACCTCTGGAGTAAGAGACTGATAAATTAAAGAGAAGTCACAGAGAAACACCCCTAATTTTTTTTCTCCCCGTGACCACCGTTAGACTGACCATAGGTGTCATGCCATTTATTTCATATTGTCCTAAGTATAAAACTACTAAAAAAAATAACTTCAAGAATCTTCAAAATTACAAATTCCACCAAGTTGATATCAATAATATCAACACAGCTTCAAATCCAATTATATTTCCTTGCACATCATAACATTAATACTTTGTTCTGGTTTAGTCCCAGTAGGCACATTGTTTGTATCAGTAACAGTTGATTTTAAAGAGTTTCATTCTTCTCCTTGCTAATGATTTTCATCAAGAGCTAAAGAACAAAGAATGTCTTCTCATTGTGAGGGACTTGAAATATAGTAATGAAGGTGACTCAATCCTCTAGATCTCTGAAGGCAGAGCACTGTCAGTTTTGTAACAGTTATTCTCATCTCCCTTTACAGAGGGACTTCTTCCAAAAGCACAAGTGTGAGGGGCTCACAAGACTCAATCTCCCATTGTCACTTTCTCATTCTTCATATCAACATTAGCATTAGACTCAGACAGTGTCCAGCTCAAGAGAGTGGTTTCTATGTCTTTTTTTTTTTTTTTTTTGAAAATAGATTTAAGTAAAAGAATAAACCCTTTAAGAGAGATCAGAAGGAAATCAATTACTTGTTGGGAAGTGTCTCCTCTCCATACATATGATTATCTGACACACTTCTGCATTTAATGTCTAGCTCTTTCTGAATGTTTTCCCAACATAATTATAAGACAGAATCTAATTCTAGCAAGGAAATTCCATAGGAAACAGCCAAAAGATTGCCTGCCCTCTCCCCACTCTCAATCAAAACAAAAGAAGGAAAAAACCCAGAAACAACAGGAACAAAAAACCCAAACAAACAAAAAACCAAACTAAAACAACAACAACAAAAAAAAAAAAAAAAAAAAAAAAACACAACCCAAACCACCACACAAAACCCCAGCCGACCTTGAAACTCCTAATCCAAGTAACTGATTTAGACACTTTACAAGCTTTTGTTAGGATGCCAAGGCTTTCTTTCTTTTTACAGCAAAAAAGTGGTCACTCTCTTCCTCTGGGCATTTGTCATCTTAAACATATGGATTCAGCATGAAAGATAATAGAAAGAATGGGCCAACAGCACCTCCATTCCCTTCTCACAAACTTTAGTTGCAGAATGGAAAATGCAGCTGCTGTTTCCCTCACCTACAGCATCCCATAGGGAACATTCACCAGGAGATGCCAAATCCCTCTCCTTTTCTTCCATTGCACTGTTCTTCAAAAAGTATTCTAGTTTGAGGTTTGGCATTCCCCATACTAGGCTAATGAGCACTGCACTGATGCAAGTTAAATAAAAACATCCATTATGTACCAGAAGGCCCTTAAAAAAAGGACAAAACAAAAAAATTATAAAAAAGGCTAAAGTAGAAGTGTTGACAAATTTAGATACTGGAGACTTCAGAATAACTATCCTAGCTCTACCTTCCTTCCTTCCTTGCTCTTCAGCAAGCATTGGGTACTTTTAAGCTGGGATTCTGTTCTAGAAATTGTACTATTGGAGAATGGAAGTGTGCAAAACAGTGGGACAAATTAACAAGTATTTCCTACCAGTAGCTGCTGGGAAGTGACACATTTCCTGCATCTTGGTTAGATAATCTTTTCTATCTGAAAACGAAGCTACAAGCTGCAGTTTTCAGTCAGTGAGTAGTTCTGATTACTAATGCAGGCTGTCCAAAAAGAGGGTTTTATTAAGGGGCTAGCAGAACTGATGAAATTCATGTTATACATAGCAGACATGAATTTCATTCAAGTACTTAGACTAATGCTAAGTTGAGCTGACAGTAAGTTGGTAGAGCAGTTTCAGTCGTGAACACCAATTGGAAGACTGAAGTATACAATTTCTGAAGAAAATTTGAAAGAGGTTTATTTCAAAGCCTATGCACATGACTTCTCTGATACTTTTTATCTTATTATGGGGTTCCATTAGTCAGCATCTGTAGCACATTTCCTTTGCAGAAGAGTGCACAATACAACTTTGTGGTACAGGTTAAGCATAAAGGTGCCAAAGCAAGAGGGAAACACTTCACATCATCTTTGACTCTCCTGAGGGAGGCGACTGATCTCAGTTTCACCAGAGTTTCACCAGGTTCAACACAAATCTGGGATCACACAGAACATTGCAAAAGGCACTCCATCATTCACAGACACAATTAACTGCATAAAGAAGTAGCTGTGGAAAACAGAATAATCTCTTACTCACCTGAATCACTTGAATTTGTCACTGCAGCCCCCCTACTTTTCACCTACCAGCCTTGTTATTGTAACTACGGCTCTGTTTAACAGATTACTAATGTGCACAAGGAGCCAGCGAACAAAACAAGCCTTTTGGCTGTCCTGTCTCCAAAGATGACTAACCACTCACCTTAGACACTCATGCAAGTTTTGAAGACTAAAATTACCCACTTAATAAATTATATAATCTGGAGGCTACTAAGAAAGCTTGTGTCAATTATTCCAGTCGTTGTCACAGTAACTGAAGCACGCACCTACCTGAAAACAGGGCCTCACACAGAATCCAATTACCAGCAGAAATCAGGTGCTAGAGGAAATAGAATATTCTTCAGGAGTCCTGAAGTCATACAAACAATAAACAAGCCAAAGAGCAAAGTGGGGGAAAAAAAGCACTATGGCAAAGTTTCTAGATAAGTTAAAAATCAAAATGGTTAAAAAACATTAGCCTGCAGTCTGCACATAGACTAACCTCATCTCGGTCCAAAATTAACTTAACCTTTTCAACAAAGTTTTTCATTTCAGGCTTATTGTTTGCTTGGTTGATTTGTTTTGTTGTGGGGCTGTGTTTCTTTTTCAATAGATATATTTAAAAAGCTCACTATAGCTCTCTATTGAGAAGAAAGTCACCTGTCTTCCCATGCATAATGATGTTTTAACACATAGACTCATAATAAGAAAATTCCATCTGCTCTCGGGATCATTCTGGCTGAGCTGAGACCAGTCAGCAGCATTAGGCCTCCATAATACTGATATTAAATTGCAAGAATAACAGGAAGTCTATCAGCCATGAAAACTTCACTCATGAGATTGTTTGCACTGATGGGCTGGGCTGTATCATGCAAAACTCTCTTTTCCCTGAGTGGTACCTGTTTCATTGAATATTTAAGGCAAGATACAAACAGAATGCTCTGGAAGCAAAAAGCAAGGTGCACTACAATGCCAAAAGCCTAAAAGGGCATGGCAAGAGTTAAACCAAATCACTACTCATGAGAAACCTAAAGCAGGGAACAGTTTCTGGAACAGCCTTCAGTTGCACTGAATGAGGTGTGGTGTCAAATCACTCTTCATGAATGGGATTTTCCCTATGAACGCTGCTGAATAGCACAGGAATAGGAAAGAGGGAGCAAAAGTTTGTGTCTGAAATAGTTTCTCATGCACAGGCAGCAGAATCAGGAGCTTAGAGTCTAGGAAGCTGGGGCTTGGAGTACAAGGCCTGTCCCTGAACAGGTATTTAGTTTTGCAGGAGTGGCTCATTCTTTAGGAGCATATCTATGCAAGGTGTTAGCTCACTTGCCCAATAGCTACAGCACATACCCGGGAAGCAACCAAATCCAGAGTCCACCAGACCACTTAAGCAAGCAAACCCTTCAGATGTTATATTTTTTTGTGAACAAGGGAATGTGCATTTGAATCCTCTTGGGTTATCTGTTGAGCCTTTCCAGGGCTGAACTACCAAGGATTACATCTCACAGAATGACTATTAAAGTGTCACAACCTTGCAAGCAGAAGCAGACAGCCAGGTGCACTCTTCCTCAGGCAGGCCACCACAACAAAAACCAGGTTCTCTCCTGACTTCCCTCCTCAGCCACACAGACTTGCATTCCTGACTACATAGCAGTCCAGTTCTAGTAGAGCAAAAGGAACAGGAGAATAACCTGAGGGTATTAACTTTTAATCCAAGTCTCAACCTCCAGAGAAGTAACGTAATCAACTATGAAGCAAGGTAAAATTAATGACATTTCCACTAACCTAAGTTATCTCAGGATTAAAAAAATGTTTTGTGTGGGCAGGACCAGAATAGAAAGTAAAGGGCTCACTACTTCCGGCTGTTTGAGAGAATTCTGCCTATGACTTAGACACATGCCTTTTGCTTACAGTGCCTAAAGTGCAATTACATGGGGTTTTTGGACCTCACCCTTAATTTTTCATAAATGTTGTTCTATTTTTAATATTATTTTTTCATCATGCAAGCCACTTAAATTCACTAGAGAAGAAAAACCCAACGGTAGACTTCAACATCTACAAGCTGATGGTTTACAACCATTTCTAAACCAGGAGTTCTTAATTATGCTGATCTACTCCTAGAGCACCAGTTACATGGCTGAGATTACATAGGCTAACTGAAGTCCATCCAGCCTGTACAGAACTAAATATCTGTCAGTTTATCAGTCAGTCAAAATCAGACACTGGCCAGGAAATTTCATACAGAATTTACCAATATTGTTTGATCCTTTTGTAGAACAAAATCACCTGGCAGTGAATTGAGGACTTTGTTCTGCTAGTTACTCCACAAATATGCATTTTCTTTCTTCTTACCTTTATTTTTATTTATACTCAGGAAAATTTAGAGAGATGAAAAACAAAATTTCCTTGACTGGGAGAGAGAAATAAAAATTTACTTAGAAGAAGATTTATACTGCAGAGAAAAGGAGTATAGCAAGACAGAGGAAAAAAAACTAAAATCATAAAATCACAGAACTGTCTGGGTTGAAAGAGACCTTAAAGTTCATCTAGTTACAATCCCCTGCCATGAGTAGGGGCACACTCCACTAAACCAGGTTACTCAGAGCAACATCCAGTTTGGACTAGAACACCTCCAGGCATGAGGAGTCCACAACGTCTTGGGTCACCAAGTCGTCAAGTTGATCATTAATGTGGTCTATAGCACAGAATACTGAGTGGGATTCAGGTCAAAAATAGTCTGGCATTATCGTTCAGACAAAGAGCTGTAAAATAAAGAAGGGGGAGAAATATTCTTTTCCTCCTCACATATATGCTATGTCTCTTCCCTTTGCTGCTCTCTATGTGATAATCAGAGTCAAATTACATATAGCAAGGAAATCTTATAACAGAAGTAAGAATCTAGCATAGCCAGTTGCTGTACCCAGGCGAATTGGAATGACTCCCTACCGCAAGAATGAAGCATGAATAAGTCTGCTGAAATCAGCTGTCACTCACTTTATGCTCAAATAGGCTAAAGAACTGAAGACTGCTAATACAGCGAATGCAATATTACTGGCTTGACATATCATAAAGCATAAGTGTTTTGGCATTGGAGGACCAAATTAAGGAGCCTCCTTAAATAGATTTATGAGCTGACTTGAAATGCAACAGCACCAGAAGCGCTGACTTCAAGTGACAGAAGTTTGCCTACTGTTTTTAGTAGTCATTCATTAGTCAGCTATTCTGAGTGAAAAGCAACCTCTGTGCAGCAAAAAAAAAATCTTCACTATGGTTCAAAGCAAGTCACTATTGAAAGAAAAGTGACTTCTGTAAGACAGAACCATCACCTTTAATTAAAGAAAAATAAAATTAAACATCTTTTTCCTATTGAGAGACTATGAATTGCTTTCATATTTCCTTGCAAATAATGCTTTCTTACTAGATTTTTGCTTGAAATCTGTTCAGTTCCTTTCTGTCATGAGCACAGGGAATAATACAGGGTAGAAAAGAAGCAATTTCTTTAACTTCATCCTACTGCTTTCCTGGTTGAGCTTTCTTTCTAGATGCAACTGTTAAACTCTCACCTTCTGTGCAGTATCAAAGGTTTTCTCCAAGTATTATATTGAAGCAGTATTTCCACCTGGAAGTCTGGCAAGTATCTCCTGCAGAACAGTAGGAGTTTACTCCAAGGAATATCTGTCAATGGTCACTATCCAGTACTTTAGAGAAAAGACAAATTCAATTTTCTGTCATTCATTTTTGGGGGCAAGGGAGCATTGTTTACTTTGGCCTTCGTAAGCATTGGAAAACAAGAACATTATGCCCTATTTCACTGAATTTTAAAAGTCTGACAGTGACACTGATAATATATTTTTTTGGGCTGCAAGAGATGCTGGAGGGAAATTTCATTAACAAGAGACAGGTCCAATGACAGCTCCAGAAAATTCAGGAACACACCTTATAGCCAAAGTAGAGACATGCTGCACACACAAGGCAGAAGCAAACTAAACAAGTTTGTTTTTTTTTTTTTGCCTTACACATAAGCACACTAAAATATGGTAACTGGTAACAGTATATAATCATTTTGTAACACTGCAACAGTTGTAGTAGTATTTTATAACTCAGTATACATAAATAACACACAACTACAAACGGAGATTCGCAGTATATTTGTCCAGAGAGTGCACAGGAAAGCATGTGGAAATAGTAAAATCTGCAAGACAAGAACAAAGGATGTAGAGTGGGCAGGAAAGCTGTCAAATGAAACTAAAGCAAAACTGAAGAACGAAGAGGAGATATGTCTGATGAAGGCAGAATAATCATGCAAAACAAATAAGAAAGATGCCTAACAACACTAGGGTAAACTTACTCCCTCAAATAATATGAACTGTGTCAAAAGCTTATGAGATAACCCCCTTTTTTTGTCCAGGGAGGCAGCAAAGGTGCATAACACATTAACAATTAGAAAAGAAGGATGGTAATTTATGAAAATCACAAAATGCTCACTTTGATTCCAGCTTCTCTTGCCAAGGAGCTCTCAAGTGCTTTACTTTGACTCTGGTAACATAAACAAACCCTCAAGAACTGTAGTCATCAGTGCTAAATATAGGGCATCACCTCCAGGGCATTGTATACTACTAGGTTTACTACTTACTATGCTACTACATATGCGACTGTTAAGAACTGTTTGGGAAAAGTAGTGATAACAACTGACGGTAATTAAGCAGTAATGACTGGAAAGCTGCATTGTTGCTGTATACAAGTTTAATAAAGTGGTTTGATTCATCAGTCTTTTAAACACTCCATCGTGGAGAGCTTCAAGTCAATTCAATTTCAAAACACGAATGTTTTATTGCAACACTTTGATCGCTTCTTTTAAGTTTCTTTTCAGAGCATCCTGTCAAGTACGTATCGTGAATGAATGGGGAGGGGATGCACACCACAACATGTAACTCTCTTCCCCTTACACTTTTTGAGAAAGCTAAAAAAATTACTTGACAATCTGTCCCCAGATTTAGGTGACCTTCATCCTGCAATGATAATCATATAAACAGATCCTTCTGCTCACACAGGAAAGACACGACCGAATGCATTAGATTTTAGGACCAAGCCAAACTCAGCAAGTCACTCCAGAGACAGAGTGGAAGACGGAATTAATTCAGTGTTTTGAAATTAAAGTGTTTACTATTTACACAAAGATCATTAACATCTCTCCGCTGAGATCTGAGCGCTCTCTGTAAATAAAGCGAGTCCTCTCATTAAAGCTGGCTACAGGAGCCGGGCGAGCGAAGCTCTGACAGTTACCCGGCTCTGGGCCCCGGGCAGAGCCGGAGGCTCCGCTGGCACCGGCGGGATGTCCCGGAGCTCTGCGGACCGAGTCCGAGGGGATGCGCTGGCCGGCGGCGCTGCCCTCCAGCCCCAGCAACAGGGGCCGGGCCGGCGAGACACCTGTGAGCGCTGCCCCGTCCGCAGGTGAGCGGGCCCTGCGAAGTGCCCACGGCGAGAGCCCCTCTCGGGACCGGCCCGGCTGCCGAAGGCGTGGAGCCGGGGCTTCTCGTCGGACAGCGGGCTCGCCGTCGCGCTACCCCAGCGCTGCGGGCGGTTCTGTGCCCTTTTTGTGACTCCTCCGAGTCGTTCCATAGACAAGACACCCCCCGCGGCCCCCAGAGCCCCTTTTGAGGGCAGCCTCACCTGTCCTGCCGCCCCCAGCGCCGGTGCCGGTCCGTCCGGCAGCCGCAGCCCCGCGCCTCCTCCCTCCCTCCCGGCGTGTGTGAGGGCGGGGAGCTGCACGGCCCGTCCTGCCGCCCCGGGACAGTGCCGGGACAGTGCCGGGCCAATGCCGGCGCCGCGGTCCTGCCAGCGGGGCGGCTCCCCCCGCGCCGGGCCCGC
>JAWWMO010000001.1:32639937-32656908 GCA_035047845.1 Dendrocincla fuliginosa | reverse complement strand
ACCCGCTCCCGTCCCCGCTCCCGTCCCCGCTCCCGTCCCCGTCACCCGCGGCACCCTCCGGTGCGCCCACAGGGACAGCGACACTGCCCGCCGGGCACCTCTGGAGGAGGCAGGACCTCCGCAGAGGGCAGCGGCTGTTCCACGCAAAGGCCACGCAGGGAAGTGTCGCCTTGGCTCGACGAGCTTCCCGCAGGGACAGTGCTCGGGGTTTCACTTTACCTGGCGATAGGCAGCCCGAGAAGTGTGAACACACGCCCCTGTTTGCAGAAAAGAGAGGGGCAGAGATAGCAGAGGGTTTCAGTCATCTATTTGTCCAGGAAGCCGCTGTAAGTGCTTTTCTGTTTAATTAGTGGCACAAAATACACATGCCGCCATTTCATGGGATGTTGGGACCTTTCCCTCACAGCACTCTGTGAGCAGAGTGTCAGCACCAGCCCCTGGTACACGGAGAGCTGGTGTGGTGGCATTTTCTCCTTACGCATGTTCTTTTCGCGGCCCTTGATTTAATTGATTATTTCATTCTGGTTTGGGGCAGCTGGAGGATTTCTTTCTCTGGCGTGCCCGGGAGTGGGGTCGCTGTGCCTCGAGGGCAGCCCGTGTGTCACCTGCCCACCTCTGCTGGCTCGGCTCTCACTTGCAGCAGCTCTGCTCTAAATTACTTCCCCATTCTTTCCCAGCCTGAGTCTGTTCACTCCTCAAACTCTAGATGCTTCCCGCTTACCATAAATTCTTATGTTTAACTTCCTGCACAAACTTGGGTATGGTGAAAGACTTTTTAGAGGAAATTTAGTGTACGTGACATTGGTGTAAAGGTTTGGTAAATTACATGTCTTCTCAATTTCCTGCATTTATACGTAGCTCTTCCTTTTTGATGACAAAATAAGAGACTAGAGCATGTTTTTTATACACTATCCAGTAAAATTCTGGCTCAATGAGCCTCTAAGGCAGCTTACATTCAACTTACAAGGACCAGAGTGAATTTGAGACTTTGTGAAAGCTCAGAGGTCGTTTGCCCCCTCAATGATTTTTCATTCAAGCGCCTCTCATCCACATATTCTCTTTATTCATCCCAATGCAACATACTAAGCTGTATCTGTTCAAACCCACACTGAACTGTTCAGTGCATATCAAGAAACATCACTTAATTAGAAGTGTGCGCCCTTTAGACACTCTTGTAACATGGAGCATATTTTTCTCTTGTGCAAAATATCTTTTTCCCCTTTCACAGCAGTCCCAAAGAAGAAGAAGGAAAGTAGGGGTAAACCAGTATTTTAGGACCAGACACACTGTAGCGGCTGGCAGCTGTGGGTATGCTTAGCCCCTGCTGGATGGAGTCGGAAATGATGGATCTGATGTACCGACTGCCCAAAACAATTCCCTCTTTAATCAAGGACTTTGGACTCAAGCTGAGGGAAAAGCAGCTCCTTGCTGCTAGGAAGCTCCAGGTGGCAGAGGTCTCCAGCATTGTGATGGAGGACTGCTGAGAAACTGTGTATGTGATGTGTGCTGTGCCTGTTAAAATACATATGTGTCCTCTCCTACTCACATTTAGTTTAGTGATTTGTTCTTGAAATGGATTCAGATGAAATCAGTGGGATTATGTGTATAAGAGCTGTCCCAGTTCAGATCGGGAACTTCACCTCAAGGTTCCCTGTTGATGCCGTGAGTGTTTGCAGTAACAAAGAAACTGAAAATACTTGAACCACTCTCAGAATGCTGAATACCTCAAGGACCCCCAGACTCATTCCTCAGTTACTTCAGATGGAAAGAGTCTGCAATCAGTATTCAAGTGGTCCCCGCAGTTGCTCTGCAGCAGTGTAGTAGATCTGAAGAATCTGTGTATTTCATGTAAGCACAGAATGGCTGTTTTTCATGTGAGTTGAGCCTGAACACTCTCAAGGTGGCAGCAAGAGAACAAAAACTAGTGATGGAAGGATGTATTCTACCCACCCTCCTCTTTGTCTTCCCCATACACGGTCACAAAGTTCTCAGCACAATCAAAAGATATAAGCATGTTTTTGATTGCAGTGTAGCACAGAGTGTTATGTCGTCTTCAGGAAAAAACCCAAAGAAGTGTATGCAGATTTCTTTGTGTAGTGGTATTGCTGTCAGATTCAGAAAGTGGATCAACTTTCTTCCTTCACTCCCTCATTCATCATGTCTATCTCTCTAGCTATTATCCAAAATAAAAAGGAAGCAATCCCATATAAAATCCCAATAATAGAAAAATTAACAAGTGTTTCAGTGTGGTTACAAAATGGCAGGCATTAGTTGAAGAGCCAGTAACTTCCAGTGAAGCAAATCCACCTGATACTGCTTCCCTTCTTCCAGCTTCATCCAGACAAAATCTGTCTGCTCTGACACACAGCTACTCTCTGATGAACTAACATGGGTCACATCTAACTCAGATGTTGCTGATTTAATTGCTGTAGTGATATTTCCCTGGCTGGTGGCTTTGACCACATCACCTCTTGCTTTTCATTCTTCAATTGGCTCCTGGACCCCAAGGTCTTTTTGTCCTTTTTTTTTTTTTTTACCTTTAAAATCTACGCATGTCAGGGTATAGGATAAAAAGTTCTCTATGTGCACAAAGGAACGCAGAGGAACAATTGTGGGTGGAGGAGCATGAGAAATACACTGGCCTGGCTGCTCCCAAGTCCACCACAGGAGCTCTCAGCTCATCAAAGGTCCATCTCTGAAGACCTGAAGGATCATAGAGGTAGGAGGGGGAGACCCGGTAATCCCATCACAGCCACAGCCCTTCCAGGGAGTCCCAGTACCTTATACTGAGGAGATCATTGCCTGGGGGGAGATGGGGCACAATGCAGAATGCAAGGGAAAATGATTTTAAGATTGCACAAGACCAGCTATAGGATTTTCAGAGGATGAGCCAAAGGTGTGGAAAAAAGGAGGGATGACAGTCTGGAGAGAAACATGCATGGAATAACAGAGGGGTAAGGGGATAAAAGGGGCCAGTAACATGTAAACAGGGCTGATAGATTTATTTATCTGCCCATGTCCTGCACCTGCTGAAGGTATTTCTTTATAGCTTTAAAAAGAAAGTCTTCAAAAATATTTTTAACTAATTTAAAATTTATTTTAAAACATTACAAGAAAATGTATACTGAAGGCGTAAACTGTGAAAGAGAACAGTGTGGGTAATTAAGGTGTGTATAAGTCTCTCTGTGGTAAGAAAGAGATTGGCTTGATAATAATGATCAAGAAAAAAAAGGCTTTAAAGATCAAATGTGCATAACTAGGGCTTGATCATTCTCCTTCTCTTTTGCTCCCAAATAAAACAGACTTAAGTCCTGCTGCCACTGACCAGGGCATCTTTAAATTTACTATCCTATGCAGCGTTGCTGGAGATTGCTCTCAAATGGCCGGTTGAGGAAGAGACATGAAGCCCTAATTTACTCTTTGATGATTTCTAGGAGGTGAGAAGGATTCTACGTATAACTGCAGTTTTCCTCAAGGACAGATCAAGATAGTGTCTGCTTTGCCCTTGATGAGAAGTACTGTCTCATGTTAAATTATATAGTTCTTTGTCATTAAACTCTTTATACTAGGTGCTTTCTTGTCCTTTCCACATGTTTTTAGCCTGTTACAATTGTTCTATATCTGCATGTGTCTCCAAAAAAATGAATTTACCATTTTGAACTTTATCAGAACATGGAGCCAAAACAAATTTCATGTAACAGTGATATACAAAAAATGGTTCTGGCACTGTGCATGGAAATTTCCAGTCTCATGTAGCTTTACCCTATCTTATCAGATTTCCACAGTTAAAAATAAACACAAGGAGAAAAAAGGAAGTTTAAAGAAACATAAGAATTTTTCCTCCAGTTGTCAAATTAGTGGGACAGTTCAGTGGGAAATTCAGAATTAGGGGTGGGGTCAGAATAGGAACCAGCTCTTGAGTCAGCTTTGTTGTAAGACTTGCCCTCCACTGAAGGTTAGGCAACATAAAAACCATAGTTGAAACTCCTAGAAGTGGCCTGAGGCTCCACTTTCAGACAAGGTCTTGCCAAGAGACCCTGTATCCCAAAGAAACACCCTTGGGTTCTGTCCAATGCACAAAGCTTTATTTTTCTCTGCTGAGAGCACTGGCTCCACAGTAGCACAGCCAGACAACTCTTTGTGACCTAGAGCTATCTCTTTGCCCATGTGGTGTTTCCATTCCTTACTTTCCTGTGGGAGGTGCTCTTTGATGACTTATTCCTTGCTCTGAAGGTGTTGCAGGTCTCCCCAGTTGTCCCTCATGACCTCAGCTGCTACCTGCAGCTGCAGTAGGATGCTGGCTTTCATGCAGTCAATGGAGGGCTGAAATGACCAAGGAAGATGTATCAATGACAGAGAAATCCCAGGTCAGAACGGTCATGCCTTCCCTGGCTTCCTGAGAAGCACAACCTTAGGAAAAGCCTGAAAGCCTTCCCTGGGTTCAGCCTCATACCCAGGCTGAGGTATGAGGCATGGCACCAGAGAGACAAAGAAACACAGAGAGCGGAAGGTGGTGACATATTTCCTTAGTCAAAGAGACAATGTAAAAGAGGAGGGCAATTTTAACTTACATATCCTCAGAAGAGTCATACCCTGTTCTGTCAGCTGGGGCATCTGGCCATATACACACCCTTGAAACTCTTTGTGAAGAGTGGGGCCAATCATAGCTGCAACATCCCTGATGATGGTCTGGATAAACCACAGACAGGTAGGGAAGAAATTTGTTCCATCTGAACCTCACTGAATTCAGCATGCCCCAGACACAAGCTGCCTCAGCCCGAAGGCTCAGTTTTAACTGAGGAAAACAGCTTGCTTAAGAGGATAGGAAGAATTTCTCTTCTTCAGCACCCACAACCTTTCTGACTGAAATGCCATTGGGATTCAGCTGGTTTTCAGGAGGAATTCTCCAGGCCCACCTAGTGGGAGAGGTGGAAAGGTGCAATCCACACACGCAGCATTCCCATGCCCTTTAGCAGCAGCTTCCAGCTCCAGGCATTTTCATAGACAAGATGCTTCCTCCCAAAGCACTTCTGACCTGCCAAAATTACACATAAAGTTGGGTGAATCCAGCATCACAGCTATTGCTAACAGGCCAGGAGAGTCAGCAACTCTCACCACTTCATCACAGTCCATCCGGTTTCTGACCACATTTCGGACCAGCAGAACAAAGGACAAATCTTGTCACAGAATTCAAACTTTGTCTTCCCTTTTGTCCTTGCTTTAATGAATATGTCTTAATTACAGAGACTGCTGTACTGTCAAGCAGGACTTATCATAGGACAACACAAGTTCCCACAGGGACGGCCAAAAACTCTGAACAAAGTAAGTAAATGTTCAGCATGGAGAAGAGAAGCCTCTGGAGAGAACTCGTTGCAGCCTTCCAGTCTCCCAAAAGGGACTTAGAAAAAAGAGGAAGAGTGACATTTTTATACAGGCAGATATTTATAGGACAAGGGTGAATGGTTTTAAATTAAAAGAGGAGATGCCAAAGAAGTGGATGCTGCACCCCTGAAGAGTTCAAGGCCAGAATGGATGATGCCCTGAGCAACCAGAAGTAGTGGGTGACGTCCCTGCCCATGGCTGGGGCCTTGGAACTACATGATCTGCAAGTTCCTTTCCAACACAACCCTCTCTGTGATTCTATGTTGCCCAAGAATAAGGACAAAGGCACTTTAGTGATTCACAATTTCTTTCCGTGGTTGAGCATGACTCCCAGGGTTATATGGCTCAGTCATGGATGTCCTATGAAAAAGAGAGCAACATACAGAGCCTATCTAAATTTGATGGAAGTCTGGGGCCAGGATGAGAGAAGCAGAAATAGTTCAGGATCAGACTCCAGCCTTCCTCTCCATCTTCCTGTGCCCTGTGCCCACCTCTGGGGCACAGCTTTTTGCTCTGGTGTATGGGGCAGAGAGGTTATGGGCAGCGCTGTACGGCGGCTGTTTCTTGGGTGCAGGAGCCCCCCAAGGCTCCATCTCCGTGCCTTGGACAGCTTCGGGAGCTTGTTCCTAAGAAAGCAGCCCTGGCGTCAGGGGTGACCCATCTCCCGTTCGGTGCCGGGCCGGGACACGCTCTCTTGCTTGAAGAGAGCCGCAGTTTTACTGCGGGACTTCAGCCTGGCGCCGCGGGTACCCATCCGAGCGACACCCGGGCACACCCGGGGCCGGGGCGGTGTGGATCCCGCCCATCCCGCCCATCCCGCCGCCCTGTGGAATTCCCGTGTCCCGCGGCAGACACGCGTTGCCATGGCGACCGGCGGGGCTGCGGGCCGGCAGGGAACTCTGGAGGTGAGGGGGGACAGGGACAGGGACAGGGACAGGGAGGGAGTGCTGGTGAGGGGGGACAGGGACAGGGAGGGAGTGCTGGTGAGGGAAGACAGGGACAGGGTGGGAGTGCCAGAGGGGGGACAGGGACAGGGACAGGGACAGGGACAGGGTGTCTGTGCCCGCGGGGTGCGGTGCCTGCGGGCCTTGGTGAGGGGCTGCCCAGCTTTGCCCACTGACGGGCCGGGCGATGGGGAATATGTGCAAAGGCAGGGCGGGCCGGGAACGGAGCTGTCAGTCAGCTTTGGAGAGTGGGAAGAGGCTGCAGGGTGACTGCAGTGTCACAGGGTGACTGCAGTGTCACAGCGTGACCGAGGGGATCGATTTGCCGAATTCTGCCCCTGGGACGGGGCAGTCCTGGATGTATGTACAGACTGGGGGAAAAGAGACTGGAGAGCAGCCCCAGGGAAAGGGCCCTGGGGATCCTGGTTATTTTGGGTTTTTTTTTTGTTTTGTTTTTTGTTGTTGTTGTTTTGGTTTTAATGTTTCACAACAGCTATGTGGTTAGGATTTTTAAAGGTTTCATGAGCAAATATTGTATTGAATAGGAAAATGTAAAGGCTGTGTGTGAAATAGGGTAGAAAGTTATTTTGTATACCGAAAGCTGACACTGACTTGCTGGGTATGCTGAGTGAGGTGAGAAGGCATGGGCATGTGATGGATTACAGTGCCTCTGTTTAGTTGGTTTAACTTGATTTTACAAGCTTCTTTTTGTGGCTTTTCACCAATTCTTTTCCTGTTTACTTCTGCTCATTTTAATAGCAAAATGTATCCACCCTGCTGTGTTTAGTCACAGAAGTTGCTACCAATTTCAGTTGTTAGAATTCAAAACTTAAATTCAGAAAAGTGGCTTATTATGAAACCAGATTATATGCAATGTTTCTACTCATTCAGTAATAAAACCTATATTATATAAACTGTTCTGGTTTTACTATGTGACTCCTAAAAGTGAGGTATCTTTTTAAGTGCCTCTTTCTTGTGACTTTTTATTTTATATATTTTATTTATTTTATATAAAATATGCTACTCATTCCATTACAGAATTATTCATTGACAGTTGAACTCTGAGGTTGGCACAGTCTGTCCAGGGAATACTGCTGACACGCAGTAAGAAAGTGATTTTGTTCCAGTTCTGACCATAAAAGCTGGTAACAGAGTTGCAGTGAAAGAGAAATATTCATAGTGCTGGAACAGAGGGAGAGAGAAAGAGATGCATATTAACAAGTGGACCTGATAAAAACCCAAAGGACTGCTGACTTAATTTGCAAGAATTTCAAACACAGCCTGCAAGGGATGTAGTAAGTAACTGGTGATAGAGACTACTGTATCTATTCAGAATTATACTTTAGGTTGCCCCAAAAACTTGGGTCTGAGCACTACAGTGGGCAGGAGTATCGCTGTCAAAAATCCAACTTGCTTTATTTCAGAACTGTTAGAAACTTGTCACAGGTGACAAAGGCCAGTGAACATATGACATTTTGTACATTCATCTATATATTTTTTTGTCTTCACTTCCAGCACAACAAAGAAAAATGGAAGACAGCCAGAAAGGGGGGAAGCCAGAAGCACAAGCTACAGAACCTGAATCAGATATGCCAGAAGCCTTACTAGAATTTCAGTAGGTTTAATGTATTTTAACTTTTCACTCATATAGAATATGTGAATAAAGGTAGGCACCTTATTCAATTTAGAGCCTGAGCTGATTTTTTTTTTTGTTTTCTGGGCTATTTCAGAAAGGTACACTTTTTAAGATATAACTGTAAGAAAGAATTTAAATAGGTCAGAAATAATTTTATGCCATTGGGCTGTAACTTGGGAGAACATTTTATTAAAACCAAAAAAAAAAACCTCCAATGTTTTTTCTGTTAGTAGCAAGCTTTTGATCAGCATGCACTGAAGTTGCAAGATCACATTTGACTATATTTTTTAGCATTCCTGGTGTTCATGGATGTTTGTTGTCACTAGCCAGAACCTCAAGACCTGCAGTTTTCTCTCTTCCTTGGTGCAGCTGAGAGCAGAGCACTAGGTGTTTTATTTTGAAAGTAAAAGAGGGATAACTTAAAGGTCTTTTAAAATCAAGCAGAGAAAAATAAGAGCCCAGGGGAAAATATCTGAAGTAATTACAAAATAGTCCAATTTATTTGATCTCCAGTCTCTTGAGTAGATGATTAAAGGGTGAAAAGTAAGCTCTGTGACTTTTATCAGAGGCAGAAATTGAAATGGAAAAACCTTAACAACATTCAATATTCAACAATTATCAGTGTTTAGGGAATAGGAGTAGTTCCTTGGTGTGGAAATGAAAAGTGGAGTAAGCAAACTGAAGAGTATCCATGTATAGTTGTAGTGACATCTACAGGAGCTCACAGGGCTTATGTGGGATTTCCTATTTCATTTTAGAGAACAGAGTACAATTTTCCATAGTGAAATATCCCAGACTTAACTTGACCATATCACAAACATACCATCTGAAATGACAAGAAAGCAACCCATCTATTTTGCTAAGGAATAAGCAAACTGTATTATTAGGCTGAGATAAAAAATGCACCACTTTCTAATAAAATTATTCTTATGCATATTCAAATATTCAAGCAAATGACTTATTTATCTAGAGAGATTTCCACTGAAATGGGTGCTGTATGGACATGGAGCATGTAGTTTTTACAACAACAATAGGGAAGAAAGGGAAGAAAAGTATTCTTGCTACTTTTATCTTTCTCCCTCTTTTCTCTCTTTCCCTCTTGCTCTCCCTTTCCCTCTCTTCGCCTCTGTAATATGTAACTTCTCTGTACCACTTGAATGAGCAAAGCAGCAAGATAGTATTTGTCACATTCCACTTTAGCATTTATCGAGTGTTTATTTATTTAACTTCCATTCCTGTTTTTCCTTCCTTACATTGAAGAACGGTTGCTGTTCATAGGGAATTTGTTCTTTGTCATTTTCATTACAGTTCTCTGTTTCAGCATTTTTTAGGAAGACAATCTTATGATTTACTTGGTTTAGTAACATCCTGTAGATGACTGCAAAAACTGTCATGATGCTGGGGAGAGTGTTGTTTCTAGATTATTAAATCAACTAGATGAGACCTAGTATACAGAAGTGAGAAAAATAGTGTCAAAGGAGTCATCAGTGCAGCTGTTTTCTGACTTTAATCTGACAAATACCATACAAAAATAATCTAAAGGGGAAAGTTCCAGTATGTAGCAGACAAAATGGCAAATTGTACATTTTGACATTAGCAAGGTGATGGTTATATTAATGGAAAATTTTAAAGCAGCAGAAAGTAAGAACAACAATATCCAAAATACAGAAATGGCTTAAAACGGCAGGTGATTTAGGCAATCACACTATGTGGCCAAGCTGTCACCTCTGTGATACACTTTTGCTGTAGCCAGGACCACCATATCCCCATATCTGTGCTTTCTCTAACTAATATCATTGTACTTCATAGAAAACCTATAAAATACCTTGGAGCATACTGACACCAGGGGATGCAAATATAGTAACGTGCAATTTGCATGATTCAGTGACCCAGCCTTAGCAACTTAGCCAGGAAAAAAAGAAAAAAATCTTTTAAAACAGCTTAATACAATGGGTGGACAGGGAGGGATGAAGGGGGAAAAAGAACAAAACCCCAAAAACAAACTGACAAAAACCAGAACCAAACGTGAAAGAACAATAGCTGTTGAAAGAGTGAAAGATATTGGGATAATTGTAATACTTGCCTCTATTGGATCATATGGTGAATGAATTCTGGGAACAGAGGGAAATATTACAGACAATTTTCAAATAGACACTGTTTGCAGCCTAGTGTTTCTCATTCTAGAAGAGAGAACACAAAAAAGAAAGACTTTTTTTTTACAGCCATGTCAAAGAGAATACCTATGAAAATGTGAAGGCAGTGAACTAGTTTTTCGACAAAAATGCTTGAACAGAGCACACTACTCAAGCTGGAGTTCCTATTCTCTTACTGCTTCTTAGAGGCTAACAAATTCTTGGTGTACAAATATAGTTCATGAAGCTGGACAAAACACATTTTCAGAAGAACTGAATCCCATTTAATTCTCCAGTTTGGGATTCATCTGACTTATGTCTGAGTGAGCTGCTCAGGCTTCCTCTACAGCTAGCAGTGAGTAATATTTCTGGAGCACAAATAATCTTGTCCTAAAAGAGACCTGTGTAATTGGTTGACTAAAGCACATGCAGAAAGGATAAATCAGCTCAAGCCTCTTTAGAGGCTACAAAGAAACAGTATAACCAGGGAATCTGTCTCTGTAGAGTATGAAATCCAAACTAACTTGAAGGTCCAGATGTATATGGGAAATATGTTCTTTATGTGTAGTAAGCAGACAGCGATATCTACCCAAATGAGTCAAGTAATATGATATGAAAATAAGCATTTTGGTAGTATTTACATCTAATCTAGCTTAAATAGCATTCCTCTCTCTTATGGTTTTGTAAGAATGTCTCTTTCTTTTCTCTCCACAGAATTGAGACAAAAGAAGCAACAATTGATCGGGTCTTGTTTCATCTGGAAGAATTGGAAAAAAAGATCAAAGAGTCTCATAAAAGAGTAAGCGACTATGCATCCTTCTCCCAACATATTTTATATGTGGTATTTTAACTCACAGATTCAGTTTTATTCTTTCAATCCTAATACTACATGCATTAAAACTAGTTATTGCAGTGAACTTGTTGCATTCAAGGAAACTAGAGTTAGCGAGTCACTTTATGTGCTAAAAGTTAAAGTGTTTCCTGAATTAAATGTGACATAAACCAGAAATGTCCTAAATATAACATATAAAAAAGGAGCTGCAGGAGTAAAACTTTGCAAAATAGGACATGGCAGTAAGGTGAGTTCAGTGAAGGTGTTTTCCAATGCACGTGAGATCCTCCATAACTGCCTATATATGTAATGGAATCACGGAATCCTTAATGATGGAAAAGGTCTCTGAGATCATTAAGTCCAGCTGTTAACCCAGCACTGCCATGTTCATCACTAAACCATGCCCAAAAGTGCTACACACACATGTCTTTAGAACACTTTTAGGGACAGTGATTCCACCACTTCCTCGGGCAGCCTGTTCCAATGCCTGATCACCCATTCAGTGAAGAAATTTTCCCTAATATCCAACCTAAACTTTCTTGGCACAATTTGAGGCCATTTTCTCTCATCTGGTCAATTGTTACCTACAAGAAGAAGCTGATTCCCACTGGTTACAGCGTCCTTTCTGGTAGTTGTAGAAAGTGAGAAGGTCCCACCAGAGAGTCCCTTTCTCCAGGCTAAACAACCCCAGCTCGTTCAGCTGCTCCACGTCAGACTTGTGCTCTAGTCCCTTTATCAACTTAGTTGCCCTTCTCTGGACATTCCTCTTCCTCTGAAGCAAACACAGGATGCAAGCCCCCTTTCAGTAGGTACCTTTCCTGCAGTACATTCAGATGTCTTTTGACCAATCCTGCAAATATTCCTCAATATTTCGATGCACAAAGAATAAATGGTTTAACTTCATTTTTGTCAGTAATATTAGCAGACCTAACCAAGTACTGAGATTTGCTGACCTCTTCTGATTCACCTCTGATGTAATGGAATTGCAGGGGTTTCTGTGAGAATCTAGTTAATCTTGTAAACTTAGTTACAATAAAAAATGAACAGAGAAGAAAGAGCATCATGCAACTGACTAGCTATAATTTTCAGCACTGCTTGATGATGACTCTCATGGATTAAGAATTGTTTTGGGTAATTTTTAGAAAAAGGTTGTAGTTTAGAAAACTACTGATCACACCCGAGTGACACTTTAAAGAGATGTGTATATGACCTGTATATAAAGACTGTATATAATATGGCACCTGATGACTGTAAGCAGTGAACTTTGAAAGCAGGATTTATAGAGAGTCACTCACTGAAATGAATTCAAATTACTCAAAAATCTGGATCATGTTGCAGCCTGCAGTTGGTATAGCAGTGAAACATGGAAAACAATGTCTCTCTGTCCTTCTCATGCCCGATGGTTGCCCTGCTTGTATAAGTATCCATCTGTTTAGCTTTCTGTGGTGCTAGCTTCAGTCTTGAAGCCTGAATGGTGTTTCATTTGTGGCTTAACTATCACTGGAATTGTCATTTGCTCTTCTTTATGCAGGCATCTGAAGTCTTTTATGATTATTTGCCCAATTTACTGCTAGTTCATGGTCTCTCCAGGACTGTCATATTTTAGACTGTGCAGGGTACTCCAGGGCATGGTTGAAGTGCTATTTGTTTAATTTACCCACGTTTTGAGAGTGCTTTGAGCTCCATTCTTAGTTTCCTGCTTAATGTTTCTGAGTGGCTTAGAGTCAATCCTTCTGGAAGTGAGGAATGCTTGAGACTCTCTCTACTGCCTAGTTACTATTACTATTCGCTCATGTATGGTATCCTTTAGGAGCAAACATACACGGTAAATAATCTGTGTCACTTGAGAGGGTCATGGCAAAGGATTGTGATCACAGCTGTGGAATCAGGAGGTATAACTAATTCCAGCTCTGACAAGACTCTTTGCTATGGTTATATGCAAGTGACCTGATAGTCTCATGACTTTTCTACATGAAGATGGTACATTCTCCTGAAGAATGTTGATGTGAAGCAAATAGCTCCTACATATAAATATTGTCATTAAATTACAAGCAACTTTCTTTCCAGGTGATGGAGCACTATTGATGTACTGCACTGAGTACAGCAGTCATTTGTCTCTCATTTTCTTCCAATGGTCTTGAAGTTACTGAGAAAACTTCTGAGACCTGAAAACTCTCCCTTCTGCTCTATCCTTTCAGGGTTTATAGCTGGGTGTTCTTGCATTTCATCTGACACTAGGCCAGATTTTCCTTTTGTTACTTGAATTTGTCACTTTGAAAACTACTTTGAAAATGTGCTGTGTCTTCTGTTGTTGTTTCTTAGAATGACCTTGTGAAGGAAGAACAGCAGGCAGTTATCAGGCGTCTAGTAAGACAAATAGAAGAAAAGGAGAAAGAACGAGATGAAAAGGAGGTTGTAACTAGAGAGGATGTGGAAGAGTCACTGAAAGCAATTTTTCAGTATGTGAAGGACAAAGAACAACTTTTTGAAGGTATGGTGTGAGCTGAGGAAGTGTGGTTTTGCAGTTTACACAGTTGGGATTGAGAACATTTTTGCTGTTTTGTTTTTTGGTGGTTTTTTGGTTTTTTTTTTGGGTTTTTTTTTTTTTTTTAGCAATTCAAATAAAGATTCAAATTCCTTGTTGCATAAAAAACATACGTTTTCCTCCCCAAAGACTGGGCTGTCTCAATTTGGTATGACATTGTGGAGAGCTTATAAGTAAATCTGTTCCTTCCAAGTGATGCATATTACTGTGCAAGTACAGAGGGTTCCTCTTTTCTGTGAAGTTGAAAATTATGAAAGCCATAAGCACTTGCTCCACTGGAAGATTAAAAAAAAAAAAATTGGTGTCAGGAAAAATGACCAGTTTTGACTGCTGAAAATTCTGGCTGCCATCCCTGTGATTCTCTGTGGGAGGCACATGTGCCTTTGGTTACAATATTTCAGTGAAAACTGCTGTTGCTCCTTAGAAGAATAATATCAAGCTGCTTTCAGCAATGATGGTGGCCCTTGACACTATATGAGGTCATCATGTTGTACTGTATTGTAGTGTGGAAAAATTCCCCTTCCTTCTCCAATCCCTGTAAAAGTGCCTTTCTTAAAGAACTTGATGAAGTTCTAAGAATTATCAGTTAAAGAAATCAGTAATGAATTTTTTTGACATTCTTATTTTAATAGATCTGCGATCCCAAATTGAAGAAACCCAGCAAAGAATTTCAGTAAAGAAGCGTGAGAGAGATTATTGGTTGGAGTACAAAAATGTAGGAAGCAAAATACACAGTGAGAAGATTTCCAGTCTGGAAAAAGACATTGAGGAAGTCAAAGATAAGCTTCAAAGAGCTACAGGTCTGTTTACAACTAGCGTAATGCAAGTCTTACAGGCTCTTCTCATATTGCTTGCAGGAATTCAATTATAAATTTAATTTGAAGTCAAGTTGTAGTACCTTGAACTAACTTTTCTAAGATAGTGCACATAAGGTGGGCTGCGTAATCCTGAAAATTTAGGGACACCCTTTCTCTCTCCCTTTCTTTCTACAAAAGTCTCTTGACATTGACAATATTTACAGAAATTATAACACTTAAAGAAACTGATAAGTTTGTCTTCTGCTGATTTTTTTTGTAAAATACAGGCAACTCATTTTTAGAAAGTGTTACTGTTAAGGACAGCAGTTTTCTAAAAATAAGTCTACCTATATTTAGGTCACCTACACAAAGGGCTCCTTTAGCCACCATATGTGAAAATGTTGACTCTGCTGCTGTGGCTTCTCATCATGCTACAAGCACTTCACATATTGAAAGCTCCTTTGACAGGAAAGTAGTATGAGCTCATTCTTGGAATAGTCTTTTCTATGGAGCGCACTGGCTTACAAACAGAACTAGAGGGAGCTCTTTAGCCACTGCTCTGAACTTTGCCTCCCAGTTGCTTAGTCTCGTGTGTGAGGCCCTGCAAAATTGCCAGTACAGACATAAAGAAATTCTGGCAAGAATAAGAATAAGAAATACTACATAAAGAAGTACTGTCATAAAAAGGGAATTAATTTGAGACCTTATCTATTCTGGTGCTGAGTGCTTTATGAAGATTTCTTTACTACTGCATTATTTTAAAATCATTTAAATATTTTGCTTTTACATAACCCATGCTTCCAATGGGAGAAGGATGTCCTTCCTTTATGTCCCTCTCAGTATGCATGACCACAGCCAAGCAGCTGGTAGTAACAGGCAGTGACATTGCTCTAAGGGTCTCTGTATATACTGTGCCAGCCATTACCAGGCAGCAACTACTGTGGCTAAGAGCCAGCTATCTTTTTGTCTCTTGAAACATATTTTGTCATGGTAAAAATCTGTCCTGTGATTTCTACATTGCCAAATAGCTTGTCAGATATCCATCTCTGTATTCAGGAGTGGTCAAGTTTTTCATTATGCATTCTCCGTGTTCTTAATAAATTTTAAAATTTGCTATATAGATGCTGAAATATGAGATGAAAAAGAGAATGGGCTTTTATATAGAATGCCAGAATGAGCCAGTAGGAACATTCAGTTTGATGTCCTGCATGTCACAGGGTAAAGAGTCAAAAATTCACTGTCAAACAGAAGTGTATTTGTTGAGAGGCTGTTACAGAGGTACATACAGCAGTTGCCTACTTAACATACTGCAAAGTGATGCTGCAAGTTCTGGATGTTAGCATACTATTTTACTTCCTAAAATTGAACCTAGAAAGTGTCTGGGGAGTACAGCCTTTCAGCAGAAATATCACAACCTTTCAGAGCAATGCAGCAACAAATTGCGCTTGTTCACACCTCAAATGTGTAAGAGGCTTAGGGAATAAACTTAGGTGAACAGGTTTCTGTCTCTGTACCACTGAAGGGCTTGACACTTGCCCAGTTCCTATTGTCTGATGGTGGCATTTTAAACAAAACAGCTGGAGAGGAGAGGAAGCAAAAGAGAGCCACACACTTAGGTAAGGTGAGGGGGAAACAGTGTTGCAGTGAGTTAGGGAAAGTAGTCTCCTTGGGAACTGCTCAGATATACCATTTCTCCTTTGCCTCATTATCCCAGCAGAGCTCAGGTTATTTAGCTGTCTGAAAGAACGAAACAGAGAATTAATTACAATATGGGAGTACTTCTGTTTCATTCTGTCAAGTCTAGATAGTGGATTTCAGCTTCCACAGTGTTAAATTAAGAACTAATGCACAACTAATGCAACTCTGATATTTGACTGCCTTTGACTCCACTGCGGGCCCATGACCAGATATTCATTCAGAGCCAGATCAGATATAGGCTGCCTGCAACACAAGTGCAGGGCGAGGCTGAACTTCCAGCCTCTGGAACAAGTACGAAGCGCCTTCCTTCAAGGAAAATGACTACAATCTCATTCATTCCTTCAAAAGGAGGAAATATAAAGCAGAAGTGGGCTATTTAGAAGAGCAAAAAAAGAACTAAAGGGAAGGATGAAATAATTAAAAAGCAAGAGTTTAGAACATGAAGCCAAAGAAATTCACTTAGATGTAAGACACACTTTCTAAATAATGACCACAAGTAACGAACAATAAAAGAAAATCATTGAGACAATTGCCATATAGTCCACTTTGTCCTGTTGTCAAATTAGAACCTTAGAGCTTTGGATAAGTAAGAAAATTTATTAGGCACTTTATAACAATTGTCTGAAAAAATGTCATGTGGGTAAGAGGATCCAATACACTTCTCTATCTACAAAAAAATTTTCTAAGCAAATGTCTCTCACAGCTCCAGGAACTGCTACTGATGTGGACAACATTTAATGTAAAGATGCCAATATTTTAGCAGAAAATTTCTCAGCTGTTGCAGTTGTTAACAGAAATGTGTAAGCCACTTCTGATTTCTCATTTTGTAGTTAGCACTATTGTCCTTTGGGTTTAGGAAGACAATTTCTATAGGGAAGGATGTTTGAATCCTTTTCTGTGGAGCATCTATGCGTGGAGCATCTATGCGTGCAACACTTGCTGATAAGTTCCAGTTTAGTAACAACATGCCAATTATCTATTTTTTGCCAGGAGAAATTTATGTCA
>JAWWMO010000001.1:32587449-32639837 GCA_035047845.1 Dendrocincla fuliginosa | reverse complement strand
ACTATTGTCCTTTGGGTTTAGGAAGACAATTTCTATAGGGAAGGATGTTTGAATCCTTTTCTGTGGAGCATCTATGCATGCAACACTTGCTGATAAGTTCCAGTTTAGTAACAACATGCCAATTATCTATTTTTTGCCAGGAGAAATTTATGTCAAATAGTGATTATTGACTTCCTTTTTTATTGTTTTGAAGAATATTATAGAGAAGCTTTGAATGCAGTTAAAGAAGAAAATCAGAGGCTGTTTGAAAGGCACATGAATTTACTAAGTGAACAGGCTCTTAAGGTATTCCTTTTGCCTTTTAAAAAACTTCTAACTGCATTATAGTTAGGATACACGTACTCTGTATTAATAATTATTTTAACTTGCATTAAGACTTGGAACTTTTCTAATAAATTGAGAGTGAAATAAGCTGTTAATCTTACTGCACAAGGAATTGATTATTGTTATACATATATGTACTTTTTTTTTACATCAGACTAACAATGAGTAGATGTGAGGGCATTTTACAAATGAGATGGGAAACTGGGACACCATGCACTGACATGACTTGTTCAAGAATGTGTTGCTTTTGCTGTGACCTTGATTTTGACATTTTCACAGACTTCAAAAAACAATAACATACAAAGAGATTGGCTACATGAAAATACATGTCAATTTGAAAGAGAAAATTGTTGTACTGGTAATGTACAATGTTTTTTAAATGCCAAAATAGTGCAGTCTCAGGAAAATTTAGGTTTATTGATACATTTTTTTTTGTCATATCTGCCAGCTCTGATTTCAAAACATGATTTACAAATAGCTCTAGTGACAAGTTCTCATTTACAAAATGCAAAGCATACTTCAGTATGAAGCACTAGGCCCATTATGTTTTTAAATTCCCTGACTTCAGTGCTGGAATTTTCAGTCATGTGAGAACATAATCCAAAGGACTGTGTTTATGGTGATCTACAGGGGCATCTTCTTTCCCAGTTGTTCCTTTCCACTTGCTGACATCAATAATTAAATTGTAGCTTTGTCTTATTAGCACAGACCTCCACATGTTTAGGTCACTTGTCAGAGATAAGTACTGCCTCATCTGGCATTTTGCTTGGGGTTTTTAATAACTGAAGGTTTGATTTTCTGAAAGCAGGAAAATTTGAGCCATAGTGGGAACACAGAAGAACTTGTTAGGGGGGGAAAAAAGAGAAATGTCCTATTTGTCCTATATGGGAAATTATAAAATATTGGTAAACTGCTTGACACATAATCTGCTCTAGGAAGGATGATGGAGAAGAAACATCTGGCCTTGTGAATTAAATCCTCTTGTAATCCCTCAGGGGATGCTACAGTCTGTTGTGTGGATGTTCCTTAATTATTTCCTGCTAAAGAGCAGAAGGTTCTTCTTTATAGTATGCAGGACTCTCAAAGTTCTGCTCTCAGATGAGATGATCCGAAATTGTGTTTTCTCAGAGTGCTGTGAGATACTTAGACAAAAACTGTCGCAGAGAAATTCAAGAGAATGAATGGTTGAAAGAAGAGGTAAGAGGATCACTTTCCTACAGTTTATCATGGTAGTTAATGTTTTAAATACCATGGCTTACAGTCATAACTGTTTCCAGTGATGGGCCTCCGAAGACTTCTGTAGGAAAAGAAGTGCAGTTTTCCAGTAGTTAATCTGTAATCCGGAGTAGCAAACTGTGCAATGTGGTAAATAAAAGTAAAAAGTGAACACCTGCTTTCACAAATGAAGGACCCCCTTTCCTGCCTAAGCAGTTATGAAGAACAATCATGTTCCATACAAATAAATGTTTCTATCTGTGTAGACTGGGATGCTATTTAATGTAAAGGCTCAACCATGTAAGTATCTTAAGACTGGTGTTTTGAATTGCAATCAAGTTCTAGTGTTGCTGTACTGACAGAAAATAGATATGGATGTTAGAAACGTTTTGAGAAATGGCTTGAGACAACTTTAAATGGAAGGTAAGAAAGAAAACATGGGGACTACACACTGAAAGGATGAAAATAAAAATCATATCATATGGTTGTAATTGATTACTTGATAGCTTTTATATTGTCTTTTAATGACAATTTACAGCTATATATTAGATAGCTGTAACTTTTCTTGTCAAGAAAAAAACTTTTGTGGGCCAGATTTTGGAAACTAATTTTTCCATGGTGAAAGTTTGGTTGTGTTTGTTCCAGTCAATATAGGTGCTTTGTTGTGATCAAATCTAACCATGAGATTAGTATGTGTAATGCCCTTCCCCACCTTTACAGCCTCGGGGTTTAGAACTGAGCAAAACTTTTTGGGAAGTTAATAAATGAACTTATTTTTCCATGCCACATCAACAAACCTGGCAGAGGTTTCCACATTTTACTCACGAGTTTAAGATACGTGCCAGTATGCAGGGATACAGCTTTCCTTCTTCCCCTTAATGAGCTCTGAGCATGCATGTTTAACTTTCCAGGGTGGGTGTCCAAACCACAGCTTCTGAAGCAATGCGGGCAGGGGTCAGTAGGAAAGAACTAGTGTTTTATTCTGTATAAACAAACAGGAGCTCAAATCTATACATCCTATCACTGAGTGAGTATGAATTATCTTCCCATTTCCCTGTCTCACTGAACACTTACAAATTTTACACACATTAGACAGTGTCAACAAGACAGATCCATTTTGGAGTACTCTTATGTCCTGACAGGCTCTCAACTTGGAGCTGAGGGATTTGGATTTCCTCTCAACTAGAAGTTTCCTATGCTATGAATTACTTTCCTATGTCATGAATTAGTGCTTTGAATTTTGGGGAAAACAAAACTATTATCACTAAGTTTTCCAGTCCTCTGAATTCACCCATTCATTTCCTCTGCTTTTCTTACACGGGTGAAATATTTTCTCTCAGGCTAATGTTTATATGTATCTGGCAGTCTCTTTCAGTATTTTCTTTTGGGGAGATAAACCAAAAATTTCATTTTTTTCTTAGTTCAAAACTTATATTTGTTTTTTTTCAGTTTGGCCACTGAACTGAAAAATGATTTACCAAAACACCCCTAAGCTCATTACCTCCAAATTTGAACAGATTTGGAGACTTCAGCCACTTTTTTCCATGGTTACTCTGTCACACCAAGATGGTGCAAAACTGCATCACCTCATCCTGCAAAGCTGCATCACTTTACTATGCCAAGCCACATCCTTTTTCTGGTTAATGCCCTGTCATTTTCACCTTTTTCATTCCCAGGAGAAATTTGAACTAATTTTAACTGCAAATTTGGATGATTATAGCTGGGTTAATTTGCCTTTGGTGACAACAGATGCTTTCACATCACCAGGTACTGCTCTCAAAAATGGCTAAGTTTTCTGGGAAGGTATCTCTCCCATACATTCCTCTCTCCAGTGAGATGGGTAAGAACTTGCTTGTACTTCAGGAAAAGTGGAAGAAATTGTGGGAACTGAATAACTGGCATCCTTTGGTCAGTATAACTCTATGGCAATAGGAGGTTATTACCAGTCTGAAAGAAAGTAGTACCTGGGGCTTAGCCAGTGTTGTGTTAACTTGGACCGAAAACTTTGCTAATTCTGGATAGGAAGGTTTTGTGTATAAGCAGGAATTAGAAAAACAATGCTTGCTAAGCAAGACCATGAATTTAACTCTTCAAAGAAGGTTTCTCTCTCTCTGATGTGAAAGCAAAACAGAAAAATCAAGAGCTTCTGTCTAGCAGACCTGTTTGACTACGTGAAAAGGTTGTGCTGTCAGGGTTGCATAGCCCAAAGGTGTGATTGACAGAGCTGTGACAGTACAAGGGTTCTAATAAAGGTGTGAAAGAACCAGAGAGACCTTCCCTCTGTTTCTGCACCAAATGTGCAGTCTTGCTGTTACAGCTGCAATCTTTCTAGTTACGTACTTAAGGTAGTTGCTATGAAGGCTTTCCAAAATTCTAAGATTTTTTTTTTTTTAATTGTCAAAAGGTTAAGATCTACCGAAAGGAAGTAAGTGATTTGAAAGCCTCTGTTCAGTTCCTGGAAGAAGAAAATACCAGTTTAGTGGCAAAACTGATTGATATCAAACTTCAGAATCTGATAGGACCCAGGTAAAATGATGCCTTTACAGACTCAAAAGTGATTAATTTTTTTTAAAAGATAATTATCCCGTCTGCCTCTAAAGTTGTTTGGGCTCTCCTACATCAAAGCCAAGGTAGTTTCCCACTTGAGGTGAAACAGGATTTGACTGTGTGTGGGCACTTGTATCTTTGAAGGATGACAGTAACATTGTGACCTCCTAAATACCAAAACTCAGTGAAGAAATTGGGTTCTTTAATATATTCTCTGAAGACCTAGTGCAACTCACTTACTCTTAGTGGGGATATCACTGGGGCTTGGAAATAGGTTCTTTGTGTTGTAGTTAGGTGTCTCAGCCCCAGCTTTGCAGACCAAGTGCTGAATAATAGATTTTTCCTTTCCTGATGGTAAAACGTTTAAGTATATGAAGATTAATATGCAAAGACAGAGAGCTTTGCAGTCTCAAATGAAACAGATGACCTGGCACTGAGTAAGGAAGAGACCTTGGGATATGTCTGTCTGTAGAGGTGTCTGTAGTATTAGCTTCTTTTGTATTGAAATGGTTTAACTCATTCCCTAGAGAAAGATTAATTTAGCTACAAAATATCAACAGTAATTGTACCAAAAGCACAATGCAACCATGGGAATGATCCATCTTCATTTTCCAGTCCCAATTCAGTGATTTTAGCCATATTGCATAAAAAGTTCCAAGTTTTAAAAAATAACCATTTGTCTCTCCAAACTTTGGATTGTTTTTAAGTGAGAGCTGCCAGCTGTGGTTTGAATCTCAGATTGACTGGAGACTATAATATTTGTTTTCTTTTAGTCTCCTGGACATAGCTGAACTTAGGCACCAAGAATAAAAAGGAGCAGTTTATTAGCCACTAAGCTACCTGGCTGCCTTCATTGCATTTCTAAACCATTGCGCTCTCCTGCACTTGTGGTTAAGCCGCAAGTGGCTTTCAGAAAGGGTGTCCTCCCCTTCAACCCTAATCATTGCACAGGACAGTTTATAGAGAAAATTCAGACCCTTAATATGAGTTTCACTTTATTTTTTTTTATTCCATAGACATTTGTTTCTGACTGAGGCAGATGGCTTGCAAGAAGAATTTCCTAAGGATGAAAAGAAAGTGGAATATAGAGAATATGCAGGTAATGCACATGCCAGCAGCTTATAAGAACTAATAAGTTACTGAACATTTACAGACTTTTTATTTCTTAAGGTTTTTATCAAACTGCCTGTTTGACATGGTAAACACCTCATTTCCCACTTGATGGCAGCCACCACAGCAATGATAGATTGTAGTTTGCATTAAGACAAAATCACTATCTACTGTTATACAGTTTTTAAATTGAAATTGATGTCTAGATTGTGGAATATAATTACTCATCTAGAGCAATCCTGGAATGCAGTTAACAGGATCGGCCATCTTTTATGAGTACATGATTCATATCTTATTAGTTCTTTACTGACCACATCATCATAACTTCATTATATCTTGTCCCTGAGAGGACACTCTTAAACTCTCTGCTGGCTTTCACTTCAAGTGTACATGCATTTTACGGTCATTCAGCTCACACACCAGAGTTAAATTATGAATAAATCCCTAGCAAGAGCAGATGAAGCTATGTGGATCCCAGCCTGAACTAAAAATCTTATTAAGCAGTACTGAATTTTGGGCTGAATCTCCATCCATTCTGGTAGGTGTGCCCAGGAAAAAAATATACCATTAGGTAAGAAGGAGCATGTGAACATGCTTATTTTTTTAGGATGGTTTCTGTGGATTCCTTAGGCTCACATGTTTTATTTTACACCTTTGTGCAAGTAATAAAAAGAGGATGGAAAAAAAGTAGAAAGTTAAAGAGATAAGTTACAAAAATTGTCATACGGACAAATAGTTATGGATACATCAGTAAGTCTGTTGAAGTTCTGATCAGTCCCAGCCATAGATGGGCCTTTTGAAAACATCAGGCATCAGCAAACATGTTGACTAAGAAATCTGAATTAGAGATATGTTTACTTTGAATAACTTTGCTAGACCTTTGCAATAGTTACCAGAAGGAGTAGGTTTCCTTCCAATAAGCTCACTGTCCCAGGCAAACATGTAACTTGGAAGTCCATGTGCAGAATTGTCTGTCATCTTCAGGATGAGTCAACTGCAAATGTGAGATCTTCAGGGGAGTTATAAATAGGCTATCTGTGTTTCAGGAATTTGTATCTATGTACCCATCGATACACATACATGGATATAGAAAAAGTTTATACTTGTTTTTGCTGCTTTTTTTATTCTTTTTAACTATTCAGGGCTCTACAGGATTTAAGTAAAACAAGCTCATTTTTTCCCCTGCCCCATCCCACAGACCCATTAATTCTAACTTCCAATTAATTTCAGCTCATAGTCCACCAGAAATTGTGAACAAAAACCACACACACACACACACACACACACAACCCCCAAAAAAAGCCAGTAAGGAAAACTAACATTTGGCTTGAATTGCCAACTAAAAATCCCACCAAGCTGTTCTTTGGCACAGGCCATATTAGAAATTACAGGCAATGCTCACATCAAGTACCAGTTCCAGCTTCCATAAGGCTTAACAATTACATACACATCTTTTTCTTCTCTTTAAAAAGCAAAGACAGATGGAGACGAGAGCCTTGGAAGTGCCGCTGTTCCCTGTCAGACAAAAAAAGCCTTTCCAGAGGTTCAGACTAAAACAGAGGATGAGAAGCCTCAAGACAGTGGTGAAGAGCTGCAGAAAAAATTCTTCACTCAAGCTCTGGATAGATTGTTGTGCAAAGATGAAGATGATTTCCAGGTATGAGTTAAAGTTATCAGGTCTTGTGCTGACACAAACATCTTTCAGAATGGAGCTTGAGGTACTGTCAGGACCATTCTATTCCCTAACAGTGGTGTTAGGGCATCCAGTGTCTTTTACCTTGTGTGCAATTCAGGTGTTTAATCATAGACCTCTGGTGCTATTTGGGACATTTAGGTCACTCCCTGTCCTTCAGGTGATGGGCTGAAAGAGCACAGGTTCTCTGTGATACGGGCCAGCCTCCTGTGGATGTTTTGGATGCCGTAGGGAATTTCTGATATCATGAGATACATTGTTTTGGTAATTGAATGGTGTGCTAGCAATCAGCACACGGAGCGCCAGGATGAAATTCTCCCTAGAAACAATTCTGAATGCCAACTAGTGACAATTTTCTATGGTATTGCACAGACTTGCTTGTATACGGGTCCTTTAGAATTTGTGTTGCACAGCAGCATTAAAGGATCAACATTCCTTCAGCAGAAAGTCGCAATGAAAGTGTTTCTAGATGCAAACTACAGGGGTTGAGAAAATAAAAAGGTACAAGTTATGTGTAGATAGCCAGTTTGTATGGTTCTCCGAGATGGGGTGGTGGTACCTGCTTCTGGAGATCCTCGATCCTAGGTTGCATAAAATGTTTCCTGAATGCCTTTGATACTCTTGAGTTACAAAAACTTGAATTGTTTCTAAAGAAACTAATTACTCCCAAAAAATGCATTACTCTGCATTATTGATTTCTACTCCAAATTAAAGAAGATTATATAAACATGGTGGCAGGGCTGTGTAAAGATACTTCTCCATAATGTTTGTTTATTCCCAAATATTCTATTCAAACTTACTCAATAATAAGTTATAAAAGACCCACAAAACCAAAACAAATGAAAAAGCCTCAACAACACTTTTTCTAGAAATTTGGCTTTAGTTTTGTGACCCTGCAATTTGTGTTCAGAGAAACCATCCTGTTACCTTGATCAGAGATGGACTTTAGGGGTGGCTCTGTTCTGAAAAGGCATTACAAAAAAAAGCCAAACATTTAACAAAAAACATCTGCCCAGGTGTTTGTTTCCTTAGTGATTGCCTTAGGAGAGGAAGCTGTACTCTCTTCCTGCTGGTAGCACTGCAGAGCTCACCCCACTGAGGGCCACTGGTGCTGCTGACACCCTCCTGCCTCCTAATAACGAAGGTGCAACTGCAAACAGTGGTGTTGCACTGGCAACTGCTATGAAAATATTGATTAAACAGAGGTGGTTCAAGAACTTGCACTGGAGGGTTCCTTCTGCCCTCTCACTGGTTTGGCTGTATGGTCCAGCTCTGCCCATAATGCACACTGACCTTTTCTGTACCTGATTCACCCTCCAACCCAGCAGAAAAACTTTCCCTTTTTTGCCTCCTCCTGAATTAGTTTTCTGTTGAATTAGGGTCAGTCAACTGAATTGACTCAGAGGTTTGGAGAAGACCAGAGCCAGTGCAGACGTGGCAGAAGTACATGTCTGGGCTTGGACTTCTCTCTTTTTGGCAGGATCAAGCTGTTGGATTAGATTAATTCTTCTCAAAGAATTGAACTTGAGAGCAAATTTGGTTTAGAGAGAAGGTGAAAACACACAGGAGAAAAAGAGCAGCACAGCTGCAGCCTGCTAAGATGAGCTGGCTTGTAAAAGAAGCCCATTATCACTGACATTCCCAAACAGCAGCCCCAGGGCAGCATCTCTACAGTTGCTTGAAAAAGGAAAGTTGCTGAGTTTGGAGGTTTTTTAAGAAAGACTCCTTTTCTGTGTAATAAATATTCTTTCTTCTTAAGGTATACTTGAAAATGGGTCCTCTGAAGAGAAAGCTGTATGTGGTTGGAAGAGCTGTGCCTACTCATCATAAGGAACCAGAAGAAATGCCAAGCAGGAGTGACAGAGAAGATGGCAATGTTGGTAGATCAGATGGGCGCATCACAGCTGAGATGATCAAGGCCTTATTTAAAGAAAATGATGATTGAAACTAGACAAGCTGTGCTGTTAACACAGAAATGCAACAATCTCAGTTCCCCAAATATTTGCTCTGTTCTTCAAGGTGTGTATGGCATTGGGCTTTGTGGAAATTATTTTTGAGTGCCTGAATCATGATTCACATGTGTAAGTTTAATGAGGGGTATGTCTGTGTGCAGGTGGCTAGCTGAAAAGTTCTTTCCTTATCACTGAGAGAGGTCTTGTGCACCTTTTGGGCATCAGTCCACCTGGCAGCATGTATTATCTACTCTATATCCAAGTTAGTATTTCGTTTGTGTGCTCTCCACTTGCAGACATGCAAATGTGGAATTCCCTCTTGATGACACTGAATGGGTCATACAGGCTGCCATAAAAGGTAGAATTGTTACAAAATACTTAATACTCTGCTAAAGCAGAACTAATTTATCCAAGCATAATTCAACTATTGCTAAAAATGAAGTGTTTGAATGAATTTTATGTCTCCATAAAACCTCTACTTAAATATATTGAAATAAACAAAAATTAATTAAAAAAAATTAAAACCAACATAAAAATCCAGAAAGTTTTAAATATTTTGTTTGCTAATTGGCCAAATATGTGTATATCCTCATAACTTTGGTTAGTGGCTGGTCTCTCTGAACATATATCCTAGTGCATTGATGCAGGGGCAGTTTTCCACTTTCACTGCACATCCTGGATACCCTCTCAGGAGCACACACCACCACTACTTCCCACACATAGGGTCTGATCTGTGCATTTCCTAGTTAGAAACTTCTGACAGCATTGAACAATCTGATTTAAACCCTTGACGGGTTAATCAGCTCTTTGGAATAAAGCTTTTTTAAAAAATGTAGAACATTTTAAACAAACTGTATATGCAGTGTCTTGGCCTATCCTGTACTTCCGTGCAAACATTTTGGTTTTCCCAGCGAGCTGTTCCTGCCCAGCAGGTGTCGCCTTGAGCTGCCAGTGAGTCCAGCTGTTCCCTGGGCTCCAGGGCCCTCAGCTGCTCCGGACCCGGGCTCTCAGGCAGGCAGGTAAAGGTGGCAGACTCCATCGCAGACTGACTCTCACATGCTTTTCTGTGTGTAAACAGTTCTGCGAGTTTGGATGTGTCCCTGCTTTAATGCAGAGGCTAAGGTGACTCCCAGCCCTCGAGTGTCCAGGGAATGGGGATCTGGACTTGCAAGGCAGTTGTGTTTGCAGCACAACAGGAGCCTCCCCTCAGCTACACTGCCTTGAGTACAGTGCAAGCCCCATGGAATGGCTGACTTGAGAGATTAGTTCTGCTCAGTCATTAGTTTAGCTTCTTGTTTACATGCAGTATTAGAATATGGCTTATGCTGAACAGCTTTTTGGTTAAAGAAAGGTCTCTCCTTCCCACCACTCCCCAAAGGGGATTTACATTTTCTAGTGGTGTAAATGCAGAGCCCATCTCTAGGCTCATGCCCATAATGCATAATACCATGTGCAGGACATACGGCTGGGCAACATAAACCTGCATCTCGGAAAAAAGAACCTTCTCTTCCAGTCTCTGTTTAGCATTTTCCTGTAAGTGCCTGTGTGGGTGAGAGAGAGTTAAAAAGAAATCCCAAACATGCTAATTAAGGTACAAGCCACAGGCAGCCTGCACAAGCAACAGCCTGTAGCAAAACATATTTAGTGGAATGTCCCAAATCCCCTTGGTTTTCTACAGATTAGCATTAAGGCCAGTGCAAGGCCTTCATATGGAGAAAGCTGCATCTCCAACACAAGGCATCTGGATTTGATAAATTTGTTACTGCAAAAATCTCAGAAATGAGCAGCATGTTGTAAAACAGAGGGTTGATCAGTCCTCTTTCTGGCAGCACAGCCAGCGATTCCAGCCCCACTTATACAACGGGCGTTCACTGCTCCAGTTAGGACAAAACTAGGAGTCAACCTTACATTCCCAGAATTATGAAATACCCTTTCTTTACTGTGTTTCTATTGCATGAGACAACTGTAGGACACAAGAAAGTGTCCATGTGTTCCCACAACCATAATCCGAGCAAAGCCTCTGTTGAGTGGGAGTTATGTATTTAACTAAAACACAGCTCTAAGAAACTTGCACTTTCAACAGGAAGTAAAAACCCAACAAGTATTCTTTGGAATTCCAAGTTAAGGAAATACAAGCACCAATGAAATTGCCCAGATATAAAAGCTATTTTAATAGAACTGAGGTCCATGAGCTGGAACTGAGAAACATCAATCCATGGAATGCCTAAAAAGCACAACGGGGTGGGGTAGGGTGTGCTGACAGTCTGTATCCAGTCCAGTGATGAAAGGAGCTGCTCACCTAAGCACACTCCTGGCTTGAACCCTCTTTGAGCAACCGCCCTGTAAGGCCAAGCAACTGATTATATTGCTTTATAGTCTGGTTGTGCAAGTATGAGCTCCCCCCAGACTGAGCTGCAGGGAATGTGGGTCTGTTCTTTGAGAGGTTTGCAGCCTCCACTGCAGCTAGGTTATATAACAAGGCAATCTTTCCACAGGTTTAGACCTGCATGTTTCGGGAAATGAGGGTAAGAGACTCGTTCTGCAGCATTTGTTCTTGTTTGGCTACTTTCTGAGAGAGAAGTTATTAAACACCCTGCTTCTGTGGGCTAAAAGGAGTTTGCCGGAATAAGATCAAGGCAGAAGCTAATGCACTGAAAAGTTACATTACAGTGACAAGCAAAGAATAGACAATCTAATGGTGTTAGCATCTTTAGCCACTGATGTTTTGCAGCTGGATGTTCATCTGAAAACACTTTTCCCTGGATTTTGAGTCCACCATAAAAGTAAGGATTTTTTTTGTAATACTACACCTCAGAGCTGCAGTCTCCCACAAACATCATGCTGTTTTAGGACACGACATGGTAACAAGATGCCAACAACTGTTCCCCTATGGAGGCCCATTGAACATCTCCACTGAGCTATGGAAAACTGGGATTTAACATGGTGCTGTACCTTCCTCACTTGTAGCAATTAAAGTGAAGCAAGAAGCTAAAATGTACCAAGGAACTAAAGTTGTATCAAATACTGCTTTTCTAAAAGAACAGTACTCAGGCTGTTGCTGTAGCTGGCACGAGGAAGTTCAGCAGTTACACAGTGAACAAGTTATGAAAATAAACCCGAGACCCCAGCGCACCTCGTGCACTGCAGCTGCCGGATATCCAAAGCAACATGCTCGCATCCAACATGTTCTCTGTACCATTATCGCCTCACACAACAGAAATTTAAGGAAGTTGGCTCTTTGTTCCAAGGCTTTTTGATCTTTGCCTCAGGAAATTTCATCATCAGAGAAGCAAGGAAAGAAATAAATACATTTTACTCACTCATAGACTAATCTATTATCTCAGGCAGGCCATCTCCCTCAAGCAAAATGGATATAGCATTACTCATCCTTCGGATACAAAAGGGTGCTGAGTGGGTGGCAGCAATGTTACACACCTTCAGGGAACCTGCTCAGGGTTCTCTCCTCCTCCCTCCTTCTCCTGATCTAGCCAGGACGCAGCCAACAGATCAGCCAAGTCCCCTCACTCTCCAGTTTGAACATGGAAAACATCAGCGGTTTTGCTCAAAGGCTTTTTGTTGGGATTCAGCGGAAGATGTCAAGCCTGTTTTGCTCTCTCCACTGCGGTGTGAGAGCTCCAAAGGTTAAGTCAACAGATTGCCAACAGTCCAAGGAGAAAGCTCTTCATATGTTTACATATGCTCCCATCAGCGCTGCTGTTCTGTCTGCATTCGGCACATTTCTTCACTACCCCTCACATTATCTTGTCAATCTTCTGCTCCCATCAGCATTTACTATCGTTCTCTGTGTTTTTAGCACTTAATTCTCATTTCTCTTCCACAATCTTTATCTCAATTATGTCATAGTTGTAATTCATTTAGGTTGATATAAAATTTGTGTCAGGCTCTGGAAACAGGCCCTTTTCCTCTAATAAAAGATACAGGTTTCACCCCGTCCCTTCTTCCTGCTGAAGAGCTGTTTGGCAGCTGGCAGTGTCTGTGCCTTATTCCACTAGCTGGCTGAATGGACCCTCTAATGTCATGTAAAGTCATGGAAAGACAGCTTTTAAACGTGTCCTGAGGTACAGCTTAGTTTAGTTGGTGACTTTGAAACAAAGAACAGAAAGCAAAGGAATTTAGATCTGCCTCCAGATGAAGATTCTGCATTTGGGCTTCTAGAAAACACACAAAATTAGGAATTATTCAGGTTCTTCTTCTGGCAAGGGTTAATTGTCTCAAGAGGTAAATCCAGCTGTTTTCATTTACATACTTTTCTGATTAAAAAAAATAAAATACTGTGGTGACACACCAGTTTCGTACGCAAAGCTCTAAGAGGAACAACATCCCTCTAACAAAGCATTGCAGCCTCCCCTGCTTGCTAAGAGCCTGCAGCTTCCCTAGACAGTTTGCTCCTCTAGATAAAACAGCCTTTGAACTCAATTCTGAGGTTTTCACAACCCCCCATTATTGAAAAGGGCCAGTAATTCAAAAGAAGCACATCTGTGTGCTACACTTTTTAAATTAAGCTAAACTGAGTATTATTCCAGTGATACCAAAAGCAACTTGTGAACCAAGTAAATGGGAAAGTAATACTCAGGAAAATTCTCAAGCCATTTTGACTCCATAGAGTAAAGCAAAATGCAATGGTTATTAGCAAGGCCTTCCACAAGAAAGTTTAAACTGCACAGCAGCCGTGTTAAGGAATACAGAACAACAATGAATGAGCAGTAAAGGGTAACAGGAATTCATCATCCCTGCAGAAGAGGTGGGTTTGGGTGTTGAGAATTTTTTGGCACCTTCATGATTTGCAATCTCAAGTCCAGAGCCACACAAAAGGGGTCCAAGGTATCAAAGAGATCTAGAAACACAAATCTATCCTCAGTCAAAAGCCTCAAACCAGACTTAAACCACAGTGCAGAGAGCACCACAGACCTAAGAGAAGAAAATTCTAAGAGAAGGTTGGTGTCTGTCTTTATCATAACCCGGCACACTAGGCTACAGAGAATGAGGAAGGTCTACCTTCATCCTTCTCACAAGCTCTGGACTGTTTCAGAACAATCTGTACCCTGGCAGTTACTGATTTAGCTAACAGGCCACAGACGTGCACCTTTTTTCCAGTCAACCCCCAGTTCAGGCAATGCAATTTTAAATTCTGACCATAAGAAAAAACGAAGTTGTTCTCTGAGGACGCAGTCCCACACAAAGTCTTAGTGATAGGAAGACAAAGATTTAAGTAAACTGTACCAAACACCCCAGATCTGGGTACATGCATTACATACTCTAACAGGTTCAGGGTTTGTTTAGTTGTGCTTTTAGAAAGAAACTTTAGATCTACTGACTTGTACCAATCATTTCATGGTGTACACCTTTGGGACAAGCCTCAGGTTGTTGTGAGGAGCAAAGTTCCACTCCTATCAAACCTCCTGTGTCTAATTAGAGATTATGGTCTCCTCAAACCCTTCTTAACTTTTACAGCATTACCTTCTGCTAGAGATTAGGGAAGATACCTAAATAATTTGGGGGGGGGGGGTCATACTTAGGCTTTTTGCTCAGTTATAAAAAGTACAAGTTTATTGCCATGAGTATTTTGAAAAACTAGAAGATGGTAAAATACCATATTAAATCAGGAAGAATGAGACAACTTGTTACTGGAACTGAAGGCATCTACAATGGCAGCCCCCGGGAAGGGAAGGTGCTGTATGGATCACTTCAGTCACAGGTTCATAGCGCTGCACTTCCTGCAATACAGTATGCACATATGAAATACATTTGGCATTTTATTAAGTAAACAAAGCAATTATCAGTGCACATTTTAAGCAGCAAAAAGAAAAGAAGCACCTCAGACTTTCATACCGTAACAAAAGTTCTGTGGAAGCTGCATTTTATTTGAAAATCCACCCATTTTTGCTAACATACATTTTAATATTTTAAACAAAAATAGAATCTGCAGAGACAATGCAGCAAGTATGCTTAATTCATGTACAGAATTGCTTTCATATCATTGACTATCCTTCTGAAGGCCCCACTCCAACCAAAAATTATGATGTATTTACACAAAGCACCGATCAACAGTGCTACTTTAATTCTTTGTGAACTAAATACCCACTAGACATATGTAAGGAAGCTACTTCCCCTTTACTTTTAAAAGGTACGTGATCATAAACATGGCACGAGCCAACTGAAAAGTCTTTCCCCCCAACACACAACACCTTGATTTGTTTTTTGTTTTTACAGAAAAGAAGGAAAGTCTTAAAGTGAAAGCAATTCCTCACATTCATTTTGGAAAGGCCTTATAATGTCAAATGTAAAAATAATGACATGCCAAGCACAAAGCAATAAAGTTCCTTCCCAATGCACTAATGCTGAATTAAAAATGTAGTGCTTCTTCTAGTCAGTTAACTGTTCCCTTGCAAAATCCTAGGCACAGAATTGACTATAAGGATTAATGCATTTTACAGCTCTTCCCTAATTCCCATATATACTGAGAATTCATTAGATTCAGACCTTTAAAATATTTAGTGCTCTGTATGTCAGCTGAAAAGCATTCTGAATCAAATTCATTCTTTGTGGATAAAAATCAGACATACTGTATACATCCATACTCATTTTCATAAGGAGGTTTTTTTGATACAATATTAATGTTAAATTGATAATCATAAATAAATACAAACAATAATACATAAGGAATGTCTACTGCAAACTGAATATATAATTTTTAAAAAAAGTTAATTTCCATTACTGCTGTGCCTACATTTGTGAGGACTGAAGAAAAGGTAACTGCAGAATTAAGAGTTAGGATTTGACCCTCCCCTGCCCAGAGTCTTGTTTTGAGTTACGGTAAAGGACACATCCCCACTCCAGACAGCATTTCCAAACACCAATCTCAATTTCCAGAGAAAAGGTTTCTCTTCGTATGTTACCAATTAAGGATATTATTAGAAGCTGAGAGTATTGACGTGTTAGTCACCAGGACACAAAATAGAACTTGGTCTTAATTCATGGCAATTCTTGGCTTTGTGTTGTGTACTGATGTCTTCTTATAGAGGTGTCCCAGCTTCCTTCATTGGTCTTCATCATTTCACTGCATCACTTAATGGAAGAGGAGAGTTTGAGACACTGAAGTTCATTTTTTCCTGGAAGTGGGGGTCTACTGCTGAGCACATCTTTTTGGAAACGTTCCTTTCTCTTCCATCTAACACAGTTACATAAACTGAATCTGGAAAGATGAAAAACCCTTGAGTTAGCATTCAACAGAAGTAGGACCTCACTATAAACCTGTTTTCTTCAAACAGTTCCATTCTTCTCATGCCCAAGCTACCCCATGATCTGAAGTTTTGAATGGAAACAAAAAAATTTACAAAATCAGGGCCAGGAAACAACCAAAAACCATCAGGATGTTTTTCCAACGACACCAGCCTTTGGGACATCTCTGTGTTAACAAAAAACCCCCCCTAGTTATCCATGCAATATTGTCATCAGTGGCAGCATAACACAGACCAACACTGTTGTGAAGAGAACTCGAGGTAATTTCTCATGCTGAACCAGAGGAAGTGCACAAAGAAACGCAGCTGCTGTACGCAATAAGCCTACTCTTTCTTTATACTATGAACTCTTGAATTTTTTCATGTTTTCACTCATTTTAGTATTTAATTCCCACCTGCCTCTGACTGATAAAAAAGAGCACAACTCCTCCAGTGCACATCTGTACCAAAACTGAACCCTCGCACACATGAGCCGAGCACCTCGTCCTGCATGGAGTGAACTCTTTGGTCAGCCCACGTGGGGAAGCACAGTCTGCCAGCAGCAGTCAGGTCTTTGGTGCTAACCATGAACCCTGAACGCTCTCCTGATGAAATGGTGAATACCAGGTCCTTCTCCCTAACTGCAGCAAGTACCACGTGAGCTGGCTCCCACCGTTCAGAAGGGAACTAGCAAACTTCATTTCCAAGGGACTGAAGCAAAAAAACCTCAATCGGCTTTTAAACCCCTGCAGTTAAATCCAGTTTCCAAGTCACTTCCACAATGCTTCCAACTCAACATGGCTTATTTTTATTTCCTTCAGAAACAGTTCTAGCCATGTAAATAAAACTTGAATTAGAACTTTGTTTCATATCACAAATACCAGCATCTCCCCAGAATAATGAACAATACCTAAGTTGTTCTACAAGAAATCCTGGAGAGAGAGCTCTGCAAAGGGATCCTTTCCTGAGGCTCTGTGAGGACTCTGACTGGAAGGGCTGGATGCTGCAGACAGCTAGTAGGAAAGACGACAGAGAAAGGGAAAGAAAAAGAAAACAAGGTCTCAGAATGACAGAATATGAAAGCTGAACGTGTAATGAAAGGACAAGGGGAGGTTAAGAGGCAAACTTGGCAGAAATCAGCTACTAAAACAAGGTGTTTGGTCATATGGAAAACAAAGCCTCTTCAATGGTTGGTGTAATGCAGAAACAAGCTGGACATGACCCTCCAGAAAGGAAATGCCAATGGTATTTGCCAAACAAGCAGATAACCTCACACTTTCACAGCAGCTTTCTTCAAAAGAAGATAAAAACCATGCAGCCTGACTTCTGTGAAACAGGTTAGTTCTCTCCCCGCTTTACTGGCAAAACTATGGACTGGCAGGGAGAGATGAGGTTGGGATCTGGCCAGAGCATGGCTGCTTTCCACATGGTTTCTCCCAGATGGAATAGCTCTCAGTATCTTTTCCTGTCAAAATAAGATATATAAAAAGAGACTGGAGAGCAGAGAATGGATAATTCCCAATTTTGGACCTAGGAGGAGAACATGGGATATATTCTGTGAGCAGGGAAAAAAAAGTAAGGAAAAAAGATTAGTTTGTCAACGGCTGCTGTTTTTGGTGAGAACTGAAGACCATGACCAACAGTCTGTACACTCACAAAAATCACATCCTACAGTCACGTATCTAAAGCACCACACTACAAACTCAGTCATATAAAGCACATGATTTAGAAGTGGCTAATACTGGCATTCTAGCTGCTGCTGCTGAACAGAACCAATAAGCCGCAGGCTGTACTTGCAGGAGTATCTGTTGTTTGTTGATTTATTTTTCTGTCTTTGTTAGTACTTTCCCAGTTACAAATGGTGCTTTATTAAATTCTATTTGCCCTCCTCCCAGACAGAATGTGCATGTTTTCGCAGTAACAATTAAAATTCAGCATCCTCCAACTCAGGTTCTGTCACTGGAACAGTTTGTTCCGAGCCGAGTCACTCATCACCAGTGTGTGCTTGCACTCCATACCCACTGAAAAAACATGGCATGAAGACCTATTTCCTTTGGAAATACTGGACGCCTACCAACCTAGGCATGACAGGGAATGTGCTTATCGGAACTGCTTGCAGAAGTGCTCGGAGTGTAAAGACTGCCATTGCACATTGAGATTTTTCACACGTTGTCTATCTCAGAAACCACATGAGAAGGAGTTCTTTCAGGATCAGTACACTCTTAATCTGCATTGGAATCTTCATCTCCTCCCAATCTCCACTTCCAGTGGGGCACTTGGATCCAGTCCCCGTAAACAGATCATGGAAGAATCATGAGACAGAATGGAGAATGCTTGAGAAGCAGTTTCAGGATATCAGAAGTTCCCCTCTTAAATCTGCTTCTTCCCTTTGGAAAGCCATAGCCCAACACACCCCACCACTCTCCAGGATTTGACCCAGACTAATGATATGGTCCAACAGAGCCCTAAGGTCAGCAAGGCATGCCTGCTATCACTTGATTTCAGGAGACATTCTTCCTCTTCATTGTCAAATACCTTGAACTCACATTTTAAAAGTCCTGTTAAACTGAGCTGGCAAATCTCCAGCTACGTACAAAATAATGTCCCAGTTTGAAAGCAGTGTGGAAGACTGGTAGGTTAAGCGTCATTTGTGCAACATCAGCATGTAACCAGTAACGGGAAATTTCTGGTTAAAATCTTGGAAAAAGACCTGACAATGCTACTACCTAGATGCCACAGTCAAATTCAGGCAAGACACAGCATCTTGCTGTAAACATGTACTTGAACAAGATTCCTTTAATTAGTAAAAAGGAGGCCTAAAAAAGTATGAGGAAAGGACAGTTAGTTTCCTACGTTGCACCTCTCCAGTTTACTGTACAAGCATTTAAAACAACGACACTGGCCATGTTTCTCTAGTGCTAACACACCCGGAACTGTGGGTTTAGTGCCCTTGCAGCCCAGTGCTTGTGTGATCTGAAGGGCAACATACCGCACTGCTCAGACAGCTTAGTCTCACCTCCAACAGCAGCTGTCACTTCTCACTGCTTCCAACAAAGACAAAACTCCAAGTCACAGTAAGACCAAAGAACCCATACAGAAGCAAGTGTTGGGCTTACTCCATCAATAGTACTTCCTGGTTTCTCATGAAACAAGTCCATCAAGCTGGTTTTGCATACATTTTAGGATTAATGTGCCAAACTGAGCATCTGAAAAGTCAACTTTCTGGCATAAGTTTGTCCTGAACTTCATACCCTGTTCTTACAGTTTCAAACATCTCACAAAACAAAAAATAAAACAACATCCAACCAAGAAAACAACCACAAAAACACCTACCCACAAAACCAACTTGCTCATTTGCACATTTACCTATTCTCCATCACCCAGGCAATCACTCCTGCTACTTGTCCTGTACAGTTCAGTGAGTTCACAACTGCAGTGTTACAATTCGCACAGATGTTGGCAGTAGGCTGAGTAATTTATTTGTTCTATTTTAAATTCTAAATTTTTCACTAGCCAGCTGCTTCCCCTCCTAAGGCTATGTCCCCTCTGAGGGCACTCACACTGGAACACGTGACACTTCGAGGCACACCACTAATGTGTCACATTTTATACCAGCCAACACGATACCATTGCAACACTCGGCCCTTGTGATGGCAGCTACGTTTCAGCCACTGCACATCCGTCAGATCTGGCTTGTCTGAAATACTCTGCATTTGCTCTGCTGTATCACGTCTGCCATCCCTCTACCTGGACCACTGGTTCAGACTGCCCCTTCCTCAGGCACACACACACACACACACACACACTTCTCCAGTAAAACTTAATCAAACTACTCCAACCGTTCTCACTGTTCTGGGGAGCACCATGTAACAATTTACAGTGAGCAAAGCTGGCTGTTTCATCATGATGAAAACTGTTGTTTTCTTACTCAAGTGGGAAATATAAATCCTAATGCAAGATAAATGATTTCAAAGATAAAAGGTACACACCTTTCAAAATTATGTCTTCTGCACCTAGATTGTCAAAGAAGCAATTGTTCTAGTCTCATTCTCAATTAATTCAAATTATTTTGCCCTCAAAAATCAAACTACCCTTGCTTTTGACAGCAACAATTAAGAATAAAGTTGCAAGCCTGTAAAGAGAACACTTGCAAAATTGGAATGATAGGAAAAATGCATTTATTAAGACAAATCCTTAAGAATATCAAGTTAGGAACAACATGGGAATGCTCAGTTTCCCAGTCTGTTTACAAAGTAGGAGGAGTTCTGAATGCACTACAACTTGGCAATACAATTTTTTGGCAGCAACTTCATATCTGTCATCATGGTTTTAAGTACCTTCAGGTTTCTTTACTGTAGACAACAACCAAGACCTACCAGCAAACTACAGGTGATAAAATCTGGTGCTTTAGAAGTAAAGATGAAAAACAATTTAGTTTCTGACAACAATGACACCACAGACATAACTAATATTCAAATAACAGTGTTTAGAGCGATCCATGTCGGTACTTTCAACTGTGTGCCTCTCAGATAACTACTATGCATTCAGATTTGTTTACTTACCCAAAGAACGCATGTGTTTATTTTTTTATTTTACTATTTCTATTTCCTTGCACAACTGGAGCACTAACTAAACCTAAAATGACAAATAGGCTCTCAGAAGAGCCTCAAGTCTAAGCACACAGTAAATAGAGTGTGATGATAGTGTAACTCCCCTCTGTGACTATACATTAATAAATGCCACCTCTGCTGTGTCTCACACGCAGCCTTTGTTTCATTTAAGTTGTTGTACTGATGTCAAGCTTCTGAACACTAAACAACTGCCAGCAACACAAACTGTGTATCTCAGGGAAAACCCTTCTCAGTCACACAACAAATGCTGATTCAAAGGATGCGTTTTCTATCAGGAGCCAAACGTTGCCAGATAAGCAGAATAAATATAGCTCCACACACCTCACTTGTGACTATTCTTTCTCCTGTTATGACAGCCAGCTGGGATTCAACCTAGGCCAAGCCCTACAATGTCAAATGAAGCAGAAAGGCTCACTGAGCTATTCAGACCCACCTATCTGCTCATAACTGAATCAGGCAGGTAGGCAGATTTATTTTTTTTAAGGATCATTTCAAAATTAATTTTTTTGGATGCAGGAAAATATTTTATCCATGAGGATCCTTTCACTTGGTCTCTACTTAAGAACTGTCATAAATACTATTTTTCCTCTTGAAATAGTAGAAAACCTATGTGAAAGATATTAAATCACTTATGTGACAGCCAACGTGCAAGGCAGCTCTCAGAAATCCAAGAGAAAGTCAATTGAGAACTGCATTTCTAAAGAAATCTAACTGCAACCCTTACAGATAAAGCATTTAAAAATAATTGAAAAAAAAAATCTATCCACAAGGCAGTGTTTTAAGGAAGCCAATGGACACAGTGCCCACTGGCAGCACACAGCAGAGCCTTTCCTGTTAAAGGATCAGATTGGGGCACTGGAAAAGCCTTAAGGCTCTTTTCCCTTCCAGCTTACTGATGAATTCTTGTCCCTCCACACTCTAGTCCCAAACCCCACACATAAACCAACCTATACCTAACTGAAGTTATATATGCATGCTTTTAAACAGTCACCTATAGAGACAGAGCTCTTTACAGTAAGGTCAAAATACAGGCACAATATATTTCAGTGTTGTAACAGAATCATGATACAGAGGGTGAACTTTGAAAAAGAAGCATTTGATGGGTAAGTAAAACCACACTGTAATACCGGACTTCCAGTCTGCCAGCTAAACTTGGCTCTGCACCTAACTACAGCTTGCAAACACAACTTCTTAATGATGTCAGAATTTTCTGAAAATAGTACAAAGGTGTTCAAGGTTGCCTGTGCCCGCTCCTCCCTACTTTTTAAAATGTTTCTCCTAATGTAAAAAAGAAAAAAACCCAAGCCCTCTCTTCAGATGGCTATTGGATTAAAAAGTGAGTTCAGACATAGTACCCAGAGACAGAAGTTTGTAAAACAAACAATAAAAGGTACATATTTAACTCCAGCATTGATGAAGTTATTCTTAACACTCATCAGAGCAGCCCTTCAGCACACTCATTCCAGTACATTAGGTAATGAATCTAGACACAACATATCCCCAAAGCAGGTAAGCAGGTTATTTAAGGAACCCTCCATTTAAGGTAACACTGAACAGGGAAAGGCCAGGTAGATCACTATTGCTAATGCGTATGTTCACCATGCTGTAAATACTGTCTCCTGCAAAACCATGGAGGAATACAGAAACTGCTACAAACTACCATAGTGAAAGCTAGGTGAACGTGCCACATGCCTCCCACTGAGGAGATCGGGAGCAACAACCAGGTCCTGGGTTGAGGTTTCACCAAGTTTCAGAGCCATCTAAATGCAGCCATAGGCATAAAAGGCTACACACACTGTGATGCGCCCCTGCAAAATGCTGTAATACAAGCAGGCACCTCACACTTGGTTACACACTCTGAGGTTAAGTAGCACGGAATTTGATTTTGGGGACAAGGCCCATCTTCAGTAAAGAGCACAGACTTCAACTTTTCTTATGCTTTCACTAAAGCATTGTCACATTCCTAGAAAAACAATGCCTTAAAAAAAAACCTATCCTCTTTGCTTCTGTAAAACGAACTTGCTGCTGCCAACCTGGAAAAAAGCAGCTAAGAAGCAAGCCTTCCATGGACCACAGGGCTTGTGGAGTACATTTGTCCAACGTAAGAAAATATTAAAATACTTTTAAAGAAACTGCTGTAGTTCATTCCCAGCACCAATCCTTTGAATATACACACCTGTGCTCCCGGTACAGGGCCGAAAGGGTTTGGTGGTCTCATGACTGGCTGACTGTATATTAAAGTTGGCTGTGTCATTACTGGTATGCCTCCCATCTGCGATGGCTGAAAAAAATCCAGACAACATCAAATCACACACAGTATTCATACTTTGAAAGCATTTAAAGAGAGAAAAGAAAATGGCAAATGGGTGAAAAAAATCTTCATTATATGGGATATGCAATCATGTAAGATCTTTCTACAATATTCTGCAAATAAAGGTTAGTAGAAAGGAACATTAAAGCCTTTTCAAGGAATTAACTTAATAACAACTGATCCCATTCAATCTCTTGTTACAAAGATCTGAAGCACTAAAACGCTTGTTTAAGCACAAGCATTTGCGCTGGTCCTCCTGTCCCCAAAACCAAGGTCTGATAGCACTTCCCTGACTGCCTCTGAAAGCACAAGCACAGTTTTACAGATAGGAATGCAGAGCTGACAGAGTTCAGAAAAAACTGAAAACTGAGAACTGTACGTGCAATTAATGTTAAATCATTACGCAGTCAAAGTCAAAGTGTTACTGGCACCTCAGCTGAGCCAAATTAGGAGTTCAACTTGAATTAATGGTCTTACAAGTCAGGTTGTATTTAAAGCAGATACCCATCTCTGGCGCTGCTTTTGGCACTCCCCTCAGGCTTGGATCGACAGCCAGCAGATGTAAGTTAAGAACAACTGCTGGCCCAAGGAAGACACAGGAACCAGCAGTCAGAGAATGCCCAGGCACAGCACTACGGCACCAATGAAACTGCCTGTCCCAGCATGCCTGCACCAAGGGAAAAGCCTGCCACTTAGAAAAGGCCATCCTCAGAGCTACGGTCCCTACTACTGCTTTTATGAAAAACTAAACACAAGGGTAGTAAAATGTGACAACAATTCAGAGACTCCCTGATAAAAAAGGGAGTTCTGAGTAAAGTCTGCATGAGCCAGGACAGTTTTCAGGATATGTTTTATATACGTATACATAAATGGCCTATCTCACCCACCTACTCAGATGTTGCAGGTGCATGAACAAGCAGCAGCAACTCAGGGTAACAGAGCTATAGCTCCTTAATTCCAGTTTCTGTTCCACACTGGCATTTAAACCCCATGAAAAAGGCTGCTCTACATAGCCTGCAAGATTGCTTCCCATATGCTAAGGATATTACCTTCCCCAGCTGCTGAATCAAAGTACCTTAGAAAATGCTGCTGGTACCATCAGTGAAAAGCTGCGATAAAAGTTTGGATCCACACTACTGGTAGTTTAGCCAAAAGAACCTCAAGAACACAGTTGGCCACTTCTGCAGTTCACTTACTGAGCATATACAAGTCACTAAATTAAAGTGGTGATTTGATGAGACATTTATTTTTTTTCCTTTGAGCTGCAAGGCATTTAATAGAATAACTGTCCTAATGAAGTTTTCCTGTCTTTTGTTCACCCAGCAAAGCTGTGCTGAATCAAAAATCATACTAACGGAGTGGAGTTAAGGCATATAATTTCAGAAGTATTTTAAAATTTGAGGTAAGAACAAAAGTTTTCAGAGCAACAAGCAGCAAGGTTGGGTTTATGCCAAAAGCCTTGAGGTACTGGTGTATCACTAAGAGATTCAATTCTCAACCAATGCCTCCCCACATGGTAGTGCCACAAACTTGTAGTTTGTAGCATTAATCATTACAGATACTTGGTTCCAACCTCAGCAGAAGGTATTTATGGAAGGTTTCACTTCACCAGTAAAACATTCCTGTTCTGAAAGCAGCTATTACTCACACAATAAACTTATTTCTACAATAATAAAGCCCACCAAGAACAGATATTGACTTAATTTTCATTGAATCACAGAATGGCTTGGGTTGGAAGGGACTTTAAAGATCATCTAGTTCCACTTTAAGAAGTTTACATAACAACAAGTGAGGTAAGGAAGGGTACAGTTAATTTCAGACAAACACCACTGAAGTAGTTCAGAAAAACAGAACTTAATGATTTGATGAAGAATAAACCAATGGGAGCTGAAATTGAGTCTTCAGTAGCATAGTTCAGAAAAACTACTGCTACCAAACTACAAGCAATCAAATGATATACAGCATCTGACTGTTTCCAGTTGTAGGAATTTCACTCACCATCACGTAGCCCATCATTCCTGTTGGCGTTGTGGCAGGATATGCCATTACAGGCGGTGCCTGGTGTGAAAAACAGTGGTGAACTGAGAGGAGAAGAGATCAGCTGTGTACTCGTAAGACATTGCTTTCTAATGATCAACTGCAGCACTTATCATGAACATGGCAAAGAATAAACAGGATTTGCAATCTGGTGTTAAGAGGATATCCTAATTAATTCAGATGGAATACCTCAGCTAAAGTTTCTAGGCAAATCTCTATCTATCTGGTTTTAACCTATTAGGATTCTGGCTGTCTGAACTAAACTGCAAGCTATCATTCTCTCAGTATCCTGTTTAGAGAACACAGTACAGGACACAGAGAAGTTTCAAAGTAAATATTTACAAAGCAGAAGTGGTTTTTTTAATCCAATGCAGTATATACTTATATTTCAGTATCAGAAGTAACTACACAATGAGTCTTAAAAGACAGTTTTAAAGACTGAAAGACCAAATTACCATTCTCACTTGTGCTGACACTGCTGGAATTTTCTTCTCCTTAGCCAGGGCATACGTGCTATGGGGATTATCCTACCATGCTTCAATATAAATTAGACTCTTGACAGGAATATCCAGCTTGCATTCCTTCACCCTTACCTGTTTCATACAGTGAATTTGAACAGACTATAGTGCTTGGTAATATGTTTCTATTACCCTTAGGTACTTACTGTACTTTTATGAAAATACAATTGCTGTCAACAGACAAAATTTGGGGTGAAGTTTTGTAAATAGCTTGGCAACGTAGAAAAACAGCTGATAACTCTTAGAAAGATGGATATAGAAAGACAGTTCTTCATCTTCTAACCATGTTCTTTGCTCTACAGTGCACTATTCACTTTCTAAATTAGTATTAACTCTTACAAGAGCAAAAATGTTGTTTGTTTTTGTTTTTTTTTTTTTCAGATTCTAAACTCCTTCACTCAACTTCCTATTAATCTCTTCTTTTAGAAAAAACAGTCTAATTTTCATACTGTTACTGTGGGTATTTCTATTTATGACAAAATAAACAGCATAAGCATTTCTTGGTACAGACATTGATACTGAAAAGAGGGAAATGATAAAATATTATTCATACTGGATTAATTAAAGCAGATAAATGATATAATCAAGAATAAGATATCAGGAAAGTTGTTTCTGAATTCAGTTCTAAGGTATCAGCTGCTTTTTCTTATATAGTAGAGCTGTTGTGACTGGCATTTCACCTTCCTTCAGAAAAGATAAAGAATCATCTAGAGACAGTGTCCTATCCATATATTTCACACAGTGGACAAAGCTATCCTGAAAATTACTTTTTTTGTTTTGTTCTGTTTGTGCACACACACTTATACAAACATGCTGAATATTTTTTTTGAGTGCTCAAGTATAGACCTACCATCCTTTAGTGATAGAGTTACCCTGCAATAGAAACAGAATACAGGGAAAGACCAATATCACTCCTGACATAAAGAAAAAAGTCCTTTGAGTGAAAGCCTGTGTTCCTCAGACAGCAAGCACAGGCTGTTGCTTGCCCTTTGTAAACTATCTGCATAAATTTTCTTTTTTATATGAACATTAATGACATATTGGTCTCTCCCCAATTCATAAATAAATCAAGATCTACCATAAATGTGGATCAAGTGCCAAGTATAACAGAAGCCTGTGAGGTTTCATGCAGTTATTCAAACACAGTATTTTGATCTTCATTCAGAATTCACCAAGTGCATTAAAGGCAGCACAGACACACACCCCAGCTCTTTGGCAGCAGATGGTACAGTTTAAAGCAAGGAAAAATAATCTCGGTATTTCCCATGCCATCATTCGAGTCAAGAGCCTGCACACCACCTATGAAGTTCATGTATGCTAAGAGAAGCTCAATTTTTGGCACACCAAAGATTTTAAAATGAGAAATGTGTAAATAGCGAGAAGGTTATGAGATTCTGCAACAGCAGTGGTTAATATCAGCATGCCAGTCGATTGCAAAAAGGCTGTGGGTTGTTTCACTTACGTATTGTGGAAAATGCATGCCATTCTGTATTTCCCAGGGAGAACAATTACATAATGCAATAACACTGGATTAGAAGCAAATACTTACACAACAGAATATACACAGATAGCATTTTAGTTCACAAATACATTAAATGTTTACCCCAACACATTCTTGTAATTCAAGTCATTTACTGAGACAACACACACCTGTGATACCATCAGCATTATTAGGTTTGACATTGGTTTGCATAGTCCATTTATTTGGTATATGCCTTTTTTCAAAGATTTTCAAAAGCATATTTATTTAGCAAGCAGCAGCAACTCCACAATAAATAGACTAGCAGAGGAAAACAAAGGTGTTTTTCCCCCTCACATTATTTCTGTTTCAAGGTTTTTATGTTAGTAGAACACACAGGAAGTGTCTCAAAAGTATCTCTAAATAATAAAAGCTGTTAAATGTAATGACTTATCACAAGAAGATGTATATACAAGACATGAGTTATTAAACAGATTCAAGCACACATGTAAACTCAAACCACCAGTCATTAAAGCAGGTGAGTAGTTACAGTTTCTTCAACATCTACACACCCTCCAGTAAGATCCACAAACATTTCTCCCTATATAAATGTAGTGGGTTGACAGGGCACACCTGGCAGGGAAGAGATGGTGGATGCAGGGAGACAAGTTCTCTCTTTCCAAATCCACAACACTGCAACATTACTATCCTGAGGATTCAGCCTCCAGCTAGAGTCAGATGCAATAAATCCTCAGGGGCAGTTTGCTACCTGTTCTGTCCACGTACAGTTCTCCAGGTTATTGGTGAAAGGGTAAGTAGGATTCACATGCAAAAATGTTCTATGAGCATTGTGAAAACTACTTTTGCAAAGTCTTAATTATGTAATTAAGAACGCTTGTACTACAGGCTACCCCAAACTCCTTGGCAATGCTACCTGCTAAAACATATATGAAGTTGATCAGCAAAGATGACATGGATTAAAAACAACTGCACACACTGGGGCAGGAAAGCAGTAGTTATGTACATTAAGAAAGCTATAGCCCACATCACTGCACAGACACCTCTGCAAGTACCACTGGGGCCAGTTCTCACCTCCAGAGCAGGCCCAATTATAATGTATACACATGCGATGCATCAATGCACCTAAAGGACACACTTTCACATGTCTACTTTTCTAGACTGAAAAGTACCCCCTCACCCCTCGGAATTCACAAACTCATAGAATGGTTTGAGTTGGAAAGGACCTTGAAGATAATCTAGTTCCAACATCCCTGCCATGGGCAGGGACACCTTCCACTAGACCAGGTTGCTCAAAGCCCCATCCAACCTGGCCTTGAACACTTCCAGGGACAAAGCAGCCACAACTTCTCTGGGTAACCTGTGCCAGTGCCTCACCACCCTCACAGTGAAGAGTTTCTTCCTAAAACCTAACCTAAGCCTGCACTTTGTCAGTTTAAAGCCATTCCCTTTTGTCCTGTCACTCCACGCACTCGAAAAGTCCATGGAGTGAAACACAAAGGCCACTCACTACCTTGACATAAGACAAGCAGTTCAAACACTACTGAAATTTATGCTAAACCTGCACATCACATCACAAACTACTTACTAGTATCACAGCCAAAAAAAAACCAAATCCAAGGAGTATACATCTCCAACTGACCACTTCTTCAGTTCTCTATTACCTTTCTACTGCAACTACAGATCACTTTCAAATTCATCCATTATACATCACCCTGCACATCTAAGTTGCAGGGAACTCACTAACTTAAAATGAGTATTTGCTTACCAACGTCGGAGCATTCCACGCAGTTGTAGGTGCAATCTTGGGTTGCCAGTTGGAACCACCTGTTAGTTTCTTTTCACCTGGCTGAGTCCAGTTTACATCACTTCAAATAAATTTTTTTAAGAATTGTTAGAAAACATTGGACTTTCTTACAAAACCTCCTCAGGTAAACACCATTTCCTCTTGGGAATGAGGTTTCTTTTACTAATTAAGCTCATTTAGCAAAGGAGTTGACAAAAAGTCCCATGACAACATTTTGGTTTGGAAAAGTAAAGTAAGATGGTTCAGCATGAGCCTCCTCAGCTGTATTTAAACTCAGTCAAGTTCCCCAGAATAGGTAAGTTAGCAAATCTGACTTCCTCTGGGCCAAAATAGTTTAGTAAGGAGCAACTGCGTATTAGATTTCTGAGTTAGCACAGATGGTCCCAATAAGCCTAAAATTTGCTTATCACATTTCTCAACTTTGCTGCTAGAGCAGATGTTTGCTACTCTTGAATACACACACCCTGCTTCAAAATTCACTTGTCTAAAGGTCAACCTCAAGATAGAAGTTGTCATTTCACAGTCTTGAATACACCTCTGCACACACTCAGGTCACACAAAGTTATTTAAGGTGTGTTATGATTACCTAAAACACTTACAAAGACACATTTTGATGAACTCATTTCTTCAATATGGATAAAATCGGAAAGGAATGAGAGACAGGACACCTTGACTGCTGCTATCACTGTCACTACCACTCAGTCTACAGTCACCTTTCAACAACTCTCAACAATTCATTATCCCTTGTATAAGAAGTACAATCCCACACATGCTCTGAAGGTTAACATGTTGTTATGCATAGGTTTCAACACGTACATTCATAAACATTTACTATCATCAAAATCAAAATGCTCAATTTCTGATTAAGCATACTCACTTTTTAGTAGTTCCATTTCCAATGCCCAAATCTGTCACAAGGGAGCAAAAGAGACTAATAAGGTTCTATTCATTTAACAGAATTAAGTATTATTCATTTAAAAGAATTAAGTATTTACGTGTTAGTGGTTCCATACTTACTGCCTACAAGATTGGCTAAAGATGAATCCAGATCATCTGACACTAATTTATTAGGCGGTACTTTGGCAACTGGAAGACTCTGGTTTTGAGAGGCCACTGTTGGTTTGAGGAGACCACCTAGTTCATCAAAGCCTTGGAACGAGAAACATAAGTGATGTGAATCACAGGCCTCCCACAAATATCATGACATTCAATTAAACAGACAGCAAGGTCAACACAATGGCTAAAATACAAAATTTAACCTAGTGATGCTACTCTATATAAGAACAACAAAACTTATTATGCCTCTTGATAAAGAAGAAATACTATGGAAATGAAATTTCACTTCAGTAGTTTGATCTATGTGACATGGATTTTCATTAATGGATTCCGAGTGACCATAAACCAATCAAAACATAAACCAAAATTTTAAAAAAAAAAATATCTCAAGTATTTCAATCTTACTTACAAAAACAGGTTTTGTTAGTTTGTTTTTTTAGCAAATCGCTGGTTTACAAAAAAGACCAAAAAAACAATGTCAAGAGTCTAAGACCAAAAGATCAGAAAATATTTGCTTTCCAGATGCCCTAAAGAACAAAAGAGCCCTATGACTGCAAACCAAAATAACTGTGTATGTTTGGGTAACTGATCATTTTCTGATATAATCTTAATGTCAAAAGAGTAGGCAAAGAAGTGGCAAAAAACATGTTGCAGAGATACATAAAATGAAGATGCCACTTTACCTCTTCCAACCACACTCTACAAATACAGACTTAATTTCAGCTCACAGCACGTAAAAATGAAGGCTGCTCACTGTGTGAAGTTTTAATGCACAAAATATTTAAGTGAAGAAGTCAGTGTAAACAGCAGGGTGTGCATAGAAATAGTGCGGAAGGAAAAATTACTTGATTAATGCTGTTATTGACCTTTTAAAGGCAGCTTTCTTCAGCTGAAACTCTGTCCCAGCAATATAAGTAAATACAGATTAAGAGATTTATACCTCAAGAACAAAATAAGTTAAAGGACATGTATCACCTATTTTAGCAAGTCTCTTACCACCAGAATCTGGGACAACATTAGAAGATTTGTTTCCAAACACAGACTCAAAGTCAACATTAAGGCCAGCTGATGGCTGTGGTTGAGCAACAGGAGATGGAGTGAACCCTGTGGGGAAAAAAGAAAGAAGTTGAATGTTTTTATAGACCATTTCATACAAATCCACCCTTATGCAAGACAAGACAAATAAATATGTAGATTATTTCAGTACAGCAGAAAGACTCAGAATATCTCAAAGTTTCCAACTACACCTGGACACTGAGCAATTTATTTGGTCTTTATTTGAAGTTAATCCTCCAAAGAAAAGTTTTTTCTCAAAAACTGGACAGACAGGCCATAGAAGACACACCCCTGCAATTGCTAAATCTCTGTCATCTTCCTTATTCTTTTACCATATATTTACAATAAAATTACAGAGGAAATAATCACCATGCTTCTCTACAGGAAAAGAAGCTGGCTAGGTACAGAATGGGTTTCAAGATGATCTGCCTGAAGATTATTCCCTCCATGTTCTGTATTAGTAGAGCAGTTCTCTTGGATACAACTGGAGTAAACAAGGTACCTGACTAGTAATGCCTTTGATTAGATGCTCTTAAAATACTAATCATAGAGCTTACTTAGATATTTTTGGACACACGTTTTGCAGTTGACCATGTTTTTCAGGTAAATTTCTAGAAATTGTAGCAAGATATGGGGAGTTACAGCCAAATTTCAACTCTTATTTCTGTCTAAACCTAATCAATCTGTCTTCTATGCATCTGTAGTGTTCTACAGATACACAATTTTTTTCAACACTGAAAATTTATTGCAGTATGAAGCACAGCATATGATGTTCAGCAGCATTAAGTTGATAGTTTTGTAATACCAAAGGGAATTTTTCAATGTCATATGTGATCACACACAAGCACATGCATGTACATCACCTTGATATTCAGGCAATGACAGAAGTAATTATTACTTTATATGAAAAGCACCAAGAAAAAAATAAAAGAAAATGCCATCTTGAAAACTAGCTCTTCTGGTTTCTAAAAAAACATGATGACACAAAGAAATAAAAGGATCACAAATAATTGTAACACACCGCTGTGGGAGAAATAACTGACAAAAATACTTTAATTTAGCTTGCTGTGATAGTACCTCATTTCAATCTTACTGTTTTCCTGAAATAAGTCATACTTCACCTAAAAAATTCGTAACTACAGGATCCTATCCTTGAGAAGAAACTTCACAGAAAAAAACCCAAATCTGGATTACCTGTTCCTTTCTTTGTCTTAAAGGAACACAAAACTCCTAACTCAAAAGCATCCATCACTAAGAATTTAGACAACATAGTTTTCATTAAAAACAAATCAAAGTAAAACAGCATACAATAAAACATGAGAAGCAGTAATGTGGGAAAATACTGGAAGTAAATAAACAACTAACCAAAATGAGTATCTTTATGATATATACACCAACAAGTTGCAACAAGCCACTTCAGAGACTCTGAACTGCAGATAGGAATTTCTTTGAGGGGATGTCCTGCAACTCTTAAAACCATGCCTGTACTAATAGAAAACTTGACTTAAAACAGCTCCTATTTTGCTTTAGCAAACAGCCTTAACTGAACCATGCTGAGTTTCCTGCTCTCACATTTTAGGAAGTTTCAAATCTTAAGAAGCAAATTAGATGAGACCAGCTCTAAGACAAAACAATACACAGAACTCCCTTGAATCAGCCTGAAAAGGATCAAATCCTACTCCTGGTATCAGCCACCAGCCCAGGGCATTTTGCTTAACATGGATGTTTTGAAAGGTGCAAAGATCAGTATTTTTAATGTAGTTCCTACAGAATAAACAGAGAGACTAAACAGGCAAGACTGGACAGAAACTAATCATTCTGCTTTCTGGATATGGAACAGATTCATCAATAGTACTTAACATCTGGTTAAATGACATTAGCTAATTTCTATTCAAAGACACTAAACTAAAATGTGACTTTATGGGGCTTTTAAGAACTAACCCTTCTACAAACCATTTACTGAAGGTATCCTAAGCCTTGCATTTCAGCAACATTAATGCACCTTGTTCAAGCTGGTTTATACAGATTATCACCTGTGACAGTTCACAGCCTGTCTAGCAACCGTTGGGATAGTGTTCCAGAACCAGCACCAGTGCAAGGGTACTACACAGACCTTACACAGCTGCACAAATGACTTTTTCATTTTATTTATTAATTTAATGCAGCAGACACATCTTTCTCCTGTTTCATTGGAAAGTTTAGCACTACCTCAGTGCACTGTTCTACAGCAATACATCAAATAAACTGCCATCAGCGGAATGAACATCCCAATCCCTTAATCTTAACAACAATGAGGTACAGCAAGATGACAGGATACTTACAAACATGCATGTCTTTTGTGTGGTATGTAGCAACATGTAAACTACAAGAGATCCTGAAATGGGGAGATACTCATTTTGTGTTTAGACTAAGTAAGCCTTAGTTTAGCACAAACTGAAAAAATACATACCATTTGTGACCACACACCTGGCACAAGCACAGGAATAATAATTGGAGCTGCTACAACAATGCACTTCTGTAGCCAATAACATACCTACTAGTTCTAGGCAGACAACACACTCAAACTTCTGTGTCTGTGGTAAGGCTGTATCCCATTACCTACCTCCAAATAGACCAGCTACAGAAGAAGGTTCATTGCGGAAATGAGAAGCGCTAGGGTAAGCTTGAGGACCACAAAAAGAATCTGATAAGGAGTATCACACAAGAGAGAAAGCCATGAAAGGAGAAGAGGGAGAGTTACAGAAAGAGAACCAAGATATACTGTTTATCTGCTATTCAAAACTTAAATTTCAGGTCAGTCTATAAATCACATGTAGTCTAGTAACACAGAACCAATGGAATGAAGTCAATACACATCAGACATACAGTAAGAAACAAGTTTACACACTCTAATACACAAAAGGGGAAAGCACGGTTTCAAAGTAACAGCTATATTAAGATGAAAACTTTTATTTTTCCAATCAAATGCCATGTTTTACACCCTTGGAAAAAACGAGTGTAAAAGCTTCACAGCATTTTTCTTATACCTGAAGTATAAGGATACAGCCCAATAGTGGATTCATATTTGGTTGCCACAAAGGGATTTAGTTGAGTAAATGGATTGTAATGATCTAAAGAACCAGAAAGAGTTATTTTAAATCCACATTCACATTATTGTAGCACCTAGATTGTGCTACAGCTAAAACTGCATCTGCATTTTCACGTATCAGTCTGCCAGGAGGCCGTCATTTGGTTCTAGATATATCCTTAGAGCATGAGACACTGGAAGGGGATGCAATGTATCAATGCCATCCGTATCCAGTGACTTCAGGGCTGTTGTGTGATAAATACTACTAAGACCAGCTAGCACTACAAAAAACCACCAGGCTCCTTGTTCACAGCCTCATACTACTGCAACTCTTTGTATGCCTGCAGAACAAATTATACAGAGGAAACCTATCTTGATTAAATAAACACTCTACTAAAAAAAAGCAGCTGTATTTCAAATAGTCATTCTACATTCACATGAACCATAAAAATTTTATTGGAAGCATGCAAAAGACAGATCAGAAGCACAGGGCAGATTATTACACAGTAGTACCAACTTAAAAGTATTTGTATACTACTGCCTCAGTCAACTAATGCTTCATGGGAACTGTGGAAAGAAGTTCACAGAAAGAATTCCTCAGCTTGACCTTACTTGCTTTCTCTTTCCACTAAAGGCAGACAAGCTAGGGGACTAGTTAACTAATGTGACAAAGTAGAGGTGGTATGAATATCTCTAAAGGCAACCCTTTGTTTTATCTCTGTCAACAAATATCAGAGGTATAAAAAAACCTCTTTGTTATAGAGGCTGGATTTTTCTTAGGTAAGTTCTAGTGGTGTTCAACCAGCTTGTGGTGTACAACTGTCTTTAAACCTAGCTCTGCTTACCAGAACTGACATGCAATTAACTGACTTTTAGGCTATGAAAGCTGACTAAATTCTTCATACTGAAAGGTAAGCAAATTACTATACAGCTGCACCAACAGAAATGTTAGAAGGATTTCTAATGAGACAGCCATACTGAACCACCTCTAAGATGTTAATAGTTATTACTAGGTGAATTATTACTTTATTGCCTTGTAGATAAACTGTCTGAGTAGATCACGCACCAAAATGTGCACGGCTCTACCAGCTTTGTTAATGACTGGAGGAAAATATCCACTATGGGGGTGGGTGGGAATCAGACTAAGCTCCTTTGTTTATAAAGAACACTTCAACCTGAGGAAGAAAGTAGCAGCATTTTCTTTTCACTCTCAGACATATGTAGTATTTTATATTAAAATTTCCCAAGTATAAGAGACTTTGTGTAAAATTGCACTCAAGTAACTACTTTAACGATAACTAAGTTCTTTACATTGGGGTAGAATCCCAACAAGGAAGCCAAGCAAGGATTATAACACCATTTTCATGGCACAGCTACTGAATCAAATTCTAATATAGCACAAAACCAGCCCCAAATGACCAGCTTTTAGTTTCTGAAAGGCCCCAAAACTATACTTTAGAAACTAAAATAACGTTAATTTTTTTAGGAAATATGAAATTAGTTTAAAATAGTACTTTACCAACAAACATTTCATGTGTGGGTGTCCTACTGGTGAAAGTAGATACATCAGAAGACACAGACAGATGAGCAGCATCATTAGTTTTTGTAAGGAAAGGATTTAGGTTTGGAATGGCATCATCAACATTATCAACAGTAGCAGAAAAAGGATCTGTTAAATTCCAGAGAGCAAGAGAAAGAAGAAAAGGAAGATGGATTTAGTTACATGCTGCCTCCTAGGCACAGAAGAGCAGAGTTAGGAAGAGTCCAGGAGGTATAGTTTTTCTCCCAACACCTATAAGCTCAGGATGATCTAGCTAATTGTTGAACTTTCAAATGTCTAGAATTACCTATTCTCTACCAAAGAAAAATACTAGATATTAGCCACAGATTTTTTTAATATTTTTTTTTTCTTTTTAAATTAACAACACCTTGGTCTTATAAACTGCTTGTTCCTGAGTATGCTTTATACTGAAAATGAGTATGCTATTTCTCTTTAAACACAATCACTTTATTTCTCTCAGTCATGTCTTGACACTTGCAACAACGTCTCCGGAGCAGAGACTGCATGTCAGCACAACAGAATCCCAGGCACTAAGCAAGGATTTGATGCAATACCATCCTCAGGACAGCTTAAAAAAACCCAACAAAAACAAGTGAGTGGTACTTTTCCTTCTTCAAATTGTGTTTATGGATCTTTCTGTTACTGAGAACCATGAAATTTTCAAGAACTATGAACATACCAAGGTAGCGCACAGGACATGAGCAATTTCTTTACTACCTGGGGCATCAGAAGCAACAAGCCTGTTGTGGATACGCCATTACCTGCAAGCAAGAAAAAGCCTGCTCTGCTTTGAGGGACAACAGCCAGGGAGTTGTGATGAGGAAGATGTTCCATAATAAAAAACTGTCAGACTTTACTGGAATGAAGGAAACATGGATCCATACAAATGACTTCCCAAGACATACAGAAGGGTTTCAAGGCTTCCTGAGGATGGTTGCAATTGTGAAGAGACATACAGAAGGGTTTCAAGGCTTCCTGAGGATGGTTGCAATTGTGAAGCTAAAATATTCCTGTACTTCAGGATCCAACAGATAAACAGGATGGGAAAGGCAGCTACAATACTTGACAGAAAGAGCTGTGGTTTAGCTGTCTGGTTTCAAAGCCCATGAATCCTTGATGGAAAACTCAAGAACACACTGGGTGAGATCAGCAAGGGTTACATCTAGCCCTATTTGTTTCATCACGGTGCCTAGAACTGCAACTGACTCTTCTACGTAAAGACACTAAAAAGAAATGTCTGAATAATAATTAAAGATTTCTTATGTACTTCACTTCCTGGCCATTCCTTCTTTCTTCTCTTTTTTTAAACCTGATTAAAATTTATCTACAACTCTTGTAAATACTACTGTGCTATGTGCCACATCTTCAAAGCGTAAGTTATTTTCTCTCCCTGAACCTGACCTCCTGATTCTTATCTATAAATCACACACAGCTGAACATGTTATCAAGTACCATGCAAATCCTAAGGGAAACAAAACTTCAAAACTATAAATGCATTATTCTTTGTAGGCTCAATGCATGCTTTGATTTTCTGCAAGCTCAAGGCATCTTATTAGGTAAGACCTGACTTCTCTCCCAAATTGGTTGGCTACATTGCAAGAATGAGCAAAGTACTTTAAAAGACCTTTTTCTAATCATTCAGTCAGCAAAAGGACAGTGTCCAACACTGAATAAAGGATAAGCAGAATAAGTTAATTTAGTATTTGTAATATATAACAGCAGTACAAAACTCTGTATTATCTTAAGTATGTTTTATATAGTGGACATGCCAATCAGCCAGTCACCTGAAACTGAGCCCTGGCTTTCACATACTCCTTAGAACTGTTGTTTGTTTTGAATGCTATCCTAAAAGCTGTAGAAGAATAAACAGATCTGGCAATAATCCCTTGGTCAGCTCCTCCTTGCTTTTTCTGTTGCTGCTTCACATTCTTCTGATTCTATTGGTTCTCCTTGTAATTGGAAAAAAACCCAAACAGATAGGTCAAAACATTCACTTCCACACTGATACATTTGTGCTGCTTCTGCAGATTGGGTACAAATTGGTAGCTGGCAAATATATCAGAAATAGCTGGAATGGTCTCCAAACAATCCCAATAAACAACCCTAATAAAACAATATGGAAGAAGCTAAGAAGGACAAAAAGGTTTTAACCACAGTGGATTTGTCTAAATCCACTGTCGTTAAAACCTTTTTGTCCTTCTTAGCTTTGTCTAAATCCACTGTCCACTGAAATGCTTTTACACATGCACTCAGCAGGAAAATTACTATATACTACTTTCTGTTCCCAAATACCAAGATTGTATATGGAGTTTGCTGTGTTTTGACTAGTAAGACCATATAATGCAACTTTAGTTTAGGAAATCAAGATTTCCTCAGGAATGTAATCTGTTCTCAGACCCTTCTCTTGTCTGCCTCATTCTAATTCTAGTCAGTGTGTTCAGTCTTACTGAGTCTCAGAACTTGCCAATGCTAGTGACAAAGGTAACTGAAAATTAATTGGGTTTGGGTAATTGAAATCCTTGCATATTTAGGTTTTGAAAATTGCTGTCAGACTTGACAGAAACCCCTCAGTGTTTCCAAAGCCCAATTTCATCCCTGAATACACATGGCACCGGTTTGTGTCGATGGAATCACTCAGCACCTGCATGCTATTGTTAGGCATTAGTGACTCAGGTGCATTTAAAAGGATAGTTTGAATTTTGCAAACTTCTACCTTTATGTTATCCAACTAAGAGTCTTTTACCTGAAAGAGCAGTGACAAAGGTTTTTCAGCGGAATCTCTTACACTCAAAGGCAAACTGAGAACATACAACCACAGAACCCACTCCCCAGGAGTTAAACCTCATTAGTTTTAACATTTTTGGAAGCACAAGACTAACGGCAGCAACTCAAATATAATGCTTCTGCAATAATTTACTGGTTTGTTACACAATTAAGAGCTGCTGCATAAAATTTTTAACAGTAACTGATTTTAGCTGTTTTAATACTTTTCTAAAAGTCACCATATACAGCAAATACAAACATCATGTCAGAAAATTACCTAAGGGAGGGATGCTGTGCAGTGGTTAGAGCACAGGACTGGAAATAGTTCAGGTTCCATTCTTGGCTCTGCCACTGACTTGCCGTATGACTTCAGACAAGTCAGTTAACTGCTCAGATTTCCCCATCTGTAAAATGTGGAAAGCACTTCTTATCTACCTCACCTGTGTGAAGTGAGTGTTCATGTCTGTAAAGCTAAAGAGTTGGGGTTTTTTGATGAAAAGTAACACAAAAAATGGTGATCCCAGAATTTTAGCCAAAAACTTCAGCAGACAATCCAAATTCTTCACAGTTAATTATTAAGAAATGTGTTGATAGTAAGCAAATAAATCATTGACTATTACTGAAGACTCATACCACGAGTAACATAACATTGAACAAAAGACTTTCAGGCTAGATTTTCAGGTTAATAAAGAAATGCTAAACTGTGATGTGACCTTTGAGAGGAAGACAGTTTCCCCTTTTACCTGTCACCCATGAAACAAATAGGACCAGCTGAAACAGAAGATATTTTGCAGAAAGCAATCAAGATGAGCCAAGACATTTTTTCCATTTCTAAACTCTAAGCTTATTAAGTGCTGAAATCTGTATGCCTAACTCCATGCACTCCTCACTGCATCTTTCTCAAAAGGTACTCTGCTCAGCAAAACTAAAGGACAAGTAAACTGCTTTTATTTATTTTAAAAGCTACCACATATTAATATCGCCTCTGTCACTCAAGACTGTGTTATTTCCCTAAAACAAACATGAGAAGGTACACAAAACACAATGTACACAGCGAAAAGTAAATAGGAAAGTAGAATACATACAGAGCCTATTATGAAGACATATTAGATAACTGGAAAGATGTTAAGAGCTACAGCTCATAAAAAGAAATAGGGAAGTAAAAAGTTAGAACAAGGTTGTTCTGATGCCTACAATACTTCCTAAAGCAGCAACTCCCAATTTTTTGCATCATAAAAGAAAGCATTTTTGCAAGCATCTAATTTAAAAAAGAAAAAATAAAATCCGGAAATAGCCACGTAGTTCAAGAATTTACTAATTTTTTAAGTGTCATTTATGTAGAAAAGTAAAAAAACCAAAACCAAACATCTGTTATAAAGATTTTTAATACTCCACCAGTATAACCAACAATGCTAGCAGGCAATACGTTACTTTATCTAAATTACTCTGGAACAGTGCAAAGTAGCCAAGAACTTGGAGTAAACACCTAAATGCTCTAGCACTCAAAATTATCCTTAAGTAACATTCACGACTTTCTAGAAGGCTCTTGTTTGGCTCCCTGGTTTGAGGACTTGCCTGTGTCAATACGACCATCTTGCATCACATTCCATCCATCCTAGCAACTTGGCAGAACAGTAATTTGGGTGTCTGAAGTAGATTTCAGAGGAAAGAGTATAGATTTTGTCTCGTCACTTAAGAGATCCAACCATAGCTTTTTCTAATTTGCTGCTGCAGTTAAATGAAATATAGCAGAGAATTTGTAAAGAGGAGCCTTTTTATTATTTCAATAACCAACTCTGGCTTTGCTTTATAGTTGTCACAACTGCCTCCTTTCAGGCCTCATCCAAGTACTGCTTTATCACCAGCAAATTTGATTTAACACTAGACAAAATTCAGAATATTTATTAAAAAATTTCTACGTTCCACTTCCTGTGTATGCAGCACAGGCTACCTGGCACGCATCTTCACAGAACTGGCTTCTCACAGCCAAGCTTCTGCAGCTTGGTATGTGACTCTTGAAGAGAGCAGTTATGAGGCTGACAGCCCTGGTCAACAATTAAAGCAACTTTGCTAGTAAGAACACTTGTATCAAAATTATTTAGAGTCACCACATTATTTTAATCCATAACAGATTTTACTTTTTTCACTCCCTTCACCCACTTGAAGCTTGTCTTTGTAAGATCTCTCTCTTCAAGGAAGAAACAGTCCCCAACTAGGGAAAACATTTACAGGAATATTGCCATAGCAATTAGAACCTTAATCCAGCTCAGAATTCTTACCTCCCCAGGTACTTCCTACTTGTGGAGCAGCAGATATAGGATGTACAGATGGATGAAAAGTTGGCTGCAAATCAAGCAGATCATTTGGCAGCTTTGAAGTGCTACAAAGATAAATTAATACAACTGTTTGAACTACATCATAGTTTTCAATGTAGGCAAATGCTAGTGACTGTCAACAGTAATGAAAGCTTTGTAACAAACTGGTTATTACAAAACGGACAGAACTAAGTCAAAATCAGAAGGGCTGGTGAACTCCATACTTTCAGTTCTGCAAAAAAGTGTTAATTTAGCAAAGTAAGTTGTATGTTATGCCAAGCAACTTTTGTCAGAACTAAGACAGAAAGACAGGCAGTCTTCTCATCTTCCACACAGTCCAACACCAGGGCTAGAGTATGTTATGTTCAGCAGTCGTCAGCAACTTTTAAAATCACCTCATGAAAGCCCTATAGTATGACAAAACCAGACTGACAAAATGAACAGGCTGCACCACCAAAATGTTACATCTAAATCCCATAACTCACATCTCTCCACTACCAACTGCTGTTGAGAAACTGCCTTACATCTATGACCTATTAAAGAACTTCATGGAAAGCAAAATGTAAGAAGCCTTGAAATTTTTGATCAAACCTCAGGCATGTGAGTGAAAATTCATTTAAATGCACATTTTAGACCCTTTAAAACCGAATTGAGACCTAAGAACATCACATGGAAATGTACAGTGAAGGCTTGTATACAACTGCTGCAATAATTTAAAAAGTCTAATAGGAACAGTAAAATTAATCCACTTGCAGAGTTCATTTCATACTTTAAATAAATCTTGGGGAAAACAGAAAAAAGGAGTACTGGTATTCTCGCAAAACTTTTTAATACACAAAATGAACCAAAATTTGCACATATGGCTACTAATATGGACAGAAGCTGAGTCACTGTAACATCCAAGCATCTCTCCAAATGAGATAAGCATGAGTTTAATGGCTAGTAGAGATGTCCTAGATCTCTATATATTTTCTTGCTGACCCAATCACTTGCATAATTCACAGTTTTTATTATTTCATTCCAGCAGTGATTGCAATCACATTCTGCCACCACTGCTCCTATTAAAAAGCAGCATGGTCTAGCACTGTCCTGTAATGTGAACAGCTGAATCAAGATAATTTTCAAGGTAAAGCTTGTTCAAAGTAATGACAGGGATTAACCAGACAAATTGCATTTAATAGCAAGCAACTGAACTTCTGACCCAGTATATCCCCTTCCTGACAGTTCCTGCTGTAAAATCTGTTCTTTCCTCATAGCAGTCATACTGCCAGCAACTGAATTTGAACATGAAGAAACACTAGCATCTGTTTTTTTAGTAGAAAATGCTCTTGTCTTTATTATGCAGCATTTCTGTCTGTCTAAAAAAGCTTTATCAGATGTTTTTTCTGTTTCAGACCTCTTAAGAAGCAAGATCGGATATTCAAGTTCACATAATAATTTCAGATTTTCTGGCTTCTAAAAAGCAATTTAAAAGAAAATCTTTCTAACAAGCAAGTCCAACAGTTACTAACACTGACAGATTCTCTAGCTCCTTATATGTGATTCAGCTATTTTCCACATATTTCGTGTTAAGTAATTTCCTACAATAGCTTTCTAATGGGAAAAGAAAGCTGTCAAAGTCATGACTACTTCAAAAGAGCAAGAGGTTCTTATGTGAGCTCTAACAGAACAACTAAGCAGTCCTTTGTTTTGGATCACAGCAAAAGTGTGCCTTCAGAGAGCCAATTCCTTCTATACTGATAAAACCGCCATACCTTCTGCTGTTGCTTAATTTGACAGGTATTCTACAGAATGAAAATCACACACTTGCTCACACCAACAGCTCCTGCTAGTCCAGATACCAGGTAAGACTGCAAAACCTACCTCTTGTATTTCAAACCCTGGATTAGGCTCTCCTATTTTTGACAATCTACCAAGAATATTTGTTGCCACTCTACTTTTAAAGATCTAGAAACATATTTTCCTTATGACATCTCAGACAGAATTTTTATTTTACTTTTCTAAAGTTGACTCGTAAGGTTCTTTGGGGACAAAGTCCTTTTTACATATTCAAATGTGTTTTACAGTCCCAGCTGTCTGGCTAGCTAAGAAGAGCTACAAGTGCTGTGAGCGTTAGTTCATACCAGAAACTATTTTGCAAACAGTGATGAAAATACATTTTTTATGTTATTTATGGCAAAAGGTTATTTACCCATTAGCTTTACCCAAAACATCTTTTTCTATCACATCACTAAAGTACTCTACAGTCAACCAATCCTCTGCAACCTACACTCTCTGGCAAAAATTTAGAGGAAACCCTCGCTTGCAGTGAAGCATTCAGCATACCTGTTTGAGGAACTAGGGGTAGAAAAAATGTCAATGGCTGGTGTAGTCATTATGCTTCCTGCTGCAGTTGACACAGGAGAAGCTGCAGTTGTTAAAGAGGTATGAGGTTTCTTTGCAAGTTCCTTTAGACGCTGCTCCTGTTGGGAAAGTGAGCTCGCATAATAAATCCAGAAGCAGTACTTGTGTATATGACACTGGAGGTAAAGAACTAAAGACTTGTTTTTATTTATTCCACGCACTAGTGTCAGACGCTTATAATTACATGAATCTGTGGTTCCACAAATCCTTCAGAATCTATTTTGACAACCCACCGCAAGGTGTATATTTAAGTACACAAGATTCCACTTCCAGCACTTTTCCAACAGTACATGTTCAGTATTAATAACTCTGCTTTTCCCTTTGTTCCTTTAAGAATCCTAATAAGCTATCAACATGAACACAGGAAAAACATTTTCAATTAAAAATTCTGTATGCCTACCTTTAAAGCTTTTAAGCGAGCCTGTTCTTCCTCTAACGCAGCTTGTTTTTCCCTTTCATCCACTTTTGTGAGGGACAGGCCAGTGCTTGCAAGGGAAGAGACTGCATTGGAAAGGGTGGTAGCCCTAAAGTAATTGGACAGGAGAAAAGTTGGCTGTTAACAAATGACATGTGATTGGAGCTTCTAAAGAACACTTTGCTTGTATCCACCCAGTCTCCTTCTGAACTCTTTATAATGCTGGTTATATCTTACGCTGTACAAGACAAAGTGGTAAGTTTAAATAAGATACACAATATGAAATGCAAAATGCCCAGAAATCATGCTATCTGTTCTTGCCCACTGACTTCTGGATCTTCCCCCTTAAATCTTTCCCCTCCAAACTGTATCACAAAATTGATGTTTGATTTGCTCTTTTCCTGTTTGCCTAAGATGGCATTATTCATAGACATACAGGAAGACTTTGATAATCCTGGCTCCAATTCAAATTGTTGTTAATTTAACAGGTTTCACTAACAAACTATCAATGCTACTAGTATACCCCAAAGTAAGTTTGCAATTTATCACCATGTTTAAGAGTATGCAAAAAGATTTAAAACAAACACTTAACTTCTAAAAGAGTAATCTTACAAAATAAAGCAAATATTCTAAAATATAGCTAACAAAATAGTGCCATAATATTGTCACTACCATAAAGAATTTATAAAATATCACTGCCTTATTTTTTGAACAAGTAATAAAGAAATGCTATTTAATTTTGATGTCACAGAATCATAGAACATTCTGAGTTGGAAGGGACTCACAAGGGTCATCAAGTCCAACTCTCACATGAATGGCCCAAACCAAACATTCAACCTTGGCATTATTATATTAGCACCATGCTCTGACCAGCTGAGTTCTCATTTAAACAATGAAGTTTGTTGTGCAGAGGATTTCTCCAGATTGCATGTTGTGTTTTAGAAAGTACTAAAAATCATTTCATGTCTTTTACCATATATATTATGGCTTTAAGCCCCAATCAGTTTAAAATCTGTTCTTAATGTAAGGAATCCTGGAAGCATTTCCTCATTTTTAACAAAGAAGGGATTAAAGTTAAGATGTGAGTGTCTAAGGACATTTATTTTTTCATGCTGCGTATCTTACGTAAGTCTAATTATTAACAAAAACCTAACATTTGCAGGCAGGACATGAAAGAAACTGTTTCTCTTCAAAAGATCAGGATTAAATGTCAAAAGCATAAGCAGGGATGCTAGAGCAAGTCCTTGCAGCTCCTTAGATTCTAGTTCTGTTGACCTGGAAGAAGCTGTTTTAAATATTCAGCAAAAGCTACAATAAATTGGTATTCCATAATTGTTCATACTTTTTTGTCTTGAAAAAAGCCTACTCAAACTCTAGTTTATTACAAAATTGAAAATAATGGATTTAACCCTCGATTTTACAATTGTTCAGAAGGACAAGGACATAAGCACCTGCTTGCAGCTGTGGAATCTTTGATTTTCTTCCCCTCTAGAGAAGCTAAATGCTGTTCCAAAGCATCAAGAAGGCTACTCGGTGCCTGCAAAGAGAGACATTTGGGAACAGATTTCAAGAAATCCATAGTTAAAATACTTTCAAAAAATGCAACTGTAGGGCAACAGGTACAATAGCTCAAAATACTTTTACGCCATCTTGGCACTCTACATATTTAATTACATAAAGTATCAGGTGATGTACTCTCCTCACTACATTACTTCATCATAATGATTCATCAGTATATGTTGAGAGATGTTAAAATAAACAGCTAGGAAGCAGCAAACAGACAATCAGAAGCAGTCAATATTTCAGGAGACACTGAGAAGGAAATTGTACCTAAAGGCATTTTTATGTGCAAGCTCTGCAAGCCTTCACATAAATTACAACAGGCATATAGCCAAAAGCAAGGCTGCTAAAACTCACAGCTTCATAATATCATATAAAAGTTTCATTATGTGAACTCACAGATATAAATTGCGTCTTGAATCATGAGAGGAATAAGGTTGTCTTAAAACTCAGTTAGAGAATGACAGAAATCACAGGATCACTAAATATAAAAGCCAGGTTCTGACAGAGGTTGGATTTAATCACAAACTTAGAAATAACTTGGTGACAACATATACAAGAAAGCATAAGTGAATGCCATAATACCAAGTTTTTCTGATTACGCAACCCCAAACACAGACATGCAAATGCAAACACATAATAGGTTTATCTACCTGTGAGAGATCTGGTATGTCTCCTCTGTCAATTCCAACTTGCTGTAATCAAACAAACAAGCTTTAGAACCTGTTTGCTTTTGTTGAAGGCAGAGATGCTCAGAAAGCAAACAACATTTAGATGAAGTAATGCAAAAAGCACAAACCTGTTCAATATACATTTTAAATCTGCACAGTCTGAACTCTACAATGGTTGTTTATAATAAAATCTTGTTGAATGTATACATACTTGAAGTAGGTGTGTTACAAAGATATTAACAGATAGGACCTTAGAAATAAGATAATAAGAATCTTTTGTTTCAGAACTTTACGGCTGGAGAATTTTGCCTATCTCACAATGTATGGGGTAAACTCTCAGACCTACAGATGCAGAGGATATATTTGCTAAAACAAAGCACCTTTGAAGTTTTGTAAAGAAATTGTTTTCTAAAATGCAGATCAAATTTAGTATGTTTTGCAGCAGGACATATACTGTTACAACATAAAGATTAATACTCTCAACTTCAGTGGATAATGTTATCAGCTGAAGACAGTATCTCTGATAGAGATACTCTGCCAGGACAGTCAGCCAGCCAAGCTTTAAGGTCTATTCTTTTAGAGATATGAGAGATGGAGAGATATGAATATGACGGAAGTAAGAACAGGAGTACATCTCGAATTCCACAATACTAGGACATCAATTCAGTAATGTTCAGAAACAAGAATGCAACAGACAACACATTTTTTAAAAAAACCCACCACAAACTAAACATTTTGCAATGTAACTGCTTTTTCCTCTACGAACACACCTACAGCCAAGAAATCTTTGAGAAAGAAATCACATTTTCATCTAATTGTCAGTTTTTTACTTGTGAAATTCCTGTTTCATCTAAAATTCAAGGTAGAGTTGTAGGTTTAAAATCAGAATACAGCTAGAATCATGGAGAGCAGATCATCATGAAGTTACTTTGTTTAAAGCAAGGCTATTCTTCAAACAAAGCTCACAAATAGTATACAATCAAAGAAATGTTAAAATGCACATGAATACATCCTCCTTAAACAAAAAATAAACCAAGAAGTATTCCATAGTCAGGTTTTTCAACACACTACTCAAACTAATCACCAGCATAGTGACTGACAAGATGGCCCTTGATAGAAGGGCAATTAAGCAGCAAGGAAGAAGTATCTGCTTTATAATGAAATAAGCACTTTATAAGCTCTTTCAAATAAAGGGCAAAGTTGACAGACTGAAGTTTACCTCTGCAACTTTAAGGAACTCCGAGATCCGCGTCATTCTAGTGAGGAACTTCTTATATATATCAAGGCCTTCTTTGCACTGGTTCTTTTTCATATCAAAGTATTTTTCTAGAAATGGCAAGAATACGTGCATTAAATAATAAATCACCATTCTGCAAAGGCTTGCAGATCTGTTATTACTATAACTGCAGAAGTCACTATGCTTCACTTGCATCAAATGACAAAAGCTCTGTCGAATGTAAGCTAATGATTCAATACATGCAATTACTCCTTACCTTGCAGGTACTAGATCTCACAAAAGCATAACCACCCTAAAGAGGACAATAAAGTTTAAGAATAGATCACCCAAAGAAAAGTAAATTCATCCTCTTTGGAAGCAGAAGAAAAAAAAGAATAAGGCAGTTTAACAATCTGGCTGTAAAATATCTACTCTATTCCAGTGGCCAGATGTCAGGCAAGATTTTGATCTTCTCAGACTGATGCCTCTTGTTATCGTCTGGTGCAGTGAGGTACAAATAAAACACTATGTTGAAAACAAGAGGGTCTCACACCCCTTTTGAAAATACCTTTCAAGGCCTGTTTCCGTATTAAAGTTCACTCAAAAGTGGAAACAACTGCATTCTACTTCTTACTAGAACAAAAGTAGCTGACGGGGGTTCAGACTGGAAGACCAACTGACTTCAGATTGTCTCTTACTGACTTATTCTGGATTTTGCTTTGCATTTTGCAAGCACTGGGCAATGACAGCAATCAGGTAGCTCAATCCAATCACTGAATACAAGCAAATCAAGCAAGTCAACAGATTGCTTTCAACTTAATTATTTTCTAAATTTAGGGCCCTTTCATCTCCAGTATGTGCAAGTGAAAGGGCTGGAACCCTGAATCTGTAATTCCCCTTAAAATATAAAGCGTGCTCTAGGAACATAAGAGAACCAATCATTAAAACTCAGCAACATTAAAGTTTCAATAGCCAAGCAATCACAGATGTTGTGACTGCAACTTTCTAAACTGTCCATAACTTATTCCACTGAAAAAGAAACACAACCTGATCTTGTTCCTTAAAAATTCCCCATTAATACAGTGATTCAGGTTTACCATGCAGTTCAATAAGACAAAATAAAATCAAAAAAACCCCCCACACAAGAACCACCCCCACATCAAAGCAGTAAAAGACAAAAATTAAACACATAAAATCTTGAATGGGCTTTGTTTTCAGGTGTTACCCATCTCTGTATACAATGCAATGAAAAATGAAACCAGACAGATAAACACTTGAAATTAATAATCAACCTTGATGTTTTGCAATAAGAGTATTTCAGTTTCTCAAGAAAGCAGCTCTTTTCAAACATTCACTGAGCTCCATCCCCAGAGCTGAACATTGCAGAAAGCAGTTATATTTACCCAAGAGGTTAATAATCCCTTCGTTATATGCTGCAAACAGTCTAATGGCGTCTTTGAAGAGGAGCATGAAGGCAGCATTAATTACACCATTTGTGAGTTCATTGCTATTGACCTAGGAAGATCAGAAAAAAGGTTAATGTAACTGTACTGATCTCTTATTGGCAAACTCCTAGTTGAACTCCAGTACTCTATCTCAAGACATACTTTTCACTGGCTATTAGTGGAAAGTAGCACCAGAACAAACCAACACAGGTTCTTTCAGTACAGAATTAAATCCAATCATTCTGGCAGACATTTCTGTTAACCAATGTTAATGTTAACTAACATAACTAGAAGACAGAGGGCAGAAACAATCAGCTTCTAAAGGAACAAGCAATTCTTATATGAGGTACACAATAAACAACAGTAATTTAGCACAAAACACTCTCTCCAATGAGCACTGTATGCATGTTTCCTGATTTCTTAGGGGTATACCAATGAACAAAACGATTTGTGCCCTTTAAGCTGTGCAGATAACACGGAACCACGTTCAAGACCTTTAATCTTGACCTATTTTACAAGCTTGGGCAGGTTCGTACAGCAAAGTTGAGTGTGTGTTAGAAACATACATGCTGCTAAACTTACATTAAAGTCAAGAAGTGCATCCATTTGATTTTGTATAATTGGTACAGTTTTCAGAAGTTTTTCTGTGCTCATTGTTCTCATCACACCATCAGCTCTGTTGTGAAAAAAACCAAAAGAAAATACTTCATGTGAATTTTGAATTCTTGCTAGCCAGAAACAACACAGAAAATACATCAGGTCATCAGAGAAAACATTTAAGTCTTTGCCATTCAAAGCAGGCCTTTTGGTGTTTAGGAATACTGTCTAGCCAATACAAGTGGCAGAAAGCCAACAACTTTTATTTGATCCAAATATGAACCCACGATGAATTTTTAATCAGGGGAAATGAAACTGATAGTCCTCAGAAATATAGGAGAGCTACAATGCATCAGGTAACAAAAATGAAATGCTCTGAAGGTTATTTCTGAAGCAATTTTTTACCTACTCTTTTTCCATTCATCTGATTATTCTTTTGTGTCAGTTTGGATGAATTTCTTTTCAACTTCATGCACTATGAAAGAATAAACAAATGCGGCAGTATGTTTTTCAAGCTTTTTTCAGTAAGATTCTAGAGACGACATGAAATTTCCTTTTAATTGCTGACTATAAGTATTTGGTTGTTTATTAATTGTTCAGATTGAACAGAATAAGATTGGATACATATTTGTAAAAAAACTCTAGTGAATACCAAACATATCCAAGAAAAGCAACAACTGAGGAAGAGATTAAATCACCTCAGTGACATGAAACAACTGCTTTCTGTAAGGCAAATCAGACAGCCTTGCAGTTCATCAGCATGCACATGGCAAACCAAATGTTTCCTGCAAGTGCAAATCTTGCAGTGCATCTGCACAGAAAAGGCTGTGGCTGTTGTCCAGGCTGGAAAGCAGTGGGGAGCACACTTTTTCCAGCTCTCTACTTGTGCTGTATGCTTGCTCCTAACAGCAAACAGCAACTACAAGGAACTTAATGGGGAAAAGGCCTGGAGAAAAACTAAAGTGTTGAAAAGGCAGATTGTTTCTACCAGAACAATCCTATTCCTATTGGCTCACAGAAGGACCTTGAGGCACATGTTGTAAGCTAAATAATTCAACTCATTAGGCCTAAAACACCTGATAAAACAACTGTGTATCTCCCTAGAGCAGCAGCAGCTACCTGACCATACACAGATCCTAAGTGTGAAAAACACTGCTTTGCTTTGTTTTTTTAGAACTCCGAGCATCTCTAAAGCCAGAAGGAGCAGAAGCTGCCCAAGCATCCCCCTTTTACTTTACCATCACACTTCCAGACAAAACAGACTCTTACAGTGTTAGCAAGGAAGCACAAGGGATTTGAACAGTGTTCTGAGGCCCACTGCAAATGCCTTTGCAACATTAATGAAAGGTATCATTAGATAACCCACTACTACAGTTAATTCATTTAACAGCATCAAATTGGGATTTTTGTGGGTTAAGAATTAAGTTTTTAGCTTCAATACAAACTAACCTGAATATGGATGATATAGGATGCCCAAATGTAAAACTATTATGTTTTTAAAGTTTAAAGAGAGATAACAAAGATGGAAAGACTTTTAACCATGATTGGTGCCTCCTCTCCAGCCTTCCCAATAAAGAGCTCCATCTTAATTCCATCGTTCACTATAACAACGCAATTTACCCAGCACCTGGTGCTATGCACTGTTTTATTTCACATGTAAAGAGGTAACTAGTCTCAAACAACTTATTTCTTTTAATTGAGTCCATTTTCCAGGGAAAATTTTAATTCCTGTAGACCAACTCAGGATAGCATCTACTGCAATGTTCTATTAAAAGTACAAATTGCACTTCCTTCATAAAGGTACTGAACTTCATACAGATATTCTGGCACAAGAAAAGAGAAACACCAGTAAGGCCTGCAAGGTGTTTTACCTGTCAATTAAACCTTTCAGAGCTAAAAGCACAAATAAATTGCACAGCCCTCTATATTATACACAAGGCAAAGTATGTGACCCATCGTGAAAGACATGTTCAAACTTCTGCCTTTTTTGATATACACTTTGATGCATACTATTTCATTTCTTTATATTAACATGTCAATATTTAAAGACCAAAAATTACAACTGAAGTAAAATATTTTTGCAATATACATGACTGGGGAGTTGAACCTTTGTGTGTCATGGGAGATATTCAGCTGAGAAAAGGAGTCATCGTCTGTATCAAACCTGAGTCAAAATCACTATTTTTCACTTGAATTACAGGACATAAGACAAAACCTTACAATAAACAAAGGAAAATACCACCCTTACCCTCTTTTTACTTTTGTGAAGTCAAAAGCCACTTGTCTATAGGAAACTGCCTTTTCATTCAGATACCTGCTATACCGCCTGATAAACGTTGACATGTCATAACCTAAAGAACAAGTTTTAGACATTTATTACTTAAATACCTAATCAATTAAAGAATAAGAATGTTATTCTAAATTAAGTGCAAGATATTAACACAACAGCTCCATTAACTATTCAAATCAGGCAAAAATATAATCTGATAACAACTGTGTACATCATCATATTCACTATGTAAATCAAACAGACAATACCACAGATACCTAGACAACCTCAACTACGCAGAAGTTTACACTTCACTTCCTAAGGAAATTACTTCCAAAAGCAAAACAAAGTAATTTTTATGGAAGTTCTCATACTACAATAGAAATTACTAGCAAAAAATTTTAATGATGCATTCACAAAGATGTTCACATCAGCTCCAGAACACAGTCTCTCATTTACAACTGAATACAAAAAAAGGTATTGAAGGAAACATTAAGATATGACAGAAATTCTTCTATGTTAAGACAGCAGCGATAGGAAATATTTTGATAACTGTCAATCTAGGGGTATAGACTAAGAAAAAGATCTGTTCATAGTCTACACTGAGACCATGGAATTTCAGACTCAATAAAATGACACAATTTGGTAGAGCCTTGGTTATCACTGAGAAGGTTTCTGTCCCCAGACAACCACTTTGGCTGTCTGTTTCAGTATACTTGTGGCAAAGATTAGAAGTATATAAAACACACTGCAGAAATCAAGTAAGCACCTTAGAAGAAAAAATGATGACAGCTCCATGTATGGTCAGAACTGCACTGGACTGCAGCACAACAGTTTGGAAGGGTATGTCAGCTGAAAAATCTGAACCAGACAAAAATTTATCTGCCCATTCAATCAGTCTCAAAGATGAATGAAAGTCTTTAATCAACTTCCCAAAAAGGTAATTTTTATTTTTTCAGACACAGTTCTTGTCTCACTGACATGCTTGTATCTGATGTACATAGGGTGCACTTTTTAAAATTTAAGTTACTAATCAAAATATACCTCTTGAAATAAGACAATCTCTTCAGAAATAAGAGGACTACTAAGCTAGATCTGTTTCACTAAGGAAGTCAGAAGCATTCAAGTAAGCCT
>JAWWMO010000001.1:32557283-32587349 GCA_035047845.1 Dendrocincla fuliginosa | reverse complement strand
ACAATCTCTTCAGAAATAAGAGGACTACTAAGCTAGATCTGTTTCACTAAGGAAGTCAGAAGCATTCAAGTAAGCCTTTTCTAAAAGATGCGACAAGCTCCTCCAGCAGACATGTTCTGCCACACCACTACAGAATTTTAAATGAAGAAATGCGGTCTGGGGTAAAACTGACTGAAAAGTTACTTCTAAAAGACACTGTCCATTAGAGTAACAAAACTGTGTTTACTAACCCCCAGCACCCTACTGACTTCTAATGAAACAAAGACACCTTACCTTGCAATCCACTTTTGTCTAGGAAATTGCTCAAATTAAACAGTGTGTTTCTGGACGCCAGATACTGGATAAAACGCTAGACGAAAGAAAAAAAAAAATTAATGCCTTTACTATGTTGCCAAATGAGATGAAACTGAGGTAACAGTACTAGAAACTTTTTATCCAACTTATGAAATCAAGCTTTTATGTTTTAAGGTTGATTTCAAATCTGGAAACTATTACAAAAACTCAGCACACTGTTAAATTAAGGTAGTTCTTTTATACATATAAATCTATGAACCAATCAAAGTCACATGGATATTGCATGCAGGCCTCTGACTGAAAGACTGTTTATTTTAAGCCAGAATATGGAACTGCAAACTTCTGAAAAAAATCCCCCCAAATACATTCTCATTTTACATGCTCACAGTTCTTACACTGACTTTAACTTTATAACAGCTGATCTAATTTTACCAATTACCCATCATACAATTGTAATAGTACTCAGCTTAAATATGAAAATAAGGTGATATAAATGTAAGTTTGCTTATAAATAAAATAAACGTAAGAATCCAGACAAAGCATTAACACAGTATCACACTTAGTAGTTCTCATTAGTTATATAAAATTCCAAATGATGTTTCACAAAGTAAATGATGTTATTTTTATCTTGTAAAGACACATATCAGTTCACTGTCAACAAATCTTAATTTAGTAGGAAAAATAATTTTCTTATGTATGACTGTATACAGCTGCTTCAAAAATAAACCAATCATTCACTTGCAATAACATTTTGACAAAAGAAAGGTAGTTCTGGTTAGTGTAATATGTATTACTTCATTATTATCACTAGCATACATATCTTACATAGAAAAAAGATTGGAGAAGGGTAAGCACACTCAGTACCCAGCTATAAATGAATTAAGCAAAAGCTGGAGGACCAAACACTTTACAGTTTTTCCCAAAGGGATTTAGAGCTTCTCCATAAACTTACAGACACTTTCATCATTTCAAGCATAGGAACAGCCTGCCCAAGTAAGTGGAAGAGTCACCATCCCTACAGGTATTTAAGACACGTAGATGTGGCACTTCGGACAGGTTTAGTGGTGGGCTTGGCCATGCCAGGTTAATGGTTGGACTAGATGCTCTTAAAGGCCTTTCGCAACCTAGGTGGTGCTCTAAGCACTCAATTTCCATGCTCATTGTTCAAGTACTATTTTCTAGCTGTGAAAAGCTTCATCCTGAGCAGCAATCTCACCCTCATTACTTCTGTACCACATTTGCCAAGCAAAATGTGTTTGGCCGTTCTATTCTTCAAATGGAAAGTATTTCAGAAAGCAGTCCCATGAAATACCTTTAATTACTATGAACTGCATTGGTATCCATTTAGAACTCATATCACTCAAAGTGCCAAGTGTATAGACTGTGTTTCGGAAAGTGTCTATTATCCCAGTGATAAAGTTTAAAGCTTCAAGTCAACAACAGAAGTTTGCCCTCTTGTGGCTTAGTTAGCTTCACAGAATAGATTTTCACCCAGACAAGTAATAACCTGCAAGAGAAACCAGTATATTTTTAAAAAACTTAATGTCCCACCCCAATCCAGCAAAGTCAGCCAGAGGAAGTGGTTACATGATCTATAAAAACTCTGAATGCAACCTGAAATGAGAAGTTTTACTGACTTTCTAAAGCTATCTCAATTATTTCTTACCTTATTCTGTTTGCAGTAAAAAGGAATGTTTGCTAACACTTTCTAAGTAAGCCTTAGAAATAGGTCGGGTTTCTTTTAAATGCAGAAAATTGAGGCTGCTGCTATGCTATGCTTGGCATTTTGAACAATAAGACCCCATAGGAATTCAAGTTGTGAAACAAAACAAGCTTATTCTTTTCTGGGTAACGTGGGTTTTGTTTGTTAAACTGTTCAATGGTATTTGGTATTATTTAGATGTTCACACTCAAAGCCAACTTACAGACACACATTTGTCTTCACTGTAAAAGGTTAGGAGGTGATGACAGAAATCAATTTAGAATCAAGCTATCTGGGAGGAAAGATCAGAGGATTACTACAGCATGAACCTAAAACTGAATCCATTTTCAGCTTTTAGAATCCCATGCAAGTTAATTTCTATTGGTTTTGTTTGTTTCATCATTACAATAAGAACACTAAAAAAAGATGCCTCCAGCACTCAGGAGACTTACTTTTGATTCTAGAATTACAAATTGTAACACAGAAACAAAGTAGACAGACAGAAAATAAGAACCATGTTCTTGAAGAGTTAGACACAGAGGTAAAAATAAAAAGATTTTTCTCACAAAGAGAATTAGTGGAAGCATTTAGCTGATATTTATAGGAAGGAAGGGCTGCAACTGTTCTCAAACACATCATTTTTTGTATTACCTCATTTCCATACACCATTAGATGATGGGTTGTGATAAGAGATTTGAAGACCACTACCCAGCTACTGTTGGTTGTTCTTTCAAACAAACTGTCCGCCAGTTGTGGGATGTTCACATTCATCTCATTTGTGCACTGGATTAAATCTGCAATACAGAAATTTCTGTTATAACTATGAGTTCTGTGAAGGAAGATCAAAAATGTAAAAAAAAATTAGTACATTCATCTTATTCAGTGATATTTTCTATGAAAACTGAAGGGCTTTCCAGTAAAATAAAAAATTTATTGAAATGCACAGTGACACTGATCTCCCAGAACTTTGTAATACAACTTCACCCTGCTCACTGTCAAGATTCCTTGTTCTCAACTGCTTTTGCAGCTGCCTTAGTAGGGCCTGGAATAGAAGTACTATAACGACTTACACTATTTCTGACTAACAACTGTCAGCTTTCAAGCATCTAAAAACATTAGACAGCAAAATAATTATTGCATGGTACCACTTAATTAAGTTTTACTGGAAGATCATGACTAGAATTAACTATAATCTCAGATTTCTGGCCTCTTAATGGACCAGTAAACCCCTTTAGACATTAGTTCAATGTGAGTAATAAAAGATTCAAACATTGTTTAGCCTTGAAACAATGCAATCAACATCTTCAAAAGGGCAGAGGAAATGTTAAGTGAAAAAAGGAGCCTCTAGCGACAGTGCCAGAAGCTGACAGATGAATTTAGTTACAACAAAGTGGGTTGTTAACCAGAAAGATGGTTAGAAGCACAATAAAACCTGAGAGTGGCTAGCTAAAACAAAGCTACCCAATTTCTCTTCAGCCTGGACTTAAGAGTAGACAAAATCTAGTAGATCTTCAAATAGTTGTTAAAAAAAGGTCACCTTTTCTTCTGGATTTGCTCTTGTCACACCTCTATAAACACAGGGAGACATACTTAGAATACAACCAACAGAACATATCATTCAGTAGCATGTTTCCAAAAGCTGAAGAAGAAAGATAATGATACTTTGTTGACAAACACAACAGGAACAACTATATTAACATCTAAATATGATAAAATACAGCTTGCTATTATTTAATATGAAACTTAACCCAACATACTACTGATGACATTTTACTACTATTACCACCTCAGAAATAAAACAGCAATTTTCACTCAGACTGACAGCCCTGCTAAAGGCCATAGCTCAATAAAAATCAAGACATCAGTAAGTCCTATGTCTGCCTGTCTAAGGGCTACTAAGATACATTGGAAACATCCACTTAATCTGAAGGCAAATGTTTAACCTTTGAAGACAGTTTTATATCTTGCTATGAACAATCATTCATCTTGAAGGACTCCTGAAAGACAGTTCCCTCCCTCAGCCAGAGCAGCAGGTAAGCATGGCTACCACATACTCAGAACTAGAATGGTCTGAACTGAAAAAGCTGCTATTTCCATGTTTAAGTATTAAAGGAAGTATGCAGGAAATGATTTCCACATTCTAAATGTAACGAGATAAAAAGACAAACCATTGCTTTATCTAAAAGTAAAACTGTGATAACTACAGGCACTCGTGACCTCATTTTTAAGTCACGGTTATCTATTATTGGATGATGATTTGGGGTTGTTAAGACAATGCCAGGATATTACTCAGCAAGAGACGTGCTCTGAGCTAGATCATTAAAACCAAGCCCTGCAGCTTCTTGATCTTCAGGTCTTCCCACCTAAGTAACAACACAAGCAGTTTTGTGCAAGGCTATCAGACAGGAATACCCATTAAATACAAAGGTATACAGATCACTGGATGTCAAGTCATACATTTTGGCATAAGCGGTGCAAGTGCATATTAAAAAGTGAGAACTTCTATTCTTAAATGCAACATTTGTCAACAGGCCAATAGTGATTAAAAAAAAGTGGTACTTGAAAATCTACTATCTAAAATAATTTTTTAAAACCTAAACACCCCAAATAAATATCCATTGCAGATGGTATTTTGTGATGGGAGAAATGTTTTCTGAAATGCCACTGAACTTTCAAATCATGTGTTGGTATCTGTTGCAGTGTGTAAAAGAAAACAGGCTCTGTAATGCAGCAGAAGATCATCCCTCACAGAACTGATGAGTGTTTATGTGAAAAGCATATGAATTAACTTGTGGGGGGAAGGGGGACAGGGAGAGAGAGAGGAGGCACATTAGGAGGAAGAACCTGCTGGGAGAGAACGTAGGCAAGAAGAGAAGTACACAAGGAAGCCTAACCTTGAATGGTAGGAAGTAATTTTGCAAATGCAAACAAGGGAAGGAGTCACTACAATACCACAGTTACTACAAACTAAGTTCAGTAAAACATGAAATTTCTTTCTCTACAAAATGCAGGTTGAACAACACAGATGCTCAATAATCTGATATGTCTTAATACCCCAAAGCACCTACATGATACACATCTCAGGAAAGTTAGATCTATCTAAAAGGTTCTTTGAAAGTATTTGCATGGGAAATGCTAAATAGGTAAAGAAATATTTGCACAGTTAATCCCAAATTAGATCAGCAATTTTTGTGCCAAGCAAAAGCAGCATAGTACAGATACAGCAGAAGACAGTACCCTGCATCCCACATTGCTGCACTGTCATGTACTGTGTTCCTGCTTATTTATCCCATTCCCACAGACACCCTTCATTAAAGGAAAGGAACAAATATGTAGTTATTTTCACATCCCACACTTAACACAACTCGTCTCACACCCACCAATGAAAACACTAGCTATGTGTTTTGAAACCTAAGGGTCCCAAAGCAACATATCTCAATGGTGCCAGTTACTGGGTATTGGCACGAGCAGTACCACAGGCAAGTAGGTAACTAAGGGTACATCACTAAGGGGAATAGCTTTCATCTTAAAAAAGAACAAACAAAAAATAATCATGCAAACAAAAAAAGATAACCCTTGGTAGAAGTGTGATAGCTGTTTCATTCATCATCTTGTCGTAGGAGTGAAGGAGGATTGAACACTTACTTCCCAACAATACTACAGAAAGGGAAGTCACTCTCTGTATTGACCTTTTGCACTAATGCCCTCAACACCTCGTAGCAGAAGGAGACACTGCAGGAAAATACAAACCACACAAATCATAGATTCTATGATTATAAAAGCTGCTAAAACTTCCACAGCATAAGACACATAGCATTCAGACAATAAATAATAAACACTGATCGCTGTTTCAAAGGCAGCAGTGGTTAGAAACAAGAATTTTAAGCCAAGCCTGCCGCCGGCTGGGAGTTATGTGAGGGTAGCTCAGACAGCAGTGAAAGCACAGTCATATCCACAGATGTAACTGGGGACAACCAAGAGAAAGGCCATCAGGTTGGCCAGGGCTTAGAGCAGCTGAGGCACAAGAAATGGTCAAAGGAGGTGGGTTTATTCCACCAGCAGAACAGAAGGCTAAGGGCAGGGAGGGGGAATATAAATGCTACCTTCAGAGTCAGATGTTTACTGGAGGTTCGCAGCAAAAGGATGAGAACTAGCAGTTGTGCTGGAACAAGGGAAATGGTCAGGCACTAGACCCCGTAAGCAGCCATATCCTTTAAGATTGGATGTAGTTTAAGCTGGGGTTGATTAGAAAACCTTCTGAGGTCCCTTTGAACCTAAAGAAATCTACTGCTCTATGCAATGTCTATGGAACGAGAATAATAAGATGGAGACAGGCAAAAACAGAGAAGTGCCTTAAGTCTGAAAGAGTAGTCCAACAGCAGTATATTCCTAAAGATTTGGGAACCTTAGACTTATTTAAGTGATTGATAAAGCTTGTTTTGAGAACACCACTTACCTACCTACACTAAATTATTTATCAAATTTCAGCAGAGATCTTAAAACTGTATTTTCCAAGAAAACAGTTCTAGTTTGTTTTTAAATATGGTTTAGATTTTATTTTTACTGTAACAGTTAAAATTTTCACCGACTTTCACATAATTCAGTTCTGCTTGGCTCTAGAGCCTTTTTCCAACAAAGTAAAGATTTTGCAAGAAATCATAACAAAAGTCTAGTCTACAGACATTTCAGCAAGACTTGAAGATTTTTAACTGCACCTATACCAAAGCAAGTGTGGTGCCTAACTGTTCAATTTAACTACTACAAAACATGCAGTAAAAGACTGTATAATACTCAGGCTTAGAAAAATAATATATTTACACTCCCAATCAAAACATCTATAGTCTTTCAATTGTTCAGCCTTCATTACAAGAAAACCAAATGATCCATTGTTTTACACAATTGATATGTACTAGGTCAAAGAGGTATAAAGGTAAGAAGTACAGTAAAAGCAGAGCAAGACTGAACGTTCGTACCCAAGAAACATGCAGTAATCATCTACACAAAGCAGCTACTACAAGGCTATGGTGCTAATTTGAAGCACAGCGTCTACTCCGCACTAGATATGTAGATGCAAATTAGCCAACCCCTGGTAAGTGATCATGACTCTTAACCCACGGCAAACACGAGGCTGTCAGGCTGGGTAATACAGCATCAAAGGCGTCTGTCCCAAATCACCCCAGAGAACGTGTGCTTTCAGCAGGTGCCCATGACCTAACTCCTTGTGCAGAACCTCCCTCCCCACTATAAAGCCTACTAAGACAAAGCTACGAAACACTGGTTTGCTTCCCCACAAAGAAAGAACCACAAGGTATCCTGAATGATTTTTTTATGATTTCTTTTCCCTGAATCTCTCTCATATTTAATTCACAGTAAGATTGTAAAGGAATGGGTTGAAAATAGCTTTAACAGTTTCAGTTTCAGATACAGTCTCACACTGTATCACTTGATGTAACTTGAGAAGTAGGCTGAACTTAAGTCAGAATTACATACTTCATATACATACAGTATCCCATTATTTCCAATGGTTTACCCGTTATCTCTCATTTTGGAATGTTTTTATTCATAAGTATCAATCTTGAGAATATTTACAAGAATCACATCTCCCAGGCCAGAAAGTGTGCCCTACTCCCTCAACTACTCCAAAATGGGTCAGATATTCATCTTAGTAGCTACTGCTTTTTCACTAGAGTGAACAAATAATTAGTTATGCCCTTCAAGTTGCTGATAGTTGTGCCATTTTTAAAAAATACATATAATGTGAGAGACAGTATCATTTCAGTAAGCAGGTAATTGAAGTATTGATCATCAAACATGAGTAGGTAGATAGTGCCAACAGTTAAACATGAAAAAGAAAACCCCACAAACAAAAAACCAACACAAAAATCCACTAGAAACATAAAGGTAGAGTAAGGTCAATGACATCCCATTTAGCTAATTCTTTACTTACATATTCCCTCAGAAATAGATGAAATTCTTTCAACTGCTCATATGGTAAGTTTTGGCCAAACACCAAAAGCCAAAAAATGCTCAAATCCTTATCCCAATAGTTACCTGCCCATTTTCCCTGTCTCATTGAATCTGAATTCATGATCACTAAAACAATTCCAAAAAATTAGATGATTTTGCAACATTCAGCAGTTGAGCTTGCCCAGCAAAAACTACTGTAATATAAGTTTTTTAAACAATTAAGTGGAAATTACAGAAATTACTGTAGACTACAAAATGCCTCCCTAATTGGGAAGCTACAGCAGAATGAGTGATGTATGGAACAGCATCTCCAAGTAACATGTGCAGTAAAGGAGCTCATGCCCCAGTGCTGTTTAAAAAAAAAAAAAAAAAAAGGTGAAAGTACATCAATATACAGTTCTTCCAAGCTGGCTGAAATATGGTCTAAAACAGGACCAAAAAAGTCTTCACAATATGAGCACTCAGATCTTCATTCCCACATGTTAAGCCTGAGCTTATATATTCAGAATATTCAAACTCTTAGCTCCAGGTCCAACAGGAGTCTCCAATTTATTTTGTGATCTGCCACAAACAAACATTTGCACAGCTATGCCCCATAACAAGTCCTATGTAGGAACAGTTCCTTGAATTTTTTTTTTTTTTTTAAGATTATTCAGGTACCACCCTAAGAAATTAAGCAAATAGCTGATTTCTTTCTATCATTACCTTTGGGCAGATGTGCACATTATGTATCTCTGCCCTACCATAAGGCATTGTCAAAGCTCAAAGGTCATTCTGGATTGCTTTTCAGATAGCACATGCTGCTTTATTTCAGATAAACTCAATTGCCAGACAAGGAAAACACAATGATAAAAGGGATGCATATATAAGCACAGACAAATTAAAACTTCCACAAAAAAGTTTCATTACTCTACTCTTCCAGAATAGTCAGAATCTAAACACTCTAAAATACAAACTATCAGATGTTCAGGATGCCCAGAGAATTCATGTTGCCCAACAAACTCTATTAAGTTGCCAGAAAACTCTCATTTTCCTTAACACTTCAGCTTTTTTGACTGGTTGAAAGCTAAATAATACTAGAATTTAAATACATATTGGTGGATCCAAAGTATAAGGCAATATGCATCAGATTAAGTTTACCCAATTGGTAAATTTCATAACTGCAGTCAAAATGCACAGCAAAGTTGTTTTGTTTTTTTTAAACACAAAAGGAAATATTAAGCATTTCTTGCATGAATTAATATTCATATGACTTATGTCCACATAGAGGAGTTCAACAGAACACAATATACAGATTACCTTTTGAACTGAAGAGATAACATGCTAGTGGACTGATATTCCACTCATGAAGGAACACTTGTGGCTAATCATAATGGTGGAATACAGGACAGTAACTACCCTCAAGATAATTATGCTCAAGAGTGTGCATTTCCTCATGATCAACTCACCTTTCACACAGGGCCATTCAAAACAATTTCCCAATTTCATCAGAAGTTATTCATACAGGATTATTTTGCTTTCCTCTAGGGGACTAGTTTCTCCACAAGACATGATGCTTTCATTTAATCATACTTTTGAAAATCAATGGGAAAATTTTTGGTGTCTCAACCCAACAGCTGAAACAACAATAAAATACTACTAATAAAGATACAGTTATCTACAGTGCTAATAGTCTAGTTTAATTCCCTTCTCCAGTTGTCTAAGACTTCACTTCATATCATGATTTTAAAATAACACCACTTTTCCCTAATTGAGGAAGCCAGCAGTGATGTGACCAATTCCCACACAGTGACACACAGTGTAGCAGCAGCTGACACTGTCAACTTTAGGAATTTGTTGAACAATTTCAAAGATCAGAAGTCAGCAAGTTTATGTCAAATTGGTTAATTATCTGAAAATGATTAGTTTTATGCCATCAAGAAGTCAGCTACTAGACAAAAAAAATCCTCCTCATGATTTTCTGTTACAGCAAGTGCTAGTGGTACTGTAAAGTTTAATTTACTTTCACTATTTCTGAACAAATTTTATGGGTTTAATATTAACTTTCCCCCTGTTACCCCCCAAAACATCTCATGATCTATACGCCCATGTTGATTATAAATAGTCCTGTCACAGGTTCTGGGAAGGCACACATCACATCTTTCCTTCCCAAGAAGACACAGGAAAAAGTTATGTAATAGGAGTGACTGAGGAAAAAAACAAAGAAACAAACACGATCCAGTTACACTAATGTAACGTTTGTCAGCAGATCTTAAATGAAGCCGAAACTGAATTTAGCAGCAGCAAAGTTTTCCATGGACAGTTTTAATTTTATTACTTTCTGAATTAGAGGTTTCTTTTTAATTGGAGTAGTTTGTGTGAAACACAACATAAAATATTATAAATATCTAACTGCTTCATATTAGGTACTTTTCTAGTTGTATTGTTTTCTTCACATTTTCGTAATAGATCATCTTCTTTCCTTGAATAACTGGCAAGTCAAGATAGTCCCCTGCTTTCAAATGTTCAGTATAAAGTATCAAGGAGAAGAGTTTTTCAACTAGCTGCTGAGGACAAGTATTTTGAACTATGGAGGTCATTTTTTCTACTCACCATGACAATGATTATGAAGAGTTCACTCTAATTTTATCCAGTTACAAAAACTAAAAACAAAACTTGAAATTACTTCAGAAGTACACACCAGTTTTAGTCTGGCAAAACTCCTCGAAAACATTTCTAGAACACTGAACAGACTCTGTTCTCTAATATTGAAGCACTAGAGGTTTTAACTGTTCCATGAAAGAATGCTTATAAAAACTTCAAGAAATCAGAAATAAAAAGAACAAAAGAGAAAGATTATCTGCAAAAATCTATAACTAAAATCTACTTCTACATCTTAACAATTTGGATAACTGAAAACTCTGACACATTCAAATCTGATTCTACACATTCCAACTCACATTTTAAAATTAAATAACTTAATGCAAGCATATTATGGTAAATTTCTACATAATTTCCCACCTCTTACATAGGTGATGTCCTTATTTAAATATGAGAAACAGAACTGGAAAGTTCCTGAATGTAAAAAAGGTAATTTTCATTATAAACTCAAACAATTTGTCTAAAAATCATACTCAAAATAGTTCTGAACATTAATGCAAGCAGGGAAAATTGTCAATTGTTTAAAATTTATTTTTCCCTTAAAGAGATACATTTGGTAGCTAAAAATTAAGCTTCTGTCAAAACACAGAAACCCCAAATGACATACTGTAGTGATCAAGCTAGAAAGAATGATGTTAAATTTCAGTCTGAGCCACTCACTAAAGGACATTTAATCTGCTGGAAGAATATTATATAATAAGCATGTATGTGAAAACTGAGTGAGTACTTCAGTGTTTTCTTAATTAATAGAAAATCCCTCTACTTGCAGTTTAAAGCAAACATGCCATAAACACTATTTGCTCTAAATTTAGTTTTGTTTCTTTTCTGAATAAACCAATTTGTACCAAACTACATTACTAACTAGAAGTAGTTTACTATATAAGATTTTCTGGTGGCATCACCCAAGTCCTTTTGAGAAGGTGGAGAAAAAAATCCAGACCACACATTTCTAAATTAACAATAAAAATTGCAGTTGACATTTCTTCCTCTGTATATAACAGCATCTTAACAGCTAGACACACTGACTCAGGAAACAATGTATAGAAGAGTTAAAGAAATCTGAGAAAACCCATTTTATTCTGAGCTTTACATGTTTAAAAAGAACTGTGATTTGATCTAATCTGTATTAGATAAGCAGGATAAAAAAATGCAGAAAGCAGATTTATTATAATGCTGAATAACTTGTTCTACAGCCAACAATTTTTCATTTCATCAACTTGCAACTTGCATTTTTCTTCCAATTCAAACTATCATGTTGTGTACTTAAAACTGCTATTTCTAACTGCAATTGTTAGAAATTACTTTAAATCCCTATCAGTAACCTGGTGAACTCAGAATTATTGCGTCAGCTATCTCTTAACTCTAACTTTTCTCCTATGGCAACACTTGACAGACCTGAATACTATTACCCTTTAAACTTGCTGAGTACCCCCACCACACTTCAAAGACTAAAATTAAAATACTGCTCAATATTGCCTCAACAGCTTCAGCCACAGACTGTAAATACAACATTCTAATTTCAACTACATTTGCCTCATTAATCCAGAAACAGTTACACCACACTTATACAAACATTCGGTGTACCATGACAATACATAAACAAGCTTGAGCAGTTTAGAAACTGAATATACCAACACCATAATTCTTGTTCTTATCTCTTCATCTAACCAGATACATTTCTCCTTCGCAAAAAATGACAACTTTAAGCAGATTTGTTCATCCTGCAAAGAATCATCATGTTACACTTTCAGAAAAGAGAAGTTCATTCTCTTAAGTTCAACATAACCTGAACTGCTAGAAGATTATCATAGCAGAATAAATAAAATTAGTTATACATACTTATGATCACTGACTTATAAAATAATTCACGTTGGTCAGAACCTCTGGACACCATAGATACATAGATATACTCAGCTACTTCAGACTCTTGTCTGAATACGCAGGCTGCTGGAGACTGGATCCCTCTGAGGAATGAGTTTTTAAAGACATCTAAATGTGGAACCAGTATCAGTGACAACTAGTTTTGTTCAGTACTATGTCTCTTCCTCTCCTTTTTTACATAAGGAATAGGCTGTTAAGGTTACAACTGAACAGACTGGGGACTAGCGAATCTGGCTTATGTGACTACACTATGAGGTAACTTATTCCTTCACTACCCCAACATCTCTACTCTTGAAACTGAACATAAACCATAGCTTCATTCACCTAGATGTTGATGAAGGTTTAACAAATCCCCTAAGTTGTTTTTTTCAGACCAACACAAATTCCTAAGATATGTAACTCACAGATATGTTTTCAAGACACAAAACGGAGTGGTCCCATTCCTCTCTCTACCCGCTAAGTCACACACTGCCATTGCTTATGTCAGCACTAGTGTACTTCTCTGAAACATACTAATTTCTCAGAAAAGACAAACAAAGCACAAAAAAACCCACTAACTTAAGTGGTGGTGGGTGGGATGACAGGGATGACACATGGGGTGACACAACCCTGCAGAGTTTTTTTATTATCCTACAAGACAAAAAGTGGCTCACAGAAGACCAAAACTAGCAAACACCACTACAAGAGGAGATGATGACATGCAAAAGTAAGAAGAAGAGGAAAAAGGGAAGTGGACAAGTCCCCCCACTTTTGGAAATGATGACTAATTATGTTACTCAACTGTCCAACTACCGTCATTCTCCATTCCCCACAGATGTCTGCATTGACCTTCACTGGTTACTGTACATCTCCATAACTTCCTTAGACTTATATCCCAAAAGCCTGATGTTCTGGTGACGAAAAAAGGAACTTAATCTTGTCCTTCTCAAGGGAGTTTGAATTCTCTCCATAAAAAACTTCAACACAATGGAAAACCCACTATTTTCTTTCTTAATAAAAGAAATATTTTTCTTTCAATGTTTCCTAACTTTCCAGTTTTTCTTAATTCAGCCGATCTCCTCTGGATTCTCTACAGTTTCACTAGTTCATATATGTATATTTAGATACAGCATCCCAGCTGGATAATGGAAATTACTTTCTGTCCCATAATACATTCCTACACAGACATATGGATGGATGCCCATCTTTCCTGCATTCTCAGGCTGATGGTTTACAATGAAAATTAAATGAGCCAAAGCTTCTTGCAGTGTTCCTGCACTTTCAGATAATCCTTTTATACTCAACTGTTACACCATCCTTACACATTTAGAGCCCTGTACTTACAAGCATTCACAGAGCACTACTCCAATTTATCAGAGTAACTTTGTTTTCTAATCTTGGTCTGAAGAGCAGCTGCAAACATTCCCAGCATAATGCTATTCCTTGTTGACACATGGTGTATACCACCATACCAGTTATTAATAAAGAGCATTATTAGAACCAGATATGGACATATTCTCTACTTTAAATATCTTCTAATTGTGGGCAAAATGATGTAAGCAGTCTGTATTGAAGCAGCACTCATGCTCTACTAAGTTTGACACTCATGAAGAAAAAACATGCAAAAACACATGGTCATTACCTTTACCCATCAATTCTTATAACAGGAGAGCATTGTCTTTGTTAAAATCTTCAATACACAAGTATCTAAAACATACTAGTTAACTCTCTAAAAAATAATTTTCTAGCAGCCACCACTCTTAAAAAAAGAATAAGTTCTTCCTCAAAACAGGACAAATTAACTACTGCTTCAGCTCCCTAATACTGAGAAATATGCAAGACATAATAAAGCTACTGAACACTTCTGCTCTACATTCAATTCCTACACTACCCTTTAAAAGCATTTTATAATGAAATCTAGTCCAAAATAAGCATTAGCTCCCACACATACACTAGCACATTATTCCCACTGAAAAGTATTGTAAACTTAGGGCCTTGATCCTATCTTTAAAAACATGCTTAATAATGAGCCTATAAATCATAATCTAAAGATGATTCTTGATTACAAGATGAAAAATGTCTGTATCTGACAACCAACATGACAATTCTGGCACAAGCTGTACATTCAATCTGAGTGTTTAACCCACTGGCCTATTTAAACCAGGGAGAAACCAATATTCTTTTTCACTGATCATATGCCAATTCCAATGCATTCATGAATAAAATTATGAACAGTTCTTTGTTCAACATTAAGTCAGTATTTTCAGAGCACACAACTGCAAACACTTGAGGGTGCACCCACTGTTTCAGGTTCTGAGGAGCTAGAAAGCAGGTACATACCTTAAGGGTTCTTTATGAGCACTGTTGTTTAAAGAATACATTAAGACAGGTGACCAGGCAGGCTTTGATTCTGAGTGACAGTCATTGCTTTGATATTGAAATAAATATTTAATATATTAGGGCATAATATTAAATTACTATATTAAATATTATAATAAATACCTTAGCATCCAATATAATATTTATAGTGTGAATAATCTTACATAGCGGACGGGTGGAAGCATAATAAACTGCATTAGGAGAAACATGTTTATTTTGATGAAGACTGATTACTTTAAAAAATGTATAGCTTTAACACTGCTTTCATCTCCTACTGAAAACATGAAGCTTTTACAAGCAAACAGTCTGCATACATGCAAGTTTATCCTATGATTTCAGCTTAAGGTGTGTAGAGAAGGCACATAACATGGTTTATAGGTAACTGAAAGATCACTATGTGATGCCAAAGATATTTACCCTCAGAACTCTTCATCATATGTTACCATGCTGGTCTCTATCTTTCCCTCTGACAGGAATAGCACCCAATACACCCATCTTTAAATTTTTGCTTATAGTATGCAATTAAAGCCCTTTCCTTCTGCTCCAAAGGAACTTAATCCGTAAATATTCTACAGCTATTACACCTCCACAGAAGAAAAAACAAGTTGTGCTAACGGATGTGTGTTTAAAGAAAGACTTGTGAAACACATGTACAAGCTGCTGTTGTTCTGCCAATAGTATGCAATCAATCCTTGCAGATTGCTCTGGAATACCTCCTAGACTCAAGCAAAGTACTAAAAATGCCCTTACCAAGCAGCTTGCCAGCAGTGGTAGAGTAACATTGTTGTAGCCCAGCCTGCTAGAACAAAGAAACCATCTCGTCAACAGCAAATACAACAGAACAAAAAATCCTCAATGAGCACAACTCTACTGCAATTTTGCAGAAAGATGACTTCTATTTTTTTCAAGGTGAGCTTTTAGATCTGAAATGAACACTAGTTACATTAACCTCCCCAATCCTGCAAGGAACTCCTGATGTCAGCTTGAGCTCACCTCACTCATGTGGCATTCCGATCTTACCTGTTAAAAAGTATACTCACAGACAAAGTAGGTATAACAGAATCATAAAATGGTTTAGGTTGGAAGGGACCTTAAAGATCATCTAGTTCCATCACCCCCACTGTAGGCAGGGATGCCAGTCATGATCAGGCCACTCAAAGCCCAATCAAACGTGGCCTTGAACATTTGAAGGGATACGGCATTCACAACCTCTCTGGGCAATGTGTTCCAGTCCATCATCATCCTCTGAGGAGAGAGTTTCTTCTCAATATCCAATCTAAAACTGCCCTCTGCTAGTTTAAAGCCATTCTGCCTTGCCCTGTCAGTATCTGTCTGTATAAAAAGTCCCTCTCCCTCTTTTTATAAACCCCCTCCAGGTACTGAAACACTACAACTAGATCTTCCCAAAGCCTTCTCCTCTCCATGCTGAACAATTCCACCTCTCTCAGCCTGCAGCACCTTCCAAGACCTGTGACTTCCTTAACTCTGCATTACAGAAGAGCAAACGGAGAAAACACACCCAACTTCAAGCACAGTACATTTTATCAGTTAACACTTCTAGCACAGTTTCTAAATCTAAATATACAAAGTGTTCATACAAATATAATGTAGGTGTTTGCTAGACATTTAACTTCTGCATCCCTTTATTCCAAAAGATGCACCAGAAAGTAATTTGTAGTAGCAATGTACCATCACTCTACAGCATAGTGAAACTGAAACCATCAGCCTGACCTCCTGCTGCAACATCCCACTAAGCAGGTTCTCAAGCCAAAAAATTCTCAAGACCTTTGTATTTTTAAGACTAATCACACACATGTAATTCACATTATTTTCCCTTTGAACAGCAGTGCTGCATCATTAATTAGACCGTTTAATAGACAAAACCAAAGATAAGAAAAAACCCAAAGCCATCTGACCTGAGGTTTTCCTACTTCAATACTTGTCTCATTTCTGTAGCTCAGAAGTCTTACCCTAGAAAAGCTGGTTGCAGTATCTGTTATTTTCTCCCATTTTAAAATAAGACTTTGGAAATTAGATTTCCCTCTGAACAGAATCTAACAAAGTAAGAATAGAACATTTTTCCTGAATGCCTTTGGGAATTGTCAGGAAATGCACATTTAAGTTAAAGGAGTTATGCTTTTGTATTTGCCTACCTCCACCAATGCTGAAACTGCTGATGGATATGTGTATATCCATCTCCATGCAGTAAAGTTTCCTGGTCAGAGTATGACCTCCTCTATATCAGTTTTTTTCAGTTTCTGGAAAGCACTCATGACAAAACACATCTATGCAACCTCCCAGACTGTGTAAGGCCCGCAATACACCAAGTGTTCTGGTGTCCTCAGCAACCCAGAAATTATATAATAAATTCAATTTAACCATAAAAATATTTAAATGCACGGTGGGACATGTTTCTTGGCAGATACCACTCTCTACAGCTTCACCTGCAGTAAAGGGCTGTTTGGTTAACTACTGGCAAAAAACCTCCAAAAACCCAGACGTACAATTTTGTGGAAATATGCTTCCTCTTGTTAAGAGTTCACACTAGTATGTTGTATGGAACAGCTGTACTGTCAGGAGATTCTAACAGTGCCACAGCATCTACTACAGGTCCTTTTGCCCCTTCAGTATATTGGTTAAAAAACAACACTCCACATACAATGGCTTTTCATGTAATTACGCAGAGTAGCAAAATTAATCTGATAAAGGGAAAAAAAGCCGGGGAACTTTTGCACCTAACACCAAAGAAGTTTAAGCCATATTGTAAAATGGTATGATTATTACACCATGCTCTTCCAACATCATAAAGATGCAAAAATGACTAAGTAATTTGGGATCATTTTAATATAGGAAGTATCAAAAGCCCAATACGTAAATTAGCTGCAAATGGTACATTTTCCAGCATATCAGAAATAGAAGGAAGTCCAAATTATTTTTTTAAATTAGTATTATTTATTAAAAGATAGTGCTACATGCTTTTCCTCATAAGTAGCACAATGCTCTCTATTGAAGAAAACCTCCTCAGATGATAGGCTTTAGCCCACCAGATTCTTACTACAAATAAACTTTGCACACATCATGCTGCAATCCAGCTATGCAATATTTCCTATTTTGTATGTATAATCTGTGCATCTTACTTTTCTATTGATCTCTCAGGAAATACATACAGCAGTGTACTGTCAGATGATCACTTACTGTTATAGCTGATTAAACAGAGTTTAACGGGTCTTAATGGAAACTGTAGCTCTGATTTAAAGGCTTATAAAAAATGACATAAGTAGCCCTAAAAAACTGGAAAAAGCTGAAAGGAGGGGAAAATAAAGCAAAGACAAAATCAGGCTGCTAATGAGTGACAAAACAAAACACGGATTTCATGAAGGATCTTTGCTGAGGAATAATTTTTTCCTTGCTTTTTCTATGAAAGAAAATAGTCAAGCCCAAACTAGTAACCCTCAAGACTGCAACCTAAAAACACTTGCCCAAAGGTTGCTGAAAAGATTTCCTTACCCAATCTCAGGTAACATATTAAAGAGGAAAGCAATTGAAATTATTTGCCCATTATATCATACAATGTGTTTTCTTACAGGAAAGAAAAATTCTTGACAAATTATCTAAAGGTGCAAAGCAGCAAATCCTCAAACTCTGAATATTTACCATTCAGCAAAAACATCAAACACCAACCTTCTCCTACAAGTGACTGGAAATAAAATACACAGAACAGCACAGGTTTACACAGATACTTGAGCTAGGATCTCAGAGATAAACTAGGCCAAGTTTTGTACTCCCTGGTGTCATACAAAACAATCTGAACACACAGTTTTGCAGAATGTGTCTGAGATTTATCTTCCTCTACAGTGAAAAATCAAAATAATAGTCTGCCAGACATTTTTATATGACTTCTGTCTATGCCTAAGTGGGGACTAATCTTCACTCTTCCCATTGGGGATAGGAGAAAGACGCATAACAAAAACCATGAAGCTGTTCCTTCCATGCCAACATATTTGGTGATGTGCAAAATTCCAGTAATTTTGGTTAAAAAAGCATCATGCTTTCTAAACTACCATTTCTTAAGCAACTGGAAGAGTTCAAGATACATGGATTTAGAGCACGTATAGCCATTTTAATACAAGCTCTATCAATTTCATACCACCTATTTCACTTTTTGCACTTAAAGTAGGTGAACTCATTACGGGAGATGTGTCACTGACAGCCACTCTCATAGCCTTTTCTTTTGGCTAATACAGGCTCAGATTTTGACATGAACTCTTAAAAACTGGATAAAGCAGAACACCAGAGCTCAGAAAAAATTACCTCTCTACCCCATCAAAAGACAAGTATCACCACAAAACCATTTGAACTGACACTCACGGACTGTAAGTGTGCAGCTCTCCCACGAAGGGAGGCAGTCAAGCAAAAGTACAGCTAAATTCTTCCATTCTATTAATAGAAATGTTGGAAATGCCTGCTTAATTTAGCTTTACTTCCTTCTTCAATTTAGAGTAATATCTCCCATGAGATATTTGGTGCTTTCTGACCAAACAAAACTCACCCTGGTTCATCCCAAGTACATCTTCAATGCACATTGGAATGGCACCTTTTTAAAACAGCACAACAAAACCAACCCTCACAGCCCACGTCAAAGCTGCTCAGAGTAAAAATTTTAAAATATACTGTGATAGAGGTTAGGATGGAGCAGGAACTATACTCACTTAACAGAGAAAGTGAAAATGCAATTGATTTTTTTCCAGCACCATACACTAACCATTACTGATTTTCAGTAGATAAAGCCAAGGATCTTATAGAGGGGAACCCATCCTCTTACAGCAATGCTGTTATGTCTGAGCTTCATAAATCCCAACCAGTTCTTTCTTTCCTACCCCAGTTTTAGAGACTGTTCCTGAGCACTTCATTAGAGACCAGGGGTCACCAAGTTTCAAAGTTTCAGAGCAAACATGGAGTTTCAGAGTCTTAAGTTTGAAACTGGATGGGTAAGGGAAATTTGACACAGACAGAACTTCTTAGTATCCACAGCTTTCAGAAAGGAATTTCTCTATTTACCATGCACAAAGACATGTCTCTATCACAAACAACCTCTAAGATAAACTAAAGCCAAGAGCAGAAGTAAATAATGTCTGCCTTTCAGCCTTCAGTAAAAAGAAAAATACCTTCAGTGAGATTCTATCCTTAATATGGTTTCACAACAAAAGCTAGAAAAAGACAAAAAAAAGTTATTTCATTTGCTTCAAAGTAAGGTTTGTTCACTGGTTAAAACCTCAGAAAGCTGAAAAGAATATGAAGCTATAGTAAAACTAGATGTTAAGACATCTTGCATCAGCCCTACTATATACCAAGAGGCTGACCGCATTCCTATCTACTAAGACTCCTCATCAACAGCTTAAAATAAGGACAAAAGTGCCTCCACCAAAGCACTGTATTTTACTGACAGATAATTAAATACAAAGAGTCTTCTCAAAAACTATGTGTAAACAAAAAGCAAAAAAAACCTCAAAAAAAATAAAATCAGCCCTTGGAATTGCATTAGCTTCAAATTCATAATGACAAAATCCCAAGCACCAGAAGTTAAACTAACTGTGCTGTTCTCTAGTATTTGAGAACTAACGCTAAGCCTTATTTGGATTTCCATCCACTTGCACACCAAATCCAGCACTGAAACAAGTTCACATATGTTGGATTTTTAATGCAAAATAACCTGCTCAGAAACTGACTTAATTTATGTTTTAACTTTAATTACTTTTGATAGGCTTAATGATGATACTATTGCAGCAGTATTTCAGCTGAACAGGTCTGGAAGAAACCTTGGGCTAGCTCCTTATTAACTACCCAGAACCTAAAAGTAAAACTCTGTATCCAGGCCACCATTTTTCCTCAAAGGCCAAGAGTGTGCTAGTCCCTGTGTGTCAAACAGTTTACAGATCAGATTTGTGCATCCTGAGCTTTTCCATTCAACCGCTAAACAAATGTGGCAACTTACCATGCATTACACATCTTTATTATAAATAACTACAGCCCACAAATGCAGAGGTGTTCATGTTGGGTTTCCACTGATTTTTCTTCCGTTCCTATGATTAAAATCCACTTCATTGCGTTTTTGATACTCTAAATTTTATTCTGCAAAGCTGTACTGTGATACTCATGACTGAAATGCAAGCACTCTGGGGAGAAATAATCCCTAATGAATTTAAGACATATTAACATATAACAGAAAAACTGATTTAAAGGATAATAAATCCCAATTCAGTTATTTGAATAAAAGTTAGCTAATCAGAACATGTCTATATTAATGAAACCAGTGACATGGACTGTCATCCGGAAAATTAGTTCAAAATTAAAATCTACCTAAAGATTCCAGTGTATTTCTGAACAGTAAGCAAACCTGGCTTTCCAGAGAAAAAAGAACAAGGATACTGTTCAAAAAGACATTTTTCTCATTTACCTGCAATTATGATTTGAACAATACTAGCTGTGGTTCATGAATGAATAAAAAATAATTGCAAGTAAAACACCTGTATTTGACCCTTGAAACTTACAAACTGACATAACCACTTATGTAAATATTGAACTTCAGTGCCCCTTGTAAGACAGATGAAGGCATTTCATGAGTAAGCAAGACTCAATGAAGCCAGCTTTACATCAATCCAGAAACAAAAAGCTGCTTTGTGAACTACAGCTGCACGTAGCTGCAATACATAATCAAGTAGATATTCCTAACAGACTGATTTTTAATGAAAGTTATTTTTAATTTCTTCATAACAGTATACATGCTGAATTATGAACACCAATGGTTTCTGACAAATAGAAAAAGGGACAGAATTAAACCTGATCAAACTACACTGTTCTCCACATGGAGACTTAATCAGCACCATAATTTAAACAACTTTTAACACTTCACATAAAAAATAAGGTCAGATCCAGAATACAGAAAGCTGTGGATCAGAAAGTCATAAAGTTTGAAACAGGTTGTGATGATGGCTGAAAATATTATGGTAATACTGGGCACAGAGGGAGGGAAAGGGGATAAATCAAATTCAAGTGTGACCCCATTTCCTATTAAATATTGACCCATCAGCAAGAGCAGAGATATCAGCCAAATAAACCCAGTGAAACTACAAACAAATGTAGGTGAAATGACTGTGTGACTTCTGAACATATGGGAAGAGAGGCACGTGCTACCTAACAAAACTAAACCTAATACAAAAAGCACACCCTTGAACAGCAGAAAAAGGTACAGAGATACTGCCATGTCATTTTACAGCTCAGTATCCACCCTAGAAGAACCCAAACACTACCAACAGCAAATCAAGTTATAAGTGGCCCTGAAGAATGCCAAGGAACATGAAGACACCTACTTCTACTTTTTGTTACCCAATACACTCAACCCTTCTCATCTGGCAGCCAGTGACAAGCTGCAGACAACCAGAGCTGCTCCAAGTGAATTTACTGCCACATTAAAGGCGTTTATTTTTTTTTAATTAAAAATAAGTATTTAAAAGACATCCACTTCTGTTTGTAGCCTAAGTTTAGTTTAAAACTTTGTATGCTACCCACTCTGGATCTGGAAATCTAGTTTACTATTGCAACTTTGGAAACTTATGCCATGCAGATGAATACCAATGGGTTGGTTTGAGTTTGTAGGGGCTTGGGATATTTTTGAAGAGAAGTAATTAAGGAATGTTATGAACCTCAACATCTTTTTTCAAATGGATAAAAATATCCTTTTTTAAAAGTTATTAACATGGACTTTTTTTATATACTAAATATTTTACTAGGAAACAGCATTATTAAGGATTCACAATTTGTGCTTTAAATTGTATTAAATTAACTATTCAAAAAATAGAAAAAGGTTACAAAAAAACAGAGATACTTTGTTGATGCCATAACACACAGCCAGCAAGTGGAATAGCTGAGCTACATGCTACTGCAAGTAGTATATTTAGAGTAAATATGTGAAATACCAGAGCAGTTTCAACCCGTGCAAAATTCTCACTTCCCACATCAGCGAAACAATCCCTCCTCCCAGAACAACACCACTGCTGGAACATACGGATGTTGTGACTGAAGGACTGCTTGCTTGGGAGGAAGCAATAAAGGACATTAAGTGAAGACTTCAAAAGTACTTTTCAGGAGAAAAGGAAAAAGGGATTAATGTGGAGAACCTCTCCTCAGTAAATTAGCATAGATCTGAATGAAATTATATAGGAAAGCTCAGAACAAGTACAAAATCTACCTTTTAGGGGTTTTTAATTTATTTTAGACTACTTATGTCTTGACACGAATTAAAACCTCAGGATTTCTCTTTATGTCACCACTGTTCACTCCACTAAATTCTCCTATGCTTCATTTTATGAATTAATATGCCTAAGTCAAATTTTAGTGTAGCTCTTGTTATTTGACATATTCTGTTAAGAAGTAAAACTTACAAAAGCCTAATTTATCCTTGTATAATATTGCAAATGATCCAGATAAGCATTACTATAATAAAGCTCCTTTAGCAAAATAGCACAGAAGATGTTTAGTCACAACCAGAAAATCCAGCGCATTTGCTAAATCTGTATGAAATGCTTAACTTCATTAAGTTATTCTCACACAGTTAAATACAGCTTAGTTCCCTAATTTCTCAAATCCCAGTACCCGATTTGTCATATATTACTCATAACTTGGATTTATCGTTAGTAGACTAAAGAGCACCACACATTAGCACTGAACTTGCTAATATTATTTTTACCTTTAGTAACTAGTAGGTAATTAACAGAGCTCTGATATAAACCTAGGGGTAAAATACAACCTAAACAGTAGTTCTTCTTCCTTTGAATTTAGAAAGATAGTTACTAAGACTAACTCTGTCCCCTCACGATCATATTTCATAATGGAGAAAAATGCTACAAGATCAAGGAAAACATCAAACCAAACAATTTTATATCAACAAAAGCTTTTTTCTACTTGATTGCATTTTTTTTTGCCAGTTACTTCCTGGTTACTTCTAATCGGGTGCAGACATAATCAGTAATAAAATCTCCCACCTAAGCCTTTGCAAGATAACATTAAGCTCCAAATTACAACTACTTCCAGAATTAAGAACTCAACCAGCAGGAAATCTAAATAGTGAGATTCACATACTCATGGACACAAAAAAAAAACCCAAAAAACCAAAATAAACCCACAAAAACCCCCCATAAACCAAACCAAAACCAACAAGACACTAAAACCACCCAGAAAACCTCAGCAGTTCTTCGACACAAAGCAAAGTGTACAGCAAAAGAGTTTGCTGAAATACTCAAAAGTAAGAACACATACTTGAGAGTATTCCTTTAAACTTGTATTACAAACTATCTGGAAACATTTAATAATTGTCCCACTACAGGGCCTCAAGATTTTATAAACAAGTAATTTATAATACTTACCTGATTTCTTCCAACATGCTTGAAGGACAGCTACTTCAGAGTTTACAGAAAATAGGAGTGCACATATCCTACCAGTAGTAAGCCAGTGTGCTATTTTTAAAGCATTGATGTTTGAGATGTTTAGAGTGAAAATATTTAAAGGTATTGAAAAATTTACATTTAAGAAGGCCATTTAAAAAACTAAGCTTTCAAATACAAAAGGTGCCTCTGCTTCAGAAAATATGTTGCATTTTCCAGGGGGAGCAAGATGCCAGGAACATTTTATAAGTCAACTTTCCCAGAATTCTACCGTCATCAGTAGATCATGTACTTTACATAATGCAACAAACACAAAGCAAAAATGGGAAGCTTTAAATTCCATGTTGGATAAGTCATCTTTTTTGTATTATTATGCAAAATAGAGTTATGTTGTGAGCCAAGTCATTAGGAACAACTTAAAACTTTCACATCTACAAATTAAAACTTGATTTTAGGATTAGAAACTGAAGACTGAAACAGATCATTAGGTCACCAGTTGAACTGCAAAAGAATGCTTCTCCCAAGCGGCGTTTTTAGAAGATGCAAGAGATGACCGCATCACTAAAAAAAAAAAATAAACAAACAAACCCACCACAAAGAAAAACAACAACAAACAAAAAAACCCCACACAACTAGAGCTCTAGCCCAAAGTTACATGACACCTGGATTGTCACAGCTGATAGGAACTAATGGCAGTATGGAGATTCAAAGTAAGCTGATTGCAGGTGTCTTAGAGCTTCTCCAACTTAGCTCCTGTCTCTTACTTCATCCAAAGTAGAATACTGCTTCAGGCTAAGTAAAATAAAACAACAGCTGCACAACTAAATGGCTATTCTTTCTGTAAATGAGCAGCTGTGGTAGAAAATTGGCCCTCTGGCAGCCTAGATGAGTATGATAGTTCTCATACCCTACTAAAAGGCACAAACAAATATTCCAAAGGAATTCTAGTAAAAAGAAAGGAAAACTTGGCTAAAGAAGAAATGATGAAGGAGTCACGGAAGAACTCAGAGAGAAAAACGAATACTTCAAAAGAAAGTTGTAATAATGCAATTATCTGTATTTGAAATAATTATGGTTACACAAAACATTTCTAAGCAAAAATAACAATGGATTGCCTCCAGAAATTTAAGTCAACTATAAAATGGGAAGCAAAGCCACAAGAAACTTCAGGTAATTCTGCCAAAACCAGAGACAAAATATGAATTTCTTGAAGTACTACAATACCATAATAGGAACATGGATAATCTGTTTCTACTGGAGAACACAGAAGTATCCACAGAAACCAATAGTTAATTCACATCACTGAAACAACCCAGTTACATTTTAGCATGTAAAGGCAAGAGAACACTTAAAACACCCGTTTCCCCAGCTTTTCTACAAATCTCTGGGGTGATACAGGTAAAAGCAATGACCCTTGTCCCTCAGTTCTGCAAATTATTCTCTTTGTACCATCTCATTTTCAAACAGAAGCTGTGCCCAGCACAGACATGAAGCAAGTGTTTAGCGGGACTTTTATCTGTGCTAGGAATAGCCTCTCCACAAAATCAAAACAGCTGACATTAGGGACTTGGGAAATAAGTTCGCAACAAGATCCCTGAAGTTTACTTTCACTTACACAGCTTCTCGCAGACACCTACCCACCACAGGGCAGGGTTCTGATTTACTTTCTTCCTTTAAAATACACATTTTCCTTCACAATAAGAAGTAAAGGAAGTTACACTCTGGCATAATTATAGAGATTTCCTGTTAAGAATGGATAATTACAGCATCGCAACTTCCTTCCAAGCCATCCATCCACATTCTCCTTTAAAGAGCACTACTCCATTAGCTACAAGCAGATAGGGTTACTCTGCCACACTCATTCAAGAGCCCAACCCTAAGTATGTATCACAACAAAGCTGTTTTAAGTACGCTCCACAAGATGCACATGTACACAAACATTTTTATGCTGCTGAGCTGTCACTGTTACAGCAGTTTCACTGAACCAACCCAGTGAAATCCCCTACTTGACATGAACCATGCATCTTCAAGTATTCCTAATATTAATTGTCCACCACACATACATAAACAAGCACACCTCCCCACCAGAATCACATAAAAAAGGAGTGAAACTTGGCAGCAAGTTTTCCAGCACCATTTATATTCAAACAAACCAAAGCACTTGCCCCTAGCATCACTACACAGCACTCAACATGGCGACAAAAAGCTAACTTGAAAGAAAGAGTGGTATAAATTTCAGCATGCAAGTTAAACCCACAAACCAGTTTAGAGCTCTCACTGCTCAGAAAGGTGTGAAAACTAGGACGAAGTCCTAGTGAAACTGGGTTTGCAGTAAAAGAAATTTCATGAATTTCATGCTTTGTGGGTTCCAAGACCATTAAACCTGTCTGATTTCTGTAAAACAAGTATTCCATCATTACAAAAGCAGCATCTAGATTATCAAACAGAATCCTTATCCCAGCTGTAAGACTGGACCTTCAAAACAGGAGAAATAAAAATATGTTGTGAGTTCAAGTACACAACCTCAAGATGATGTTTTTACCTATAATAAACCATGTCCACTTGTAAACTAGAATTCTTTTTCCCTCAAACCAAACTAGTGACTAAGCTTCATAATGGGAGAGAAAGAGTATTCTTTGAAGTAGATTATGTTTTAACCATTATGGGCTAAGAATACAATGTGTTTTTACCTTCGCTGATTATTAAGGTAACTGTCACTGAGGGAAATACAGAGGGAATACACAAACCTAGGATAGGAAGCACTTCAGTTTTGGATCTCCATACACAGTCACAAGCAAGATAAATAAGGATAAGAATAATCATGTGCATGAGTACCTCTGTTGGGATTTCCCCCCATTTATATGAGTTAATGTGAGGCTGAGCTACCCAAAAGTGTCTGCGATAGTTCAAGCTTAATGAAGAAAGAATTTCAGTAACAAGACCGTCAGAGATCTTGAGATCTGTACAACACAGAGACCACGTTAAAAAGAATGTATGCCATGGTCACAGAAAACACTACAAAACTAAGACTTCATTACAGGACAGTGTAGGAAAACTCAGCTTATCCAATCACCCAGGACACAACCCATAACAGTAAATTTTAACTGTATTATCACAATAAACAATCAGAAAAATATTTAAGCAGCATGTTGCCTATGAATACTGGTATATTAATTACAATTCACAATGAGACATCAGTTCATAGGACTTAACTACTTAAACTGTTTGCTGTAAAAGGAAGATATGTACAAATAATTCAGAGGTGGGGTCTGAGTCACAGCTTAGGAAAAAATATTTATTTTTAAACATATAACCATAAAGGGTATGAACAAAGAAAAAGTTCAAAATACAAGTCCATGTGTCATTTCCTGATGTCAGGAACAGACACTCCTAACAATATTAGGGGCAGCATACAAGATTTATTTACCTATGATCTATCTTAATTGTTGAAAAAAAAAAATGGGGGAACTAGCAGTAAAACTTATTTAAAAAAAAAAAAAGTTTGATTTGCTCTGATTAAAGAACTTTCAGAGAGGGGCAGAAATTAAAAACTGTGACAATCTAGAGCAGTAAAAGGAAACACAGAAATGGTCTTCTCATCCAGTAAGTAACAGAGAGCTTTCTAAAGAAGTCCAGGCACCCTCCTGCAGCAGCACTCTGGAGGTCTCAGGCTGTCCCCTAAAAGCTCTGTTCAGAACACCACCCTCTTTACATATACACCCCTCACCCTGCACAGCAGTTTTGTGGCCAGATTGATGCTCTTTTTCATAAAACATATACCACAAAATAATTCAGCACCTAAATGCCTTATTACGGAAATTGTACTTTAAGCACTATTCCAGGTTAAATCTGGCAAAGTTTGCTTTCCAGAGAGCCTCACTTCTGCTGTGTGAAATCTAGTAACATCATGATTTCATACATAAGCCATATGACAAGGTGTTTTCTCTACCTGAGAGTAAGTTACTAAAAAGCCCAAAGATTTCCTCAGTGTTCTGACATCCTTGGCTGACCAAAAATAACAAAGCCACTCAGTTACTACCATCTTCAGGCAAGAGATGAAATGGATGAGGGAATACCAGAATTAAAGAGGCAGCTGTTTTGGGACTACCCTAAAAAAATTGATCACATCCCATTCTGGCATTCCCATAACAAGAGTTTCTTAAACCTTTAATACAGACACGTTTTGGTGGAAAGAAGAAAGAACTACAGCACAATGAAACTTAATAGTGTCATCTGGTCTTCTCATTTGGATAGAGCGATTCAGAAGGCTCAAATTCAAGACGGATGAAGACTCAAGCCTTCTCCTCACAGATGTGGGTGGGAAGAAAGGAGAAAGCACACATGTAGAAGGCACAGACACACATCTCTCTCCAGTATCTTTCATTACATATTGGGTGAAGTGAAAGGGTGGGGAGTTGTCTTTAAAAGGCCTAGAATAAAGAGATGCAAGATAATCAGGTATTCAAGCCAAGAACTTCCTCGGTCCTGTGACCTTACAGCTTAGTGGAAGACACACTACTGTGAACTTTGGTGCTCATCATTCTTTTCATAATCACCTGGGTGGACTGGAGTTGATAGAAAGCCTTTTAGGCCTTCCCACCTTTGATCTATTTTTAGTAGAAGCTGAAAAATGGCCTATCCCAGTATGGGATGTTATGCTCAGGTATTGAAGTTTTAAAGAACTCCTCCTAGACCCAACTTCCCAAGTGAATGAGACAGACTAGAAAGAAGACTAAGGAAGAACATCCTTACTGTCAGAGATTTGCCCCTCAAGCACTTATTTCACATATTTTCCTACGTGGAGGAGCTGTATGATTGATTGAGAAGGATTTCATTTTTTCCCCAGTAGACTACCTGGCAAAAAATTCAGATCACTGATCAGCTATTCCTTCCTGAAACTCCTGCACTTCCTCTTGAGAATGGGGGAGTGCTGCCCCTAATAAGACACAAATAAGATCAATTGGTAAGAAAATTGCAGCCCATTGCCCAGAATGGCCTCCGTGGCTCTCACTCCCCAAGGAAGGGGCATGGGGCAAGCCCTGCCCTTCAGAAGCTCACACCGCCCAGGGCCCTGTGCGCAGTGAAGAGCGAGCAAGGCCCCTTCTGGAGAGCAGATACACCGAACAGCCTCTCCCAAGCTCTCCATCGCCACGTCCCCGACCCTACCCCCCCGCGGTCCGGGGAAAGCCCTTCGCTGGGACGCCGAGCTCCCCCGCTCCGGGAGGCTCCCCGTGCCCACGAGGCCGGCGGGGAGGCCGGGCAGTCCCGCTCCTCGGCGGGGCGCGCGGGGAGAGCGGCGCGGCCGGGCCGCCCGGTACTCACAGTCCAGGTGCTTCTTCTTGGGGCCCATGACCTCGTGGGTCGTGGCCTTGCACACGGTCTTGGAGACGGCCGAGCCGGTCACGCTGTGCTGCGCCGCCGTGATGCGGTCGGTGAGGCTTTGGCCGGACATGGCGGGCGGGCTGGCGGCGCTGGAACCGAGCGCGGCTCCGCTCGCTCCTCAGGGGCCGGGACAGGAGGAGTCGCCGGGGGGATGGAGCTGCGCGGGCTCCTCACCCCGCCGTGCCGCAGGCGGCCCCCGCTCCGCCCTCAGGGACGGACCTGTCACCCGAGCGGGGACCCCTCCTCCTCCTCCTCCTCCTGCTGGTGCTGCTCCTCCCGCCCCCTCCCCGGCCGCCGTCCCGTCCCGTCCCCTCCCCCTGCCCGGCCGGGCACAGGGACACGCACTGCGCGCCGCGGAAAATGGCGGCGGCACCGCTCCTCCTCGCGCCGCCCCGCCCCGCCCCG
>JAWWMO010000001.1:32505700-32557183 GCA_035047845.1 Dendrocincla fuliginosa | reverse complement strand
GCCGGCCCGGGCAGGGAGCGATCGGGGCGGGACCGCCGGCCTGGGAAGGGAGCGATCGGGGCGGCACCGCCGGCCCGGGCAGGGAGCGATCGGGGCGGGACCGCGGGCCCGGGCAGGGAGCGATCGGGGCGGGACCGCGGGCCCGGGCAGGGAGCGATCGGGGCGGGAGCGCTCCTCAGGGGCGGGAGCGCTCTCCTGGGCAGGGATCGCTCTCCTGGGCAGGGATCGTTCTCCAGGGCCGGCATCCCTGCCCTGCCCACGGATCCCTGCCCTGCCTTTGGCACCCCTGTCCCCGCCATCCCCTCCCCTCGACCCCGGGCACGGTCGGTGGGCCCGTCCTTGGATTCATTGCAGGGTAAAGTTTTGGCGGAGCACCTGGGGTTAGGGATGTTTACGTCCCTGAAGGAAACTGCATTCCTCAGCCTGGAAAGCTTTTTGTGGAAACTCCTTCGGTATCCCTTTTAGGCAAGGGAAAGCATAAAGGGGTAAAAAACCCCCAAACAAACAAAAACAAAAACAAAAAAAACACCCACAAAACAAACAAACAAACAAAAAAAAAACAACAAACCTGCTCGCAGATAGTGAGAGGTTTGGGGCTGGCTAGCTGCCGCCATCAGGCTGCTCCCGGTTTTTATTTGGATTTATTTTGATTTGGACGCTCGGCCAGCATAAAAACTTTGGTGGTTCTCAGATCCGTGATTAGCCCCCCACCGTTCTGCCACTCGGCTAATGCCTCTCAGGGCTCTCGGACCTGGTGGTGGCTCTGTCCTCTGGTATTTTGTACGAAGTTTCTTGGTTTCTGTCCATAAAAGTTGTCTAGCTGTTCCTTCAGGTGCCTTCTCCAGGCCTGGTACTACATCTGTACACCTGGGTACCTATATCCCAGTGAGGAGCAGCTGCATGGAGTCCTCCCCTGGCACTGTGCTTTGCCAAAGTGCTGTCCCAGCCTCCCTCCTCTCTGCAATTCCCATCCTTCCTTACAACAAGGGCTCTTCTCCTCCTTCCCGAGCACACTTCAGTGAATAATACAGCGAAACCACAGGATTCCAGCAGACAAAAGTTCTTCCTCTCCCAGAAGTGCCTCCTGAGGAGCTGTCTCGTAACTGCCCCTCATCCATGAAGCCACTGAAATATTTATTAGGCAACTTAAAGAGCAGCAGTATACAAATGATACTCAGCTCTGTCTGCTTGACAGGATGTATAAGTAGGATTATCTGTTTATAATGCGTAAGGAAAATTGGTGTCAGAGGAAGGACATCTGGTGAAAGCTGAACCCAAATAATGCCATTTGTGTATGTGTGTAAAGAGTGCTTGCACATATAGAACTTGCTTTCCTCATAATGCCAAGCTCTTTGAAGGCACTGTTGTATTTGTATTTCTTGGCTCCTTCTGAAATGCTTTTGGAGTCCCAAGTATCCATGCTGGGGAAATAAATCACTGACATATACAGCAGCAGACTCTGACATAAGACAGCTTTAGCATAAAGCTGCCAACCATGAGTACAGAGAGGCTGCTATAGGCTACTGATACAGCAACACACACTGCTGTGATCATCTTTTTGTATTGTTTCTAGATTATACTGTAAATCAGAGATATAAACAAGTTTGATGCTGCTGGTATTTTTTATGCTAACTTCATCTAGGAGATGGATTTCAACACTCCAAGTTGCTGTTTGGAGAGATGCCATGGAATTGGCCTAAATAAATTAGGCTCCATCAGTTCTTCTCTGATGATGCCCACTGCTTTATCCAGGAACAGTGAAACTATACAAACAGAGGAAGCTTGTGAGTCTAGGAGTTCCTGAGACCAGATTTGGACAAAATATTTCATTCCTAAGGGAACAAAAAGTGACCTCAGTCTTAGAGGTCCAAAACCAAAAATAAATTTTGCCTTTTTTATGGCTCTTCATGCACACAGAAACCTCACAGTTTTACTCCACAGTTAAAAATTGTGCTTGTTATGTTTGTTCATAAGCAGAAATCGGAGAGAGAAGTGATGGGGAAACATATTTTGGTAATTGTTGCTTTTTAATTGCTTGGGAGCCACTTGATACCATTACAGTGAGGAGCTTGAAGCACTGTGATAGATAGTATCTGAGCACCTCCCAAAGATTTGGAAATTGAAATCAAAATATTATCTCTTTTCCCTTCCAACCTGAAGTAAACAAGTTTGATGAGTTTATAACTCGTTTGTTTTTGTTTGTGTGCCTGGGTGTGCTTGAGAGTGAAAGGAGGAAGGAGTACATATCTGAAGAGAAACTAATGCAGATAGGAGTCCTATATTTATGAAGCAACAAACCTAAACAACATTCTTTTCTCTTGTGAAAAGTTCTTCCCTAATCTGGATCCAGTTCTTGTGAAAAGGCTGTATCTTGCATTCACAAGCTGCCCCAAAATTGTCAGTATTTCACTGGCATCCGGCTGTCCTGGAAGGACAAACAAGCTGACAGGGACATTTCTTCCCATGTGTATTGTGCAGTGCTGAAAACCCTGCCTCAGCATGACCTCTGTAATTTATTATGTATATAATTTTCTTGCAACAGTGTCATTTCTGCTCGGTGAGATGCCTGCCACACTGTAATGCCTGCAGTCCACCCGGGTGCTTTGGTGTTCCCAGTGCTGCTGGTGTCCATGCGCTTCCTCCACGCTTCATACTATTGCACACAATTAGGAGATGTGTGGGTTGGGGGCACTATTAATCAAAAGTAGCTTCAGATTTAAAACAGGAGTTTGGGCTGAGTTTCAGGTCTATTAGAAATCAGCCCTTTTGAGGCACAAAGCTAGTGAGGCACAAAGCTGAGCACATGCTAATAAACTGTCACAGTCTATTACCAAGGATTTGAGGACATATCTGCAAACAGCAACAAAAAAAAATACCCAGCAACCACAATCTAGGAGGGAAAGGGGACTGGTGAAGAGATGTTGCAGAGAGGGAAAAAATTTGAAATAGGGCTGAGACAATGGATCTCCTGAAGGGAATGGGAAGAGTGATGGGGCAAGGTGGCAATGGGAAGGGAAAGCAGAGGCAGAAAAGCCACCTGCATAAGGTTGGGAAATGCTCTATCAATGTTGTATAAATGATTTGGAAACTTGTTACAATCTAGGTGTTTCACATGACCCAATTCAAGGATTACTGTAGTTTCATTTAGTTTTAAGGGCTATAGTTTTTTCCTGACTTTTCAGGAAAGGTGAATTTGATGTCAGCCTCAGGAATTTAGCATCTGTTTGAGATAGAGACATAAGATATAGAATAGACTGCAGGAAATGGAAAACACCAGCTTCCCAAATGTAGCTCCTTATGACATCTGCCCATGTCTATGGCCAGGATATGGTCCATTTCTCATGCACCTCTGCCAATGTAGAGAAATTCAAAGCAGCTGCATGGCTAGAACCAGGCCACTCACTGACTCTATGCAGCAATCTAGGGTAGTGGTGAACTTCTGAATTTTGCCCAGCCTAGTAGAAATCTCCCCATTTAACTCTGGTGAAATGATTTACCCAATGTTGCTTTTCTATGACTATAGTAAGAATTCAAAATAATTTGCATCACCGTAGCAACTTCATCACATAATTTTATGGACAGTAATGAATTTTGTCCAGTAACACCTCTAAGAAGATAAAGAAAAAATAACTGGGACACAGAAAAGCTGTGCTTAAAGTAACACTTGTTAGTGGCACAGTGAAATGAAGCAGCCCAGGTGTGTGCCAGCAAAGGTACTCATAGTGGCCAGATTGCGTGGATGGGGTGGGGGAAGGGGACAAAAGGATCATTGAGGACTGGTGGAATATTGCAAAATAGTCACAAAACATGATGGAGTTATGATACTTTTTAAATTGAAACCTCTCTTCACTACTTTAGATGTGCTTGTTCACAGGTTTTCCCTCTGCTTCTTTTGTATCCAGCTTGTATGAAATGATGTTTCTTATCCTTCAAACACTTAGTACTCAGCTCCTTCCTTTCCTAATCATTATATTCCATGTTCATTCCTGTTTCAAATACATTACCCTCTTCCATCCAAATATCCACCTTGAGCCTATCCAGAATTTTCCTGCTGAAACAGGAACATTCAGGTATTGCTCTTCATTCCTCTTATATCACTCACTTCTCTTCAAGTTTTTTTTGTCACTGTTCTTACATCTAGTCCAAATCTTGTTCTTGCAGACAAAGCCAACTTCCTCAAGTCTGTGGTGAATCAGAAAACTCTTTCCTAACTCTCTTCCCTCTTTCTGGAAATAGTGATGGCTTTCATGTTTCTTTTGTTCCTTTCACATTTCCTCTTTTGTGCTTCTCTGTGTAAGGCCAATGTCCAACATCCTTCCTCATATACAGTATTCTGAGCTCTGCAGCTTGTGTCACCCTCTCATGCAGCTCCAGTCATCTATTAGTTAATGTCCCTTGTTGTTCTCTTCCCCAAAAGGAAGCTGATTTTGTCAAGGAAGAAAGCAGATGCCCAAGAGCTCATGCAATTTTGACATGAGAAAAGCATGTGGGAAGGGTGAAAAGTGACTCAGTACCATCTCACAGGAGGGGAGCAATCAGAACTAATTTTTACAACTTTCACTCTGGAGCAGGATATTTGGGTAGGAGCTCCCATGCCATATGAGATTATCTAAGTAGAAGTGGAAAACATATGATGCTTCTGAATTCTGTCTTGTGTTATAACACCTTGCTCCTTCTCCTGACATGAGACTTGCACATTGCAAAATTGATCATGTCATTAACCAAGCAGGATTGTTACCTGACAGACAAATGCATGTAACAAATGTCTTCTAGTGTGAGAGAGGGAGGAAACAAACTCCCTTACATTTTGTTCGCACTTCCCAGTGGAAACATCACACACTGACACCTCTGAAGAGCAAGAGGCCTGCTCTCCTCTATATCTGCCACGCATTGCCCATCAGCAAGAGTTCCTAATGCCCTCCTGCTGCTCTTCCATGCTGTCTTTTTTAAAACATCCGCTCTTGGTAGTGGGCACTCTCACAGCAACTTGCTCAGATACTGCACAAGAAAAAGCAAACCTTACAATACAGCTTTACCAGCATGATAAGTGTACCTATACACTTCCCCAAAATTTCTGGAGACTGTCTATCATACAGGATAAAAAAGTGGCCCTGTCCCAGCTAGTGACATTTGTCCTCATCCCTTCCCCCTAGTTTGATGTTGAAAACCTAGAGCCTTGCTGCCAAATACTTCTCCCCATCATTGCAGGCTGGCAGTGTTTGTGAGACTTGGCAGGAAAGAGCATTTGATAAGAATCCTTCTCTGGGCACTTCTGAGCGGGCACTGTCATTCATTTCACTCCCCCTGCCAGTTCACAAGCACCATGCCAGCAGGGCAAGTGCAGGAGGAACTGCATTCCTTTTGGGCTCCTGTAACTCGGAAGCTGCTCCTATAATTTTCTTCAGTTACTTTTGAATCAGAAGCAAGCAGAACACACTTCAATCCCAAAGGAATATTTTTAAGGAAAGTTACAAGCAAACAAGCATTCAGGGTGACAATGGAACAGCCACTTCAGCCTGCTGCCAAGCTATAATTGGTACTTATGCTCACACTTTTGCACACACATACATGCAGCAGAGCTTAATCAATTCCCTCATTAATGTTGAAGCTCATGTGCTCATGCTCTGTGTCTGGGAAAGCTTTACACCCACATGAATTTTGATGTGGAGCTGAAACAAAAATGTTGATGCTGGCAATGCCAACTATAGAGAGTAAATAGCTGGGTCTTGCCAATGCTGACTTGAATGGGGCTTCTCACCCAGAAGAAAACCTATGTGTGAAAAGTATTCTCATGACTGGGTCTGTGCAGCAAAAGTAAATCCTGGCTCCCTTCCTCAAACAAATAAATCCATTTATGCCAATGAGTTGGTTTCAAGTCTTGTATAGGTAGGTCCCAATCCCTGCTCTTTATGTGAGCTCTGAATCTTGCCCATTGAAGTGAGTCAGGCTATCAGTGTTTGGCTCTGTGCTTTAGGGGTCACTGACTGCATTTACACATGGGCAGACTTCATGCTGATTAAATCAAACTGCTGCACTGAAAAGAACATTAACTAAATGCCTCCCAATATTCTGATGGTGTATAAGCTATTCTGAATCTTAAAATCCATAGAGGATTTGTGCTAATTCATTCCAGTAAACATAAGTACATAAATGAAAATGCTTTACTTTCAGTAAAATCAAGCAAATGCATAGAAAAAGAAATTAACTGGAATTTAAAATTGCTTTGTTTTTCAGGATCTGAGAAGCAAAGAATTACAAGTAGTATTGGAATGAAGGTTCTCACCTCTTTTGTCAACCTGTGTTTCCTAGTTTTATTTCTTAGAGCTCAAAAAGCAATACTTTTTGAGTAGCACTGGTGCAGGCTTGTCTTGATAATGTACTTCAGCCATGTCTAGAAGTGATGATTAGATTATATGTTCTGCTTGTTTCCTCCACTGAGGCCAGTGACAGATGCAGGCCAGATGTGAATGGCAGGGACTGCAGTGCTCCCTTCACAACTATATGTCAGCACCCACCTTTTGCCAGCTCAGTAGCCTTGGGGAGATCCCACAGTGGGGGGACAATTGTGGGAGAACACACACTCACAGTTCTGCCCCAGATTGTGCCTTCCCTGTGACTCCCCACTGCTTGCAGATGGGGTTTAGGTGCCAGATAGGGGATGAGGTGATATGCTGGGAACAAGGCAATTGCCAGGACTACACCAGTGGGGTGGAAGAGGGGCTACAAGAAAGCTAAAATTCCCTTGGTAGCCTTCTGGTCAATCCATAGGGGTTTAAAGGTATAAGTGAATCTGGCAATAAACTCCTGTGACTCCAGATCATAAGTCACCCACTGTGTTGGAAGTTGTTTGATGTGGATATTTCCACTGGCAACTGGCTGCAGGCCAAAAAAATCAATGTCCATGGATCACAAAATCACCAAAATTTTTACTGGTCACTTTTTTCTGAATGCAGGAGCAAAGAGTGTTAGAGGATCCATGTTTTCTAATGTATCCACCTATCCCATTCTTCTCTTTGGACCATTTCTGTGTGCTTTCACTAATCAGTTAAGCCCTCCCTTGCTTTTTCATGCAGTGTCCCTTTTCATTGGAAAGCCAGACATGCTGGCAGTACTTGCTACCAGAGGAATAAAGAAGGAAATAATGATCCAAAAGTATTGTAGTCTCTCAAATTGCACTGAGATATTCTCAAGTCAAACACTAACCCTGCATGTGTTTGTATTCACTTCTAACATTCTGCAAGAGAGCCTGTTCATTGCTAAAGGCTTTATGCATTGCAACAGCAGCTGAAACCTGGGAAGAACTACAAAGGCAAGATGCTGATGAACATTCTGTGCACCTGTGTTTTTTAGCCCTCACAACCAAAAAAAACAATGAATAATAAAGGGCAAAAATGGATATCAATTGCATTGAACTTATTCAGATGAGATAACGCAGTTGGAGGAAAGAGGAGAAGATAAGTAGTTTGTGCAACATCTTATTGACCTGAAAGATCAGATGCCTAAAAGAACATTTTACTAAGGATAGTTGTAAAAAAACCAGTCATGTAGGCAGGTGAAACCACAGATCAAATACTTTGCAGGTCCATATTTCATCACACAGAGTATGCTTTTTGATGCCAAATTCTGTTCCTATTGAATCTATGGCAAAATGCCCACTGACTTCAAACAGAATAGGTTTTGTCCCTGTAAGCTATGAGTATAGCCAGCAATAGCAATGCAGAATAGAAATAAATTGTGGAGGTGAGGAGAAGAGAGCTGGTACTGCAAATTTACTGCCTGCCTGATCTTCATGCTTTTATTTTCAAATTAACAAAACCCTTTTACTCTTGGGACATTATATCAATCATGGGGTTTTTTAGGTCCACAATATTTTAAAATCTGTTGGCTGAAGTGCTTAATTCTAATAAACTTTATTAGTGTATATTAGCAAATATTAGTATTTTTAAATAGTTAGCCTAAATGTTTAGGAGCATTAGAAACATTCTTTTCAAAACAGAACTTTTTGATATTGCAGCAAGATTTGATCAGTAAAAGTCTTTAAACCTTGGTATTGCTATTCTCTTTCTTTTACCTTCTTCCCTGTTCCATGACATTCTCTTTAGTGAAGTTTATCAAAATCTGTGTTCTTAAGCCTTATCCTGAAAGTGAATTTGATAAGTCTTTGTCATTGTTTGACATCTCTTGGTGATATGGCATCTGTCTGAACATGGGTGTGCATGGATGTGAAAATGAATAGCAGAAAACAAAGTACTGAACTTTTTTTGCAAATAAGTAATTTTGTATTAAAACAAGTAAAATTCCCAGCAGTGTATCTGTAATATTTTAAAATCAGAAGGATTTTCTTTCTGATTTTAAAGAGGATTGCTGTATTCTTTAATTAACATAGCTGAAATTTAGCCAAATCTGCTTCGGACACAGCAGGAGACGTACAGTTTGTCCTGATTTTGTGGGGAATGAGAAAAATGTAATACTTGGCACATGAACTAAGTGGGCTAACTCAAAATGTTACCAAAACATATTCAACTAGATCAAATATGGTGGTTTACCAGAGATTAGCCCACATATTTTAACAGAACAGAAGTGCACAGTTTTAAAGTTGTGGGTTACTGAAAGAAACAAAATCTAGAGAAAGTGATTATCAGTGACATGAAAATTTTGAGGAAAACTACTTACATATTGAAATTAGTAAGGTCCTTTGGCCAAAGCCTTGCATTCTTACTGATACAGAGTAACATCATCTCCTATGAGCAGTTTTGTTGATTTGGGAATCCAGTCTTTTACGGCAAATGAAATTTCAAAGTGTTTCAACTGGAGTGAACATTTTCAATTGTCAAGTTATTAAAACCCACCATTTCTTAATTTCTATGTGCCCAGTTGCATAGGATGGGTGTTGATGAGGTTAGAGGTATGACATTAACATGAGGTAAATTGTTTATTAAACAGCAACAAACATCAACTGAGTAAACATCATATTAGTGCTTACAAAATCTAATCTAGATGTAATTTCTGCCTGTGTGTGATAGAACTGCAGTGCCTTACTAAGCAGATACTTTCTTGTAGATATTTAAGGGCAGAATTCTGTCATTCTCAAATGTACATTCTTAAGAAAAGGTACCTTCAGGAGTCATGAAAACCTTATGAGAAGTTCAATAAGGAAACTTTTGATGAAATCAGATGTGGGTTTCAAGCCATTCCTGTTACAAAAAGGTAAAAGGGATTCTTCCTGAGCCAGTGAGGACTGAGTCTAGAGAAATTCCTTGAGAAGGGGCATTGCTACCCTCCACTCAAAATTTTACTGTTTATAATTGCAGTTTAAGTCCCTGCCAGTAAGGTGATGGGAGTATTCATTGAATTAGTTCATGTGGCAGCTACTCTCACTATTCATTTCTCTGTAAATAGCTCATGTCAGTTTGTGAGTAATACTGGCCCCCATACTAGAGGGCTATGTGCAGATAGTTACCAAATTTACATTTAGTGGCCTTTTCTGTCTTTAGCAATCTTTTTTCTTCAAGAACTTAATTATGAAGATTGCCTCATTCCCAGATGTGACATCTCATAGCTTTAGAAGAAACAGTTACCTGAAGAACTTTTCTAAATTGCCTCACAGTCTACGTCTCAATGTTTCTCTAATCCAGATCATTTTTTTCCTAGAAAGTGCAGCTCACCATTCCATAAGACTGACTTTTACTTGCACAGGTGGTTTGCCTGTTAAAAAATTTCCCTTCATAATACACCATATAGCATGAGCACCCTTAGGCAATAATTCCTGCATCTGGGCTTCTGACCCTTCATAAAGTTGTAGTAGTCTTGAGTGAGTTTGTGATTATAGCCAAAATTAAGTAAGCTAGATAGTGTTGGGGCTAGATAGTGAGCCAGTCTGAAGGGGAACTTGTCATGAGAAGAGGAGTTACTCAGAAGTCAGCTGGAGCACACCTTACTCTTTTATCAGCTTCCATCTTTTGGACTTTGATGATTATACACATCAGACTGTCTATAACATGTATCTTATACTCACAGTGCATGAGGATTATTATAGCCCACCCATTTTACAGACAATAAACACCAAGACAGGAGGCAGAAAGACAAGAAAGGCCCTGAAGATTAAAGGCTGAGGCAAAAATCTTGCCTTTCCTCAAGTCAGGATTACTGATTCACTTTGCAACACATTCCACAGAGCTGTGACCTCTTCACGTGAGGCATTGTTGGGCATCCTTCCTCAAAGATCCTCAAATCTCTTTTCCATGCTGACCCCATATCCCTCTGATGGGAGGAGGTAGAATAGCTCAGTCACCCCATAGGCTCTCTGTCACTTCTCTCTGATACATACTCTCAACAAAAGCAGAATGCATCCAGGTTCTTTGGTAAACAAAGAGATATATGGGAGTATTTGTCCCCTTAAAGACTTAGGAACCTTTTATGAGTAGATGGAGCAGAGCTGAAAACAAAGACCTAATCCCAGTGCTGTTGCAAAAACATCTGGCCAGCACTGTCTCTTAAAAGAAAAACCAGACTGGAGGAATGTAAACATATGTTTGCCCAGTAAAGAAGTCGTTACATAAATGCTAATTATGAAGAGAATTTCCCATGTGTACAGGGCTTTTGACAGAACTTTGATCCCATGCAAGACACAAGTCTCAGGAGTCACATGCTCTGCCTCAGAACTGTGCTGACACTTCTCTGAGCCCTAAGAAGCTGCAAGGGCATTTGCTGTAGCACAGGAACAGAAGAAGCTTTGATGATTGAAAATGAAGCTTGCACAGCATCATGATGAAGTAAGTCCCTGTTTAATTGAACAGTTCCATTGGTCAGAACACATGAGTATCTAGCTGTGATGCCTGGACGGCCTATGCATGACAAAATACAGGAAAAACATTCTAATGAGCCTCCCAAACTCACGTTTCCCATAATCTAACTGAAACCAGCTATAAGATCCATGTATTTCACCTGCTTAGCCACATATTATCTTCTCCCCGATGCCTGCCTTTGGCCTCCCCTTACCTCAAGCATCTTCCAAGAGATCTTTTTTCTTCTTTGCAATGCCAATACAATTCAAGCTACACCTACAGAGCATGCTACAGCAGCCTAACTGAGCAGGTCGGTGTAGTAATGAGAGGGATTGCTGAATGAGAATACCCACAGAGTGTACTATAACCCCACTAGTTTGTTCACTGTATGGACTAAATATGCTCTAAGGTCTTCTGTATCCTTCCTGACATTTCTTCCCTCTTATCCTTGCTTCCAATGCCCTGCTCTTCCTTCCCTCTTCCCACTTTCCTTCCTCACAAAATTGTTTGCCCATCAGTTTTCTTGTGACCCTAATCTTGACCTACACTTCACTGCTCTCCTCTTGGGACACACTTTTTTAAGTGGGATGCATACAGCTGCTTTTCCCTTAATGAACATCAAACAAAATAGCTAATAAAGTCCATATATTTGGCATAGAAAGGGCAATGGAATCATTACATTTTTGCTGTTATGGGTGTGAGATTCTTTGTGTCCAATGTTTTTAGCTGTTAGGACCTGACCTTCATGCCTTTTTCCTCCACAGTCAGGAGAGATTCAGGTTAAACTGACCTTTCCAAAGGGATAGTGAGATTCTCACACGGGTGACATGACTCCAGGCTCCCACAAAGATCTCAAGAACGGGAGAAACCTTAGCCTTTCTTTGCTGTGAATAGTGCCATTTAGCAAAGGGAATGACTCACCATGTCCAGAGTGAAGCCTGTCCTCAGATCCTGGTGGTGAAGGCACTAGAGGACCAGTTTAATAATGAGCTTGTTGGTGTTGCTTAAGCAATGTGACACTCCTTCTGCCACTGTGGCTACCCCTACCTCATGTGCTGCCCTTGTTCATGCAGTGTTTGTGCTGCTCAGTGATGAATCTGACCAGGGAACTTACCTGACCAAAAAGTACTGCTGGTGTTTTATCAGCCCTTTCTTTTGCAGAGTTACTTTTCCAGTTGGATCAAAGTTCCCTGTTCCAATTTGTGATTGGCCTTCAAAGTCTGTCAGCAGAGTAAAGGCAATGAGAGGTGGGAATGTACAGGCAAGAGTGGGAGTTCAGGGATATGAAAACCATAGGTCTTTGGCAGTCCAGTGACAGAATCTTGAACCATGCTTTGGGACTGAAACCTCATGTTTGTCTTGCCTGTTAAACTCGTATTGCATGTGGTGCTCTATAAATAATGTCTTTTGAAACTACAGCAAGCCTATTTTAGAAGAGAAACACAGTTACTGAATTTCCACTGTGATTTATCTTCCAGCCCTCCTCCCTTCCCATCCCCTGTGGCTGAATATCTCATTTATGTATTTCACAAATGTGAAACAGAATACTCCATTGCTTTTTTCTCCATTCTTAAATAAAATTGTGAGAATTCAGCCTTCCAAAATGACTAGCAAAAAAACAGGATTTCTGCTCAGGAAGAAAGGGAGAGATCTACATTTGAGGCTTTAGGGAGTTTCACATAGTGAGAAAGAGTTGAACATTTGAAAACCAGAACTCTTAAGCAACCTTTTAAATGAAGGCATGTTTTATATATCAGAATTTCTGCCCGTATCCAAGGGGCTGTATAGGAGCTGTGTATTGACATCAGAGAGAGTTTGTAGGGTAAATGTGCACCTTGACTTAGTTAAGATATTAATGCTGAAAATAACATTTTATTCCAAGCAATAAAATATAAGCTACAGTTCTGAAGTTGACAAAATTTGAAGCATATTTATTTGAGGTAAAAATAATGGTTTGTTGATAATATTGATTCTGTAATAAACTCAATGGTGTCAGAAGTCCAGCTTTTCCAAGAAGATGATCCTCCGAGTGCCATTGGTACCCACAGAGCAGGTAATAAATTATGCATTCTTGATCTGTAGCTTCTAGCCACACTACCTTTTCTTTTAGTGATGTAATAACAAGCTCCAAAAAGGAGTCAAAGCCTCAGCTGTATTTAATATTCACTCACAAGTTTTTGTCACAGGCTAGCATGATTTTCTGATGTCCTTGACACCCAGTAAAGAAGGATGACTGAGAGACCTATAAATCTCAAAGTCCTGTTTTAGACATAACTGAGTGAAGGAGAGAAAATTATGACAACGTAGCATTTACATGGTCAAAGTACTACAGTTGTAATAACAGCCCAAATAACCTTGTAAAACTAAGGAGTAAACACTATTATCTCCATACAGAAGCTTGCCAAAGCTGATATGTCCTGGAATTTATTTCAAGTAAGACTGAACTCTTTAGTTCCTCTCTAGAAACTAGTACGAAGTTGCAAAGCAAACCTGTAGCAGAATTAAGAATAGTGTGTCTTGCTGGGATTCAATGCCACACCATCTCAAAATTTCCTATCCAAGAGGTGGCTGGAAGCTATATTAAAACCTGGAGTTTATTGTGTTGTTGCTGCAGAGCGGACCAGTTGTCTGGAATTTGTCTCCTGCAAATTGTCCTTTGCTTGGCATGTTCCTTCAAAAAGAAGTAATCTTTATTTCCACTTATGATAAAGCACAAGTTAAAACAAGCAGTTTTTTTCTCGAATGCCAACCAGCTATTATTATACAATTTGTTATCAGATCAAAGCAAACATGACCTTAGCCCTTGGACAGTGCATAATAGCTCCATACCTTTCACATGGAAAGGAGAAGGAAGGGAGAGGAGAATACATATCCTGCTTTGCTCTCCAGATGTGACTGCAGGTACTTTAAACTGTAATTATGGAACCAGCTAAGCATTTTGGCTTTCAGACTGCTGGGGTGTCTTGCCTCCTCAGTCTATTTCTGGGTGCTGTAAATACTGCTGTCCATGTAGCAGGAAAACAACCGAGCCACAGACATAATGACTCAAAAATGTGAGCTGCCTAATGACTCAAAAATGTGAGGACAGATAGAAGCCATACCCATTTCTGAAGTCACTTGCTCAGCAAATCAGGACAGATTAACACAGCCTTTATACCTTAGCAACAGTCCTTGCCGCACCTGAGGGATCATGTTATGACAGGTGTCCTTCCTCAGCCTGCCCCTTTCTGTGCCCTGCAAGAAAGACAGACCAGAGCTCAAACTTGCCACCTGTAAAAAGCCTTAGCCAAGGACAGAGAACACTTTGCCAGGCTGTTAGCTCTGTTGTTGACATTTCTAATTCTTAGCATTTTACATTAAAACCCAACCACTGGTTATGCAAGAAATTCAACTTCTGTTTATTTTTTTTGAGAGTTTCTGGTGTTCAGGTTGTCAGAGAAAGGACTTTTGAATTCAGGGCTCAGAAGTTAGAAGGAAGGTGAACCCCTCTCCACAATTGCTACCTATAGGAAATGATGCGATTTTTAAGCAAATTCATGGTAATGAAGTCTGAGTCATGAGGTTTTTAAGATCTGGGCTGCTGATAGTACCTCTTCTAATGTCCTTTGCATAGTCCCGCAGACTCTTTCACATCTGGTCATGGACACAGTGCACAGTTTGTGCTGTGTAACAGCAGCACAACAGGTTTCCTGATACCTGCTTACATGTCAAAAGTCATGTCAGGTAGTCACTGCTTGCACCTCCACAGCTAGTTATTTTCCTTTTGAGCAAAGGAAGAGCTTTAGGCCAATGCGAATGCCATGTCCCACAGGTGGTGGCTTTTCTCCACTTTCCTCAGTACAGTGTTTTCATCATCATTAAAAGTGAGCTCAGAACACAGTGCTGCTGTTTCTAAAATGCTTCTTTCCATGGGGCTTCAGCTCAGCATCACTTGGACTCTGAAGATGATCCCCTTTTCACATGCTGCTCACACTTTTGATTATAGCACTTTGAGCAATTACAGAATATGTTACAGACTAATTTATCCATCACAACACCCCTCAGAACTGTGCAAATGTGTTTTATTATCCTTCCTTTACTGATGTAGAAAGCAAGACATGGAGATTAAAGGCAATGTTTTTGTTCTTGGAAAAGAGCCAAATTTATCAAATTCTGGCTGAACATAGGGGAGGAAAGTCAAGATGTAGGGACAGATCTGAGACAAACTCCTACTATTCTTTGGAGGCTGCTAAAAGCAGCTCTATCACAGCCTTTGGAGATTAGGTCTCTGGGAGATCCTGGAGACAACAAAAAGAGGTAGGAGAGGGCTTTGTGATGACATAAATTTTACATCAGTCTGAGCTGAAGGTTGCAGTTTGTCACTGCAGAGATAGGAGGCAGCGAGTGACACAGAATTTATAAGGAGCCTGTATTCACAGGGGCAGTGAGGTGGCTGTAAGAAGTGACAGGGCTTCAGAGTTCACTGCATGCAAGTGGACCCTAAGAGGAGGATCTGTTGGTAAAGAATGGGAAATGAACACCACACACAGCAGAATGGTGGAAGGTTTGCTGTGACACCAGTGAGCCTTCTCTGCAGCTGAAGTTTTCCTGGCTCACAGATGGAAAGGCCAATCTATTAGGAAAGAGAAAATTGCATTGATTAAATCAAGCAGAACTTGGAATGCATTCATAAAGACTGTAACTCCCAGTGAACAAACTATATAATCCAAGTATGGGGAGGGTGTGCAAAACAGGGCCTCTATCTTAATAAGAAGACTATAACCTAGTGGGAATGTCAGAGTGATAGAGAGGTATCATTCCTTCACCCTTAGGACAAGGCATTCCTAGTAGGATCTTGATAGGATTCCCTAAGAGAATTATGAATTCTATGTCAGATGAAGCAACTCCTATACTTAAAAAATCACCTGAAGGAATCTCTAAAACAACTAGTACCTGGCCAAAATAATCTGTGTTCTTCTACTTACATTTATGCCACAAACTAGTCTTCCTCCATCCATCTGCCTGGCTCAGTAATGCCTCCAGATTCTGGAAAAGGAAGAAGATGCCTCTATCTATCACCTATTTCAGACTCAGTTGACCAACCATTGTCATTCCAGAGGAGCAGAGAGAAATACGTGGTTCCTCTGAACTCTGTAATTCTGTAAATTTGTTTTGGATTTAGAAAACAAGGTGATAGATGTCTTCTAAATGTCACAGACAAGATAGACAGGTGTTCCCTCCTTAACCTACCATTTTCTTTTAAAATCTCCTTGTCTGTTTACTGTCTCCTTGTTTCTTGTCTTCACTGTTGGCTTCCGAGCTAAGACGTGCTGGCATATACACCATGGAGAGCCCTGTGGCCAGAATCCCTGACTCCTCAGCATAACCAAAACTGTACTGGTAACAGCATCAATCTCTGTTAAAAAACATAGGCAAAGAGAGTCCAGTCATCATTCACGGAGCTCTGTGCCTTCACTCCCTATACTCAAGAAAGTCATCCACCAAGATGTTCTGTCCTGAGAGTGGTATTTCTTCTCTTCCTGTTTTCTTCTTCACTGATTTTAGTTATCCTGGAATCCAATCTTGCAGTTTATGTTCTGTTCTAATCCCTCTGATCACTGTGGACAAAAAAATGGAAAAATCCCACTCAGGCAGTGAATTTATTCACTAAGAGTGGTGAGGCACTGGAACAGGTTGCTCAGGGAAGTTTTTGCTGCCCCATCTCTGGAAGTGTTCAAGGCCAAGTAGGATGGTGCTTTGAGCAACCTGGTCTAGTGGAAGATGTCCCTGTCCGTGGCAGGGGAGGTTGCTTGGACTAGAGGTTCTTCAAAGGTCAACCCAAACCGTTCTATGGTTCTGTGACAGAAATATGTTCACAGAGCAGCTCATAAGCATAATTATGCCCTTTTTGCCATATGAGGGCTAAGTATACATTTAGGTAAGGCTTCTCAGGCTGTGTTCCCTCTTTCTGCTCCCAGAGAATCTCTTCCTGAGGCTGCACTTTTCCCCTCACGTTTTTATTTACTTTTGTTCCAACTAAGACCCCAGCATGCTGTGGGAGCTTCTCACCTACCTCCTGGCCTTGGCCAAACTAACCAGTTGTGTTAACAGGAGGACTGAGGTTGATGGATATCCCAAATTGTGAGGTTTCTCTTTGTCTTTTTGCACCTGGACGGAACAGCACAACTGTTCCAGCAGCTTACCAGAGTGTTGGTGCTATTGGAATCCTTTGCTCTTTGTCCCTCTCCAGTTTCTTAGTTTAAATTTTTTAACCCTTTGTTGCCATCTCTTTCCTTCTTTTCAGTCACTGTTCCCTGTAGTCCTTTAGCTTCTCCTTTTCTTTGCCTTCTCTGTTTTTTCATCCCTCCTTAGTTTCTGAGGGAATGCTTTGATGGTGTTTTAGAGTTGGGCTAATCTCCATCCCTGAAACACATGGAAAAAAGGGACAGTGGCTGAACTATTGAATAAAGAGCCATCTCCTTTGTTTTGTTTCCACACCTGGCCTTTCCTGGCTTCGACTGATGGCTCATGCTCTTGCACTGGAAGAGAGCATGACCTAAAGACTTCGGCTGTTCAGTGTCACACAGGAGCTGTAGGAAAGCTTTGGGAAAGGCTCAGACCTTCTGTGACTTAGACTGGCTGGTCAATGTAGAAGAGCTCTCTTGCTGAGAGAACAACAGTATGAAGTTTTTGTGGGATGCAGGAAGGGGATAAAGACAGTGATCAAAAAAAAATCAGAGGTAGGGGTGACATGAAGATATTTCTTCATCTCTGCACTCCTTTTACAGCTTTATTCTTCTCCACCTCTCTCCCCACCAAAGCCAGACTGTCTGTCCAGTGCAGAGGGATGCCTCTGCTGATGCAGATGGAACAGCAGTGACATAGTCATAGTGGGATTTCCAACTCTGCATGGGCCATTCAGTTAAGAGCTGGACTTGATGATCCGTGTGGGTCCATTCCAACTCAGAATACTCTGAAATCTATGAAATCCTTGCTCAACTTTGTGTCAGATGCTTTCTCGGCAGATTTAAATGCACAGCTCTTAAACCAGGCTACAATCTGTCTTCACATCCTTTACATACATGTGTACACTGTTTTCCTGAGTCAGACTTTCATACAGCACATTCTTGCTGCCTTTTGCTGGTCATATCACACTGGCCATCCCAGCAGATTTGTGGCTGCTATGCATCACTGGAACAGGGCAGCCAACATGCATTGAGGAACCTGAGCAGCTGAGAGGAAGAGAATTTACTTTATAGAATCATAGGGTCGTTAAGGTGGGAAAGGTCATTGAGCCCATCCCATCAACCCAGCACTGCCAAGGCCACCACTAAATCATGTCCCCAACTACATATCTTTTAAATACCTTAGATGGTGACTCTACCACTTCCCTGGGCAACCTTTTCCAATGCTCAATAACCTTTTAGATGAAGAAATTTTTCCTAATATCCAATCTAAACATCCCCTGGAAAAACTTGAAGCCATTTCTGCTTGTGTTGTTGCTCATTACCTGGAAGAAGGGACCGACCCCTACCTTACTACAGTCTCCTTTCAGGTAGTCGTAGGGAGTGATAAGGTTTACTTCATGGTATTAATTGTACATGCAGAACTCTATATGAAATAGCTACATATCTGTAATGGGCCAGTCTTACACCATTTACACAGCTGTTTAAACAAAAGCCCCCCAACCTAAAACACTTAATTCTGGCTGCTAATACATTTGATATTTGATATTTACCTTCAGTCACTGTTGGAAACCTATTGCTTTTACAATCACTGCTAATGACTGATGAGGTGCCCAAGATGAGCTATTCCCTGGGTCATATAACCCACACGCTGCTACTGATCTTGTTAACATAAGATTTTGGTGAGTTGTTGAATATGCTGCCTTGAGAGCTCCAAAATGCGTATTTCAACAGATGCTAATCCTGAGCTACCAAAAGACCCATAGGTACAGGAAAGGCAGATCATGTTCTGCATATTGTACACTGGGATCTAGCCAAAGTACAAAAGAAACTAAACAAAAGCCACAGCCAGGCCTTTGAAGGTAAAACTTTGCAAAATATTTTCTTCTCTTAAAAATACTTTGACCACTTTAATTGTGTGTATGTCAATCTTCCTGCAAAATCATTTGCCTTTACAGCCTTTTCCCCCCAGCTTTGGCCACAAGGTACACACTCTGGATGGCTGCCAAAATGATGAGGTAGCTTCTCTTAGGTTGCTTAAAGAGGACATCTGACCATTATCAGTTGGATTTTGTCACACAGTGAGAGGAATATAAGATTTTTCTGCTTCCCTAAGGTACAGCCTCTTGCAATACTTTAAGCAAACTGTTTTCATTGTTTTTTTCAGAAGCTAGTCAGAAAACTAAAGCCAAGCTGGTTATCTCATACAGCTTGCAAAATTATTGAGGAGCCATTTCCCTTGCAGCTAAGATTTTCCAAAGATATGGATAATTTGAGTACAGTAAAATCTTTAATATCTGAGTGGCCTCCAAAAAATATCTCAGAAAGCCTGTTTTTGGAAAAAATGTGCTCCTCATCTGTAAAACTGAGTCTTTTCCAGTTGTCCCAATGTAAAGGGGCAGCAACAAAAATCAGAGACTCTTGAAAATATTTGCAAAGTTATTCTTTGACCTTATAGTTATTATGTGTGTTTTAAAAGAGGCTGCAAACTTATTTGTATTATTAGAATGTATCAGCATTAATCCCAAAGCCTCTTCAGACTTGTCTTATTTAGATGTGGATTCAGGCAAGCAAATAAGAATGCATTTATTATGGAAATTGGGAGCACTTCAGCAGAATTATCAATGCTGACTTTGGCTTATTTCCTGAGGTAGACATGAGTAGTATCTTCCCTCTCCCATTAACTTTCTAGCTCCTCAATAAAACATTATAGAGAATTAGATTCTTCTCTGTTGCCAATTTGAACAGGAAACATTTAGTGCCAGCGAATAATGAGCATTTCCCATATGCAAATTTGCTCATTTGCTGCCCCTAACTTCTTGTTAAGGGAAAGGGTCATTTATTTTGCTTAAAGCTTTTCCTGGGAGCTATTCAAATTAACAAGATGCTAAGTGTTTTACTGAGGAGGGTCTGTAATTTCCTCAGCTGGTACAGCTGGAAAATCCACATTTATTTATTCTCTACTCAGAAATTACTGGGACAGAGACATGTATTTGCTATGTAAAATACATCTTTAGTTTCTCGGCATGTGTCATCATGTGGGTCAGAGTTAAGAAGGTTAATGAAATATTTAAAGTGAATTTTTGCATAGTATTTTTTTAGTACTGAAATGGATAAACCACAAAGCTAAAAGCATGTTTATGTAAGGTATTTAATCAGTTGTTTTCATCCTATAGAATGTATAGAGGCTATTATCAAGATGTTCTTACACCACTTGAATGAAATTATGTTCTTCATAAATACTCTTTTAAAGGCAAATTTGAAATTCACTTGTAAGGTTGTACTGCTGTAGTAATGAGCAGCAGAGCTGATGTTTCTCTGAGTTTGCTTTAACTTATGCTAAAGGCCAAACTGGCTGTAGTTGCTCTTGAGCTTGAGATTTTTAGAGAAGATGTGTCACCCCTCTAGGTCCAAAAATCAGTGGAGCTCAAGGGGTCTGAGTATGTCATGTATAATAAAGCCACTGTTTCTTATCAGCTCCCCTGGTCTGAGACATCCAGACCAAGGCATTATGTAACGTTGCCTTTTTTCTCCATTTCCTTGCAGAACTCCTCGAGCAATGGAATTTCTTGAATGTCATCAAAAGAAGTCAAACCCAGATGTGGACTGTTCCTGCTTGATTTGTCAGAAGTGAAACCAGCTTTCTGTAGTTTCCCAGGCTGCAGTGAGAGAAGGATTAAAAACTAAGGTATTTGAACACCATGAAATTACCCACAAATGGAGCAGTGAATGTGTTCACAAGGACTCTTTGCAAATAAACAAAAAAAAAATGTCACCACTTGGATACAGCAAGGTTGAAAATAACATGCCAAGATCAAACAGCAGCTGTACCCGCTGGAGCTGGAACGGAAACAATCTGATCCACTTCATTTGCTACTTAGCAAACAAGGAGTTTCACTGATAAAAGTGCTCTTAAGCCTTTCTAGCTTCGTGGTAGATACAAGATCACTCCAAAGTGGCTTTACAGGAGCAGGCTGTACTGGTGGAGCACAACAAGTTTGACTTTTTTTTAAGGAGTGTGTTTGGCATCTGCTGAACAAGTCACAGAATCACAGAATGGTTTGGGTGGGAAGGGGCCTTTAAAGATCACTTAGTTCCAACCTTCCTGTCCTTAAGCAGGGACATCTTCCACCAGGTCAGGTTGCTCAGAGCCCCATCCAACCTGACCTTGAATGTTTCCAGGGTTGGGGAATGTACCACTTCTCTGAGCAATCTGTACCAGTGTCTCAACACCCTCACCATAAAGAATTTCCTTCTATTATCTAATCTAAACCTGCCCTTCTTCAGTTTAAAGCCATTTCTTCTTGTCCTGTACTACATGCCCTTGTCAAGTCTGTCTCCATCCTTCTCTCAGCCTTTCCTTACAGGAGAGGTGCTCCAGCCCTCTGATCACTCTGATCACCAGCCTTCCTCTGGACCCACTCCAACAGGGACTTTCATCTATTTGAGGGTCTTTCCTCTATTGAGAATTCCAGGGCTGGACACAGTACTCCAGCTGGGGTCTCAACCAGAGTGGAGTACAGACCTGAGGACTGTCACTACAAACGAAACACATAGGCTGAAAAACACCCAAGAGTCTAGATTTCTGTTTTATTTCCATCCTGTGTTTAGAGGCAGAAGCTGCCATCTTCAGTGAACATGTCATTAGTAGGATGAGAATGATATGGTACAAGTCTCTGACCCCATTTCTGCTACTGTAAAGCTGAAATAATTCTAACTGTTGGGATGTTTTGCTGTGGGTGAGCACTTTTGGGCATTTTTAGTCCCTTCAGCAGAATCACTGATGTCAACAGCAACCAAGCATGGCCTCAGCTGGCCAGTTACTAGATAATGAAGATAAGATTGCAGTTCTGGGGGAATTTGACATACACAGCACCACTGATCTTCTCACAGAGGTACAGTGTTAGAAAGATAAACTGTCCTGGTTTTAACAGCATAGGAATCAGGCATCTGAGCCAGAGATGGTTTCACCTGTGTATTTTTAGAGGCATTGCAATCTATTTGTTTGAGAATTTGTTTGATAGTAGTCTATCTTTTAAAAATATGGAAATCAGCTTTCTTCTTTGTGGCAGGAGAGAATTTTTCAGCAGTTTCAGCAAAATATAAGGCATGGGATGTTGAACAGATCAGGGTTTTTTTCAGGCCATGTGTCAGAAATTGGAGTTAATGGGTAGCAACAACAGAAATAAATGAAAATTCTACCTTAAACAGGGACAAAATGCTTTGTCCTGTTAAGAGTAATTTTTTGTTTACTATATGTAAGACTTTTTCAAGTTCTCCAATCTCTTTTCCAGGATAAATGTAAACCACATTTTACAGACAGATACAAGCTCTTTTTAAACCTTCTGCAGTCATCATAAAAAACTGAAGAATGACATCAACCTTAAAAATATCCACCTAGATTATCAGCTGAGAAACATGTTGTTAAGACCAAATATTTGCCCAGGAAATTTCCAAATTCTGGTAATTTGTATTTCCAAATAACCCAGCCATGCTAGTCAGGGTACTCAGTACTTTTAACATTATAACTGGATATGCACAACAAGTCAATGTGTGCCTCAGCAAAACTGGGCAACAGGAATCCACCAGCTTAGAGGAGGGATTGCATTATGCACGGAAGGGAAAAACCTGTTCAAGTAAACTGTTTCATTTTTATCTCACAACAACTTAGATTCCTTCAAAATCTCCTCAAGGGTGTGTGGCATCATGAAGCCTTTCATCAGGGCCCCAAGACTGGGCTCTGCTTCAAACTTCTTCAGAAGAACAGAACAAACATCCTCCTTCCACTGAAACGGATGTTTTCTGAAGGTGGAACAAGGTATCCTCTGTGCCTCAAAGGGAGGAAGGATCAAATGACACCAGGCATAAATGTGGAATTGCCTATTTTCATAGGCTTTTTTATTATTATTATTACTTTTTTAAACCAGGAAGCTTTTCCACATCCCAGTTAGAGCTATGAAGTTCTATGGGTTTCCTCTGCTTTGGATATACTGACATTCAAATCCCAGGCTCTCTAACAGTTATTATGTGCATCTTAGCAGACAGAGTGGCTGGTAGGACATTTCACTCTCATAACAGCCCTATGACAAGTACAGAAATGGTGTATGTGGGAAAATATTTATCAGGAAGCATTTGACGTATTTTTAGGTTCTCCTTTAAAGCAATTTAGTGGTTAGAAAGCAAGGGAGAGGAAAGCAAGTTCCTGGCTCACTGCCAGGAACTTTTCTGTAGACTTCAACTTTGGAACCTAGTACTGACCAGCTACACCTGAACTCTATGGGAATTGTCAGCAGTTCAGATCAGGGTTGAAACACCTTCCTTATGGCACCATGAAAGCAGTGATTCCTGCTGTTTTCTCCCCTTAACTCAATACCCTGTTGTTAATCCTGTTTCAGGTATTGGAACAAGCTGCTCAGGAAAGTGGTAGACTATGCATCTGTAGAAGTATTCAAAAGGTGTGTGGATATGGCACTCTGAGGACATGGTTTAGTGGTACTGGGTTAATAGTTGGACTCTACAATCTTAGAGTTTTTTCCAGCCTAAACCATTCTATAATTCTAATCAATAGAGCAAAAGTTGTTCCTATAAACTTTTTCTTATATTGATTGGTCTCCAGAATGAAACAATCTCCAGATTGGTCTCCAGATTTTCATTCCTGTTGTAGAGTTCTCCAGAAGGATGGAAAAAACTATACAAACTTGCCTAAATTTCAAGAAGGAACCTCTGTGACATTTGGTTGCTTAAAATAGCTCACATTCCTCTGTTCTTTGTTGTTGCTTTAATGGTTTTGCATGTTTTGCCCACATATGCAAAAATACTTAGATGGAGATGTTGTTAAAAACATTCTGGAAAATTAATTTTTTCATTCATGCCCTGAGAAATCAGGGCCTGATTAGCTCAAATGATTAGTAAAAAAGGATTCGAAGTTCTTCATCTGCTAGTGACTCACTTCTAGGCTGCAAGCTGCATTGATTTCAAGATTGGCCAATGTTTCATACTTGCAGTTCCATTTCCCTACATGGGAATGTCTGTCACAAACCTCAGACCACCTGGTGTTTTCTATAAATTTGTGCATGCTTCCAACCTAAGAGACTAAAGATGAATGTCAGGGAGATGACCTACCCCTTTATGTATAAAGGATCTGTCTCAAGGACAGAAGGAAGTCATTCTATAGGTCTTTGTGATTGATTTATTACCTTGATAATGTAAGTTGTTTCCTTTTTTACAGTCAGGCTGCCCAACTTGTAAACTCATGTTTACAGAATAATGTGTCTTTTTAGACATTATTAGACACAAGAATTTCATAACCAGCAGCAATAGAAGCTTTTGCATCTCTTCCATCACGTGTTTATACTTTAGTAAAGCCTTTGACATGGTTTCCCACGGCATTCTCCTGGACAAACTGGAAGCTCATGGCTTGGATGAGTGCACTGTAGGTAAAAAATTGTCTGGATGGCCAGACCCAGAAAGTGGTGGTGAATGGAATTACATCCAGTTGGTGACCAGTCAAAAGTGGTGTTCCCCAGGGCTCAGTGTTGGGGCCAGTTGGGTTTAACATCTTTATCAATGATCTGGACGAGGAGATGGAGTCCACCATCAGTCAGTTTGCAGATGACACCAAGTTGGTGAGAGTGTTCATCTTTTGGAAGGTAGGAGCGCTCTGCAAAGGGATCTGGACAGACTGGATTGATGGGTTGAGGCCAGTTGTATGAGGTTCAATAAAGCAAAGTTCTGGGTCCTGCACTTGGGTCACAATAACCCCAGGCAATGCTCCACACTTAGGGAAGAGTGGCTGGAAAGCTGTCCAGCAGAAAAGGACCTGGGGGTGCTGGTCAACAGTGGCTGAACATGATGCAGCAGTGTGCCCAGGTGGCCAAGAAGTCCAATGGCATCCTGGCCTGTATCAGCAATAGTGTGGCCAGCATGGCTAGAGCAGTGATTGTCCCCCTGTACTCAACACTGGTGATGCTGCACCTTGAATGAAAAGGACAGAACAGACCAAGAAGCCCTGATAAAGAATTTTGGCTCAGCCAGCTTCAGAAGATAATCACAAGCCAATTTAAGTGCCATGCCAGAACACAGACTAATATTTCTGTTCAGACCTTTGCCAGGAAATAAACTATTTCATTCAAGAGGTTATTGCATTAAGCAGAAATGACTAAGGCCAAGATTCTGAGGTCCAGTTCAATGCTGACTGTCACCTCACTTGACAAGCAGACCTTAAGTAACAAAAAAGGCATTCAAAAAGTGAGCTTTTAATTTTATTTTTAGCTATGCCTTTCCGCTTACCTCTAGATATCTTGTTTCTCATCAGAGTAAGTTAAAGCTTCATGGAGCATAAGATGGAAGAAAGCTAAGCTGCTGTGGTGCATGACTATATTTACTGAGTAGGATCAAATGGATGAGAAACTGGTGATGCTGAACGGGAAATAGGATTCTCTTCTCTGCACAGAGCAATGCCCAAGTGTGGTAGTAAGCAGATTCTATTGAAAAAAAAAAAAAGAAACAAAATACCAAATGTATTCAAAAATACTTTAATCAAGTCGATTTACTTTGACTTCTGCAATCAGAATTATTTGCAAATAGTTGGATGACAACCAGATATTTTTTCACAAGAATGCCATTTCATTGTTCTGCTTAAAAATTTCCGTCATTCAATTAGGGATCTGAAACAATGTCTTGGATAAAAAATGACATGTTCGCTGCAAAGCAAACAAAAAACAAACACAAGCCCAGTGTTTTTTTTCCATTAAATAGCTGTCTTTCTCCAGCTGGCTATCCCAGTATAAATCCTAATGGAAGCAAGGCTCAGCAGTTTCTCTCTCTGTAAACTCAAGGAAAAATGCAGCTGCAAAGTGTAATGCTGATCTGGCCCAGGTACTTCTAAGAGAAGAATAGATCCCTTTTGCAATAAAGACAAAGACTTAAGCAATCAACCACACAACGTGAGTAATGGAGAGTAAAGTGTGCAAAGAAATGATTCACAAATAAGCCATTGGCTGAGAGTTATTAATTTGCTCACTGGATTCTGATGCACACCACATTTTTTAAGACGTCCTAACCAAAAATCATATCCTGTTTGCTGCAGATTTTACCCAGAACTTTAGAGTGCCTAGAAAGAACAGCATTGCTTTGAATTCAGACTTTTTTTAAATGGAAATTGAATTGAAAAACCTTCCTTTGTATGAAACATGAGGCCTTGACCACATTTTTACTGTTACGACTACGGCACTTTCCACAGAAGTAGGGTGTTAACCTCTGAGACATGGCTGTGTTCCAGTTCAGATATTTTTTTCATTGTTCCTGAATTTTCTCTGTAGTTTCAGCTGGATGACGTATTCCTCACTTCCTTTGTGTAATCCTGGTGGCACAGAATGGGAAAGGCTGCTGTGTTTCCCACCGCAGAGATCGCCTGCTGCTGAAATGCAACTAGTGAGGGATATCTGCACAAGGACAACCACATCTGTACTCTTTGATGCATTTAAGAGAAGCTGCATATCCACAAGGCAGAATTTACCCCCAGTTTATTAGCACACTGTTATCCTCCTTAGATAACAGCAGTGCAGAAATGGGGACCTGGGATTGCTCATTGTCCATTCTTCAACCAGAAAACGGCCTATTTTTATGAAACCTCAAAAATGACAGAGAGGACCATGATTAAGTGAGCAAAATGGGCAGTTCTGCCGCATAATAAAGGAAGAAAACCTGTAGGTGGCCCAACCTTATAATATGCAAAACTAAGCATGAATAGTTAAAAAGCAGTACGCTCTCTTGTCCCTTCCCCTCTTTCACATTAAACATTTTGCTTATGCACAAGTAAGAAAATCTTTAACACCCTTTTCTGCCATGGTGACTTGTCAGTAAGTGGTGCCTTTTGGAAGCAAAGACATATTTCTCACATACTGTTATATTTCCCACAGTACTGTTCTAAAGTGGAAGACTGCTTCTCTTTTTTATAGGCAGGAATCTGAGACAGGCCTTTCTTAAAGGTCTCTGAAAGCTCTGGGCTGGCATTTTTCCACTGCACCACAATCTCCTTCTTAACGTGGCTACATATCTGGGCCTGGAATGAGCTTGGTTGATATTTTGGCAGCCTATAACTAAGTAAAGGAAGAAGAAGAACTCAGGGTGCTTTTCTGAGCCTGAGGAGCCATTCAATAAAACAAGGACAAAGTCAGTCTTGACACTGCTAGTGTTTCATAGGAAATCCACCTCATCCCAAGATCTTATTTTTGCAACCTTTTGGGATTTCTTTGCATAGTATAAAGAGACACACAGCCATAATTCCTTGAGGATAATTTCCAGATCTGCTTCAAAGATGTAAGGGGCAATACCTTGGGATCTAAGTGCTTCAAACATTTGCACAACCCGACCTAAAGTTTGTGGCTGAGACCCATCTCTGCTCTGAAGGTTAGAAAGTCATCCCCCTTCCACTGGTGTGATTTTATTTTTAAAAGCAGTTCTCCTGGCAGGCTTCTCCACCGTCACCCGATTACGTAAAGTAAACTATTGACATATGCAGACCAGTTGAGGCCATTTTCTCTGTTAAATTCAAACCTTGTTATAAAAGTGCAGTTTTAACATGTTGTTCTTTCTGAAATATTCCACAATATGTGCTTTCACATTTGGTTATATAACATTACATTCTTTTACAATAATAAAGCCCAGTGTATTTTGGAATTGTTCACAGACTGAGGCAGTTTAGCAAATGGGACATATCCAGATGTGAAAACGTTCTGTGGCTTGGCTAGACATGTTACTAAACCATTTCTCAGACATCCAAATGATGCTCAGGATGAATTTAGATTTCCTTTCTGAAAGGGACCTAGCACTTTCTTAGTATGCACAGGGAAATACATCCTATTTCTGATGCTAGGCTTCTACAGTTGAACACAATTTAACATATATTTAACTTAATGATAATTCAGTAATATGTTAAAACTACTCATGAGCTTCATTTAGGTACTTACATAGCCTGCTAATGGCCTTGATACAGGAGAATACATATTTAAATTATAATGTATTGAATCCAATGTCTTTAAGCTTCAGACTAGGGGCAGAAATGACTGATACTAATGTGTCAAGAAAACTCTGGTTGGTTGGTTTTCATGTGAAGGCAAATTGTTATGATTTTTCCAGATTCACAGCTGGGCACTTAAACATGAGCAACAAGAGGCTCTGCTATTCTAACTGAAAAAAACCAAAGGGTTTTGGGGCTTTTCTGTTTCAAGAAGCTGATGCAGGGATGTGACACAAGCAGGGCTGTTGTACATCAGCCTCTTGGGTGGAGGTGGGCAGCCATGTGCTACAATGAAGCACCTCTTTCCTCTGAAGGCATTTTCATGATTCTGTGGAACAGACAGTGACTCAGGCCAAAGCTGTGGCCTGCAACCCCAAACAGACATTTGAGAGACCCTACATACTTCTGCCAAGGATGTGACATCATTGGCATGAGTCTTGGCACAGGGGATCCCTTGCCTGGATAGCATCCATTGTCTCTTTCTGCATTATCATGTGTTGCCATTGCTGCTGCAGCTACATGATCTGCACATTTCATTGCTATAGCATACTGCTTCACCCTGGCACTGTACTGGTACCAGCACAAATCTAGGCTTATAACCTAACAAGATAGATTTATATATATTGGTCCTGTACTGTCTCTGCACAAGGAGATATTCCATGGACTTCAGGGATTTCATTACAGCCTCTGTGTGCCACTCATTTCTCTGGTCACTGTATCAGCTACCTGACACTTGGTTTATCTATCGCCTGGGAAAGTGAGAGGACTAAAAGTTCTCCAATAAGATCAAATAATATACTTGAGTTGGCTTATTTCAGTCTCAGATTCTGGTCTGAATCAGTCAGGACCTGTCCCATGAACCCAACAGCATTGTTGCTGGTGTGAAACAATGGGTCTATGTCAACAGCGTGCTGGTCTGGCTTTACATCACATTGAAATCAAAGCAGTCATCATGTCATCAGCCTGTAGAAACACAGTGCCGAGTTCATCCACAACAGTTATTTAAATCTGCCTTTTTTTTTTTTTTAATTTTTGAGCTGACTTTGATGGAAAACTCTGGGCTGATTGCCTTTGAGTTTGGTATTTTATGTTGTTTGTTGTTCTTCTTCCTAGTTATTATTGATATCCCATCACTATCCAAATACTTTCTAACCACAGGAATTAGTGCAGCTACAAATTCCTTTTTTTTTTTATTATTTCTTCCCTTTGCTTGTAACTCATGAATATTTATTTGTAGAGGCCAAGTGTCACAAAGTGTTTTCATCGTTTCCCTGCATATAGGCACCATACAGTGATTTATCATGAGACCAAAGACTTTAGATTTATTACCTCACAGCATTTATTGTTTTATTTATCCAGAGAATCCTTTATTTATCAATTCAAAGGATCATGCTGGCACAATTCAGTTTATTGCAACGGTGAGATTCTAATTCAAATGTTGATCTTTGGCTTTCTTTATCAAAGTCACTATTTTCCAAACATGCCTATCTCCAAATACCCTTCATTTGCAGCTGCAAGATATCTGGGCGGGAAATAAGACACAACTCGGTATTGTGTGCCAGGTCTGCTTTATTTGCAGATGTGCCATGTACACAGAACAGGCACCTGTCCTTGCCAGCAGTAAGAGATGTATAAACGCCTGCACTCAGTTTTTTGATCCCAAAATCTTTCCTCTCAAGGAAAAAAATCTGGACATTTCATGCACTTATGTGGTATTTTATAACCCTAGTACTTTAGAGCCAAAGGAAATGTACATGTCCAAGAGAGTTTCTGGATACACAGACAGTATTCTTGGAACTAGGCTTAACTGTAATCATCAAGGAATTCACTTTGTTGCTTTCCTTATGCTAGGATAGCCAATGTGTAATGCAGTGTGAGCCTCCATCCAGAGCAAGAACCTTTCCATTCTTTCTGAAAGTAACAATTTCGTACAGGATAGATTGATGAGCAGCACATTCACACAAAAACATACAGACTTTGGTTCTAAGCAGTTTACCTCTGGAAAACCTCACACTCATATGTCTATTAATCTACCAGGTTTATTCTGGAGACTTACAGTTCTGTTCCAGATCTGCCTCAAGGGCTGAGTCATCTCACCAACGTTAGGCATCTGTAGCATAGATGTCTACAGCTAAACTAGGCATCTGACATGCCTTTCAGAGCCACTGGACAGAAATAAGCATTTGCAGGGACCAAGGTTAGGGGACTTTTTATTCACAACTGGCCTGTGTTAAAGATTTAGCCTGCATGAAATGGATTTTGACCTAAAATCCATTTAATAGATCTTTACTGTCTATAAATGAAGCTTGGATGACTGGTTCAGATATATACATATATGTTAGAGTGATGTCTGATCCCTTCTGTTCAAAGTAAACCTTCGCCCTGATTTGACATCCTCTGTGGATGTGTAGTGGGTTTATATTACATCTAACTAAGGGAGACATTTCAGTCTTCACTACCAAAACCCATTTAACGCTCTTCTCAGCACCATGTACCATACATGATCTTGCTTGTCAGTCAGACCCATACATCGGGTATCAGTTTTGACTTCTTTGAGCTCTTTTGAATTAATTTAAATATAGACGGCCTCAATTGTTTAGGTTCCTCTAGGATAAAGCCTTTCCTATGCATCTCACTGGCAAACACTCTGTGCAAGCTTTAGGTCTCTTTCATGAGCAAGCTGTAGAAACTGTCTAAAATCAAACTACTTAAGAGTATGAAACTCATTGAAAACTTCACTCAGAATATGGACAACTCTTAACTATGCCATTATGTAGAAACCACATACTACACGCACAGCCACATCTGTACTGTTTTACTAACTTCCCCTTCTGTGTTCATCAAACTTCAACTGTATCTCTTCAACTTCACTGAGGTACACAGCTTTTCTGTCCTATTTCTTCCTATCACCCATACTGAAAGAGTGGCTCCTGCTTCTGTCTCATTTTTGACATGTTAAAAAAAAATTATTCCTGTTAATTATCTATCTGGTTCATTGTTCTATTTCAGATTCCTTCTTGAAGCTCTCCTTGGCCCTGATGCCTAGAAAATACTTGGCACTACATGCTGTCTGACTGACTGATGCAGTTGCATTGTTTTGTCCCTCCCCATATAGGTCTGTTGTATTCTGTCTTGGATTTAGGTTCTAAAGCCATTTGTCCATGTGTATACAGTTCTGAGCTCAACTTCTGCTGAACCACTATAGTATGGCAAGTAAATAATAATAATCAGACAGGCAAATTTTGTAAAGTTCAGGGTAAATAACATTTCACAAAAGCTTTCTGGTGGAAATTTCTACTGTCATCTTTCATAAACACTAACACTGTGCTTCCTTTGTTAGAAATTCTTCATTCTTCTGGTTTTGATTTTTTCCTGCTTCCAAGCTGAAAAGCTTCAGATAGGTTCAGAAGCCAACATACTGTTTCAAGCATGAACTTCTTTGGTAAAATTCTTGTATTTTGTTTGTGCCTGTAATATACCATGTTTTCGAATAAAAGATCACCACCTTTTTTGCTCAAGCAAGGAAGAAAACTTCCAAACTCTAGGAGGTTTCTACCATCTGCTGCTCAAACAGAAAGGGCTACACTTGGAGTGGACATTGTTGAGACAAGATTTATTGGTAGTCTTTTCTTGGGTCAGATGGTATAGCTTGAAAAATAAGACAATTTTCCAAAATACAAGCCCTTTGTATGTCCCAAACATGTCCACAACTTAATGTACATAAAATGTTTGCCATGCCATCTCACGCCATAGAAACACGAAGCAGATAAAACACAGCAGGAAAGGTGTAATATACAGACAAGCCCTGAGATACCACCTCATTTGGTCTAGAAAGAGCACAATTGATGATACATCAATAACATATGGATTATTTTTTCCAAAGGATACCATTCTACTTAAGTAGATAAAGTTTTTGAAAACAGGTATTTAAACACTTCCTAGGGAATTACTTCAGAACAGAAAGAAAAGCTCCACTGGTTCTGTGAGACAAGTGCGATCCTAGCCTGGAACCCACACAGAGCAGCTACGGCTCTGATCACAGACTCGGGAGATAAATATCCTCCTTTGAAAATTTCCTTCTAGACCTCCTATCCTTCCTCAAACAACCCTCACCTTTGAAACTAGGGTGTCTTTACAGAGATGCAGTTTCTGCAGGTCTTCTGTTTTGTGTGGTGTCTCATTTCTGTGCTATCTCCAGTGAAATCTAGGTGAGGTGTAACAGGTGGAAGAATTAAACTGCTGTATGCCAGTAATTAATAATGCCAGTATCTCTGAGATGCAAGGTTTAGGTATTCAATGAACTTGTTTTTCCCAAATGTCTGAAAGTTGAGCACTGCCAGGAGGCAAAACTAGTCACTTGGGGAGCCAGCTCAGGTGCCTGTTACCATTAAACATCCATCTATGTCTTGTTAGAGCATTTGGCCACACAGTCTGTGGCTGAATGGAGCTGCTCAGAAATGGATACAGATGGCTATAGGTGCTTCATCAGCATAGAAATCCATTCAAAGCTCTGTCTCAGTGAAATCAGTCAGCATTTCTTCTGAACTCTGCCAAGCTTTCTGAGGCACCTCAACAGCTTTGCCTTATCTTGTGTGTCCTGTTCCTCTGGATAACTGTTTTCTGCTCTATGCTAAACATGCCTTATGTGTTGGGAAATGCTGTTGCTCTGGCATGGTGCCTGAAGGCTCTTGCAGATGGGCAGGAATGTTTTATTCTGATAAAGAAAGGGCTGCAGATGGAAGAATATCAATTCTCAAGAAAAAGGGAGGAGAATATCTGCTGGAATGGGAATAACCCTCCTTTTCTCACTGACAAGAGATGTGTTTAACAGTGCTCGGCACCAGCTCTACCCATTATTTAGTCTATGAGGAGGACCTAACCTTCAGCTTGGTGATTTATCATCCACATGAGTAACTTTTAAAAGAAACAGTGAATTTATCTGATGTTAGTCACTTGATTGCAGCCATTGCTGCTGCTTCAAATCTGTTGATCCTGACATTTTGCCAACATCTGTGCACAACTTTCTCTATTACAGCTCCAGTACTGTCACTTTCCTTCTTTCCATGAATGTGATTTGATGCAGTGCCTGTGTAGCACTGTGAAATCTGTCACCTTTATGTAACACAGTGGTGTTCCAAAAAGCAAATCTTTTGCAATTCCCACTTGAAAATTTCAGGCTTTATTTAATAGGATCCACCCAACAGGGGCCTATTCACATTAGGTATGAATGTGATCTGAGAGGAACTGTAATATTAAGCCTTGAGCTAACCTTTTCTTTTTTTTCTTTTACAATTGTAAGGCTAATAGTATTGGATTGCATTGCATCCTTTTACTACACTCATAGCAAGGCACACAGGATCAAAATCAGACCATCCTAAAGCAAATATCTAAAACAGAGTGGATGGATGGTGCTGCCTCCTCCACTGATTGCAAGGGGATTAGCTGAGATAAAGGCATCTCTGCTATGGACATGGGGCACCAGCAGCAATGAAGCCCATCAAAATTATCTGAAAATATCTGAAAGTACTCAATTAACTGTGTTCCAGCACCAAGTACATATGATGACAGCTGTTATAGGGCAATTGCCTCTTTGTACTGCCAATGAATATAGTTTGCTCAAGCAGCCTGAGCAGTCAAGCAGATGGAACAAGATTCCCAGTGGTTCTAGATGTGCAATATTTGTTTCTTTCTTCATCCCTGAAAACCTAAGGAATATGGGTACTAGTTGTTCAACTAGAGCATGTATGTTCAGATTACATCTTTATTTACATCATCACATGCTATTTTGACCCACAGAACAGGGTACAGGATGATTTCACAGGAAGAAGGAATTAGAACAACCTTCTGTCTGGCATATGCTTAGCTTTTTAACCTATATAAACGATGTTTTGCACAGGATATATGGGAAATGTAATGGTAAGTTGCCTGAGAATCCTGTTCATGGTGCAGTTAGGGAATGAGTGGAATGGTAAAGGATGCGAAGACAGTGCAAAGAAATAAGGTTATTTTTTAGGATCAGATTCCTTCTCAAAACATGCTTGAAAAAGGCAGAGAACAGGAGAAAAAAAATAGGTTATCCGCAGAGAATAAGGAAGGAAGTTACAAGAATGTAGAATAAATGGTAGCATGGCTCAAAAGGTGTGTATACTTACTGTAGAGCTTTGAAAGAGTTTAACATTCAATGAGATACCAATAAAGCTATATAGTACTCTTGTGAATGCTCATCCAGTGTTTTAGTGTTGAGAGGACAGGTGAGTTAAAGTTTACCTTATGCCTGGAAACTTCAACACTGGTCTCTGAAAAGGAGCATAAGCAGTTATGTGCTTCATTTAACCTTTCACTGCTTTCTAAATTGTAGAATAGGCACTGTCAGCCCCGTGACTGCTCTAGTAGCAGGGCCTGGCTGGACACAGATCAAGCTTCTCTAGCTCACACTTTCCTCCTGAATGTCTATATCATGCAGACGAGCACCATGTAGAACATCTTCTAGTATGTGCTGATTCATACTTGCAAATCCAGGCAAGTAGAGATGTTTCTGGTCTTATCCACTGTAGCTTTTCTGGAGCAGATGCATGCAGAAAGCAGAAAAATGCATTCCATATGAAATGCATATCAGTAGAAGAGATAATAGGTTTAAATTCAAACTGTAATGTTTCAAGTTCTTTCCAAAAACCTATGTTGGCCTTGGCAATGGTAAGTCTGGGTAGCCTTGGAATGCATGTACATGCTTAATTTTTCATAGAAACATCTTTAAGTATTGATCAAAGTGATACATATATTGTGGCTGTAAGTGTTCTACCCAGTAGTATGGAAAGTTAGAAAACATTTATTTTGCCTAGCTGTAAGTGTTCCCCATTTCTCATCCTCCCAGCTGAGAACTGATAGTCCCTAGTAGTTAGTACAGCAATATGAATTCAGTGTCATCTCCAGACCATTTCTATGTAAGAATGAGAGGAAAAGATCTTCAAAGGGCTGAAAGTCTGGAATTTTTCTGCCATGGAGTCCTCCAAGTGCTTACCGTACCAAAATGCCTCCTTTACCTTGCAGCTATCTCCTGGTATATGTTCCAGGATAAGTATATGACAAGTACATATGGGACACCACTCTTGAGTCCTGTAAGTCCCCTTTTATCTCCCCGCCCTGAGCTTCCTGGGCTCTCTTCTCTCAGTCCCAGGCACATACCTTACTGTCTTCAGCTCCACAGGCCAACAGTCCGTCTGCCAGACAGTCTATAGACAGATGTTCTCTGCCAGAGCCAGCTGCTGGTGGAAGAAGTGGCCACCTGCTGCTTGTGTGATCATGTCTCCCCATCAAGGTGGCTATTCTTTCTTTATTTTTTTTAAAATACCAACTCTGTGGGTTTCTTCTGGTGAAGCAGTGGGAATGCTTCCTAACTCATTTGAGTGAAAAAGAGACAACTTGGCTAAAAAAGTTTAAATAATTCGTTTTCACAATCTAGGTCACTTTGTCAGAGATGGGTTTGGAAGAGCTTACATGAACAACTCAGCTGACAGGAATACACGGAATACACTTTTTCCAGTGTCACAGCTGAATCTAAAGGAAGGTATCAGCCCACCCACTGAAACTACAGGCTACCCAGAAAGAACTGATGTACACAGCTAGTAGTGAAACCACGCTTTGGTGTCTAGGATACCGCTTAAGCCACAATTCAAAATGGAATGACACACTAGAAAGGTGATAAAAATATGACAGACACTTACACATCTTTAGAAAAGGAAATTTGTGTCTCACCCTTATATTATAGTACTCTGAATTCATCAATAAAAAGTATGAGACAGAAAGTTGGACCTGAATGAGCCTTTGAATAAGAAATAGCTAAGCTATCCAAGAGAAGTAAAATACCCTCACAGGCCAGATGAGAGAAATCAGTAATTACTCCACCCATGTTCATCACAGCCAAGAGTTAACACTGAGTAGCCAAAGGTTTGGAGTAGAAGTTGCAGTTCTCAGCACGGCCTTGTTGTGCTGCCAAATGGCAGACAACATCCCAGTCCTGGCAGCTTGCTGTCCTACTATAGCATTTTCCTGTAATAATGTGTTATACAGACCTGGCAGTGATGGTGGGGACAGTGTCACCTATTCAGTCACAAATGCCAGAAGCAATACTGTCCCCAGATCTGTTCTGAGGAGACGGATGAAATGAGAGAATAAATGCTCTTTCTACTTGCCATGATTATTGCAGAGAAAGAGCATCATAAAACACGCACCAATAAAATATTGTCTACCCAAACTAAATTCTTGTTTATATAAAAAGAAAAACAACTTGTATAATTACCTGAAAAATTGCTGTCTGGGGCAACTCATATTATATTCCTTGTTTGTGGCTATATTTATGAATGTTCATTTTTGAGCTGGAAAGAGGTGAGAAGCAGGGAGGCAAAACCTGCAGACTATGCAATATTATTTAAGGAAGCAGAGACCTGGAGACAGAGCAAAGAGTTTCTGAAGGAATATTCTGGAATAATGCACTCAGCTTGGCCACTGTGTCTAATAAAGGATATAGCTGAAAGAAAAAGGTTGAGAGATGGGAAGTGAAACACATAAGAATGGAAAACCATGGGTATTAAAGGAAAAATGTTGAAACAATTTCAGAAGCAGGACAACGAGGGGAGACCATGATGAATTGCATGAAATGAAGACTTAAAAGAAGCACATTGGGATTCTTCCGTTCATGTGCTTTTCACAAAAAGCCATTCACTGAAACAGAATAGCAGTGAGCATGAAAGGAAGGAGGGAAATGCTATTTCAAACACTCTACAACCCCCATTGACTTACAAGGCATTAGGGTGAGAGATTAGATGGGCTGAAGAAAGTATTTTCTGATTTTTTCATGAGTATTTTCTGTATATTCTCAGGAAAAACGGAAACACCCTCATTTAAAAGAATAGAGATGAAACTGTGCTATGGAAGAGATATAAACCCTAAATTCCATTGCATGAATGTAGCCAAACTGTAAGTGATACTGTGGGAGAGAAACAGCGAAACATAAGTATTCATCCACCTGGTTTTATAGAATCTGGCTGTTGCCACGGGTCGGATGCTTGGCTAAATAGAAAAAAAATTCCCATCCAATATGATACTTTCTATGTGTGAACCAACACTTTGGTGGGCATCATGATTAAAGATGATGTCAGAAAACTTTAGACATCTGTACCTTGTTTACTTTTGAGTGTCAACAGCACGAGCTGCTTGATCTTGATACAGTGTTTGTAATTTTTTCGTAGAAGACCTTCAGATCCTCCGTCTCACTACAGTGACAGATGAAGTGTCTTGTGCTACAAGTATTACATGGGAAAATGTATATAAATAAAGCCCTTGTTCTTTAGATTTTCCTAAACAATATGCTCTCGATATGAAGAGGTTTCTACTGAAGGCAGAATTTGCTGGAGGGTTTTGATTTTCTCCTTCTAGTCTTTTCTCTTTCAAATTCAGCACAATGTTAAACTCTCTGAGAGAACTGTGGCATGTACTTTCAGCTGAGAAGGTGCAGAAATCCTGTGTGTATAATAACTGTGTGTGTATATATGCATTTAAAGTTAGCCATGTCTGTGATTGCTGTGAAATTGTAAAGCCAAATACAACCTGGCATTAGCACTGTGTGCACTTCTTCAACTCAACAAGGTAAACTGTGTTTTGATTGTTTGTGGCAAGTGGCTGTATTTAAAAATAAAGCCATGCCAGTAATTCCTGGGATTATATTAGAAAACAGAGATATGTGAACTACTTTCTTTACTTAACAGCTTCTGAGGCTTCTCCTTCTGGAGGATGTGTCACCAGCTTTTGGTAAGGAATTTATCACTTTACAAATTGCCATGAATCAGAACTACAGTGAATATGAAATGAACATGCCCAAGGGGAAGACAGATGATCATAACTAGCAGCCTGACGGCCAGTGCCTGTTCAGCTGCTGTGGGAATCTGTGTATGAACATGACTATCATGAAAACATTACATATTCTTTTACTGTGAAATGACATTCCCTGGGTAAAACAAAACAAAAGCTAGATTAGCTGATCACCATTGTAACAAGCCTTAAATCAAAACAAAGCAGTCTTTTCCAGTATTTAAACATCTCATTGTCGAGACAAGAGTAAAACAATGCTGTTCCAAAGAAGCCTATACATCATCCTGATGTGCAGCAGCTGAAGATTTAATCAAGGTTGCTAACTGGGACTTTCTCCTTAAACCTCTGGCCTCCTGTTCAGTACTTTACTGGCTATATTCCAGTTGGTACCTTCAGGGACCTTAAAAATATGCTGATCTCCAGCTTTCTTTGTAGTCTGGAGTCCAAGATGTAGGGAGGGCTCATCCAATGACAATTTGAAAATGCACGCCTAATAATACATCTTCCATGTGTCTGTACTATTTTGAAACTTGACTTTATATATAAGAAGGTCAGCTTTGGGTTTGTTTCAGGTCTACAGATGAACTGTGAGGATGGCACTGAATTGTGGCGTTTTGCTATGAGGTCAGAGAAACTTTGTGCTGTGACTCACAGTCACGGGCAGATTAAAAATGGCTGTAAGGGCTGACACCTATAATATGAACACAGATTTCAATGTCCTCTATTGTGTTGACACTGGAACTTGTCCAGTCCCTTGATGGGTTCTGGGCACCAAAGTGGTAGGAAACTCTTGGAGGAAATAAGTGAAAGTTTTCAGCAGATTTATTGCCTTGGAGCGTGTCCCCGAGGCCGAGAGCTGGCACTAAGAACAAGATGGGATGATATGGCCAGGGATTAATCAGGCTGCCTTAAACTGTCACCAAATTGTGACCAGAGATGGACAGCCACTGTGGTTTCAGCCCAATGGCTGTGGATGGAGATCCACTGCTATGCTCAGCTGTGTTATCTGCTGGTCTCCAGCCTCCTCCTCCCACCAAACAGTGTTGCTGCCTGACATCTGCTCATAAAGCTGCCCTGTTGGGCCACGGTGAGCCAGGACACTCCTCATTAAAGGAATTAGGCAAACCAAACTATTTGGGACTGAAATGGGCTGGGAGACAGGTCTGCCAGCAAACAGGGTACAGTCACCTCCAGAGGAAGAATATGGCAAGAGGTTTGACGGGCTGGGCACACAGGATACTGGCAGAAAGCACTCCTGTGGTCACAGTTGTTTACAATAGGCATGATGGTTTCTACCCTTACAGAGATGGCATGTTTCATATTTGAAAACCAAAAAAATCTAAAAAAAACCACAACAAAATAAAACACAGACACATACACACACACAAAGCCAACAAAAAAAAAGCAAACAAAAAAAACCAATCCAAAAACCAAATCAGAGACAGACTTGTGGGTGGCTTGATAACAACATATATTCTTACAGGGAAGAAATACCGGGTCTCCCTAATTTAGTGAAAAGAGACATATTAAGAAGTGACGGTAAGAGCTGGAGCCAGGCAAATTTCACAAGAGGAATAAGGCACAATTGTTCAACTGTGAGAGTGATTAACCGGTGGAACAGACTACCATGGGAAGCAGTAGTTTTTCCATTTCTTCAGGTCTTCAGCTCAGGACTGGACGTCTTTGTGGAAAATACTTTTAATAAACATGAGATTTTGGGCTCAACACTAACTAATTCAGTAAAATTCAGCTGTGCTTATTAAACAGGAGGTCAAGGTGGATGATATAATACCCTTTCTACTCTTAAAAATCAATGCAGTGTAAGTGAAACTTCACTATGGAACTGGTTAGCACATTCCTATCCTTTCCTTGTCAGTGGCAATGTTTTGGCTGGAATATCGCAGCTCCTGGTGTCCAGGACAGCATCTTACTCCTGCTTAACCCTCCTCTGAGGTCAGCCTGTCTCTGTCTGGACCCCTTTAGCTACAATTATCTCCAATTGAATGTTCTTTGTGTCTAATTCACATTGTGTTATATAAAAGCAGAACTACAAATTATGGGAAAAGAAGTATGCTTTAGTGCCAAGTGAAAGGTAAATAGAAAGAAGCCAATTTAGTTAGATACAACAGATGCTACATGAGAATGAAGGCTGAGTAACAAGCTTTTCATACAGTCTTAAATCTGCAATTTTCTCAGCAACTTGTCTCAAAAGCATTCTGAGTCCTCAAAAACCTGGTGAGTTTTTTACTCCTGAAAATAATAAAGACACCCTGAAAAGAGCACTTTTCCTCAACTGGGTCCAAAGTCCACTAGTGGGGAAATCATCATTATTACTTGCTTCAGACTTATATAAGTGAAAAAAAGTGAATTTTTCATAGCTAGCCAGAAATGAGTGAAGATGATCCTGCTGTCTATATCTCAGTTAAATGTATGGCAATATTGCAAGTATACAGATATCTTTATTTTATTGCAATTAACCAAATTTATTTTCTGTGGCTGTCTTTTGATAATAATCCTGAAGGAAGTGGGCTAAAGGGTGCTCCTGCTCATAATTGGATCTGATGATTTCTGCCAAATACAGTCAAGCAACAGACAACAAACAACAAACAGTTAAAAGCTGTAAGCATTTCTGGTACCCTCTGGAGTGTAATTTCCATCCATTTAACATCTTTAGGTGCAGTTAAGGTGTTAAGACTTGATCCCTAGCCAGCAGTGTGGGTAATGTGCATCCCAATGACAAATGAAAGATATCAGGTGGGAGAGGAGTAGATGCAAAGTGCCTAGTGCTCAGCCTGAAATTCAGCACGCAGCCGTGCAGCTGCTCTGCATGCGCAAAGCTGATGTCTCTGTGCCACCCACATATTTACATGAAACCATGATTAGGAATGGTCTGAGTGCGCACTCAGACTGTCCATGCACTCAGCTACGCAGTTCAAAAGCAAGCCTTCAGTCAGAGCATGAACCATCATCATTGTTTTACAGTATTACAACAGTTTTTCACCCATGAAAGGGTCACAGCAAATAGCCAAGCACAAGCCTTAGTACACAGAAAGGACCTTGAATGCACTGGTTTTCAGTCATTTCTTTTCTACCAGTCAACATTATAAACCATTTCCCAGCAACAGGCCAACATATACACTGTGGGAGCATTAACTCTTCAGTTGCTCAAGGGTTATCAGAAGTATGTAGCTAGCCTGAGCTCAAATCTTACTTTGGCACTAAGGGTGAAGGAAATAGGCCAACAAGACTTTCCTCTGATTCTGCTGCTATGTAATCTGTTGGACTATTTTACTGCCTACTAATCCCTGTTAATTCTGTGCTTCCTTCTTGTCTGCTCTGCATCTGGAACTCGATATACATGTCCGTATAGAAGGGAACTTGAGAAGCTATTTGCCTTGTTGGCCTTATAAAGGATCACTTATGACTAAAATATTCCTGACTGACATTTGTCTCACCTTAAAGCCTCCATATATCATCCTCCACAACAATCTATTCCTATTATCTATTAATATATTTTCCCTATGCATGTAGTGAATCTTCTTCATTGTAATTAAAGCCTGTTGTTTCTTCTCCTGTAGAAAAGCATTTATTTCTTTGATGACCCTTCTTTTTTTTTTCATGTCTGTTATCATGTATCTTCGCTGTTCTCTGTTGTTCAGAGTAAGAAGTTCCAGTCTGTTACATTTTTCCTTTGCAGGCAAGGGTTTCAAACCCCTCTCATTCCTGCTGGTTCTTCCCTGGGCGCTCTCCAGCCGAGCCAAATTATGCCTGTAGTGTAGTGCCTGGAACTGGATACACAGATGAGACATTATTCAAGCTTTTATCTGTTATAATCCCCTCAGCCTCCTTCCTGAGGCCTGGTCTTTACTTCTATGTTCTCTGTCCCATGCTTGTGCAGTTGAAAGTTTCTGCCGAAGTGCAGTACCTCGATTTTACCTCCATTAAAAAGCTATCTTCAGACCCTTTTAGAAGCATGTTAACAGCTATTGGAATTCTAATCCTATACCATAGGTATTTTCAGTCCCTCCCACCTCTTTGCCGTTTCCATGTGGAATGCACCCATTTTCCATTCCAGCAGCTAAACTGTTATTGAGTGGATTGAAAAAGACTTAATGAGGGAGAGTTCCACTTGGTAATGCTATTACACTAATAAAGGATGGCAGCAAGGAACAGTACAATGCAATTGTGACAGCCCTGTTGCTAGTCTGGTAATACCCAACACAGAGACAGACCAAGTTTTTCTTCTCAAACCTTTTAAGGTCTTCAAGTGGACAAGTGGTGCAAACCCATCTTGGGCCATAGTTTAACCTGCTATTTTTCAAAGCAGCAGCAGTTTATGTCTTCAGTTCCCTGTGTTCCCTTTGGCACTTTGTGCCCCAGCATAGCCTCTTCTGTCAGGCCAATACAACTATTCATGTGGCCAAATGATAAACCAGGTTGGGGGAAAATTAAAACAGCACAAAGTGAAGCATAGCTCATGGATAAATGCCTGCTCTGAATCAGGTGACTGTGTCCACACAGGAAGGGGAAAGGAAGCTGGAAGTGTATGCTCACAGTGCGTTTAAGAAAAATTCAACCTTTGCTTCTTGAAGAAATTGCCCATGCACCTCTCTGCTCTTGTTTTCTCTCTGATGCTGGCTGTAGTGCTTAAAACTACACTGCTCTTTTTGGCTTGGTTAATTTTCACTCTGGTTGGATCCCTGACCTGTCTGACTACAAAACAGGTATTGGACATAGGAGAGAGGTCCCTGAAAATGTAGTTTAATGACTGGCTTTCATCAAGTTAAATGATGTTTTGGCCCAGAAACATTTCCTTTACTGTGCCTTCCACTGCTCAGTGTGAGGCTGTGTGACTGATAAAAGGACAAGGCAAGTACCAGCAGAGTGTCCTGGGGCTGTTGCATCAGTACCTCAGGTGGTTTCTCTATTACTAAGGGCCTTCCATCTGCAACTCCAAACCTGCCTTCCACCCCCAGCTCTGTGTCCTCTCACCTTGGCTGTCTTGGCAATGTTTCTCAGAGCTCCTGGGGCAGTATTTTTCCCTTCTTGTTCTCATGCTGTTGTTCTCATGCTGTCATTCTCATGACCTTGCACCTGCAAACCCCTGATAGTGTTCTCAGCAGGTTCCCATGCGAAGTGATTGCTGCCAGTGTGAGAATCATGCCTTCTTCCCCCCTTTTCCTATGCTTTTGCTTTTGGTTTACGTTTCAGCCGGCACAAAGTTTAACAAACACTCAGTGTACAACACCCACAACATAAATGGTTGCAACTGATAGCATTTTTGTGTGTCCCAACAAACTCTGTATCCTTGATATGGAAAAAACACTAGGTGGGCACCAGGAGAGGATGCATTCTAAAACCACTCCTCACTTTTTTCTTATCTGCTTACTTAGAAGAGCTCTCCCTTTCTTTTCTCGTCCTCAATCTCTCTCTCTAGCTTATTTTCAATCTTAGATTCAACATACATCCTCAGCTATGGGTCCCACTAATAAATCTTTGTGCATTTAAACTTGTCTGCACACCCTGTGTGGGTTAAGGGAAAGGCATGGAAGGCAGGAATCCCCCCAAAAGCCCCCTTGTTTTAGCAAAACCACAGCCCTTAACTAGTTCTGCAGCATCATGCAGGAAGCGTGCAGCTCCATGCAGTTTAAATGAATGGGTTTAACTGGTGGGTTTGCTATCAAGTGTGATGGAGCAGAGGGAACACATGGCTGAGGCAGGAGGGAGAGCAACAGTGGAATGGCAGCTGGACTGGACTGGAATAGAGTGAAATAATACTCTAAGTGGGAAGAAAAAGAAATTAATACCCAAGACTTTCCTCTTTATAAAGAGATAACAAGTTTACATGAACTGGTTGTGACCAGAGGAATGGTTCCAGCACTGAAAGCTGCCTGTCAACACAGAGACAAGCAGATCCTGGGCAGCAGGGTTCTTGGGAAAAGAAGGAGCAAGAGCAAAGTGATGAGGTGATAGGACACAGGAGCTGTTGCAGCAGCTGCTAGTGTGGACTGTCGCCCTCTTAGCACCGCTGGCAAATCTGCCTGCACCCTGTTATGAGGTTTCACAGTTACTTTGGAGTTTTTCTAGTACAACTACTGAAAAATGAAACTGAAATATGAGCTGAGAGAATAACCCATTTATTTAAATATAGATTTAGCTTAGGAGTTGGATCGTTGTTGCCAGCAAACAATTCCTGCACCATGCAGCTAAAGAAAACCTGAATTACAATGCATAACTATGTCTCTAAGGCATTTCTAAATCATCCCATTTTGTTTCAGCTAATCATTGCACTTATGTTTTAGCCCTGTGAGTAGCTTCTGAAGATGATGTCAACAAAGCCATCATGGCTGTGTGTGTTTCAGTGGAAAATATTTTGGGCTACGCGTTGTGCATGGCTATTTCAATAGAAAAATATTTAAGGGAAAGACAGGGTCTGAGTCTGTACTATCTACCAAACGGACTGGCTCTGTAACAGGGTGGTTTATCTAAGGAAATTCCCTGGTGTTGAGGAGAGAGTCAGGCCAAGAGCTGCCTGCCAAAGGGGTGCCAACTGGTAATGGAAGCATGGGGCTTCCTTGGATGCTTCTACCTGTTGCATCTTTCGAAAGCTGAATGCAAATATTTGTGGGGATCATCCTTGAAGTGCTTTTTGGGATGATGTGGAGAAAATTCAAGGGAGGTAGTTGCACATACTCCTGCTCACTATGCAGATGGCAAGTGAAATACAGATTATGTGAACGTTAGTTTCTTATCCTAGCCTTTTCAATTCTTTGATGTTATGGTGATTTACTACTTTAATAATTCATGATTCTACAGATTAGTTCTGAGATGGCCAAAATGCTGGACAGTAGTCCTTAGCATTTTGGACATTTTTAACTGCTTCTGATAGAAGCCACACCAGCAACAAAACTCCTGTTGATGGCAGAGGCTGCATCACAGAATCATTATTGTACTTTGTCACTGAGCCAGTGTGGGGCTGCAGATCCCATTTATTTCCATAAACTGAACTCTAAATTCCCTTTGCAAATATGCTTCATATACTGGAATGTACCTGTCTGGTACAGTGAGAACTCCTTCATATACAGAACAAGCTATTCTGGAGGAAAGGTCACTTCAAACTAGACTAAAGACTCTGTTCACATGAGCCATATGTCCATGAGGATTTATTTGGTGACAGTACTGGTTTTAGTAATTCTAGCTTTTTTTCCTGCCAGCTCCCTCTCTTCCCACCAATTGTTCTTGTGCCGCTCCCTACACTGTGCCAGCAGAACTGTTTGTGTACTACTTCGTGAACACACAAGGGAACTGATCTAATACAACTAGGCAGAAAGGAGATGTGCTGTTTGTTTTCTTCTGCCTGTTCACTTGGCTTGTGTGATTCATTACATAGCTACATAAATCACTCTTTGTCAGAGAAGGGCAGGTGGAAGGAGAAAAAATCAGGTGGATGGGGTGGGATGGGATTGCCCAAGCCACGCTGTTGCTGACCATAAAGCCACAGACTGAGATGATACTTTACTGACACTGCATGGTGCTGCCCCTCTGCCATCATGGCAGCAGAGCTGTTAGAATAGCACAGAGAGTTCTACACCTTAGGTTGAACTCTTTCACCCTTGAAGATAAACCATGAAGTGGCATACAGGGAAATTTCAGGAGATTGCTGACCTGTAGCTCACCACTACTGTAATGAGATCTCATTTCTCAGCCATCTTTCATTCCTGGCTGCAGCTTCCTTTCTGATGGTCATCAGAGAGTTTGCATTAGTCTGGTTTTGCCCATTAGCTGAAGAGATGGGATCGAGTTACTTTGTGCTTGATCAATTTTCTTCTGGTTTAGTGAGCTGAACTGGTTCATTGGCACCTTTTGAAAAGCAGAGCTCATGGAAGTGCAGTGGTGGAAAACCAGAATTAGGAACATGAAGAAGGTTTGGAAAGGGAGGTGGGTGAAATATCCTTCCTTCAGTACTGCTGAGCTGCAATATCAACTCAGCTGTCTCATCTTCTGATTCAGATACATCTTCCATTTTCTTATGCAGGTTGTTAGCTCTAGCAGATGGATAAAACAGATAAGTTTTATCCATATCATATTGAACTTTTGCAGCAAGATTTAAATGTGTGAGCTGCTCCTTGCTTTCAGAGCGTGAATCAGCTAAAGGTTTCACCAATTAATCTTTTAAAAGTGAGAGGGGGAAAAGGCTGCAGCCTTTTCTGGCTGTTGCACTCCCATTACACAAAAGGGATGCTACGGGTTTCTGTGTCGATACTTTTTCATTGGTTTCTAATGTTGCTGTTTTTGTAAGGCAAAAAACTATGTTAGCTGTCAGACTTACAAACTGAAACGGTGTTCTGAAAATCCAGCCATGTTTTCAGAATGTTAATAAAAATACCAGTAAAACAGCCTCTGTAATTGGGGATGAACTGACAGGGCAGCTGACAATACATGGAGCAGAACAGAAACAACCTCAGTTGCCATGGTTGTGTTTTCCCATTGAGTTAATAGAATTAAAAAAATTACTTTTTTTTCAGTTAAATCAGTATTTATGACTTATACACACAGAGAAAACAGTAACAATAAGAATAGTTTTTATAGAGAAGCTGCTGTTATCATGTCATTTAAGTGCAGGGCCATCGCTGCACATAGGTAAAATAACTGTTACTTAAGGCAGCGTAATATCAGGGGGAGCACAAAGGCCAGGGCCCCACTGTAAACGCAGCTCTAAAAACTCAGTTGCTTCACTGAGTAACAGGAGAGGTTTGGAGGCAACATGTAGCGCCTGGGGAGAATACCTCTCCATGTTCCCTGTGGCAGTAAGAACAAGCAGCTTGTTTTCCAGGGCTCTGCTCTTTTATGTCTGCCCATTAGCTCTGTATTCCATGTATCCTCCTTTCTCAGGACAGCACAGCCCCTCATCCTTAAGATGGCAAAATTCAGTGCTGCCCACACAGTTAAGAAACCCCAAGCTAATTCTAAGACTCTCCAGACAATCACTATCTCTTACACTTTCTTACATATCCTCTACTGCCTGATCTTGGAGATAAAAGTACTGGGCTACCTGGACCAGCTGATTGCCAAAATCACCCCCAGATGAAGACAGGAGGGTTGAGGTCCTTCTGTTTTATGTAAACTACTTGAAGCATATCAAGGAAGAAAGATGGCAGGATGTCTTGCTGGACTTCCTACAAACAAGAGTGAGCTGGTCAAAGGTGTGAAGGTGTAGTCTTGTCTGCAGCTAACACAAGACTCTATAGCTGAAAATCTTGAGAGAAACGAGCAAGGCAAGTACTAGAATCACAACCCTGTACTTCAGGAAAGCAGGTTTTGGCCTACTTGGGAATCTTCTTGGTAGGATCCAATGGGAGACTGACCTTGAGGGCATGAGGACCAGTGCAGCTAGTTGATCTTCAAGGAGAACATTCAAGGAAAAAAAGAGCAGCCTCTTCCGATGTGCAGAAGACCAAGCAAGTATGGCAGGAGGCCAGCATGGATGTACAAAGCACTCCCAGCTGAGCTGCAACAGAAAAAGGAAATGTATGAAAAGTGGAAGCACAGATGGCCTGCCCAGGAGGAGCACAGAAACATGGAACATACAGGGCTGGTGTCAGGAAAGTCAAAGGGAGATGAAACCAGATGGGTAGGTGAAGGTTAACAGGAAAGGCTTCCGTAGGTACACTGTCAGCAAAAGGAAGGCTGAGAAAAATACAGGTCCAGGCAGGCACAGTGACAAATGACATGGAAAAGGCTGAGGTACACAAAGCTTTTTTTTGTCATGGTTTTCACTGATATGGTCTGCCCTCAGTTTTCCCAGTTCCCCAAGGCTAGTAGCAGTCCACGGGAGTGAAGCAGTCCCCAGCACAGGAGTAAGGGAGTACTGAAGCCAACTGGCCATACCCAAGCCCACAAGACCAGATGGTGTGCAATGAAGGCTGCTGGAGGAGACGGCCAATGTCATTGTGAGGTTCTATTATTGAAATGTTATGGGAATCTGGGGAGGTTTCTGGTTACTGGAGATGTAACATTAGAGGTTACACCTGTCTTCCAGGGGGTAAGAAGAAAGATGTAGGGAATGACAACTAGTTTATGTAACCTCAGTACCTAGAAGGTGATGGAGCAAATCCTCCTGGAAGCCAGGTCCAAGGACATGAAGGATAAGAAGGTAATTGCTAGCATGTATTAACCAGGTCAAATAGATTGATTTCTACAATGTGATGACTGTATATGTGGACAAAAAGGGAGCTGTAGATGCTCTAAAGGTTTTTCAAAGCTTTTGATATGTCTTTCTATATTATTGCTACAGTCAACTTGCTGTCATATGACTGAATAAGTGGACTATAAGGCAGATGGAAAGTTGGCTTGGCCATTGTTTCAAAGAGTGATCAGTGGTACAAAGTCACCCTGGCTGCAGGTTACTAGTGGCATCCCTCAGGGATTGGTGCTGAGGCCAGTACTATTTAATGTCTATTGCTGATGACCTGGATGATGCAATGGGGGCAATCACAGCAAATCTAAAGACAATCCTATACTGAGGGTGTATGATTGATACGCTGGAGGTCAGGACTTCTATGCAGTGTCCTAGGCAGGTTGGAGGAATGGAATTACAGGAACTTCATGCAGTTCAACAAAGGCAAATGCAAAGTCCTGCACTAGAAAATAGCCTTATGCAACAGCAAAGGTCAGGTGTCAACAAAGGAGCTTAGAGTGAAAAGACTTGGAGGTCCTGGTATACAACAAGTGGAACCTGAGTCAGGAGAGTGTCCTTGAGGCAAAGAAGGTAAACCACACACAAGGCTCTTATTAGCAAGAGTTATTAGCCAGTAAGTAAAGGGAAGCGGTTCTTCCCCTGTCTGACACTTGTGAGACCACATCTTACAAGAGTCCAGGTTTGAGCTCCCCAGTAAAAGAAATACTGTGATATGCTGGATTGAGCCCAGTAGAGGGCCACCATGCTGATCAGGGGACTGGAACTCATGATGTGTGAAGACACCCTGAAAGAACTGAGTCTGTTTGGCCTTCAGAAAAAGCTAAGGAGGGAGCTTATTGCCGTCTACACCTCCCTAATGGAAGAATGAAAAGAACACAGACACACAGGGAAAGGATGAGGGGCAAAGGACACAAATTGAAACATGTGAATTTCTGACTACTTACAAGTTAAAGATTACCATGAGGCTAGTAAAACCCTGAAAAGAGGGGACCACAATGGCTGCAAAATCCTTTGCATTGAAGGTACTCATAACTGGACTCAATGAGGCCTTGAGGTACTGGCTTTATCTGGCTCTTCTTTGAGCAGGGGTTAGAGATAATGAGCTTTGGAGGTCCCTTCGAAGCTACATGATCCCATAATTCTGTGAAGAAATGTTCCTGGAACAGAATGAATGAAGGGAGTGAGACTTTCAACCCACATCTACCAAAAGTATTTCCATGTCCCTGAATCATCCAGAAATAGCCTGGTATTTATTAAAAAACAAACAAACAAACAAAAAAACCCAAACAACCCCCCCCAACAAGACCATCTCTTAAAATCCCATGTCTTCAAGGCATTCCAGAGATTTTCTGACATTTACTATTGCAATCCTATGAGAACTCATGTTTGGCAAAATCTTTACATATAGATATATCAAATCCAGACCTCCCAAGTACCTACCACGTGCTTTTAAAATACCTCTAAATCATACTTGAAACTCACAGCAGATTTTTAAAAAATATTTTACTGTTCTTCTGTTTTCCTCTATGCACTATGTCAAGGGCCCTATTGCTTCTAAGTTAATATATGTATGGTAGTTACAGAACAGTATTATACTAAAAAATAATTAAACAAATAAACAATGAACAATGATATAGTATTTTTTATAATACCGCTCTGGGATGTAAGAAATACTTCTCCCATAACACTGGTGAGAAACTGAGGTACGGAAAGGCACAGAGGCTTTCCCAAGAGAATCTCAGCAGAGCACAAATTGAAGCAAATTCTCTGAACTTTCAAGCTTGTGTTCAACCACACAACCAGTTCTTCAAATAGCTGTTGATGAAATGTACTGTGATGTTGGGAAACTCAGCTCCCCTGGTTTACCTGCCTTTCATGTCTTTCAATAAAGCAAAAAAAGGCAAATAGTTTAGACTAAGAAGTGTACAGTGAGATCAGCAGGATTGCCAGTGGTGAAGGAAGTCCTCTAGCATCTCGAAGACAGCAGAAGGCATAGACCTGGCTGGACACAGCAAGTTGGTGAGGGAGACTGAACTGGTTGTTTCTCGGTGCCGGTGAGGAATCTCTCTGCATGCCAGCCAAGAATCATAGGCTGGCTGAGGCTTTCGCTTTCCTTATGATTCGGATGTGGAGTTGAACGTGCAGCTGGCCATCTGGAGCACGTCAGCTGACAGCTGCACAACGAAGGGGAACTGTCTTCTCTCCACTAGCTCAAGGGCACCCACGGGGAGAAGTTAAAAATTCTCACCACTGAAAACTTTGTGCCTGCCCTTCTTTCAACATATCCACAGTGGTTGTGATTTAGTCTTAGTTATAAGACACCAATCTAAAAAAACATCTTATTTTAAAAAGAAGCCTGTATATTTTCCCACAAACACTTTTACCAAAACCTTGATCTCACAGCAGAGACCTAGGCAGAGCTTTTCATTACAAACTGCCACCTTTGCTACGTAATGCTTCATTGGATCCTACAGTTTTGCAGAAGAGAGCCTGTTTATTGCTAAAAAGACTATAGTACCTGTGCCATTTGAAGTGTGTATCTTCCTCTTTTATCTCTGAAGTCTATGCGAGATTAAATTTTGCACACAGTGCATAGCTCACCTCTGTCACTGCCCTCAAAGCATTTTTGGGACTGGAATGTCTCCCTCAGGAATGAAAGACTTGTTTCTGCCCCTACAAGAAAAGCAGATAAGATGATGCTGTGCCTGTGGGCAGATTATTTTCCTCTTTTGTTAGTGTTTTTATTTATTTATTTATTTTTAGTTTTCACGATTATTATGACTCTGGGACCTGTGGTTTCTGAAATAAATAAATACCTGGCAAGTGCAGTTATTTCATTTACAGCTACAGGAGGAGCTTGCCAGGGGGTACACAAGCAGGCAGCAGAGTAGAGCCTGTATTTCTCACCCGGAATCACTGCTTTCAGACTAAATGACTTGTGGGGCAACAGAAGGCACAAAAAAAAAACCCAGAAAAAAACCCTTTATGGACAGAGGGGTCGGTCCCACCCGTGGCGACAGAGGCCGCTTGTTGCTTCCTCACACGCGTGCTCGGGCTACACGCGGGGGCGGCTGCCGGGCCGTGCGGGACAGGGGTGAGGCCGCGGCGGTCGGGGAAGGAAGGGGGGAGAGAAGGGACGGATGGGAATGGCAGGGAAGGAGGGAGAGAAGGGAAGGATGGAGGGCAGGGAGGGGAAGGGCCGTGAGCGGGGAGCGCGGCCGCTTTACGGCACCGCCGTCCCGGCCTGCCCGTCCGCGCTTTGCGGCTGCGTGGCGGTGGGTGGGGGGCGGGGAAGATGTCTGAGCGGGGAGAAGCCCCGGCGGCGGCGGCGGCACCGGCGGGGGAGATGCCGGCCAAGAAGCAGAAGCTGAGCAGCGACGAGAACAGTAACCCGGGGGACCTGTCCGGGGACGAGAACGTGAGGGCTGGGCCGAGGGGGGGACGGGGACGAGG
>JAWWMO010000001.1:32403492-32505275 GCA_035047845.1 Dendrocincla fuliginosa | reverse complement strand
CGGACGGGCCTGAGGGCACACGGCCCGAAGGGGGCCCCCCGGACCGGCCTGAGGGGACACGGCCCGAAGGGACCCCCCCGGACGGGCCTGAGGGCACACGGCCCGAAGGGGGCCCCCCGGACCGGCCTGAGGGCACACGGCCCGAAGGGGACCCCCAGCCCCGCCTGAGGGGACACGGCGGTGTCAGTGTGTCTCCCGGCCGCCTGGGCTCGGGGGCCGCCGGAGGGAGGCCCCGGTGTAAGAGAGCTGGGGGAGCGCGGTGGGGGGACACTCGCTTTGCCTCCACGTGGGTGAGGGAGGATTTGAGGCCCAAAGTGTGAGCGCGCTCTGTCTCGAGCTCCGCTTCCAAGCCTCAGACTTTATTATTTTTCTTTTTTCTTTTGTTTTTTTTTTCCCCTGCAAAACAATTTTCTATTGTTCCCGCAGTTTTGCATCGTGTGTCCTCACTGTCACGCTGTAAAGTACCACGCGGCGCAAGTTTATGTTGTGCAGCCCCTTGACAAATGAGGAGTAGGAGATGCTGCTCCTGAGCTCCTGTCAGTAGGAGACGGCAGCAGAGGGTGGGGACCGTAATCTCTAAGTTAGGTTAAATTCTAGTGTTCCGAGCAGAGCTAATGTGATTGATACAGAATAATTTTGTACCTGAAAGGTAAACTTAATCTAAGGTATTGAGCAGTCACTTTGTGTAGGTGTGCAGGGTGTTATTTGTCTGTTCATTTTGTGCAGTGTGGGGTTTTCTGGTTATAGCACTTACCCAGTAAGTGAGGGATCTGGACCACATCCCTCACAACCTGTGGAAGTGCTGCTTGTGAGGTGACAGGCAGGTTTGAGATGCTCCATACCAGTGCTACTGATTTTTTTTTTTCTTGCATTGCTCAGCAGCATTTGTGAATCTGAGTGTAGTTTGGTGGCAGATGTTCAGGTTTACTTTGGTGTCAGTTGTAGACTATCAGTGGCCACAGAACACGTTGCCCAGTGAAGTTGTGGATGCCCCATACCTGGGAGGTGTTCAAGGCCAGGCTGACTGGGGCTTTGAGCAAACTAGTCTAGTGGTAGGTGTTGGTGGGGATTGGAAGTAGTTGTTAAACTTGGTCACAAGTTACAGGAGGGTTGGCTCCTTTAGGGGTGCAGCGTGAAGGGCATGACTCCAGATTCGGGCAGTACACTTACAGGCTTGTGTGGAATCATTCGTCTTTCTCCTCTTGATATCCCGATTTTCAGTGGTTTTGGGCAAACAAAGACCAGTCCACCTCTACAGGCTTCTGTTGATACAGACATGAAACTGGGACAAAGAATAAATGCTTGGTGGGAATTGGTGTATTAGTGTTTATAGTTGACCTCATTCCATATTCCTAGTGGAGCTCCTAACACAGCTTCATGTTACACTTAATCTCCTACAGTGACAGGCTGTTGTCTGCCTCTGTCTCTCTGAATTCAGATCTAGAAAGTGCATGGCCTCGAGGTGAATTGTTTTCCCCTCATTACTCTGATAGAAAGTGGATGGATTATGTTGCCAGAAAAAGACCCCCAAAGAGTTGATTTTTTTACAAGCTGATTATACTCCGATGGAAGCACAGGGTTGGCAGTTACGATGCAGGTGAAGTGTGCTGTCATGGGTGATGCAGGGAAATGTCCTTTTGAGTTGTGTCCTGCAGTCAGACTGCGCACGAAATTGTAGTTTCTGTTGATTGTCCAAAGCTGATCTAAAATCATGTAGCAGAAGGGTGGGTTGTTTTGCGTATCCCTTTTCAGTTTTCCCCATTCTTAGCTCTGGCTGCTAATGACGGAGGGGGGGCGGTTGATCAGAACTTAGCTTCTAGTGAAAGCAAGTGTCTGTGGGAAGGAGCAAGAGGGGGAGGTGGGACTTCCTCTTCTGGTGGCAGTGCAGACTTGCTGCGGAACCATGCTGGGACTGATGCTGGCGAGGGTGTACAGAAGTCTCATAATGGCTCAGTTCTTGGGGTGTACAGACATCATGTTTTCACACAAACAACTCTTCCTTCAGTACTTCAGAAGCCCTCATTTCATCTGGATCAAAGATATTTTCTAGGGCGAGCAGTGCTTTATCTTTAAACATTTTCTCAAGAGCAGCTACCAGTATTCTGAAGAAACTCCACTAGATCACAGTTCACGTCTCTCCCTCTTGGATTAATCCTCGTGGTACTCCTGTTTCTAGGGAAGAATGCTAATCTGTTAGCAATAGATTTAAATACTTGAATCTAAATAACACCAAGTCCTGGGAGGTCTTCTCTTCTTATGGAGGAGAAGAAAAAGTGAAAAGGCCAAGTGCTGCAAGATTAGTTGAATTTATGCAGCAGTTAATGATCTCTTTATAACATTCTGTATAATTTTGAATGTTTTCAGGATGATGCTGTTAGTATTGAAAGCGGCACTAACACCGAACGTCCCGATACACCAACAAACACTCCTAATGCTCCCGGAAGAAAAAGCTGGGGGAAAGGAAAATGGAAGTCAAAGAAGTGCAAATATTCCTTCAAATGTGTAAATAGCCTAAAGGTAGGTATGTATGAGCTTCAGCATTGGAATGCTGTGTACCGCTTGCTGGCAGTAATGTCAGTGTTGATTGTGAGACAGTGTCAAGGTAGATACTTTGAAATATAGGCAAACAATTATGTTCCATGCTGATTTGAAAGAAGTACCTCTCTCATTTGGAACAGCTGAAGTTTTCAAGAAAAAGGGTACTGAGAAATAGGAAACGGTAGTGCTGCAGTTAACCCATTTTTGTATGGGCTTGCATATGTGATAATTATGTATTTCACTGAAGCTGTAGATGTTAGAGATACACATAAGAAATCGGATAAACAAATTCAAATAAAACCTGTGACAGCTTCTTGCAAAGGACAAAACCTGTACAGATTTTTCTGTTGAAATGTCTTTTAAAAACCCACAAAAAACAAAACAACCAAACAATTTTGAAGTAGTATTTTCTTCACACTTACAGATCAGGTACTGCTATTTTCTGTCCTCTGGCAATTATCATAAATGCCATATAGTGCAATTAGGTTAATTTATTGTGAGTGTTGTGATTACGTGTTAGCACCTGATCAAAGTTGTATTTTTCTTATCACATAACACCTAATGGTCTTAAGAGATGTGGATTCATGGTCTTTACTCCCTGTTCTGGTGTTTTAGGGTATTGCTGTTTTCTTCTGCACTGGTGACAGACTGTGGTGGACTGAATGAGTTTTCTCATTCATGATTATTTTACACTGTCAGGATATTCCTTTTTTTCTCATTCCTCAGCCTTGTGTGGGATATTTGTGTGACAAAAGCTGTAAATATGCCTTATGATTTCATTTTTATAAGATTTCTAAATAAAGAAAAGATCGTCTCTGGAACAAGATGGGAGTTTTGTTACACTTTATATTTAGCTTGTAAGAGGATCTATGCAGCTCCATAGTGGTTATTTTCTGCAGAATTACTTTAAGAAGTTTTTGTCATTCCCCCACGCTCAACTGTTGAGCTGTGCTGATGTAGCTGTTTCTGAATTTGGTCTTTAGTCTGTCTCACGAAATGCTGGGGTACCTGAGTGGGAGGGGATGAGAAGTTTGGATGATGGAAACCTTCTAAATGAGCTTTGCCACTGGGGAAACTGTGATATGCAGTTACACTGACAAGAGTATCTGGGAAACAAATTGATTTTATTGTCTTTTTGAAGTACAAAAATTATCTCGAGTTCTTTCAGAGTGTAGGAGGAAGGGAAGTTGTTTCATTTTCAGCAAGGTAGGCAGCAGTTCCTGTGATTCGCATGAATCGCCCCCGTGATAGTGCTATTTGGGGCTCCAAGTCATACTTCAAACACAGACATGAGCCTTTGGCACCCAAACTTTTAACAAGTTCTGAGTTTTGTTACTCATATATGTTTTCTGTCTGCAGACAAAGAGGGTTAGTACATTTCAAGTGTCTTCTGGGAAAACAAAACATTCCTTCACCCCAGTGTCAATGCAGGCCCCCATTGTAAGGTGACCCAAAAGACCTCCCTATAAAGTTAAGCAATCCCTGACTTCCCTGAATTTGGATCAGGGTCTGGGAACAGATTCCTGTGCAAGTGGAGTATATGTAGCATTTCACCTAAGCGAGGTATTTTTATTAGCTTTTTTCCCCAATTTTTCTTTGAACTGAAATTAATAATAGATGTGCATGTTAAGACGAAGAGTGGGTAGCAGCCAGAATTGGTTTTTTACTTTGTGATTGGGGGAACCTCTCTTCTTTTCCTTTTTCTTCCATACTGATTTTGCAGGTACTGTGGTGGTAAACTGTAATGATTGAATGTCATACATGGATTTAGAGAAACGTGTGACTCTGGCTATCACATCATATATACTCGAGTTTATATGAATTCGAGCTATGCTGGAAGGGTCAACATAATTTAAAGACATAGAAATTAGTATTCTTTAGGGGTGTATAAATTATGTGTTTTTCCACTTTCATGCTCTTGGTTTTCTCCTTATTTTGCTTTTTACTTTTTTTTCTTGGGGAAAGAAAGAAATATGGCTATTACTGTCTGCTTTGAAAGTTAAATGGTTATGATTCAGCCTGAAAAACTCAGTGCTTGCTAAATATGCTTTTTAAACACTACTTTGGAAGTTATTTTCGGTGAAATTTAAGCATCAGAAAAACAAAAATATAACTTGGAAAATTACAGGAAATAAAAAGCTGGCTTTTATTTTTTCTTCTTGCAGTACTAAGTTACTGTAAGATGTACTGAAAAAAATCTTTGCTCTTCATGGGCTGAATGGAAATAGAGTTTATAACTTAGCATATACAGCTAACAGTTGCACATCCTCATACATCCATATATGTTTTGACAGTAGATCTTTCAGCGGAAAGCCATGTTTATTTTGCTTTGTTGTGCTCCCTTTAAAACAATGCAATTATTTGCTCTACCCTTTGCTTTTGCTCAGGGTGTGGCTTAGAGGGTGCAAGCAGCCTGGTTTTGTGTCTCAGCTTCTACTTGCTGTCCCTTTACCTGGGAATCAGTATCCACTGCCATGCAGGATTCTAGCTTGTTGATGGGTAGAGGAGAGGTAGCTAAAACCCATAATGGCTTGCTTCCACTTCTGGGAACTGGAAATGCACATGTGGTTAGTTGGTTCCCCGCTGGCAGTGTGGGTGGCAGCGTATTAAAATGTGTTCATGCAGGTGATTATTTTTGGTGTTGGCATAGTTAAATACTTCACTGCTTTCAGTCTAAAAACAGGTCTAGTTTTACTCTTTGACTGAACCCAAGTTGGTCTTGAGTGAGGAAGGGCAGAACTAACCCTTGATTTTTTATTTATTTGCGTTTGTAGCAATTGTAGGTCTATTTTCTGCCCTGCCTTTTTTCTCTGGTGCATGAAAAACCTCAGTACTTTGGGTTTTGTGCCCTTTATTCATACCAGGGACAAGATGGCGTTTCACTGTTTTACTTTTGGACCAGCATGTGCATCACTCTTTTGTCTGTACAAACCGTTGTCAGGTTTGCATGACTTACTTGGCATCTTGGAATAGCTACAATGTATGCCACCTGGAAGTGTAACGTTTTGAAAAAGCTGCTACATTGTTTAGTACTTGAGAGAAAACTTAGAGCAGGCAGGTATTTTCAGAATAGCTATGTGCTGTCTTTGACCAGTGAGGATGTTGGTAGTTTAAATGGGAGCATAGCTTCTTCAGATAGCCTAGTATCTTCCTGCAAGAGCCTCTGCCTAGCTCCTTCATGCATCAAACACCAGCAAACTGCAATATATACGCTTAGGCTCTTGGACATTGTAGCACTTGGTGTGAGGAATGTAGTGTGGTTGAAATGAGTAGATTAAAGACATTTGTCTTACAGAGTAATTTTTCAGGGAAATAGGTTTTCTTTAAAAAACTTTACGAAATAGTTGAAGTATAAAAATTTAGAAACAGTAGAGCTCTCTGTTGTATCTCTACTTAGCCTGGATCTACTTGGTCTGGGTCCTACCTAGAAAATCAGAAATTTATTGCAACTTAAGCTGGAAAAATATCCTGTCGTGAGGGGGAAAAGCATATTTCTCTTCACAATTTATCGGAAGCAGGGCACATGACAGAGAGCAGGGTTATTCCAGAAAAACAAGTGCAAAACCTGCTAATATGTCTGTAATAAAGCAGAAAGAATCCCTGCATTTTACCTGTATATGCAATGTCAGAAGCCCTCAGTATTCATCAATACAAACTCTTTCAAGCAGAAATTCAAAACCAACTAGTTATTGATGGAAAAACGTAAGTAATATGAATTTGATCTCTCAGCCATTCTTCATTCATTAAGAAGACTTAAATACACTAAAAAATAAAGGCTACAAAGTAAAATTCATAAACTTTTTGCACACAAAAAATCATGGCCTTGTGTATGCAATTTTATTTAACTACGATGCTTTAGAGATGCTGAATACCTGCTTTTTCCTTCTGCCCTGGGGTCACTAATAAACTTGCTACTTTTCTCTTTCCTACTGTCCCATATCCCTCATCACATAAATCCATTAGTTTGTTCTTTAATGTTATGATGGGTAATACTTTTGAGTTAAACTTTGAATGATTCTTTTTAGTCTGTATTCAGCTTTAAAAGTTGTTACCTCTCTTAAGAATTGCAGGAGGGCCTTTTCTGAAAGAGTTTCTGCTTTCTCTTTCTAGCTCTTCTAGATATGTCTGTTAATAACAGATACTGCCTTTCTCAGAAAATAGTGCTATTTTAAATTTTTTCCAGACTTCCTTTACTTCTCTTTTTTTCTGAGTAGTGTTAGACTCCCTACCCACACCCCCTCCACAAATTTATTCTTTGGTTCTTGGATAGGCCAGAGCTGCCAGGGCCAGTACTTCTCGTGTTCTCTGAAGCACTGCCATTTGAAGGCTGCTTAAGAGCCGTCATGAGACACTTCCTTCCTGCCTGCACTGTCCCAGACAGTCCCCTGTGGGGAGGCACTTTAGTGAACATTATTCTTGCTGAAAACATCCTGTCAGGACAGGCCAAAATACTGTTATCAATTATTAACAAGCACCACCATATTCATCACAATTCATAAACATATCTGCTTTTTTTCCCTCTCTATTGAGCTGATGTAAGCTGTATAAAAATAATATTTGGCATTTCTCTGGTAGCTGTTTGTGAAGGCGATTTGGGAACACTTTGTAGACATGAACTTTGCAGCAGTATTGTGACATGCTGGAAAGAGTTTCTCTTGTCTGTGACTAAATTACAAGACCTAACTGTAATGTAACAGTTAAATGTGGCCTTTCTCTGTCCTTCTGCCAGCATAATTCTTCTCTGTCCTAATAATTCTTCTCTCTTAAGTTGCAAACCCTTGTGTAGAAGTAATTATAATGATATAAAATATGTATAGATATGACCTTAGATGCAGAGGTTGCCTTGTTGAAAATTGCAAAACAGAATAGTAGAGCTACAAATACAACTTGGGACTTCTACCAGCCTCTGCACATAACTGAGACAACAGTTCTTCCCCTTTACTTTTTAAAATCTTGGTGGCGAAAGAAAAGGGACGAGTGTGTTGTCAGAATATTCCTTTAACCTCCTGAGTTAAAATGTGATGTTACAAAACTACCGTTTTGAACCGCTCACTATCTGAAACTGGATGTGAACGCAGTAGTTTGAAGAGGGAAACTTCTCAGTTAAACTGTTTACCACCACAGCTGAATTTCACAGCAATAATATGCCTGTGGGTTTTGTTGTTTTTTGAAATCACTAATCTTAATTTACATCTATAGGAGGACCATGGCCAGCCTTTGTTTGGAGTCCAGTTTAACTGGCACAGTAAAGAAGGTGATCCTCTCGTTTTTGCCACTGTAGGCAGCAACAGAGTGAGTAATCTGTTTTTCACCATACACCCTTCTAGGTAGTTCTATTGCATTCCTTTTCTCAACTAATCCCTTTACCTATGTTTAGTACTGATACAGTATACTTAATATATGCAGTTTTATTTCTCAGGTATGTAGCATCTGTTACCTGGGAGAGTTGCATCCTTTGGGTTCTTTTATGAAGTCGTGTTAGTTATTTGGGAATGAATCTATTTTATAAAGGAAAAAGTCCTTCAGTCATGTGCATGTGGGATAAGGGAGAGAGGTGGATAAATGATCTTCTCAATAACATTACTCCTCATAAATGTTGGTGTTTCCAAAAGGTTGTATACTCTAAAACAGGATGAGAACTGCCTGCAGAGACTCTGCAACGATGCCAGACAGCTCAGTAGCTGTATTAGTGACTTGTGTGAAGTGAATTCATAGGCTTTTTCTGAAGCAGGATCCATGTCATTTCAGTCTTGAAAATAACTCCTAAAGTGCATTCTGTGTGAGTGTTGTGAATAAGCAAACCTTTCATTTCTAGGTTTGTTCCACCTGACGACTCACCAGAAGTGCTAACTAAGTTTAGGCAAAGTATCAGTGAGTCATTAAAAGACAAGGTCTTGTTAGAGGTGGCTGCAGTAACTGATTCCAGCAAGAGTTTATCTTATTAAGACAATTCAAGTAACAGACTTTAAAAGTCTGGAAAGGACAGCTGCCAAGTCCTGGATTGCTGCTTTACTTTCCACCTGTTGGAAACATTTCCACCTGTTGGAAACAAATGGATAATGGATGAGATCTAAACCGTAGAGGCATGCTACCTCTCCCCAGCAGGCAGTCAATACACAAGTGCATGTGATTTCCTTTTGAAAAAGCACAAGTCTCTCACCCTTTTTGTTTCTGTTTTTTTTCCTCCAGGTTACTTTATATGAATGTCATTCCCAAGGAGAAATCCGTCTATTGCAGTCCTACGTGGATGCTGATGTATCCTCTTAAGTTAAAAACCCATGTGTTTGCGTCCTCTTTATGAAAAACTAAGAAGTTTTGCAGGAAAAAGCATACAAAGGTTTTGTCTGTGATTTAATACTTTGCTTATGTAGTGCATTCCTTATGTTAGGTCCCAGTCTTGCCTTTTTCCCACATCCCAGAATCCCTCCTATTGAAAAAATGTTAAAAATGCAGTCTCATGGACAATACTGTATTAAAATATTTGAAAACTGATTCTCCATCTGTTTAATCTTTCCAACATTAATACTTGTATAGTGTTTCACTGCTTGACAGTGGTCTCAGTTTCCCTGTGAGTTGGATCTGGGTTTAAAGCCTAAGAATTAGGTTTCATGCTCTGAAACATTAATAACATGCATTGACCATTTGCAGTACACAAGTCAGTAACTTGTGAACTCAGTCTTGATTCATTATTCCAATCTTTGGATGTTTTGGAGAAAGAGGTTCAAAGTGGATGCCATGACAGAGAAGATGTTTCTTATAGAACAGAAGAGAGGAATTGGCATCTGTAGAAAAGCTGATGTTGCTGGTATTTGGAGGTGTATAATTGAATATGTGTCTTTTTCTTAATTGGTCCAGCAGAGACCTCAGGGCACTCCAATAGAATAGCAACAGGTTTACTTAAATCACATTGTTTAAAAAATGAATCTTCTGCTTGTTCCGTATTCCTTAACATAAGATGCTGTAGGCAGACGAAAATTTCTATACCTGTGCATGGACATATGACAGCAATACAAGCCATCCTCTTCTGGCTGTGGCAGGGTCCAGGGGTATTATTAGGATAATTAATCCTATTACAATGCAGTGCATAAAGGTGAGTGTTCACAACTTTGAGATGCAGCTTGTGTTTCAGTAAGACATGACACTTGTCTTCTAAGTACATGTAAATATAAGGAAAGATGGTAACCTGGTCTCTGAATTCTATTCCAGCACTACGTGGGCCATGGAAATGCAATCAATGAACTGAAATTCCATCCAAGAGATCCAAATCTTCTTTTATCTGTAAGCAAAGGTGAGGAAAAAAACACTTTTGTTTTTATATAAATTGGGACACTTTTGATTGGAGCTTGGTCTTGAAAACGGCCAAAACCTTCAGATTTTTTTTTTATGAAAGGCACTGAACAAGTTCACCTTGAAAGTCAAGAGCAAATCTTGCTCTTTTGTGGCTATATATCTTGTACTTACTAAATCCATGGCCTACAGTAACCATAATTCCACCTGTAGCACAAAAGGGATTGCAAACAATGCTGCTTTTTAGTAAAGAAGAATCACGAGCCATGGGTTTCCTCTTTACTTTCTAACAGTTGAATTAATTTTTTTCAGTTGTTGAATCGTGTTGCCATCTAGTGGGAAAGTCTTTAGATTGCAAACAGCATTCCATCACCGTGTGCATGGGGAAAAACTTGGATTCTCTGTTACTTGGGAGCTTTAGTTGGACTTTGTGTAAAAAGCTTATTACCGAAGGGAGTTTTTGGCATGGTGTCTCATGGGCTTGTTCAGAAAATTTTAACAGTCACAATTTCCTAATCTTGACTGTTTTGTTAAGTAAGGGAATGATCTGCCACAAGAGGTAGCCTTCAAGAATGCTTGAATTGGAAACATTCACATAAGGAGACCTTTGGCTTTAGTGTATTTGGAATTACCAATGAAGCTACATGAGAGCAGGAGGTGGGAGCCTCTGATGCTTGCAACTGTCAAGTTGGTGCTGTGGGTCTGTAAACGTTCAGTTTCTTTAGTTCTGTATATCTCTAGGTTCTCTTTTTTAAAATATTTTGACATCAGACATAGTACTACAAGTTTTAATGTGCTGTCTCTGGAGCAGGTACTATCACGGAGAAGGCATGAGGCAGGAGAATATGTGGAGTCTTAGAACTGCATGTCTAAGAGAATAATAGAAAAAGAGGAAAATATTTGGGACTGTGTGGCCTTTTGTGTCCCTTCTGGGACTGTGGATGTTGGTGTAATGCAGTGCAGTGTATTTGTGGAATCCAAAAGGGAAATACACTGGAAGTTCACATTTCCAAATGTGAAATACGCTAGAGGTTCTTAATTGGAAATTGCTAAAACTTTCATTAAACAGGTCGATTAGACTTGACTTTGGAATACATATTGTTTATATAAATAGTTTTTCCCATTCTGACAGCCTGATAAAGAATAATATTTTAAGGGTTAAGAAAATGGAAAATTGAAACTATTCTGAATGTTGATGTTAGAATCACTGAAATGAATGCTAGCATTTTTTGATATATATAATTGTTTTTAAGTGAAGACTGAATAAAAGGATATTTATCCAAGATCAGACTTGCCTTTATTTTTGGTAGAAGCTGTACCTAGGGGAGGGGCTGGGCACTTTCTTAATGACAAAATTACTCGTAACAGTAGCTTAGTTGTAATGGCAGTTTTAGTTAATGCAGTTCTGTTGTTTCAAACAAGTGAAGAGGAATTAAGTGCTTTTCTGATGTTTACATAAACACCTGTTATTGAAAGTGGTTAAGATGAAATATATTATTCAAATGTACATATAAAAAGCAGCATGTAATTTTATTTGTTCTTTATAGATCATGCATTGAGACTGTGGAACATCCAGACAGACACGCTGGTTGCAATATTTGGAGGAGTAGAAGGGCACAGGGATGAGGTGTTAAGTGCAGTAAGTGGAAGACTGTGGGGCAGTGATTTAGATTTACAAAGGGTAGTAAGCAACTTTTTGTCCTCTTGTGCACTGCTTTGATATTTAAGCTACTTTAAAAAACACAATTGGAAGTGCATAAACACTTTTTTAAGGGGATAGACAAGTTTAAATCTAAGGTGTTTTGCTTGATCTGGCTACCTCTTACAAACAGGACAGGTGTTCACTTTATGTGTGTTTCAGTAGCTAGTTTTCTCACAGTGCAGCCTGGAAATGAACAAAATAGATCTCAGTGGGGCTAGAAGGTGTAAAAACTTTTCATGATGGTCCCACTTTTGAAGTTCTTGAGGTCCTACAAAGTCAAAGCAGCATAAGCAAATAAACCTTGAGATACATGGTAGTGAAGGAAAGAAGTTAATTCAGTTGACTTAAACTGCTTTTCAGTGGCTGTGAACAGACACTGATATCTCGTAAATATCAACTAGATCAGTTAACTTTTAATACACAGTTCTTCAGAACTGTTTCCATTCCTGTCGAGTGACCTGAAGGGTGAGGGGTGTGTCTGTAGGAAACCTGACACTGTATTATTCACCTATGTTGTAGCCCTGGAATTCTGCCAAAGTTGCTCCTAGGGAATTTACTGAGAGGAGAACTAGCTGTAGATTCCTTGTCTGTCAATGCTGTTAATATGCCTTTCTTGAGAGAGAGCAAATATTATTAAGAATCTTTGCTGCTTTGCAGTGAGCTGGATTGCATTCTTAGTATTTTTCTATTTGAAAAACGCAGTTTTATTGCATTCTCCACCCAGAAAATGCTGTTTTCATGGAAATGGTGGAATAAAATCTGAGTTGATATAATGCAGCCTAGGCTGGGGGTGCTCAAAATTATTTTATATACATAGGATTATGATCTTCTTGGTGAAAAAATCATGTCCTGTGGGATGGATCACTCTCTAAAACTCTGGAGAATTAATTCCAAGAGAATGATTAATGCTATCAAAGAGTCTTATGAGTACAACCCAAATAAAACCAACAGGTATGTAGTCTTCATCTTCTTGGCTGTATTTGTGAATAGTCCAGGTTAATTCCTTTCCAAATTGGGAGTTATTAAGAATAGTGAGTGACCTAGATTTTGTGCTGGATACTGAATCTCTTTTGAATATGTGTCATATTGATGTTTGTTTCATGAAATTTCATTCAGATTCAAAGTTCTGAGACTTTTATTTTTGAATACCTTAATTATTTTTTATTTGCTTGACTAGAAAATGTCTAGAATTACTATTTTAAAGATTATAATTCATGTGTTTCAAGATGTCAGTGGCTTTTCTTCATCTCATCTTAAAAATTCTAGAAGGGAATCAATCTGTGTAATTAAATGTGGCAAATATTTTTATATTGAGTATTAATTATTGTATGTTACTTGATTTTGGGGTGGGGACAAAACTTTTCATAGTAATAACCTTCATTTTCATCATTCTCTGATTTGACCTCAGATATGAGTAAATTGTCAAGTAAACTTAGCAATTAGATACATGATAGATAAATCCTCCTTTATGAAGTTCCTCAACTTTTTAATCTTAACTTCCAGTTAAACCATTGAGAGAATTGAAGAGTCTAAAACACAGTGAACATGTTCAGCAATGAGACTAGCTGTGAAAATACTCTCGCTTTTTTTGGTAATGTTACCAAATGTTAAATGATGCTTTTTTTAGCGTGCTTTTTTTAAAATGCTGATTTTTTTTTAAAAGTGTGCATTTCTATTTAACAATATAGATGTTGCAGAAGCAGCATCAGGAAAACTGAGCCTTAATTCTTGAAGTATTTGGTGACAGGAGCTGTATGCAGCATCTGAAGGAATGGTTTTGCTCAGCACTGTCTCTGCACAGTCTTGTACATGGGAAACTACTTACTTCATTAGCAATGAGGATGAGAACAGGGACTGTTCCTATTAGTAAAAAGAAAAAAGCAGCATATGAAATCTACTTTGTTATAAAACTTTTAGAAAAGATGTGCTTGTTCTTTTAACATTGAGATATGTTAAATCTGGATATTAAAAATTAGACTTGTGCTTCTGTGTTTCTCTGAACCTCACTTGGCCATTTTCTCCATAGGCCTTTTATTTCCCAGAAAATTCACTTTCCTGACTTTTCTACAAGAGACATACATAGAAACTATGTTGACTGCGTACGGTGGCTGGGAGATCTAATTCTTTCCAAGGTAATGTTTTTTAGCTACATTACTTTTATTTGCTTGTTTTGAAGATCCTAAACAACAAAAGTTTGGGTCGGGTTAAATTACTGTGTCCAATGCTTTTGTGGAGTGTATTGGGAATTTTGTCAACTCTCAGGATGTGTGGATAAGCAGTTAAAAGGTAAAATTATTACTATAACTGTACCTCTGCTAAAGGTACAGGGTTACTAGCTAACCATAATCTGCATAGAACATATAGAAAGGGAATCTACAGGTACTTAGATTAGGGATCCTTCTGCTAAAGGGGGAGATGACGATTACCAGAATGGAGTAACTTTGACTAGTCTGTTGTGTCCACTGGTAACATTGGCTTGCAGATGTTAAACCAGGTGGTCCAACTGCCTTGATGCCAGAAACTGGTGAGTGCACAGTCTTGTTAGTCAAAGGGATTGGGTAAACAGTCCTTAAACCAACATGAGTTTAAGTGCTTATGAAATTGTGTTTAAGCACATCTGGTTGACTTCCTCTGAAGTGGGTGAGGGAGGGCTCCAGCAGTCCTGTTACTTGGCAAAGCTGTGGGGCCATCAGGTTCCCAGTGATGGACAGTGATGTATTGTTGGTGATATGGCTGTGATCTAAGGACAGAGGTGATATTTTCAGTTGTACTGTTTGCAATGTCATTGGGGAAGCTGTGAGATGAAATGTGTGCTTATAGTTAGACTGATTGTGCAAATTATAATTTGTAAAAATTATAAATATAGGTGACTTTTTTCATTGTTTCAATCCAGTCTTGTGAAAATGCCATTGTTTGCTGGAAACCTGGCAAGATGGAAGATGATATAGATAAAATCAAGCCCAGTGAGTCAAATGTGACCATTCTTGGGAGATTTGATTATAGCCAGTGTGACATATGGTACATGAGATTTTCAATGGATTTCTGGCAAAAGGTATGTGTCAGCTTTGACATTTTTGTATTTGAAGGTGCATAGTTTTTCATTTGATTCCATGTTTATGGACATAGGAAAAGTCTTGGTTTGTGTGATGTTTGAGAAACAGAATGGTTTGCTATAAGGCGCTTTCTATGAAGCTGGAGATGCTCTAGATTTTTCATTCTGAGTTTTGCTTGATAGAAAATAATTCCAGCAAGTAAATACTTCTTTTCCACCAAAGGTGTGTTTATTGATAGGTTCCTCTCCTATCTGCAGAGATGGATAAAATGGAAGAAAAGAGGAAAATTATTTTATAGTCTTTCTAACCCCTCCAACAAACTCATGAAGTCATTCACATTTAAACATTCATGCACAAAATATTTGCTAAGAGCCTTTATAAAATCCTGACTTAAACTTCTTTATCCTCTGCTTTCTTTTAAAGATGCTTGCTCTGGGCAATCAGGTTGGCAAACTTTATGTTTGGGATTTAGAAATAGAGGATCCTCATAAAGCCAAGTGAGTACTGTATTTTATTTTTGTTGAGACAGGAAGTTGGGGTACTTTCCTTTCTTTACTGATAACTGTAGAAATTCTTTAACAATACTAATTACTTTCCATTATAACTTGTAGGTAAATAAACATGAGCCCCTGAAGGTTAACGTTTATGATATTTCGCTGATTTATAATTTATATTGTAGTAGTGCCAAGAGGCCTCAGTCAGATTGTGCTGTGTACAATGTGTAGATACAGTAAAAGACAATTTATTTCTCACAGAGCTTACGAACTAATTAGGTGGAAATTTTGCAAAGCAATTAAGAGAAGATGTGCTATAAGGCACATAGGTGAGAGGACTGGATTAAAGAACACAGTGTGGACAGGACAGAAGAGATAGAGTAATGAGCACAGTGTGTAGAAAACAGTATGGCTTTCCAGTTCCACGCCTCTGTGGCCAGGCAATTTTGTGGCTTGTCTTTTATTTATATATAGGTATATATGTATGTGTGTAAATATACAAATGCAAAAAAACTCTAAAAAAAACCCCCAAAACAAACCCACTCCTGAAAGACATTTTGTATAAAATGTATATTTGCTATATACATAAATACTATATGCATTATATTTTTATATACCCTATGTATTATACATACCTATATATATATAAAATCCATGTAAATATGTTCATGTCTACATTAATGTATGAATTTCCTGAAAATGCTGCAGTCTTTAATCACCCAATTACAATATTTTATTCCTAACTATTGGGAAATATCATTAATTATGAAGTCCTAAATAATGTGATTCAATAAGCTTTCAATCTTTGCTTCAGTAAAACTGAGTGGGTAAGAAACAGCAGTGGGTGAACAGGAAACTACTGGTTTCCAAAGTCCACATTTGGAATACAAAATACACCATGAGGGCCATAATCCCATTGCACTTCAGTTCCTCCTAGGTCACATAGATAAGGAATTGGTGAAACAGTGCTCCATAATATAGTAGCAAATGCAGATTTAACATTGCAGCTGAATAATTTTCTTTTATTTATAGGTGCACAACTCTTACTCATCCTAAATGTGTTGCTGCCATTCGACAGACCAGTTTTAGCAGGGATAGTAGTATCCTTATAGCTGTGTGTGATGATGCCAGTATCTGGCGCTGGGACAGATTACGATAAATTACTTTTTCTTAATTCATAGTAGAAGATATATTTTCAAATTATAATATAGTCTGTTAACTTGCTAGTACAATAGATGCATTTAGTGTAGACTTTCTCGAAGGTTCAGCTGGCTGGAGCTGAACTTAGTGATGTTTACATTCTGTGTATTGTTCTGCTTGAAATTGCTGCTTTTAATAAAAAGAAGTATTTTTGTAAAGTTTTCTGAATTGTCCATTTTAATTATTTCCCACAATGAGTTTTTTCACTTATGGCCTATGAAATGTCTTTGTGTACAGCTATCACAGAAATGTATGACAATTTACTGGAATTTGATATGTTTATGCTTGCAGCTGTATTTGTGCCTTTTTAAACTGAAAACTTAATGAAGGTATTACCCAGGGACCTCGTGAAGGAAATGCTGCACTTAGGAATGTAGTATAAATAATTAAATCATATCTAAAAATATTTTGAACTCATTTCTTAAGTTAGTTGCAGATTGAAATTGATTTATTTTAATAATCCCAAATTGGGATAAGCTTTTCAGTTTCTGTTACTGATTAGAGGAAAGAAAACTTATTGGCTTTTTTTCTTTTCTTTTGTGGATTGCATTGCTCTCCTTTTTGAATTCTGTCTGTCTAGTTACTGCAGTTATCTCGAAGTTACTTGTTGGAAATATATTTTAATTGCTTCTGTCATTATTCCCAAATAGCCTCATCAATGCTTTACTTGCCTTAGGAATAATGAATCCTAAAATAAATACTGTTTCATATAGGTTTAAAATATATGCAATTAATAAAAATGAAAGGGGAAAAATGGATAAGATGGCAGAAATTATTAGCAGTGATAATCTGTGTTCTAAACACTTGTGTGTATGTTGTCAGCATATAGTTTAAATGCTCATGTTTGTGTCCAGGACGTTGCGCAGTAGATGTGTGTACCTGAATGAGGAACAAGGTTAATATCTACTGAGGCTGAATCATTTACATACTTTTTTCCCCTACCATGCCCTTCTTATCCTTCACCTTAACATGTTACTTGGGAATGTATGAAGTTATGTAAATACAAGTAAATGATCATTACCAACATAATGGTGCTTTTCTGATCAGTAGATTAAGTGGTCCTGTCTGCTACTGACTTGTTAACTGCACATCTGACTTTTATCTTTCAGGACATTGCTTTTTCCTGTTTGTTACAGTTTGGGAAGTTTGTAAAGGCTCTGTTTAGATAAGCTACCTTTTCAGTTTGAGGTAATATGACTAAACCAGTTTTGATTTGTGTCCTTGGAAAGCTGCAAAAAATGAAGCCCAGAACTGGCAAGTAGTTTACAAGTTCTAGTCTGTAACATAGAATTGTTTTCCCTTTTCTATTTGTTTTTCTTTTTTTTAATCCTTGTCCGTAGTACTAGAGCATGCAGTAATACCACAGGTCTGTCCAAAACTAGTGTTTAATTGAGCTGGATTCTGGACGTTCTTTTTCTTGCACAAGCCAAGTGTGCATGCTCCTTCTCGTGCTCATGACTGTCTGGTCAAGGGGACATGATCAGGAAACCAAGTGTAAAACCACAGAGTTGGGCAAAACCAGATAGAAGCCTTAGTGGTGGAGGGAGGAAACTGAAATTCCTGCAGAGCTGAAACACAGATTACCTGAAGAGAGATACAGGTGAGACTAGAGGTTGGAGAAGGTGTTTAACCTGTAGTTGTACTGCAGCTACAGAACTGCTGGCACAGTATGAAGCAGTGTTTATACAACAGCAAAAGCCCGTGTACTTCATAGTTCATTCTGTAGAAAGTGTGTGGGGTTGGCAGAGTCTGAAACTTTGTGGGGCTGGGGGTGTGGTTGGGAGGGCATTCCAGAAAAGCAGTAGGAGTGTTTAGGCTTCTGGCAGCCTCCAGGAAAGAGCTTTGATAGGTGAACCAAACTATACTAAGAACACTTGGAGTGTGGTACCATTTAGCCTTTGCAAATGCTTTACAGTAGCATGCCATTAGACTGTGTCTGCTGTGTTGTCCTGTGTCCGGGGTCGAGAGCGAAACAGGATACAAAAGCAGTAGGGATTTTCAGCCATGGCTGTTATTTTGGTATGTAAGTGGTACGTTCTGACAGATGAACTGCTGTGTTTGAGAGGAAGGAAAGAAAGGGTGGTGCTAGACTGGAGAGAGGCCTAACACAGTTAGGTTAGCTTTAACTTCTGTATTAACTTAAGAATGTGCTGAAGACTGCTGTCCTAAAATGCAGACAAATGTTTCAGCAACTTTGCCCTGGAAAACTTGAATGGAGCTGAAATCAGATTAAAAGTGTTAATGAAGGGAAGAACTTGTAAAAGCAGACCTGTAAGGTCAGCTTACCAGCAGGTCACGGTAAGAAAAATTTTCCTTTACAACAGTCAGCTTTTAGGATTAATAATATCATGAAGATACAACAAGGGGAAAAACCCTCTTTGTCAATACACAGACCCATAAAGGTCAAGTGAATATAAAAGAAAAGTCGTGTATTTATTTCTTTGGGGTGTTTTTTTCTAGAGTTGCCTAGTTCTAGATGAAAAAAAGGGAAAAAGTAAAATTGTGCATCTTCTGGAAGATACAGAGCTAGTAGAGTTGAAATCGTTGCAAAAGAATTTAAAGAAGAGTTTAATATTTTCCAAAACTTTTTCACTTTTGGAACATACCTTGAGAGCTCTAGTGCCTAAATTCTTCAGCAAAAGAAAATGTGCTTTTACCCTTAGTACTGGAGAAACCTACCAAAAATAGCCCAAAAGAACATGTGTTCTCCCCCCTTGTCTGCAGGCCCCCTGCAGTTCTGTTCTTTGACAAATTCAATAACAGACTCCTTCTCTTTCCCATCTCAAGACAGGTGAGGGATAGGTAAACTCAGGCTGTGCAATACAGTCAGGAAACTATTTCAGGAGGCTGCAAGTGTTACAGAAGTCTGTTCTTTATGAAGTCTTCATGCAAAGGACAATAAAGTTTGAAAGTTGCTGATTATTTCAGTTATTGCACACTGAGTATCTCTGAAGTGATTCATCTTTCATCCCTTCATCAGAAAGAGAAGAGGTACCTGGAGGTATTTGTCTTATTTTACCAACTTTCTGAAAGTTAGAAATTCGATAAATTATAGGCTTGGACTATAGTCCTGATTTTTAGGCAGAGACTGCCCAGAGGCAGCAAGAAGGTTTGTACCATGGAAGTAGAAAACAGGTTCCTCATTGTTAAATCAGTGGTTCAGTCTCTCTTCCTTAGAGATTAAATTCCTGTTTCCTGGGGTGTTACTCCATCTGGTGGTGACTTAATAAAGAACATTACCACAATGTAATTTTCAGTTAGGTTGTTCTTGAGGTTTTTAATTTAAAGCCGAAGAATTTCATGCAAATATGGATCGAATTTTCCCTTCATAATATATATAGGAGTGTGTGTTTTCTTTGGTATGTTTCACCACTGATTGTACTGGGGAGCTCTGGTTCCATGGCCAAAAGATGAGAAACGAACTTTCTCTACAGGTGCTGCAGAGAGGTTCAGGTTCACCTGAAAATGCTTCATGTCACCGTTAATTGTGTGCCAGAAAAATAGTTACAATAAAGAAATGAAGCAATTTTAAAAAAAAAGAGCATAATTAGAATTTTGACTACTTGCCATGAATTTCTAATCAGTTTCTGTATAAACCAGCAGCAATGTATGCACTTTGTTGCTTACTGTATCTTTAAGTTTTCCTCTGGGCTTGGTGATGAGGTGAGGGCAGACCTAGGACCAGGATCTTCATTAAGGGAATCCCCTCTCTAACTAACAATTCCTATTGACCTGGAAAGGAAAATGATTGGGATAATGTCCCAAAATGGAGGGAAATAAATCTACCACTGTCACGATTATGAGTCTGGCATGGAATGGAAGGGCGTGTTTAGCCTCAAAGCCTAATGTAATGATCCGTAGACAGTCTTTTTTTTTTTTTTTTTTTGAGAGGTTTTCCTTAAAACTTGAACTTCTAGTAGATAGAAGTGGGAACAGTACAAGGGAAAAATACTCTAAATGTAGGAGGATCATTACAAAATAATGTACGTTACATCAAGGTGGTTATTATTACAGGTATTAAATATCTGGATGTACCTGGGGGAAGAATTTTTTTATTATCTGTGTGGAAAAAAAAAAGACATATATCTATAGCTCTCTATATATGTAAAATACAGAATAGATATATGTATGCATTGTATCTTTGTTTCTCCCCAGACTTATTCCTGAACTGCTTCTATATAACCCTTCCATTTTAAACCTGCCGTATTGAGGTAAAAAGGATTGTTGGGAGATACCTATCTATGTAAACAGATCTTTTCCTGGGACCTCACATCTTCAAGGTGCAAAGAACTAAACAACTATTTATCTTGAAAGAGGAAAATGCAGTAAGTGGTTTATTCCATTCCCCAAGGAAATACTTCTCTCTTCCAGCACACACACCAAGAAATGTTTGTTATCCTTCAAATCACAAAGAAAACATTGAAGACTTGATTTCCTCTCAGGACAAAACCATGTGGAACAAAAGCTGGATGAAGTAGAAGGTACAGCATCTGCTGCAGCACCTAAGACTGGTCAGTCAGCAGCTCAGTCGGCAGAGTGGGGCAGGCTAATGGAGAGCAGTAAGAACTGGCTGTCCTCCCTGTGGCACACCCAGTGCCAGCAGGTCCGCACAGCCCCGCAGGAGCTTGGGCCTGTCTCCCAACTCCCATACAGGCTGTAGCCACAGGAGTGTCCATTAGCCCATTCCTCTTCAGGCTTTCTGGTGCTGCTCCTTTCTTCTGCCTGTCTGAGGTTACCTTACGAGGATGCTGAATCCACTGGGAAGGATGTTTAGCAGGCTGAAGACAAATCCCAAATTGATCAGGCAGCACTAGGAATGACAAAACACATGCTGTCACAATACCCTGGAGTTCTCTTACATTAAGTTTCTTTAGATAAACTGAATGCGTGTTTTCCTCAAGCATCCTATGTAGTGATCATACTGTCGGATCTCACATAGCTGGTGGAATTCAGTAGTAACCCAGCGTAATCATGTGCTTCACAGATGAGAAAGAAAAAGCACTTAGGATTGAGAAGCACAGTTTGGCCAGCCAAAGAACCAGTAAAGATTAATCAGTTTTTATTTTCATAGCAGTTTTGAAAGGCACCTTTGTGATACAGATGGGGGATGGAGTCTTTCCCCCCTTGTTTCTGATCTGTGAGCTCAGCCACAGCAGGAAAGAAAAGTAATTTACAGTGATGTACTCAAGCTTGTACCACATTCAGTAAGCTCAGACAACACCTGCCAAATCCTATAGAGCTGGGAGAAGTTCTTGATGCACTCTGCTGAATTACTCAAAACCCCTGGAATGACATATTTTCTTCTGCAGCCTTAATGACTGCAGTCAGGACAAGAGCAGACACAAAGCTCATGCTGAACTTAGTCATCCCACCCACATGGTCTACTCTGGCTTCCTGAATCTCAAACAGCAATCCCACCAGCATCATGGAATAACCAGAATACAGTTTTGGTCAGAACAGAAGTAGCTTGTTAGTACAACTCAGAGGGACAGCCTCTGACCCAACAGAGTCCTTAGGTTTATATACCTGTAGGTTATATGGCTCATTCTTCACCAAACCAATAATTGAAGCCATAGAAAATTGCAGCAAGGGGTATCCTACAGCAGAATTTGACAGGGAACACAGAATGATCATAACCCATTCTGATTAGGGAGTTCAGCCTGTGTCTCTGCTAACTTTCCTCATTGCTGCTGCTCTACAAACCTACGGCCTACAAATGTGTCTTTAGGAAAATTAAGCCGTGAGTTGAGCAGGAGACCAAGTTCTTTGGGGCTTGGGCCAGTTACAGGGCTTTTGGGAAATTAACTGGGATAGAATTAGTTTTATTTTCCAAAGGCTGTTCTTAACCCATCTTTCCTGGGTTTTATCAGTCTTCTGTTTTCCTCCTTTCCTGGCCCCCAGGCTGAGCTCATACCCTTTTTTCCTTTAGTCCCTCTGGTGATATCCTCACTATTATGCAAAGGGAAGGGTCCATATTAAGCTGAGGTATGAACACAGGACACATCCTCAAGCAGGCTCAAAAACTTCAAAGGAGTGTGTTTCCATTCTTGGGATAATTGTAGCTAAGGCTGACTTGACCTGATAAAGGAATCCTTGAGGCTTTGTTCCCCAGTCACTGAAGCCAGTATAATCTTTTATTTTCATGCCAGTGGTTTGGCAACGAGGCTTAGTGCTTAGTTACAGAAAGTAACTTACAAAAGCAAGATACATTCTTCAAAATAGTATTTCTGATCAAGGTAATCTAGGTCAGGTGAAAACACAAGCTGGAGCTCACCCATGAGATACCTGGGCATATCTGGTTGAAGACATTTCACTAGGACAAACTGCACTCCTCACGTGAATTACTCTGACCACCCCAAAATCCTGTAAATGTGACGCCCTTTGGGGCCAACAACCATTTCTAGACAGCATTATCAGACATCCCACATCTGTTTCAAAGGGAGACAAAATTTTACTTTGTTTTGGTACTGGGAATAATTTCTAGAACAGCCAAGGTTCCTGAAGATTCCTCCTCATTACACTTTCATACAGGAAAAGTTAAAGACAAATACACCGAGATCAAACTCCGTAGTGTCTTACTGCTGGAGAGGGAAATACTGTTGTACCATTTATATGAGCTGCAGACAGGAATATTGGTTATCCACAAAGTGAAAGAATTTAGAGTACAAGTACGTGCAGGAAAACCATCAACATATTTTCATTTGCCTGATCACCCTTAAGAATGAGGTAAAGAAAAATTGCATTTGTTTTGTTTACAACACCCCAAAACACCAGAAAAGTATGACACAGTGCTGCCATTTTTATCTTGTAGTTTTTTTCTACTTCAAATGCAGTTTCAAAAAAATACTTCTATGCATGCACGTGGAACACTGATTTGTTGCAGCCAAGTACTTAAATAAACCAACATGTAGACAAGCAATTTTCATTGATTTTAATTTTAAATACTGTTCAAGAGTAATATAAAAGTTCCAAGTTTGTCTATTCAGACTAATCGTCATTCGGTTTTCCCCCCCCATGCCAAAAAATCTTCAGTGAAGTTACTTGATACATCTTTCAGGTAACACTGTTCAGAAAGAACTTCATACGACGGAATTCATGCTTATGTTTTCCAAAAGAGAGGGTTCTGTGTCAGACGTCTCTGGAAGTTCTCATACCTAGAAAAAAACCAAAGAACTCAAAAAAATAACAGCTTCTGCTTATAATTTTCTTAAAAAAAAAAAAGATACAAATAATTAGTAAATCCAAATTCTTACTTTCCAATTCCATATCAAGAATATTCAGTTAGACTTGTGTATTTTAAGATGTATTTCATTAAAGCGGTATCCCAGAGGAGGCTCACTAACTTTGTAAAACTGTAAGTGAATTTAGATCAGATATTAGGAAATATTTCTTCACTGAAAGGGTTGTCAAGCACTGGAACAGGTTGCCCAGGGAAGTGGTGGAGTCACCATCCCTGGCAGTGTTTAACAGACCTGTAGACGTGTGCTTATGGATGTGGTTTAGTGGTGGACTTCACAGCATTAGATGAATGATTGGAATCGATCTTAAACGTCTTTTCTAGCCTGAACAATTCTGTGATTCCATGAATTAAAAGTTGTGTGCATAACTTTTTTTGGGTTAGGAAATCAGACTTTGAGCAGGTAAAAGTCTGAATCTGAGGCTGTCCATTATCTTAGTGATCAAGCAAGATATCTCAGAGAAGAACCTCAGCAAAACAAAAAAATGGCATGATGGCATTTAGAGATATGCTGTAATACTGGGAAACACAAGGCAACACCATGGCTTCTGAATCCCGTTCAGCTGTCCATATACTACTCCTTCACCACTGTTCCATCTGGGATGCACAGAGCCAGCCTGGCACCTCTCAGTTCCTGGGACAGTGGAGATGAGCTAACACACCTGACAGGCTCGAGCAGGCTGGCAGAGACCACAGCTGGCGCACAGTCCCCGGAAAACAACTCTGAGAGAGACATGTATTTACACTCAAGGATCTTGACAGAACCAGGTCAGCTAGGAACATGATTTCTCTACCTCTCACATATTCTTAAATAATGCAACTATGCTGGAACTACGTCTAGGAAGAGGCCAAATGCAACAAATAAGCACAGATTAACAAGTATCAGTGTGTTCTGTCTTGCCACAACTCCAGAGCATTTGCATTATCAGCAATATAGTGCAAATGCACATATGTCAAGGGCAACACTTCTGAAACCAAATAGTTTTCATAGGTTGTATAGTACTTTTCTAATAAAAAAAGCTGAAAAATAAAAACAGTGGATAGGACCTCTCCATGCAAGAGAGAACCAACAACACTTTTAGACATTTTTGCATCATCTCACTGAACAGCATGAGAGTAGTTCAATACTTAGATGGCTTAATAATGCCTGCTAAAAAAAAGAACACTTTTTACTAGAGATCACTGCCATTACCATTTCAGAACTACGTTTGCAGGAATGAAAGCTTCAGAAGGATTTGGGGTCATCTGTGCCTGAGTAACAGCAAACGAGGAAGCAAAGTTATAGAAGTTATCCAACATCTTCTGAGTGAACTGAAATAAAAAAAGAAAAAGACATTTTAAGGAAGTTCTTTTTTCATTTTGAACGTTTGTGGAAAAGTTTAACAGATACACAATTCCTATATGAAGTAAAATTAGCATTGTTGTCTAAAACAATGTGAAAGTGGATATAGTAGATCCAGGAACATCCATTTTAAACTGATCAAAACATTCCAAACATTCTCAGTCTTGCCCTCAGATCCCTCCAGTATCCACAGACCATTTTCAGCATCCCCACTTGCCCTCTCCCTTCTCAGTTTCATGCAACTCGATAAACAGCTTTGAAAAGAACAATTTTCTGTTTGTGACAAGGAAGTGATACAGTGACAAGAGCTGTCTCTCTCCGCCAAATTAAACCATCAGAAGACCTGCAGACCAGGTCAATGTTGCCATTCCAGCTCCCAGCAAAACACTAGATGTTAAACCAGCTGAAAACTGCAATCTCTCTCCTTACAACTCATCAGACTCCAATGACAGGGCAATTTCCTTTAGCATTCACCACAGAATGGCTGCTATACCAGCATCCTTTGCCACAAAATCTTGCAGGGGCAAATGAAAAAGATGCACAGCACACTCCTAAACTGTAGGAATAAAGAAGCCAGAGTGAAAGGGGCCAAGAAATATCAAGCTCCGTGTGCAGAGGTTGAGGTTGTAGGACATTCCCAGACAGTCTACAAATACATAAGTCTATGATACCTCCGTATTTCCCCTGTTCTTTGTACTTAAAAAAAAGGAATACATTGTTTTGATGGGAAGAACAAGCAATTTTCATAGACAGTGAAATGATGCAGGTAAACGGAACCTGAGTCAATATATGCACAGGCTGGTGCTTCCCTCCACCACCTCTGACGAAAAGAGCAGAAGAAATGATGTCCCAGGAGCCTACCATCAGTCTCACCCCACTCACGTGCAGAAATCTATGGTTTTGTCCTACTTTCCAAACAACTTATTTATATATAACTATACATAATTTAAAAAGACATATTCAATGATAAATCTTCATGAAACTTGCTAAAAATGTACTGGGAGAGCAACTCCTTTACTTAGGGCAGCATGATGATTTTGCCTTTAAAAAAATACTTTTATTGCTATAATGTGGCAGTTCCCAAGAGATGATGTTAAGTATTAAATGAAAGCCATTAGTCATTCATAAACATGCTCTCAGTCATACATGCCCTTCCTCTGCAACCTACTCCCTCAAAGGTTTCCTTCAACTTTGACATCATGCATTTTCTCTATAGCAGTAACTATTACTTCAACTTTTGGTTCAACTGCATCTCTTGAAGGCAACATAGAATTTCAGTTGATATGACTTTTAATAGAACAATCCACCTAACAGAAAATACCATTTGTAAAAACGTTATGCAATCATGAGGTGTTTTTGTTTTTCTTTAAATCCTATATACAGAAAAATCTATGAGCCATCTTGCAAATGACCTGAAGTGGCACATTATTACTTCATGACTTCACTAGTGCTCTAATAAAAGTTGGTGGAATCAGAAATATTATTTAGATGTCACTTGCCCCTAACAATTCCAGAAAAGCTCGATTAAGTACTACACAAAAATAGCTGTTATCAGCTCCTAGTCATGCTAACTCTCTCCAAGAGACATTACCTATTTGGAGCTATGATGCGTATAAACTGCCAAAGAACATCAGCTACAGGATTACTGTTCAATTACCAGTCTACCTCAGCAACCTGGAAGGAAAGTAAGGCTTGAAGAAAAGCCTCACCAACTGCTGAAATGTTCAAAGACAATGCCAGAGCTGTCAGTGTTACGGAAATCAAGACCTACCATGCAGGTCTAGCTTGCCTTGAACTGCTGTTAGATGGCCAACTAACTGCCAGTGCTGGCTGTGAATTTCCAGAGGTTGACACTAACAGGCTGGGTGAAAATATGGCACATGTTGTAGCCCAAGGCCTGATCCACAGGGCAAGAACTGGAAAAAAGAAAAATCTTTTTGGGAGAGGGCATGATTCTGTAGTTCTGCAGAGCTACATCACAAGGGTTTCTCAAGGGTCAGTGGTACACTTGGGTATCTATTTGCATCCACGCCTGGGTCTGCCTTGGCTTTTGAGTAATTTTTGATCATCCCTGCAAATCTGTGCACTGGAGTTTTAGCTCCTATAAATGACCCTAAGACTAGCTCAGTTGGTTCAAACTTGGTTGTAATAATGCCAAGGTCATGAGTTCAATCTCCTGTTATGGGCCATTCACTTGAGAGCTGGGCTTGATGATCCTTTTGGGTCCCTTCCAACTCAGAACATGGTGTGATTTTGACCAAAGATTCATTGTCTCTTACATGTATTTAGCTGCTACTATTAGGAAGTATCATAAATAATTTTACAGCAGAGTGACACTGACACAAGGGGATCTATTGGCCTGATGCCACAGAGCATGTAAATTCCAGTCCTTTAAGGAGACAGTTTTTCAGTGTAAGAAAAAGTAATTTCAAAATATCAAAGCATCCAGCCAAATGATTTGACAATGATTAGGCTGGTTTCAATCCTACAGCCACCCACAGTAGCTTCCCCTCCCATCCCCCTCCATTAGTCATTCAGAGGCTCAATTCTTAAGATAGTACACAGAACTTCTGAGAACAGAATGTCCAAGCTACCTCTGTGAATGAATCTACTGATGACACAGCAGCACTTGCAACAGGAGTCTGCTGGGCCAGATTCTCCAGCAGTTCCACTGAGATTCCAATCTGGGCCACTGTTGGTGTCTGCGGGAGGTTCATGGCACCAAAGGGATGTTGACTTCCCTTCCCTGAAAGCACCACAGACAGCACACATTAGATTTGTCACACATGTAAATCCTGTGTAGTTTAAATCACCGTGTTTCCTTGGTAAAAGGTACTCCTCAGCTCCCACGACAGAGGTCGCTCTCTATCAGAAACAGAAAAATCACTCAGTCCAAGCACAGGCACAAGTACACACAAGCACATCAGATGGAACAGTGTGACAGACATTTTAAAACCACAACAGATCATACAGAAATTTCTAAAAAAGGGAAAAATGTAACTTTAAAGATCCCTATGAAGTACATGAATTCAAGAGGAAATACGATCTGAATGAAAGACAGCAGAATCTTTCTCTATGGGAACCAAGCCTTTAATTCACATTTTAGCAATTGCAGATAAACAGGAAACATGCAGCACTGCTGCAGCTGTTGGATTCGCTCATTCAAACCCAGGTGCTTGTGAACCTGTTTGTGCTCTGAAAAAGCAGAGAACACTACTTTAGGATGCATCTGACTCAGGGAGGACTGGGCAGCCTCAGATTTCATCTGAACTGCTCAAAGCCACCAAAAGAGCAAAGGTCAAAGAAATAGCCATGGAACAGAAGGACCTTTGACTCTGCAAGTGCCACAAAGAAAACAATGAACTGCACAGGAAACCACTCCCAAATTGCATGCACTCACACAGGCATCATCCCTGTCCCCTGCTCTCACTTCTGACCTTCTCAACCCATACTTTCAGTCTCAGCTTCAGCCAAGGTCTCTGCAAACAAGGGCAGACACTTAGAGTCACTTAAATCTACAAACACGGACAGACACTTAAGAGTCAAATCATACAGTCCTCTCTCAGCATCTGTAAAGGAAAATGCAGGAAAAAGATCTGTTGGACAGATTTACAATGCTATTAATAAACACTAAAACTCCACCTGAGTTTGTAAAACACAACAAGAAAGGACACTCTTAACACAGTACTTCTAAGCCCCTTCTTTAGGCACAAACAAACGAAACTCTGTGCACAAGGAACTGCTACAACCACTGCTTCAGAGGGAGCTGATAAACAGGGACACAACTTTGTTCCTCTCAACAGAATGCAGATTTCAAGTGTCAATAATGTCTCTCAACGACTCCAGCTCTGCTATCCCTCTCTGGCCTCCCCTTTCTACAGTCTCACATCACAAAATTGTTTATGGCCATGGAAACTTAGGCCGTGTAGCTTATACTGACCCCACAGACAGAGATAAGCTGTAGACAAGAATGGGAATGGCAGAGCTTTCTGTTGCTCAGATCAAGCATAGCACTGCCTTAAGGCACTGCGAAAGCACACAGCTACATCATGGAGTTCCTTTTCGAGAGCAGCCCTTGGCTGGAAATTATGGCTAATCATGCAAAAAGCATCTGAAAGTGCATTTTCCTCCAAAGCTCTCTGAAAGTGACAGTCTTTCAAGCATGAGAAACATATGGCAAAGGTACTAGTGAGATGTTTTATGGAATATACAAAACCACATTTCCCCAAAACCTTCCTACGGTTGCTCTCTTCTGAAGAAAGCCCAAATTTTTGAGGAATGTGTATAATCAGCATTCATTTTGCTCTGCAGCTTGAGAGCCCTTATCTCATACCACACTGCCACATCCAGGACTGATTCCAAAGAAGGCATGACACCTTATGAATGAATACATTTTATCACAGGAACCTCAATTAAACAGATTCAAGTTAAAGCTGTAGACTACACACCAACCTACAAAAGAGTGTGTACTGCTTTATCACCCTAACACTTTAAACTGCTTGACTGACAAATCCATCCCTTTGATATGACAAAGGTGTGCGGTTGAAACATGTCGTCATTTTAAAAATGCACACAGCAAACCCCTCCTATATTTAGAAAAACATACACACACCTTCCTTAGGTAGCACCAGCATCCTCTGACTCAGGTTTGCACCAAAAATGCTGAAACATTTGCAAAGCTGCTTTCCAAAGATGGACAAACAATTGTCTCTACTGGGCAATTATACAGTGCAACTGCACCTGACTGAGAAACACCAGGTGTCCTAAATCACTGTCAGGCTATACTCCCTACAAAACCTGTCTGAGCTAGAGAGAATACAACTGCTTGTCAGTGGAAGCTGAAACAAAATGCTGCAGTTATGTCTACAAAAATGCCTCAAAACCATACTAGGAGATGTTACACAATCATTTCTCCTCAGGTTCTCTATGCAGATGCAAAAAAACCAACATGTCAAGCCTGCTCAGAGGAGTTTCCAGATGAACACCACACAGAAGAGGAGTGAGAAATTTCACTGTGAACATTAGCACACAGACAGACTTCCATGAGGCTGATAGGCTTCTTCCAGTACATCTGCTCAGAACTCTATAGAAGCACAAAACGTTTTCAAGTAGCTTTTTGTTCAAAATCACCTTCACACATTTCCCCCTATGCATGCAGAACATGTCTGATTCATCAGCTGCTGTGTTCTACCAGTCTTACCAGATTTCAGACCAGAAATTTTGAAGATGGCACTTGGCTTCTCATTAGTGACAAACCCCAGCAGCTGCCACACTGCCATCCCACTCTGGTCCGGATAACAAAAATAGACAGATCCTCCCATTCCTTCTGGAAATGGTATAGTTCCCAGCATGAAGACCACTACATGGTTGATGTTTTCATAGTCCGGTAAATCAAATACAAATTTGTCTTCAGCCACTTGTTGGGGAGCTGCTTGTACCTAAAGAGAACAAAACCTTTATTAGTATTAACACATTTTTCACAATTGGCTGTCACCGTGAACTTCCTTTTACAGAAATACACCTAAAGTGGCACATAACAGAAAGTCGAGGAATGTACTAACCTACAGAGCAGAGAGCCAGATAAAAGTCAAACACAGCAGAAGAACAACTGCAAAAAATATTACTAGAAAGACACAACAGTCTTGTTCTACCTGCACTGAACACATATCCCACCCGGGACTACAGGATCAGAATACCTTCGCTCCCCATGTGCGTAGGAGGAAAGTAGGGTGCAGAAGAGGTTGCCAAGTCACTAAGCAGTGGCTGTTGACCACCTGGCTGGCACAACCCCAGGATCATGGAAACCTGTTCACATAGGAAATACAATAGACCTTGAGAAAGGCAGCAGAAGGATGGCTGAATGCCAGAGCAAACGATACCCTCCTCTTTACCCGAGATGCCACATCCTTGCGGCCAAGGCACAATCTAGGCTTAAAACGCTTCTTTTAAGCTCCCAGCTTTGTCTCTGAAGAGACAGCATTAACAGAGGGGATAGCAAGCGCCTCCAGGCCAGGAGGCTCCACGCCGCAGCCGCCTCGGGCCGGGCAGGGCGGCACAAGGGCAGCGAGGTCGCCGGTGCCTGGGGCCGGGAGAGGGGAAAGGCTCTGCGGCAGCTCCTCCCCAGCCCCGAGCGGGTTGAGGGCCCCGCCCGGGCCCGGGCCGCGCTCACCAGCCTGCCCGCCACCAGGCAGCCGAACATGGCGGCGGCCGGCGAGCCCTCAGACGCCGCGCCGCAGCCCAGCCGCCATGGGCGCCGTCTGCGACACCGCCCGTCCCGCCGCCGCCACTACCGCCGCCGCGCCGTCACTTCCGCCGACGACGACTACAAGTCCCGTGGTACCGCGCGCGGCCGCGCAAGGGCGGTGCTGGGCGGGGCGGCGCAGGGTGTGACGGGAGTTGTAGTTCGCGGGGGGCTCGGGGAGAGGCGGCGTGCGCTCACACGGCGCCCGTCCCGCCGCTCCGGGGCGAAGTGTCTAACGTGGTTAAATCCAGATAAACCTGGCCGTAAAAGTCTGCGTTCAAAAATGCAAGAGAGGAAAAAAAGCGGAAAAGTTAACTGGAGAAACTACCTAAGCAGGGTGGCACACACCGCGTGCACTGGGAGGGGAGCGCTGTACCTGTGTATGAGGGTGCGTGGTCGCGAAGCCCGAACCCGCTCACGGACACAGTTCGTGCTGTGGACACGAACTTAACACTTACACTTAAGAAATGCGCATGTAGTGAGTGTTTACTGCGTAAGCTGATCTTCAGAGCCCTGTCTGTGTGACAGTATTGGTGGTGTTCAGGTTGGGGCAGAAGAGGCTCCGGGAGACCTTTTAGCAGCCTTCCATTACCTAAGGAGGCTACAAGAGAGCCGGAGGGGGAGTTCTGGCACGGGCATGTGGGGACAGGACGAGGGAGAATGGCTTTAAACTGACGGAGAGCGCGTTTAGATTAGGTATTAGGAAGAAATCCTTTGCTGTGAGAGTAGTGAGGCACTGGCACAGGTTTCCCAGAGAAGCTGTGGATGCCCCATCCCTGGAAGTGCTCGAGGGCAGGTTGGATGGGGCTCTGAGCAACCTGGTCTAGTGGAAGGTGGTTCTAGTAGAACCCTGTTATGGCAGGGGGCTTGGACTAGATGATCTTTAAAGATCCTTTCGAGCCCAAACAATTCTGTGACTCTAAGATTTAAGAGTATCTACTATTAGACTGCACTTGGTGCTCAGAGCACAACCCTCCTCGACTTCAAACATGTTCATGAGAAGGTGTCTGTGTTCCCACAACCCAGGGGTTGTGAGCAGGTAAGACTGTTCTCAACAAGGGCATCAGAGAGTCTTTTCCCCTTCGTTTTAACTATTCATTATGATATTTAACTGATTCATTACGATAGATCCATGTTAATGCAATCTAGACACGGGATGAAATCAAGCAGACAGCAGAGGAAGATTAACAGGGAGATGAAGAGAAGCAGTTTGTTTGGTACATCTCCATAAATTATTATAAAGGTTCCCCTCCTCTCCTTCCTTCTAAGCAGCAATTAGGTGAAAGAACCTTTTCAACATCCTTCTGGGACATCAGTCTTTAGAGACAGAACCCCTCCTGTTCCTGTAGTCTTCAGGATTTGAAAAATATGCAGAAAACTTTTACAGACAGCTGATGGCTACAGGCTTCTCTGTCAGTATCAGGTGTTGCATTCTGCCTTTTCAAATTGGGTAGGTTGTCTTTCTTAGAGCATGTAAAGCAGGTTTGGTACCTTCTTAGGTAAGTTTCAGCTCCTTATTTAGCTCCAAGGTGATTCAGCTGCAAATGTTACCTTAGTGTTGGCTTGGACAGAGGTAGCCACTGAAACTTCATCCAAGGCAGAACAAAGAACGTACGGGTTCATCAGCATGACCTGCTCTGATATTTTTCCACTTTTGTTCTACACCCTCAAAATTAACATCTTTGTTTTAAATTCCTTAGTGCTCGGGGGTGGGTCTACCTACAGTGTAATTGCAAAAGGGTATGGATATTTTAGATTATATAAATGAGATACGCACAAGACTGAAGACGAGATTATAATATAAGAAACTAGATATAACCCTGGATCCTGCACATCAACTCTTATATTTTTCCCTGTAATTAATTAGTTCATTCTTTGAATTTGCAATGCTGTACTAATATGATCAATAATATGCCTTATTGCTATTTGTCACTGCTAGCTGACAATGAACTTATTCTGTAGGCATATAGTATCTAGAATTTACATGATAATTATGTTTAAATAAAACAAATTTCAAAGATTAAATTGTTATATGTCTTCTCTTGACAGCTTCTATGCTTTGTCATATTCATTGCTTGTGGTCTCCTGGGTGTCAGAGCACGGGCTATCTGGGTTTGATGGAAACAAATCCATCAGAAAGTGTTCTGCACTTTCTATAGGAGCTGTTCTTTTAAATCTTCTTCTGCTATGTCTTCTGGTGTTTACACAGGTATTTTAATTCATGCTTCAATCTTAATCATACCTGTTTTAGTACTTCTGTCACAAATCTTTATGAAACCTCTCCTTTTTTACCATGCCAGTGTGCTTCTCTGGTCTCTGAAACCTGTGGTTAGACCCATCTCTGCAGGAAATGTCAGGGTCTTTCCTACAGCCAAGCTCACCTTTGGTGGGCAGCTTCTCCTGTCCGCAGCCATCCCAGGCCTTGGGCACTGCACCTGTGGCTCATGGCAGAGGTCTATCACTGGACAAGCTTCCAGGGTTCCTTTTTTTTCCCACTTTGCAGCAGAAAAGTTGTTAGCAAAGGTTGGCTCTGCCTTTCCAAATGGTAAAAGCTTAAAAAATACAAAATGAAGACCCCAGTGCCTGCTACCAGATGGAGTAACAAACTTGTGCCTTGCAATGTGTTTATGTGAGGGAATTACGAGAGCCAGACCTATTAAAAATCCTGATGGTAGCCCACAGTTACATGTACAGGAATAATGGAATATGTATTTCTGCCTGATTCATCTCTTGGATTTAGTAAGAAGCCCAGGTGTGAGAAGTGTTGAGGCAATAGTGCGGAACTGCTGAGTCCCAGGACTCATTTTGGATGTGAACCTTTGCAAGGGAGTTCTCCACTTGGCAGATGCTTTTCCAGCTGGCTCTGATGAACTGGAAAGAAAGAAAGCATTTTTAAGCTTGAGATTTTGCAAATTAGTGGAGGGTGGCCAAGCTCTGCAGTGCAGCCACTGAGGCACAACAAGAAATCTGCTAATTAGGCAAGAGCTTATCTCACATTGCCAATTTGCTCCAGACCTCTGAGATTACACCATGTCTAAAAGGCTCAGGGCAACCCCATCTTGCAGGGCTCTCAAGCACTCTTGCTTAGGCATGATTTTTTTTATTTTTTAAATTTAAACCTAATTATTTAGTATTGGCCTAAAACTTGTTGAACCTGTTGTGCAATGATGGCAGCAGAGCTGTTATTGCTCCCCCTGCCAAAAGTTAATCTCAGCCTATGATTTTACCCTAGAAGTTACTTCTGACACTAATCTCCACTTGAGCCCTTACTAAGATCCGTGGCTTAGCACCATTTAGGTAGAAGAAGGTCATACAGAGCAGGCATGCTCCCATACTGTGTGCAGTAAGGGAAAGTATTTCCCATTCAACAATTACAGATAGTGGCACAACACAGAAAACAGTTATGTGTAGAGAGCCTCTGAGAAGAAGGTTTCTGTTCCTTCATGCAAAAGCATGAGTAAAAGGAAGAAACCTCAGGGAAGCTGAGTCCAGACTGACACAAAACTTCACCCATACAATGGTGGGTTGTGTGCCAGGACGTGCCAGAATCCCACCTGAACACACAACCCAGCAGCATCTACAGGTTTCTGAATGTGGGTGCAGCAAGGTGTGGATGCTGGATGAGAAAGAATTGTGAAAAGTAACTTTTCTCCTGAATAAAGAGTAATTTTCTTGTACTTTAATCTAGGTCTTTTCAAAATAGTCACAGTTGCAAAAGAAACAGTAGCTTGTAAAAGATTAATGTGGTAGGGGTATTTTGTAGTTCTCCTTTCCTCCTTATCTGAGCACCTTTTTCTTCTGTTTTGCCAGTGTGTACTCCTGCTGTCTGTTTAGTCTCCAAGCCATTAAGGATTTCATGAACCTATGTCATTTGCATGTTTTGCAACCTGAGGAGCCTGAGCCTATGTAGTTATTTATTGTGGAGAAGTTATTCCTTATTTTTTGATCATTCTTGTAATTTCTTGGGCAATTTCCCCCAGATTCACTGGAGGGCAGCAATCAGCTCTGCAGCCAGTTCTAGCTGTCAGCAGCCAGGAAGACACTAAACAGATCTGACCACAGGTGGGAGTCTCTCTCATTTTGGGAAGGTGTTAAAACTCTCATTGTTGGCCATGTGAGGCCAGATGATATGAAAGAATGCACTCTTGACCTGTTCCACTGACTTAATAGGCCTGTTAAGTTTCAAGAATTGATTCCTCTGTGTAGCTGAGGAACCTCAGAGCTCTGCTTCTTGAGAGCTTGGATGAGGCTGCATAGAAACACTTGGGTACCAGAAGGTGATAGGGCTGAGGACATTTGGGGTAGTGGAAATGTGTGATAGGAATGATACAGTTATGTAATGGTGAAGAAGGAGCTGCTGTATGGGGTAGAGGAGGAACAAGGCTAAATGGAGCATGCAGGAATGTGATGTTGAGTGGTTCAGGGTCAGTGACTCTAAGGTCATTTCAGAAAGAGGTTTTAATTGTCTTTCTGCTGGACAGTGGCCTGTTTTTGTTCTGTTGCTGCTTTTCTCAGTGCTGTTGACCAAGTTCACCCTTTTGAACCCACTGAGCATTTTGTTTACAGAAATAGTGATCAGGAAAAAATTACCAGATAAATCTTCAGAGGCTGAATATTTACTTGGAGACTGGAAAAAAGTAGCGAAGTGCCCAACTTAACTGCAGTCTAGCTCTGCTCTTTTGGGTATATTCTGTGTAAGGCAATCAAAATCTGAAGACAATGAACACAGGTGCAATTGGCAGCACTGTTTTATATTAAAAGATTTTAATTTGCATTATAATTTTCCATTATTATAACATTTCCTTGGCTATGTCTCAACTTTTCCAAACTTAAGCCATTAAGACTAAAGTTCTTTTTAGTGCTTCTATGAATTTATTTTTTATATATATATAAAAGTTTCACCCAGAATATTTCAGTTGTTTCCAAGACGTGGGTCAAAAAATGCATTGTTTTGCTCAAGCCAGAAAAAAAATATAAAAATTTGAATGACCTGTTCTTTCAGAATCCCTAATTCCCCCAAATTGTAAAAGGAGAAACTTGCAATTTGCCAGCAGGTAGCCTTGAGTTACTTGAGTTGGAAATGATACCATGAAATAAACTCGCCTGTATCTAGATATGAAATATTTGGAGAATCCCAGTTTGTACACACTCAGGAGAAACTTGCATAGAAGCACAGATGCTGTCCATGCTGAACAGGTCTTACTAGAGGCTGCAGAATTTCCTCTCTATCTGCCTCTAGTTTGAACACCAAGGCAAGAAGAGAGTACTGAGCCCTTCTCACCCAGCTTAACAACCTGAGGGAAGTACCTGAATTAAAACCAGGGTGTCCTTCTGTTCTTTCTAGACAGTGGCTCCTGTGACACAGAAATTGTCCTCTGGAAGAGCATCTCTGTTGTCAGTAACTGCAGAAGACATTGTGACTGTACAGCCCTCTAACTGAGGAGCCTCAGTTTTGTTGGAATTTAAATGGGAATTTGTTGGAATTTAAATCCAGTAATTTCTCCTGCTTGAAGTGCTGGGTGTTGTGTGACAGGAGGTACAAGGGAGGAAAGGAGGAATACTGAGCATGAGGAAAGCCATAAGGGCATTAAGTTGCAACAGAGGACAGGAAGAAGAGAGACTATAGTTTACTTTTTAAGTAGTGCCGCTTTTTTGAGTTTTGGGAAATGATTTTAAGACCCTCAGGGCAAGTGAAAGATGTGATGACTGGTCTGGCCATGAAAAAGTGCCTGGCTTATTGACCTTCTTTGCCAGTGGTAGAGAGGATATTGGTGTCTGTACTGTGAATTTTGCTTCACTTGCCAACAACCTTGAAGCTTTTGTCATGACAGTGTTATCTGACAGTACCCGACTGTGGTTCCGTGAAAGCTTTGGCAGTGACAGAACAGATGACTTGTAGAATCTAGGAGATCATGTAATTTCTATCTGCTCCTCAGATGAATTTTTGGAACGTGAGTTTCATGGAGATCTTGCTAATTTTTGCTGCCTTTAAGATCTCTGAATTTTTATAGAGAGGATTATTTTTTCCGTGCCGAGACTGAACTGACATCTTTCAAGTGAATAACACCTTATAACCAGCAGATGGTGGTAGAATACCAGGATTTGGCCTGCTAAAAACTTCCTGTCACAGGTTGAGACTGATTCTGGTTCTATCTCTGCTGCAAAACTGCTCAGTTCAGTTTAAACCCTAATCGTGATGAAATAGTTCATAAATGTATTAATGATACGTAATTAACTGGCAGACAGTGAACTACATTTTCCGGATCATAACTAGTAATGCAACAGATAAACCACAGTGCTGGACCCTTACTGAATGTTAGACACCTTTATATGAATAAACCCAAGAGGCATCAGTCTCCCCCATGCCACACAAACACACACAATACAGATGCATGTCCCCACACACCTTGCTCCAAGGTCTGAAACATAGGCAAACCAACTTTTTCTTGTGTGCTATCCCAGTGCTTCACTTTCCTTCTGCATTTAGAATTTAAAATCAACTTCATAGCAATGTTACTTTTTGTAGATCACCATGTAAGTATTTTTTTGAAGATATTTCTATTTGGTTATGTAAAATCCTCTTTAAGTTGCGCAAGCTAATTAGAGATCTACACTGTCTGAGTGTCTCTCCAAGCATGGTTTTCTTAAACACTTCAAACGGCCAAGTCTGGTTTCCCCGAAGTTATTAACATCAGTTTAATTCTGTTTCATCTAAAGTTGCTCTGCCTCCTTCCTGTATTCATTAAAAAAAAGAAACTAGCATACAACTCTTTAAGGGAAAAGTTTCAATTGATTTGTAGCATAAGCAAAACACTTATTCACTGGACTTTATTGATGAATGTTAACAAAAGGTATTGTCCTTTAGTTTTCTAGGTCCAGCTGTGCTAGCTCCATGAGTTTGTGTCTTCTACTCAACTGTACATGTTCATCACTCCTTCTGTTAAAGCATTTTGCTTCTTCAGGTTGCCTGCTAAGTGTTCCCCCAAACTGCCCAATTTGGGAAAAATAACCTGGATTAGTGGGAACAGATTCTACATTAGATATATGGGCACATTGTGAATGAACCATATCAGTGAGTCAAAGGAACACAGGACAATGTGACATTGTAGCTTCAGGTGGTGTCCTGCTACTTGTTGATCTACAGCACATATGGAGGCTTCTCACCCTTGGTTCTTGTTTGCACTGTCCTTTTACCCACAGCTCATTAAATGCAGTTTCTCAAGTTTTGATGAACGCCAATCCATGGTGCTCCCCCTATAGAAGTACTCATAAGAGCTAGCAGATCTTAGATGCCTAGGAGCCTCTGGTACATCTGAAGTGGGCAAGGCACGGCTTGCTTATAGTGAACAAAACTAGCGGGTTTTCGACCTTATTTACTGTTGGTGTTGATATTCAGTGGGGAAAATTGCCCTGTTTTTCTTAAAGTCTGAAAAGAAAAGAATGAGTAAGAAGTTCTACACCACGATGACTGTGTCCACTGCTGGAGCTGGAAGAAAGTGAGAGGAATATGCAGCTACTTGAAGGTGAGGCATGAACTAATCTTGAGGGTTTGTTCACAGGACTGCAGGTAGTTGACTTTGCCTGTCTTAGTCTGTTACAACTTGAGACTGGGACATCATAGCTGACCATTTCTGAACCCATTCAGTCCCAGGTGAGAAGGTAACCTCCCTGTGTTTCACTTCACAGCATTCAATAAGGTAGACCATGACAGCTACATGTGTTCTGGCTCCCTGTGTATGGAATGGACTGAACTTTGTCAATGTTAGCGGTTAACAGCATGGATTGTTAATTCCTGCTCTTAGAAACTGTAGTAACTCTTCATCACACCTGACTATTTTTTGCTTCTCGGTTCAGAATGCAGAACATCTCTGCATAGTCATTGGGCCATACTTTGATTCTGTGGCTTTGCTGACAACCCTCACACTATTGTCTTTCTGTTCTTCACTCATGATTGCAGACAGCTGCTCTCTTGGTGGAGCTAACCTGGATGTCTAGAAGGTCCCATTGCATTTCAAAACTGACCAAGTGCTTTTTGTTCAGTTTTATCTCACTAGTTACAATAGTGGTAAGATCAGTGTCAGCTTAAGCCAGGGTGCACTTGGATTCAAGATCCGAGCTTGTTGGTGTGTGTTGGAATACCTTTATGAAGGGCAGGTGTAACTAAAAAAGGCACTTACTCTCATTATCATGTTAATAATTATATATTACACAATACTATATGTACTGTTATCTTTGCAGGCAGAAATGTGGGGTGAGGCACTGAATTTAAGGCCCTCATGTGTGAGCACTTGGTAAGAAGCAGCAGTACTTTTAAAAACTTGGTTCCTTCATGTAGAAGAACCAGTATCTGAGCTATATACTCTAGGCCATCTCAGCCTGAGTTGGTTGTTGGGTGGCTTGGGCTGATTAATAAGATAAATGTAATGGAAGCAAAGTGATTTGTGTTGTAGAGGCATAAAAAATTGTTTTATTCAACCTGAAAGTACTTTTTCTTAAGAAGAGAACTTGGGTTTTTTGGTGGGTTGCTTAAAACTCACCAGTGAAAATATGGACTAAAACCTTGTAGCCTTCCTTGTGAAAGCAGTCTAATGAACTTTCATCAGGGTTGCAGGATTTACATGTTTGAAGACATGATCCATAGTAACTAATCTCTACCTATCTGTTAATTAAAAACATGCATTAAGAATGTGGTTAAGCCTTGACTTCCAGGATTTGGAAAAACATACTGAAATACATGGCCAATCTTGAGATGTCTTGAACTTCTTCTGTTCCTGGTAAGTTCAAAGGCTGTGATGGTACCCAGCAACCCTTGTATGGAAGTCTGGAAAATTACTGATGAAAAAATAATTGGTTTTCATCCCTGAAACCTTATCTGCATTCCAGTCAAGCCAAGCTGTATGTGGCTGCTGGCAAACATCATTATTGTACCAGGTGAATGGTGTATTAGCAGCCTGGACAGACTAATGCTTCCTACCTAATGCTGGAGAAAGTGCTTAGGGTTGAAGGATGGGTAGGAAGTATTACACATCTGTAGGTGTCGACTTCAGTGAAAAGTAGTAGTTTCCATCAGGGGAGGTTATTCTCCATCTTTCCCCAAGCTTCCTTCAGAAGAGCAGTGCTTGTGCTTCTGGAGAGCATTTTAAGTAAAAATCTACAATACCACAGTGCTCAATAAGCAGCTTGATTTGTATTTCTGTACTGCACACAGAAAGAAGAAGCCTGAGTTCAGAATTGCTTTCAGTTTTGCAGCCAAATTGTGCATCTCTCCCATGAACACACTTTGATGACTTACTAGTACTTTTTTCTTGTATTCCAGCCAATCCTGCTGGACAGTCCCTTAGAGATCACTAAACTTAGCTCTGTTTTAAACTGTGGTTCTGTATTTCAAATACAACTAACGTTATTTAAGCATTCACATGCATCAGTCCACTGGAAGAGATGGACAGTCTCCTCTAGCCAGCATTTATAAGATCCCTGAGGAAGTAGTGATGCTTTTCCCCCCTCATCTGACAAATCCCTGTCCTGTCAAAGATGTTGTAATTGATCTTTGTCATTAAATTCAATAATATCCATATTTACAGATCTACCTTGTTTCAGGCTAATGTAGATAAATGAGGTTCATGGTAAAATATTGACTTTTACTTGGCACCTATGTACCTCAGCACTTTATGCGTTTGATTAACATACGAGCAAGGCTGTAAAATCAAATAAATGAATGCAAGGAGTAATGTTTTATTCTCTTTAAATGATATATGAGCCTTAGCTATTTATAGCAAGGGTTTAGGAGAGAAATGTAAAGCTAAGCCAATTCTAGGAATGCTGATACAGGAGATTCAGTGAAAAACTGATATTCGTATGAGGAAACTTCTGTAGGGAAAAGTCAGAACACCATGTAGTGCTGTAAAGCTCATTTGTTTGTGCCTGGATCACAGTCTTTACCCCAGGCAGCCAAACATTACATAAGAAGCATTTTTTAAAAAATAGGGCACATGTTTTTAATGCTCAGTTACTGGAATTCCTTTCTAGGGACTGTGATAGATCATTTATATGGAAGCCTTTAAAGCAAGATTTTATACTTCTCTGCAGGCAATGCTGCAGCTCAGCTGTGGATACTGGACTTACTAAAGAAAGTTCTCCAGCAGATGATCATTATGCAGGAGTCCAGGTAGGATGATTGTGCTGGCCCCTGCACGGACATGAAACAATCAAATTAGAGAAGGCTTATGCAAATGCTATGATGTGTCTGAGGTACTAAGAATCAGCAGATATTTTAATAATTTAGGGAAGAATGTCCTCAGAGAGATGATTCCCTCTAAAAGGTGTTTATCCATTGCAAGGGAAACTGCTTGGATCTTACTGAACCCACAGCCAGGGGAGTTTTCAAACTATCTCACTTGAGCACAGGAAAAATACTGACTCATTTCAGACTTATTCCCTCACTCTGCAAAATACATATGCATAGTGGTCCATACAAAAATACAAATAGACAGATCCTCAAGGGATGTAAATTGCAAAAGCTCCAAACAGGAAAAATCTTTAACAGATGAGAAGGGTGCTGCATCTCTGAGAATGCTGCATCTGAGCCTTTTTTCTCCACAAACAATGATGACAGTACAATAATGTAAAAAGTGTGACCAATGTAAACACAGACCATTTGTCTGTTTTCCTTGCTGTCAGTGACACTGGGGATTTAGACAACAATAAGAGAATCTTGTTCAGCTTTCATTTGAAACGGAGAGTTTTTAGCACAGATGCTCTGGAAAATGGCTGCATGGGGAACATGAGCAGAACAGTTCTCCCACTAGTGTAATACTGAAGTAGGTCACTATAGGATGCTCTGATTTCAGTGAAAGTTATTTCACTGCAGGTACTTAACTTGCTCCCAGTACAGAATCAGTTTTCAGGAACAGAAACTTTTATTTTGGAATAAGGAGTCCACAAGGGAAGGTGTGATCATCCACTCATGTTATTTTGACTGGCCTCTATTTGCAGAGCATCAGAAAACTCTGATACACAATGCTGTAGTGGCACTGCTTCTTTCTACCTCTTTAGCTATGTGGCTGCCCTGGCCCTCCAGAAAGGCTTTCCTGGACACTATTCTCATACTGCCCATCTTTGAAATGAGGAGCACCTACTTAAAATTCCTCTCAGACATCAGACTGTAGGGAAAAAAATGAAAAAATATTCAGAAGGACTAGATGTCCTCCAGAACCCATTTTTCAGTTGAGTATCCATGTAATGTCTTCCCAAAAGATTTCTCTTTTGTGAGAAATGTTTCTTCTGTGGATTTTGCCTCCTGTTGGATTTCCCAGATGTTACAAAAGGGAAGCGACTTTGCTTCAGTGGGAAAGTGCACTGTTTTGAAGTGTTGCAGGAGTCAGCATCATTTTCTCTCCTGAAGTTAGGAACGAGACAGCATTACACAAATGGACTTACTAAAGAAAGTTCTCCAGCAGATGATCATTATGCAGGAGTCCAGACAGGATGACTGTGCTGGCCCCTTCATGGACATGAAACAAATAAGAGAAGGCTTATGGAAGGGAGGTGTGAATTCATTACCAGGTCTGTCAGAGTAGTCTGTGAATCTTGGGGCAGCTGCATCAGATCCATCATGATGATCAAATGTAGACATCTGCTGAGTCACTGAATGATGTAGACTGGACTGCTTTTACAGCTAATGGAAGGAAATATGTGCTTTCACCTGAGCTGTTCCAGATATTTGCTACAGGCTGCAATACCCCACAAAGATAAAGTGCCTATTTCTTTCCACATTTACCAAGTTACCTCAGGATGACCAGCTCAGATATAGAGATCTAAACAGTAGAGATCTACAGTTAAGTAAATTAAGCTGAAGCTTTAGTGCCTTTTATATAGTATCTTTTAACTGTGGTCCCCAAAGAGGGGTAAAAGGGTGTGAACATAGATCATGTGTTCTTCTAAAGAGATGGGCTTCAGATCAGGACATTGAGAGGCTCTGAGAAGGATTATCTCCTCTTGTATAATGAAGAATGTTTCACAAATCCTGAAAAGTTTTGGAAATTTATCTATGGGAAAAAAAGAAGAAAATCTGACAGTCCTTCACACAGTTTCTTTGTTTCAAGGTCATCATGAATTAATTTTGGAGAACCATGGAATCAGTTGACTATGTCCAATAAATTATGGCAGGTAATTAAGCTATTCATTTTAACTTCAGTGCTTCACTCCAGTGTCCTTGTGCATAAAAAAAAAAAAAAAAAAAGGCAAGAAATAGTGGGTGCTTCTTTTGTGAAAAAATAACTTGGATATATAGTTCCCTATTAGTTTGATAAAAGCATTGGTGGAATGTTTACTTTTTTTCTTTTCTTTCCCCCCTTGGGAAAACTGTTCTCTTCCACCCAGCTTTTGATCCATTGGTTCTATAACATAGTATGAATATGCATAATATATAACTATAACTAATTTTATTTGTGCATTTGTAGGTCTGTTGTTCTTATCTCCTCATGATCTTTGATGAGTTTACACAGGTAAGACTCTTGATGAGATAAATCTGAGTTGTTCATTTTACAGATGGAAGAATGAGACAAAAAAGCGTTTCCATTGGCAGCAGTGAGCTTTGTATCAGGCTGCAAATGCTCCAGTCAAGATGTTACAAATTTTGTGGCACATTTGTTAAAAGAATGCACAAAATATAAGTCTCATTGAGCGTACAGAAGGTAACACAGGTCATGAGGATAAATTAAGATTGCATGTTGAGTTCAAGCTTTTGCAGCCTGTGCCTTCTGGTTTAGATCACCAGTGTACATTACATGCTGTACAAAGAGCTAAAATACTGAGACATGCATTCATTTTGACTGGGACACTATTGCTTGTTTCCCTAGCTGTAGTAACACCCATAAACTCAATACCAGCCCACTTTCATAGAGCATAGGTACATGCACCAGGCAATCTCCCCAGTTACTGGGTTCCCAGTGTCTACCTGTTGCACAGCCAGTGGATTTCTGAATCCCTTGGATACCAGCCCACTGCAGTTGCAAAAGGTCATTCACATCTAGGGACTGTTCTGAGATGGGATGAAGGCACAATATTGGTGATGGAATTTAGCACTGTTCAAATAAAGGAGGGCAAAAGGGCCTTACACCTCACAGGTCTACTTTGTCTGCCCTAGGTTAGTCAAAATAAGTTCACTTTAAACTAACAGAAAAAATATAGAGAAAAAAGTTTTAAGTGAATAACATCATCTTCATCATGACCCCATTAAGATTAATAAAATGTTAAAATGAGGCAGAGCTCATCCACTGTTTTATCTTTACTTCATTGCTTTTTCCTACTAGCAGTGCATCAATAACTTGCAGTATATTCTAACTGATTGAATAAAAAGTTATATTTAATTGGGAAATCAATGAGCAGGAATAGGGCAGTGAGGTCATATAGATTGTACCATCCTGACCAATCTAACTCACTTGCCCTTTGAGCTGGTCTTTCATCATTATATTTCACTTGCCAATTCCTCAACAGTCTTAATTATGGCCACAGCAATTTGTCTTCAAATATCACACTGCAGTGAAATCTATGCATCAATAAATACAGCTCAAAAGCGGTTTTCCACACTGCTGGAGAGTTAATTGCTTCTATGGTTAAAGCAAATGCTGTAATTCTTTACATTTGTGGTGCTTTTCAACATCTTCAAGTGACTGGAGGCCTTTCAGGATGGCTAAATTAAAGGAAAACATGTATTTGAATATGAAGATTAGTTCTGAGTAATTTTTGACACTTTATCTGTACAGAACATTCTGCTCTGTGCTGCAGTTGGAGCATGGCTAAGAAATAGCAGAGGACACTTCAGGAATAATAGCTGGCATAGTTGCAAGGATCTGCTGTCTGTTCAGTTTCTGCCTGCCTTTTTTAAATACCTGTTATGCATAGGAGAAGTAGTGAATACCACATTTACAAATTTTGTCCAGTCTAGAAAAACCAGATTTTTTTGTTCAGGAAAGTGCAATTCCAGTGCTGTCCTTGTGTTTGTCCTCTGCAAAGCAGGAATGTGTGAATGCCACTTGGAAATCACAGGGTGCAAATGAACCTTAAAAAGTCGGTCTGTGAGCAACAATAGTGGAGAAGTTCACAGCTGTGGAAAACATTGGCTGGGCTGGGTGGCATCCTTGCAGGATTTCATTGAGTTACTGCAGCCAACCCTCCAGGTGATTTAGGGCATCTGTGTTTTTATTGTGCTGCTCTTTTTGTATGCAATGTCTGTTGTGCTCCCTGATTCCTAAATCAACATTGGTTTCTGTACTGGCAGCTTGCCTGGTTTCTGAGTAGCTGTCAATAATTTTTTTCCCCTTACAATAGGTAGCCTAGGGCCCTCCTAGAAAAAATTCTGGCCTCTCTTCTGCCTGATGTTACTTTACCGAGGGTGGATGAGACAGGAGCAGACCTGGGGCCACTCATACTGTGTTTCAAGTATGCTCCAGGCACTGGTGTCTCCTGAGTTCCTCTAGCAGGAACACCTGCTTGGTTGTTTAAAAAATAGCATTTCAAGTGAAGCAGTGTGCATGGGTGATTAATTTAACCTGCAGCCCATGAGAAGTTCCAGTCCACATTGTACTTTGGATGCAAGCAGGGAATCACTTCTGGTGTAAAGAACTCGGTAGTGTACTCAGGGGTGAAGAACATGATCTAGGCATTCTTGTTACCTCAGCATCTTGCCTGCAGACAAAGATAGTAATGATTTCTTTCTCTGGCGGTCTGAGGCTGCCGTTTGAGAAACAGACAAGGAAATACTGTTGTTTTAAATTCTCGATTTCTGAACTGCTCAACAATATTTTCAGTAGTAGTTTCTTGACTGTATGTGAATAAATATGCTTTAGTGCTACATTTCAATGTCATTGTTTGACATTTACATGAGACAAGGTCAAATCCTAGGTCTTGATGATATTAGAAAACCCCACCACATATTATTTTGCTTTTTCTTTATCTAAAATGTCAGTCATGCTGCTGAGGATCCTCTCCTGAACAAAAGTTTCATGGAAACAGGCTGGTGGTCATGAAAAGCTTTGATTTTGATACTTCATCTTTTTTTTCTGGCAAAACCACTATGTTGAGACATTTCTGACAAGCTGTAGATTTTATCTCTGAAATGTTTGGAGACATGCATTATCTTTTGAGGATTATTTTCTGTGCAAGATGTAGCATGCTCTGAGCTGGTGCTATAAGGGCACCAGGAGTACTTGATTCTGAAAAACATATGTAGAAATAATCCATCTTAAAAATTTTTCTTCAAATTAGGATGCGATTTAATGTCCAAGACATGTATTGCAAGGAACTTAGTCTCTGAGCCAAGCAGAGTAGAACTATTGAATAACTATGCCATTGGATGCATAAATATCCAGAAGACAAATCAATGATATCTACTTTAGACATAATGGGAATAAAGCTACTGTAATTGAACATTATCACAGGCTTCGATGTTCTTGGCTTGGAGAGCAAATATCTCAGCTTCTGCTTGGAGATTATCTTGGAAAGCTATCAGCCCACACAGGGGTAATGACAAGACAAATACACTTTAGGAAAACCACAGCACAGTCTCTGTGCTTCAGAGTCTATCAGTCCCCAAAGTCTGCCACAAACATTGACAGCCTCAGGAGAGGTTTCGACTTCTACCCTTGGCTGTGTGTTTCAACATTGGAAAGCCTTTTTGTGGAATTTTCTTTCATAAAGACAATGTGTTGGACTTACCTCACATTATGCTTATGTCTATCTCTAAAAAGAATACTAAGACTAACTTCTTGCTATAGGGGCACTAATACTGTTGAGTTTCATCTCTACTGTATTCACAGTGTTTTTACAAGGATGTCAAGACCAGTATGTGCATTCTCATGGATAGGTTTGAAAACTCTGAGGGATAAGTATTGCCTCCAAAAAACCCCCAAAGAAACATGAAGTCTATCTCCAAATAGACATATACTATCTAATCACCGTACTTGTAGATAGGCTTAATGGAGCTTGTCATAGAAAGTGGTGAAGTCCACACAAAATTAGGCAGCTGGTCAGACCATGCAGAAATAAACATAGGGTCACAGAATCTCAGAATGGTTTGGGTTGGAAGGAACTTAAAGATCATCTAGTTTCCACCCACCTTGCCACGGGCAGGGACACCTTCCACTAGACTATCTTGCTCAAAGCACTACCTAACCTGACCTTGATGTACAAAGTTGTAAATATTGACTTTTATCTAGAATTTCAAGTGGCTTCCAAAGTTCTTCCCCCCTTTTCTGAGTATTTATGCCAGTAGTTTTCAACTTTACTGTCCAAAAGGCAACAGCTCTGAGACGGCAACACACTGTATGCAGCCTCCTATTTTGAGTTCTGTGTTTCTGGGGATCTCAAGAAGCAGGGCATCCCACAGCTATTAGAGGGTTTTGTGGTGAGCTTAATGTCCCCAATTCCAGAGATGGGGATTGCTTTCTATATGAGTAATATGTCTGTATGCAGGTAGTTTATGGATGGACAATTTGGGGTTAAATTAAAAACCTATTGCTTCTAGACAGTGAGAGTGCTAAAAAGAAAATGTGAACCATTTGTTGTGGACCTGTGTCCTCATCTCAAATTCTACCCCAAAATCCAGAGTACCAGCTGATGCACAAAAGAAAACAGGTATTCCTTTGTCATGGAAACCCTGTAGCTGCCCCCTGCCCCCGCCCTCCCCCCCCCCCTAAACTATTTACTGAAATGCTACATCAGCAGATACTTGTCCTGATCTTCTCTGACCAAGGAAAAGATGCATTCTGCATTTTACTTCTTTGTTTGGTCACAGGATCTTGTGTTCTGTGATCTGTTTTATGGGGCTTTTCAAAGCAGTCAGGTTTGTAGGCTTTGTACAGATATTGGAGCCATTATCTAGTTCTAGTTTTTGTTTTGCCGATGGGAATTGGGCTAGGTTATCTCCCCTTACTACATAAACCTTAACTGTACATTTTCTATGCGTGACTGATATGGTGATATATTATCCTACAAAAGCTGGAAAAGACTGTTTTGTGACTTTGCCCTGAGTAAACTGGTCTTCCTAAAAATGGAGCTTTGCTTTTGTGAATGCTGCTTGAGTCTTTGCTTTGTAAGATAATACTTTTCAAGAGTAGCAAGCTCTATAGCTGTGTATTGCAACAGGTTCTCTCTACAGAGAATTTGATCTCCTGGAGGTAATAGCAATGGTTAAATGTTCATTTCTTTTATAATATGTAGATCTGATTATTCTCCAGTCAATTCAGTGGTTTTTCTTGGGGTCTTCTCTGTTAGTCAAAGTCAGTGAAATAGAGCAAAGTTGTGAAGGATATCACCATAAACAGCTAATGGAGAAATCATTTAAGGAAGAGGTCACCTTTGTATGCAGACATTGTATCCAGATGTAGTAGGGATTATGCAGATTTCTATGGGCTTCTACATTTAGTTAAAGATACTGCTAAAATGTAATGATGGACACACTTGCAAATGAACTGAAGTCACTGGGTTTTTTACTTTCTCCAGGGCAAAGGTTAAGCAGGGCTACTTCTTCACCAAAATGTATTTTGAACCTATTATAAAGCTCTGGTGCAATTTCATTATGTCCATCTTGACCACCCTGTAGTCACACCAAAATGATAGTTCTCATGCAATAGCTCTGGTGATTTCAATAATGTATATACTTGCCACAAGTATATAGCAAAGGAGAAATTAGGGTAGCTAAAAAGGGTCATGGCAGCACAGAGAGAAAAGAGTCTTTAAATATGATAAAATAGATTATGGGTAGATTCTGAGCTTTCTGAGCTTGGAAATTCAGCATACAAAGATCACTTTTAGGAAAGTATGTCCTTTTCTCATAACTGAATGAAATCAGAGTTGCAGATCAAATAATTTTTCATGCTAAATCCAAGACTTGGCAGACACAACCTTAAGAAAATGAAATGAATGGAAAATAAAGTCCATTCACACTATGCAAAAGAGAAACTTCTATGAATGGCAGGTTCATACTGTGAGCATTCTTATGTTCTTCCTGGGATGGCTACATGAAAGTAAAAAAGAGGTAGTATGACTTTAAATCATCAGGAATTCTTGAAGAAAAAGAAGTCACCTGGGAAACTGAGCAAGTAGTAAAAATCTTTGAGGAGCTGTCTTCAGTGAAAGCAATAATTGTACTATAAGCAAGAAACATTGATTCCTGATTCTGCAGATTATACCAAAAGCCTTCTCCAGTTCCTCTGCAACCAAAATGGGAATAGTCCCTTTTCAGTTACAAAGGAAGTTGTGAAGTTTAATTGCCAGCAGATGATTCCCATAAAATCTTGCTCTCAGTAATGCACTCAACCATCTGAAACAGAACCAGGGCCCTCACATGTCTTGATTACATGGAAATTTTCCATGATTAGCAAAATTTATGACAACATACCCACCCTTGTGCTTTTTGGAAAACTGGAACTGCAGCAATTGCTGTTAAAAAAGGGATGAACGAAGGGAAAGTTTGTGTTCCATGCCAGTTTCCTCCAAAAGGTTTTGAAAGTTATTGCTGTTGCTGAAATGCTTTCACCAATGTATTATGTTTTGCTCATTCTCCTTGTTTCATAATCTATATCCCTTAACTCAGGGACATCAAATATAAAAATCTTTGTCAATAGCAGATGTTATGTAGTTCCCAACTTAAGTACTGAATTTTGGAGTTGCTCTACTCCTTGATATCTGAAGTTATTAATTTTTATTTCTCATAAGTCCAGTAGATGTACTTGGTGAATTCAGGTCTGGTCTTTGCTTGGGTCATTAAAGGAAGTTGAACTTTTGCAAGGAAGCAGCTGATTTTTTTTTTTTTTTGCAAGAGCTTGAGAATCTTCATTCTGTAGTCAAGCAGAGAGCCAGAGCTGGAAGAACCATTGCTCCTTAATCACATGGCTTATAATAAATAGTGTGAGGCCCAGGGGGACATGGGAAAAAAAGAGTGTCTGGATGTCTGGCTCCTTTTTGCTTCCAGAGGAAAAAGCTACTGTAGCTCTTGCTACAGTATCAGCTCTTGCTACAGTATCAGCTCTTCTGTATGTATCAGCAGTGACTGAAGAGAAGGCAAGATCAAGGCTCTTCTGCCTCCTTCCTGTGTTCTCCCTCTGCCCCAGCTTCTGTGGGTGATAGGTCTGGGTGTGATCTGGATGAGCTGGAATACAAGAACTTGTATTTGTGCATGTATGTGTGTATAAAAAGGTTGAAACTGAAGAAAGCTCGGTACTCACTATTTCCTTTGGTAGTCAGAAAAAGAAAAGCCCCAGCTGACTCCCTTTTATGTTGCAGCACTGCTACAGGACATGCGAGGAAGTGGTTCCAGTACACTGGCCCAAACTGACCTTCTGGGAAAATTCTGTGAGTTTAAACACTAGTTGCTCCAAGAAAGGTGTGGAAAACCTCTGTAGTTTGTCCTGGTAAGACAAAAACCTCTCACTTTTGGGGGGGACATGGATCTAGACAGACAAGGACAGATCTCAGCAGGTTGATTGACTCTTCTCCAGTGCTGTGACCTCTCTCCTGGGCAGTGACCAGAGCCACCTTCTGCACACAGGATTGCAGAGTGGAGAGGGGCAAGAGAGCTCTCAAATGATGGTCACAGTCCTGGGGGTCAGGTCATGCTCTCTCCCCTCACATGGTCAGACAAAACAGTGATAACCATGAATCACACTCAAACTTTAGAAGGCAGTACCCCAGTTTTCCCTAAAATGGTGAGAAGAACATCCAGAAAAAAACAAGTACTGAAGAAAATTGACACTTTGGAGATGTTTGTCTAAAAGAACATCAGGAAAAGAAGAGACACTGAAGAAAAAGGACAATTCGGAGGTGTTTGATCTTTATGTTGCATCAGAGAATAAAATTGTGTCCTGAAAGAAAGAAACCTGGATACTCTTGAGATATGTCCTGAGCTTGGAAAACAATTGGATAGCTTACAGGAGACAAATAAGGAAGAAAAGACATGGAATACTATTTGAGGAAAGTAAGCCTCTCCTTGGTTCTATGTGAAGGCTTTATGAGGCATTAACTTTGTATTAAATTTACAGTCCCTTTTTCCCCACAAAGGTGATCTCTCCCCTGTGAAGCAATTAGCTATTAAGAATCAGTTTCATATTCATCCTCCTGATTCATGCTGCACATTTGTGTTCATTGCAGAAAGCAAGTTATGCCCCTTTTGCAGAGAGCCCTATATAATTTTATAGTCATCTGCTGCAAGAACATAACTCAGTGTAATTTGTGTAGCAAAGCTCACCTATCATGCAGCACTGGGTGCACTAGTAAAGCTCTCTGAAGAAGAGCTGCCGTGATGGTTGTTCAGCAGTATGGGCTGAAGGGCTGTTTTTGGGAGGTGGCCTGGTGAGGCTGTGTTGTGTTCAGTGAATAGGGATGCTTACAAGATGTCTCCAAAGGCAGACAGTTCTGCACTCAGATATTCTTGCACCACATTTTCAAAAAACCCCCGATGTTTGATGTTAGCATTTTTCCCCACCATGGGCAAGGTTAAGGTAACAGAATATTTTTATGTTGTAGCAAACCATTCTTTCCCTTCCAAGCAAAATACCCAGAATTCTGCCATTTCTCCTGCTTTGCGCAAATGCAAAAAAGATACTCAGATTAAACATATTGTTAAAGACACATTTGATTAAAGGAAAGATAGCAATGGTACTGGTATGGCTTTGAGATGCCCAAGGGAATTATCTCTCTCATTGCCTCTAGGTCTGTGATAAGCATTGCTGTCATTGTTCCTCTAAGTAATCAGGATACACACTGCAAATAAAAAAAGACTGTCTTTTCAGAGTCCTCACTTTTCTCCTTCCTCTCACTTGAGGAAGAATGTGTAAAACCAGGTAAAGTGACTGATTGTCTGACCTCCCCAGCAGGGTCAACCAGACCCTGCTAAAGCACAGCTTTACAGATGGATACATGTGAATAGATTCTCAGATGTTTTGATAAGGTGTACAGTATTACAGGTGGGGAAGGCATCCCGATGCACACAGTCTGATGCAGTGTGTGGAGACTAGCCCACCTGGTTAGAGCATGGTGCTAATAATGCCAAGGTCACAGGTTTGGTCCCTGTATAGGCCATTCACTGAAGAGTTGAACTCGATGGTCCTTGTGGGTCCCTTACAACTCAGAGGATTCTGTGACTGGGACTGACTTTGGTCCATATTCTTAATTTATATCTTTAGAGTCATATTGTGTAAATCCATTACAGTAATCTTCTGCACCAGCAATTTTCATCTAGATCACCCTAGTGCCAATATACTAAATCCAAAAGGCCCATGCCTTGCAGCTACTTGTGAATATGTTTGTTATTCAGGCATCTACATTGCCATTTGGATCATAAGGTAAAAATCTGAAAGCTTTAGGGTGAACAATGGAATCCCTAAGTGACGTCATTTTTATTAGTTTAATTTCATTTTCAGTGTAGATAGACATCTTGAAGCATATAAATAGAGAAAAAAGTTTGAAAAAATGCATGCCAGTTCAAATATTAGTATTAGTACAATGGCAAATAGGAGAAAAGGCACAAGAGCTCAAAGAAAACAAGGAAAAAAAAAGAAGAAAGGCCCCTAGACAAATCCATGATGTTTTCAGATCTGGTAATTTTTTCACTGATGGAATGGATGAAAAAAGCTATCTGGAAGAGTAAGGAAGCATGGCAAAACCATTGAATAGTAGAAGAAATATAGCTGAAGAACAAATGAAAGTATTCAAGGAATAAGGATACTGACATGAAGAAAAAGAACAAGACTAGAAAATTATGAGTCTGTGCCTTCTGTAGCACAAGAATTAAAGAGAGATCTAATGAAATTTCTGGGTAGTGGATTTCAAAACAACATCAGACATTCTTTTTCACAAAGTGCATAATTAAAATGTGGATGCCATTGCCCCAAGTTATTGTTAATACAAAAAAGTAAAGAATTTTAACAAGAGATGAAAGGAATTCATGCAAAATGGAGCCTTAAATAGCTGCTAAACATGTTGCAAATGGGAAACACTGCTGTAAGAATTCTGTCTCACTGAAACTGTAAGAAAGTCTGAAGTGAAGGAGACACACAGAGAGGGATTGCTATGGACTTTTCCTGTTTTGCAAAGTTTTTCTAAGCATCTGCATTACTTTCAGTGAGGTCATGGGCGTGACCCTTTATTGCTCATTTGTGTTTCTTAATAGCACTATGTATTCAAAGTAGATCCTCCCCTGTCTCTTATTACAGTCATTGGGTTTGATCTGCTTTTTCAGACTCACCCTCAGTGAGGAAATGGAAGCACATGCTGTAGAATTATTAATTATTTTAATAATGCTGTTCTTATTAACCACATAAGATTATTAAAATCCATTGTTTTCTTCAGGATGCAATCACTTCAATAGTTAAGAAATGAAAAGGCACTCTCAATTCTGAAATGGTTTGGGGGGTTAACTTGAATTTTTGGTTGCAGTAAACATCTGGCTGCATTGGTCACTCTCAGAGTGGAGAGAATGAAAGGAATGCTGATTTGCATATTAGAGATGAACTGATTTCTGGTAGTTACATTTGAGTCCCAAAGATTAAACTCTCTGCTATTTTTCATATGTTTGAAGGACATATGGCCTTATTTTCGTTAACAGCAAGCCTAATATTGATGTAATGTCTTCAGATCCTTTTTGACTTTTTGTGCATGTTCCTTCTTATTTGTTCCAGTTAGCAATATGTCTCCCAGATAAGAAGCACTGCCATTTAATTCCCAGAGGAACAGGCTTTTCTGCTCTGAAACACAGAAGCTTATTAACTTGGAAGATATTTAAGCCAACATTCATTTTAGCACATCCCATATTAATTGGCCGGTCCTTCCTTAATAGAAAATGAACCACATATTCCATCCTAGTATTTTCTTGAGTCCCAGTAAGTCCTCATTTCTTTTTGCTTATTAATTGTCTTTAGCTAATTGACACTGAAGTTACTGCACTGAAAATGCAAAGTTCTTTTTGTGGCAGCCCAGCTGTACATGCACTTTTCAGATATTGCAGAAAAACATTTGTCAGTCCCTTTGTCAGACATAATGCCCAATTCTGCTAAATATATGGTTTTAAAGAGACTCTCTTCTTGTGTGGTTCTTGCATATAACATAGGGGGGGATTCATCTCTACTCAATAGATACCTACACCCAGGCTACCTACCCTGGGTTTCCCTTAGAGTTACTGAAATCCACATGCAGCACCTGCTTCTCAGAAACAAACATAGACTTTGCATAGGCTGGAATGAATTTCCCTCTGATTGTCAATGTGCTTGCACTGTAATGTTTGTGTTTGATCAGGTAAATCTTACCTGAGTTCTTATTCCTATTCCACTGAAGCATGGGAAAAGTCAAGTTATAACATATAACATTATCCCATTTTGCCTTAGATACGTCTTTTAACAGAAAATATATATTAACTAATGTGTCAAGTAGAAGATATCACAGAATGCATAGGGCAAAGGAAGACTCAGAAAATGAGGTCTTCAGCAACATCCCACACCCTGGCTCTGGAATATGCTAACTTGAACCAAAATATTACTTTTTCTCTATACAGCATGTTTCTACAAATGAATTTATTTCTAAATAAATTTTGTTGTTTTGTTGTAGTTTTTTTGAGCAGATAGCCTTCCAATTCAATTTTCTGTAAATCTTTTAGAATACTTTAATGACAAAAAATGTCCTTGCTTGACTAAATTAGTTTAATTCAAAATTGTATAAATTGCCAATTCTAATAATAATTTAACTCAGTAAGTGGACAACTTTGATTTAAATAATCTATTATAATCTTATTTTCAATTTATTATTATTTTACCAAAGATAGCTTAGTCCTTACTGGCAAATGACCATTAAAACTTCTTGATCTGGGAATGAATACATCTTTAGAATACTTGTGGCATTTTTCTGCTAACCAAGACAAAATTTATGTATACTATATGTGTGTGAATACAGTGACATAAAACTATACCTATATATATATATGGGGTTTGGTATATGTCAGTAAGTAATAACTTAGCTTGATGTATACTTATTCCGATCTTTATGTCTCACATTTTCTCCACATGATGAATGATATATTTCCTTTCTACTAGATGACTAATGTTTTATGTGTAATTTGTGTCAAATTACATTTAAATGGCAATAAAATTCAATTAAATGCACAGAAACATTTTAATGATTAATTTCATAAAGCTGCCTTCAATGTGATACATAGAGAAAAAAGTTAATGAAAAATGTTTCATATTCAAAATATTATTTAATAAACATGTGAAATATTGCCATCAATTAGCTAGCAAGACTTGCTATTTTTTGTCATCATGCTCTGTAAGATTTTAAAACTACTCAATCTCATCAGCTCTGAGTGTATCATTTATTCTAAACCAGAAGGAGAAACTGTACTACTTTTTATGAAAAAAACTACTTTTAAAGAAAAAGTTATTGAACTGACACTTGATTAAATGAAAATGATTACTTTGGAAAATTAATATTTGAACCCAGAAAATAGAATCTAAATGACAAAGTAGTTTTATAATTTCAAAAAATTCTGGTTTCAGGTCAGAAGTCAGAAACTTCAACCAATTCAGCAGTTTTCATTTCTGTAATAATTTAAGCAGTAAAGATTTATTTCTTGGTCATAGAATTATAGAATCGTTTTGATTGGAAAAGACCTCTAAGATCAGTGAGTCCAACCATAAACCTGGCACTGCCGAGTGCCACATCTACACGTCTGTTAATTACCTCCAGGGATGGTGACTCAATCACTCCTCTGGGCAGCCTGTTCCAGTGCTTGACAACCCTTTTCATGAAGAAATTTTTCCTGATATCCAATCTAAACCTCCCCTGGTGCAACTTGAGGACATTTGACCCCCTACCTGGCTACAGCTCCCTTTCAAGTAGCTGGAGAGAGAGAGAGAGAAGGCCCCCTCTAAACCTCTTTTTTTTCCAGGCTAAACTCCCCCAGCTCCCTCACCTGCTCTTCATAAGACTTATGGTCCAGACCCTTCACCAGTTCTGTTGTCCTTCTCTGGACTTGCACCAGGACCTCAATGGCTTTCTTGTAGTGAGGGGCCCAAAACTGAACACAGGATTTGAGGTGCAGCCACAGCAGTGCTGGGTACATTTAAACATTTAAATGAATTTATTTGGTTTAGACTTCAGTAAAGATAATTTCAAATGGCTTATTTTAAGGCAAAAGACATTTCTCTGAAGGAAAACTAATTTAAATAATAACCAGGTTTTATCTTCTTTATTAACACAAAGACTTAAAGCAATGGAAAACAGCAATTAAAATGAACAGCATTCATTTAATTGAAGAAGGGCAGATTCACAGGTCATCAGTTCAAAAATATACATGAAGAAAACAAAAACACTGCTGAGTGACATTAGACATCGAGTGTTCCAGGTTAGACTACTTAATGCAGGGCCACCTGACATTTACTTGATTCTGAGAATAACTATGATAGATGCGTCATTTTTCTTTTTTCTTGCTGCAGCAGAGGCGGGGTGGGGGGTTACAGTTGTTTTTTGCTAGAGTGAATGCAGCTTCCACATCTTTATGTACAGTTATCTCCAACTGCATGAGTGGAGCGCTGTGGGAAAGGGACATGGACCTGCCCACACCCCCGACACTGGCAAGGTTCAATCTGCACATCTGGTCTCTGCCCTGCCGCTATCCATCCAACTTGAATGCCGAGGCGGGAGGATGTGAAGAAGCCTAGGTTCACCAGCTGGGTGGTTAGTTTGATATGAGAAGGACTATGATGATTGCAATATTTTTGAATGGGAGCTGGTGTGTCCAGCTTGGTTTGGAGTCCAACAGCAAGCAGGGAAATGGCTGTAAAGTTCAATGCAGATTGTTTTCTTGCTATGACTGCTGCTCAGGGTACGAGCTGACATGGTCCTCCTGGAGCCCTGTGCTTATTTCACCTTTGCTTCAGCCAGGCACATCTGCCCCTTGTTTTTAGGCTCCCTGCTTGTTGTGAGGCTCCTGGGTTAGCCTGGAGGCAGCTTGCTTGGGTCCTGCTGGCCTGGAGATGAGACAGTGGATGTGTGTCTGTGCAAAAGCTGTGCAGGCAGATAGTCACCAGTGTAAAGCAGAAGCTCAGGAAAACCCAGCACTTCTCCTTCTAACCTTGACTTCAGAAGTAAATTCAAGTGGGGATTTTGCTTGGGACATTTTAAAATCCTGATGCATGTGTGAGGTGGAGGGCAGCACGAAGTAGGTGTGTCTGCTGTATAAAAGTCCCTCTTATTGATGTAAATATGGTATGAGCAAGTGTCAGGCCTTTGCAGGCATTTGCGGGTCACATATGACTTCATTTTGTTGCTGAAGTAAGGATGTTAGAGTAGATCATCAACAAGACATTTCACAATGTCCTTCCTGCTCAACATAATATTGCATGTAAATAAGGGCCTTTCAGTGAGCATCTTCTTTTGAGTAGGATGTAGGGACATTGATGTTTTCATGGACACTTTTAAAAAGATGCTCTTTTTCTTGAAGGAATCATGATTCCTGCTACCCAGGTACCAGAAAGAATTCTGCTGCAGTAGAAATAACTCATTTTGATTTTCTGCAAAGTCAAGGCACTGTGCTATTCAGATCTAGAGATTTTATTTGTTCTTAAGAAGAAGAGAAATAATGTTGAGGGTACAGGGGATGCTATAGAAAAAAAATGTTTTGTTCTGTTTTATTTTGACAGGACACTCTCCTGTCTCAAAACTCTCTTCTCCAGGCCAGAACAGGAACGTGGAATAGAAGTATTCCTCAAAAGTAGAAGGAATTACTGCAAGGATGTTTGTAGGAGAAGTCAAAGTACTTTTTTCTACACAGGAAACATATCGAAACTTCTTCAAGGTGTGATATTTATTAGCACAGCTAAAGTTCAGTTTCATAATTAGAACCTTATTATACACTTATTTTGTCCCCCCCCCCAAAGTTAATTTCTGGCTGACATCCAATATATGGTAAATATAAATAACCTCAGGAAATATACATAGAACTGATTTAATGTGTAATAATCTACTAATTTGTTTTCCTCTAATGTCAGAAAAACTGCAAAGGCCCTAAGTACAGGGGAAAAGCAGTGATCTGGATTTCTAGCTGTTTACTTTGCTCTTGTTGTTGGGTAGCTGGAAAAGATGCAGTCAGATGGATGGCTGTATGTGATAGCAGGTATGAAAATGCAACCTCCCACCATGCCTGCAAAAATGAAAATCTGTATTTTAGGACTTCACTTCAGTCCTGACCAAAACAGAGAGGTCCTTTGGACTGCAACCCCTGAGGCAGGTGGAGCACAGCTTGCTTGTCCTTTAGAGCTGATAGAAATCTGCCTGTTAGCCGGTTTCTTACTTCTTGCTCAAAGAAAATAATTGTAAGTCCTAGATTTTGGCACAGAAATGTTTCTGGGTATTTAGGTAATGCTGATTGACCTCCAGAGCTGCTGATGAATACCTGCTCACCTTTCTGTCCCTCTGTTTATATTTAAAATGGCAGCAAATGTAACTCTGTGCTGTAGCTCTGAACTTAGCCTGTTGCAATTTTCTTTGCTTTTCCTTTCTGCACCTTATTTTCTGATCTAATGACTGGCTGAATGACATATGGAGCCTTCCAGGTTTTCATCCTGCCTAACAGACTGGGGAAAAGTCTGTATATTTCAGTAGTAATCTACTAGAGAAATCTATTGTAGATAAAACAATTATGTCTTTCATTTGTTCCTTTTTTTCCCTTGGGCTAACATACAGTTCTTTCCAACTCTATAAAGGTGTTTTATTACACTTACTAAAAATGTCAAGGATACTAAACAGCAATGCATAATTTACAATAGCCTATGTAGGCAATGGAGTTCTTACAGCCACAGCTTCCTGAGAATATATTTATTACTATTTTACTACTTGCTGTAGTATCCAGGCTCAGCTTCCAGTGTATTTTGTGAAAAAAACCCGGAAGGCAAGGAGAGATAGGGGTTGCTGCTCAAAACAAGTGGGTGATTACTGGATATTTGCCAGTTTACCTAAGATAAATGGATATTATTAACCTTGTTGACCACATTGGAGTGCTTTAATTATCCAGAAATGCAGGCAGGAAAACATTAAACTGAAGAAATGTGCTTGAATTAAAGTGTTGGGGTGCTGGAATAAAGAAGTCATCCCATCCCAGCAAGATTAAAGTGACCTTGGTTGTTGGTTAAAAAGCAAAGTGAAGATATTTTCCTTCATTGCAGGAGTTGGTGTTGGTTAGTAATGTAGTGCAAGGTTCAGATGTACAGTAATCGTGAAGACATGAAAATATGTTGATGTCAACTTGACAAAAGGGATTTGCATAGGCACTAGCTAGGATGTTTTAATGTATTAGGCATGGAGTTTAAGAAGTCCCTAGGAAAGGAATGCACAGGTAGGGAAAATAGCCTGCCAGCTGTGTTTAAAGGGTAAGGCTTTTGGAGCAGTGTTTTTAAGTACTTATGCCACACATCCTCTGCTAGGCTTTTCTAAAAGGCTATAACTGCAATTTCAGTCAGAAATAGCATTTTCTGTCTCTCTATTGATTTCTGCTTAAGCACAGGTTTGTCACAATTCTAGCACGTTTCTTCAGAAACAAAATGAGCAAAAGCAACAAGTGTTAATCAGGCCCCATTTAATTTTAATCTACTCTGACAGTAAAACACCTCACACTCTGTGTAATAGCCCTTTATTTACCACAGGAGATGTCTTAAATGTTGAGACAGGAGTCAGCCTGAGCAAAGGAAATGTGTTCACATTAGTGGCTACCTGAGCTTGTGTCACAGTCCAGGCACAGTCTCTTGAGTCTAGATGTCTTTTTCTGAAACCAGGTTCCAAGATTTGTCTTACAGTCCTGTTAGGAGTTATCAGAGCAGGAACAGCACGCAGAGAGCCGGTGGCACAACAGCCAAACGGAGGAAGCACATTGTCCACTGGCATTGTCTTGCAACAGGATCTGAGGATCAGACTGCCCTCAGAAATTAAGTCACTTGTACTCTTTTCATTAGCTTTTCTTGAAGAACCCTAAACTACAGTTGGGGCCACCTGAATGTATGATGCTAAGTACTTTGGTAAGTGCTGGCATGGTTGAAGCCATTGATTGGAAGTGGCACAGAAAGAAAACTGGATGGTATTAATATACTGGAGTCAACTCTTGAACATCAGATATCCTTCTTTCATAACAAATCCTCCATATCAAACACGTGCAAGGTAATCAAGTAAGCCAAGCATTTTCTTTTTTTTTTTTTTTTTTTTTTTTTCCCCTCTCTCTTTCTTAATTCTTTCTCTCTAGCTAGAGGTAATAAGATGTGGCTATAGCAATCAAAAGGGGCCTGAATCCACTAGCAGAACAGTGGATTTTTCTAAACGATCCCTCTAGATGAGTCTCCCCAGTGCTGCATTGCTCTGAAGACTGCATTTAAAACTGATGCACTCGGTTTAATGCAACTCCATTTCTAGACGGGGCTCTGACAAGTACTTGTTTGATTGAGAATAAAATTCATTTGAAAACCAGTCTGCGTAGAGCTGCAACAGGGTATTGCCTTGCCTGGTAATAGGCCATAAACTTTGTGCTGAATTTGCAGGGCTGCAGGACTATGGCATGTCAGGTTTGCTTTGACTGAACTCTTGGTGACCTGCCTGAGCTCTGTTTTACTTGCTGCAGCAGTAACAGCAATTTTTCTAATTGACCAGGTGTCTACGGCTAATTTGTTTTACTTCTGTTTGTCTTTCTGTTGTACCTCCTCAGTTTTATGGCTTTAACATAATGATGTAGTATAGAGAAATACAAGCCTGGGAGGAGAGCAGAGAAGTGGAGACACACAGGACATGGCATAGAAGAACACAGGCAGGGGATGAGAAGAGTTGGGGCAAGGACTGAAACTGCAGACCTCATGGCTGTAAACAACTCACCCATGGTCAGTTAAAAGAAATGGGGACCTGGATCTGGTCAAGCCTGGTTTTATGGGTAGCAAAGAGAACAAGGAACAAATGTCTAATATGTAAAAGGCATGATATACAGTGAATTTAGATGTTACATGGAGCTGCAGACATATTAAAGAAAGGTAAGGTGTAAAAGCACGTTAATAAACATTTAAAATAGACCCTCGAATAAATCCATAAACCCCAAATGGATCCCAAGGAGAGGAAGTAGAAACCATCAAGGTCATGAAGATCATACTCTTCTCAATGAAGGAATCCAGATGCTGATGGCTTGCCACAACATGTTCCGTTCCCGGTATATTTGGTTTACCTGGCACGTTTTGATAACAGGGGGGCTACAGGGGTGGCTTCTGTGAGAAGCAGCTGGAAGCTTTCGACCTGTCCAGCAGAGCCAATGTCAGATGGCTCCAGAACAGACCTGCCACTGGCCAAGGCCAAGACCATGGTAGAAATGATAGGAATGATAGTAATGCCCCTGTGATAACATATTTAAGAAGGCAAAAAAAGTTATTGCACAGATGTAATTGTGCCAGAGAAGAGAGTTCATGGAGAACTGTTGCTCATGGGAGAGACCCCCCACTGGAGCAGGGGGAAGACTCCTCTCCCTGAGCAGCGGCAGGAACAACAGTGTGATGAACTGACTGTAACACCCATTCCCTGTCTCCCTGCACTGCTGAGGGGGAGGAAGTAGAGCCCAGGAAAGAGAGGGGGGATGATGCTTTTAAGATTTATTTTACATCTTGTTATCCTGCTCTGACTTTGCTAGTAATAAATACAATTAGTATCCTCAAGCTGAGTCTGTTTTGCCTGTGATAGTATTTGGTGAATGATCTCTCCCAGTCCTTACCTCAGCTCATGAATCTTTCATTACGTTTTCTTTCCCCTATCCATTTGTGGAGAGGAGCTTTTGTGGGGCTTGACCCACTACACTCACCTCTGGAAAGTAATTGCCAGCATTATGACCCAGAAGAGCAGGGTAAGAGTGAGCATCAGGCAAAGGGATAGAAATTAAGATGTGTATGTATAAAAATTGTAATTACATTATTATGATTACTATGGGAATTATTTTTTTTTACATAGAAATATTCTTTTTTCCATAATAATTAGATTGGGAGTAATAGTGATTTAGATGGTTAAGATTTTAGTTATACAAACCATATATTGCAGGTTCTTGGGTTTATATGTATCAGTTCTGCTTCCTTCTGGATTATAAAGAAAATCTTGAGTATTACAAAACGCAGTAGGTCTTAGGACTACTAGAAGGATAAAATTGCTCTTATACCAAGTGTGTCTGAAACAAAAAGGCACACATTGCTTATTAAGCTAGACTAGAAAAAAGAATTAGGAGAATGACATATTTGGAAGTCCATTTTATTTATTTATTTATTTAGTGTAGAACTTCCTAGGTCTCCTAGTATCTCAACGTTGTGATAAATGATTGAAAATGTGATGGGTTAATGCACAGAGTCATAGAATCATAGGATGGTTTGGGTTGGAAGGGACCTTATAGATCACCTCGTGCCAACCCCTTTGCAGGGACACCTCCCACTAGACCAAGTTGCTCAGGGCCTCATCCAACCTGGCCTTGAACACTGCCAAGGATGGGGCATCCAAAACTTTTCTGGGCAACCTTTCCTGTGCCTCACCACAGTAAAGATTTTCTTCCTTACATCTAATTTAAATCTCTCCTCTTTGCAGTTTAAAGCCATTCCTCTGTGTCCTAACACCACACATCCTTATAAAAAGTCCCCCTCCGGCTATCTTGTAGACCTCCTTTAGGTACTGGAAGGCATACATCATATGGTATGTTAGTTGAGCTGTGTTCACTGTCCCTTCTCTAGTCTGTGACTAATATAAAGAGAAGCAATTTTGTGTAACTTGTTTTCACTGTGAAATATGAAATTATCTACCTTGCATTCACCATAAGGTAAGAGCATACAGTCAGCTACCCCGTTTCACTTGATAAGGAACACCTCACATGCTAAGTGTGAGATTTGTGTTTTCCTACCCACATCCTTGTAGGCTAATTATCAGAAATGCCATGCAGCTGCATGAGGTATATGACTTCCTACACAAAAGGAACCAATCTGTATTCTACCCTACCTACTTATCTGGCTTGAGTCCAGATGCAAATCCAGACAGTGCTGTAGAAATAATGACAAGTTCAGGCCTTCAATTATGAAGTTAGAACAATTTATTAACAGTTCCTAGGGTATTATCATCTGTTTAATGTGCTTGTCTTTCCTCAAAATGCATTTTTTATTTTGGAAGGACAAGCAGTATTTTTCTTCCCTTGTAACCTGCTGTAATCTTGCATGAAAAAGGCTCCCATCTCTCCAAGGTAGGAAGAGTAGTGAAGTCAGTATTGTTGGCTCATAAAACATCTTTCACTTCATTCACATTCACTTCATTTCACATATTCATAAATTAATCAGTCAGTTTGCAGACTGGGCCATGCAAAGGGAAGAACTGAGTGTCTCAGGTTGTACAGCGGGTTCTGAGTTGATTCAGGATGAGAACATGGGGTGCTTTAGGTTTTCTAAGCATGCTCTTGCCCCCTAGGAAGTAGAGGCTAGCTCAAATACAGGTCTGAGGACTTCAAGCAGGATGTATGCAAAATTAAACTACCCAGGGTCAAAGTTCTGATAAAAGCATCATGCTAAAATCCCTGTGGTATGTTAAGTCATGAATCACAGCCCTAGTTGAATTCAAGGTAGTTTAAATTCAGAAAATATTGCCCCTTCCTCAAGCCAGATTCGTTTCTGCCTAAGCAGATGAAACTTTAACTCCATGATAACCTGATTGGGAACTAAATATAACACTAAAAAAGTCTTCTGGAACCTCAGTGGGCCAGGTGAGTTAAATGAATTCCAAAATACATGCAAAATAATTTTCAATTTGCTTTATTTCGAAGTGCAACTGCTAAGGATAGCATTTCCCTCATGTTGTATTAGGTAGCCAAAGGATCAAGGGATCAATGGTCAGTGCACTCTTCAGGGCCATACACACATGGAGGATGAAAAAAATCTTGGTTAGCATCCCAGTTAGTCTGTTGCTGTCCTTTTCTGTCTACTTTTATAACTCTCTTTCCTCATGGTTCATACTCTAACCCTTAACCTGTAGAACACAGCCAAACAGCAATCACCTCCTGAAAGAAAGGACTCCCTGTGTAGTTTTTGGAAGCACTGACTGTAGGTGCCAAGAATGATCGAGGGCTTGGACCAGACCCCTTCTTCTCCTCAGCATTTACTCACCAGCAATGATCTGCTCTTTGTCTGAACAGTAGGGGTGACTTTTCTGAGGCATACAAACTTTCTACACTCAGTGCTGCTTTTTGGAGCTCATAAACCCACTGGGGGGTCTGTTGTATCCTTTAGGAATCTAACTCAGGTTTCACAACCAGCCACTCAAACTGGACTCTCAGCTGCATTGTATATGTGTAAGTCTTACAAGGGATCCACATGGAGCAACAAGTGGTGTGCACCTCTGAAAAAAGAGTAAAAATTCAGATTTTCAGAGTATTCTGCTAGCAGTATTATGTCAGATATTTTGCTGGATAGTTTTTATTTCTTCCTTTTGCTTCATTTTACTTTAATTCATTCTTTTTAAAGTGTATGACATATACACACAAGAGAAAATTAGGTTTCCTGTAGCGCTGGTGGCACTAAAATCTCTGTAGTCCTCTGCCCTCTTCTGCCTAATACAAAAAAGTAATTGATGTAACCAGTTTCACATGGTTCCTAACAGGTAGTTGTAACAAGACTAGAACAAAAAAAAAAAGTCCCACAACCTATAGGAAGATTGTTTTTTATTCTTCAAAACATTATTTTCCTTTCAGGAAAAATCAGCTTTAACTTTGTGATAGCATGATAAAAAATTCATTACTTTCTGCTGTTGGATTCCTAATGTGAACAAGTATGTGTTAGCACTCTTGGCACCAGAGTCTGTGCGTGTCAATAAATTCTCAGTCTGAACCCTCCCTGTTGAAGGGTATTGCTCTGGATGTCAACTATCCATGATGTTCTTATATCTTGTTTCACACCATTTTTTCTTCCTAAATGAAATGAGGCAGCTGCATTTACGAAGGCTGTTAACTTTACCAGCAGTGGTTCCCCCCCAGAGATATGTGCTACTCAAGTATTAATTCTCTTCAATTAGGCCTCTTAGATCATGCTGCATTGATCAGGCAATCAATTGATCGCTGAAGACCTACTTGAAACAATGAGTCAGCTGTTTTTGTTCCTTATGAGCTACCCCTGCTTTTTTTTCAAACTTAGTATAGCTCAGAAATATGACATTCATTTGTAGTTTGGTGTAAACAGGCACCTTTGGTGGTCATAAGATCTTGTCACTTGTCTTTGTTTCACAACTCAAAGCAAAGTGCAGCCTTATTTTTAATATTACAGAAAGCTGATGGAGGGCACTAAATTGCTCCGTGTTTCTGTTTTAAAATAGTGCAAAAATCAAGTGGCCATTAGATGGGGTCTGGAACTGTAATCCTAATTCAGTTGTGCTGTGTTGTGGTGCTGTGAATAGACATGTTTCATCTTCCCTACTGTTATAGGAGAAGAGCATCTTGTTTCTTCTGATGCTATGGGAAGTTATTTACCCAGTAGAAGCTATTTGTTTAAAAATACCCACTTAGAGAATCCTGGGATAAAAGAAACACAATACAAAAATATGTCAGGCCACAACAAAGTAGAAAAATTGCACATTCAACCTTGCCCTGTAAGTCAGAACCAACCCCAGAACCAGCAGCTTTCAAACACAGGACATGGAGAGCTTGTACCTTGGAGATGTGAATTCTGGTGGCCAGCCAGATTATCATGTTGTACCTTCTGTTCTCTAGAGTTTCATAACCAATTTAAAATAATAGGGACTAGAAAATAATATTTGCAGTAATAAAAATCTAAAGGAAATGTTGGTTAAAGAATGTAGGAAGTGTTTGAAAAGTATGGCTTTTCAGAGTCTACTGCAGCTTTGTAGAAATCTTTTCATAGTTTTCTGAGGGTTTTGGGTTAGCCTCAGGATGGAAGGAAGAAATCCTCTGACAAATCTATGTATGAGCTTTTGAAGTTTTTCTTTTCAAAGCCATCTTGACAAATTACTGCATGTTGGGTTTTGTTTTGTTTTGCTTTCAGAAGGCATTTTTATAAACATTCTTATTTGTGAAGGCTTATTTTAGTTGAACCCAAATTTCAGATCTTTTGTGCTTTATTTATCTTTGCCTTAAATATGGAATGATGTCATAAGAGTTGTTCTTGGTCTTGTCTTTCTGTTCTGCAAGACTTGGGAAAATTAATACGAACGAAATTTTAAAGACAGAGTCTGTGGTAGCAACCTGTCAGACTTCTGTGAATGTAGTTTATATCCATTTTGATCTAAAGCAAATCATTTATTAAAAAAACAAAGAGTAGGAGAACTAAGTCCTGTGGGAGGAGTCACTGAATATCTCAGGTTGGAAGTGAGCAGCTACAGAACCATCCTTTGTGTCCCTACAGTTAAGTCCTTGACTAATGACTGTTTTTCCATACTTGTGCATGCATAGCACATGCTTCCCTTCTTCATGTCCTCCTGTTTAATCCTTAACATCCACAGGGGCTTCATTTGTGGCCACACACAGTGAAACATCACCAGTGACAGCAAGGTTGCCACTCTGCTTCTCCTGCAGAGAATGTATTAATGTATTATTGGCATGTGACACTTTTATCAGTCTTACCTGTCTGTCCAGCCCTTCACTTGTGACAACCCAATCTGAGAGAAGCAAAAGTAGTTTAAGAAATGACCTGTGTCAAAACAACATTTCAACTTATGTCTGCTATTTTTTTCTGTGAATATATAATTGCTTATGTATTAACTGGAAAGGGCTGTCTCTGCTGCTAAAAAGCTTAGTGCAAGGATGGGATCATTTGTTGAAAGGCTCACTCATCTTTATCTTGAACATTTCCAAAATTGCTTTTTGGGCATCTTTTTGATGTTTCCTTTAAGCTTTCAACAAGGTGATATACGGAAATAGCCATATAGTGTCCATAAGAGTATTTCTGGGCTGTCTAAATGCTGACTACACACTACTTAGATGATGCATATGTTTGAAAGATGTGTTCCTTCTCCTAAAGAAATGAAGCTTGGCCCAGTTTTTGACATCAGTGAGTTCTTGGATTTGTACTAGCCATCGTTTATCCTGTATGTTACTCCTACTTGAACTCTCCACAGGAAGTATATTCAGTGCAGCAGCCTCTGGTGCAGCTCATAGACCCAAATGAAAGAGATAAAATCGCAGGGTACAGACCAGTTGGTTCTCTTCATTACATCTTCATTTTCTAATTGCTCACAGAAGCCTGTGAGAATCAGCCCTCTCATGTCCTCATGCTAAAGGCAATTTAGGTTCTTTTTCCATAGTTCCTATCAGGGTGGGCCTCCTTGGTATCCCATGATGCCCTAATGACCCAAAAATATAAATTCCTTTTTTTTTGGCTTTGTTTTCCTTTGAAATGTCAGAAACTGTATGAAACTTATGAAAACTGTGTTATAGCCAAAATGGTGTTTTCGTAGGGTAACACTGAGGCTGTGTTGTACGTGACGTGGCAATCTGTGAGGAAGTTTGAGAGTAGGGGAGCCTACTGAAACACTGTTGAAGGGAATGTATGGCTGTATGGCTGGGGGAGCTGAAGCTCATGCTGAAGCTCAGCCATACTGCCTTTGGGAAGATGTTCTTGCAGGGAAAGATATTCCAGACAGCTCCTGGGCTTTGTCTTGGAGAACAAGTTAATTAGGATGCTCAGAAGTAAACAGATGGGATCCAGTATTCAAGCTTGCTCCTTGGCTGACAATTTCTTATTCAGCACTATCTGCCTATTGAGTTCAAATATTGGCAGAAAAAAGTCAATGAAGCCCAAAGAAAGAACAAGTAAAATAAGCCTGAATAGAAATAAAAAATGGCAATGGCCCACATGGAAGATGGTGGCTGAAGAGAACTTGTTCATACATCTCATGAACAAAAGGTGCCTGAGGAGAAGGACCATGGGCTGCCAGAAAAAATGGCAGTAGCTGAAATGAGATTCTAGTCCAGAAAAACTTGAGGAAGAAACCCAGCCAAACTATGATGGCAGTGCTTATAGCATGCAGGACTGCAGCTTGATCCATTTAGGGTAAACAAATAATATTAGTCTCATCCTGGGAGAAAGACTTAGTGGACTTGATTCAATTAAAGTGGAAGCAGTGAAGCAGGAAAGACTGAAGTAAATCTTATGGCTGTTCTTGAGCAGTAGCAAGGACAATGAAACCTCCAAAGCTCTTCTCTTTATTAAGTGAGGGGAGAAGGCTGGATGTAGCTGGGTAACTTCCCTGTCGCTGTCATGCTGGAGAGAAAGAGAAGTGTGACATTAGGAAATTTAGGTTTGAAAAGGAACCAAGAACGAGATATATGGACAGATGCAATAGAAGGAAGTGATTAGTCCTGAGAGACTTTTTCCTTTGCAAGTTTAAGAGGTTAGAGAAGATGCTTAATGACCTCTTTGGCATTTTGACTTCTGTGACCCTTTTACAGAAATAGGAATTTACCGACACTCTTTCAATCTAAATATGAAAAAAAAATGCAATCATCTTCTCCAAGGCTTCTTTTACAGTCTACCTGTCCATCTTCAAGGCAACTTGAAGAATGGTCTTTAGTTAACTGATTTGACTGAGGCATTTTCAAATTTAGATTTTGTAAGAAGGTAAAAGCCTTGAAGGAACAGAGGAGTGCACAAAAGGTTAACTGTAGAGCTCAGAGTCACTTCAGATTTGCAAATGGCATTGTCATTCTTGCAGAAGCCCTGAAGAGACGGGAAAGAGTAATTAGGGAGAAGTTCATAGTAGGTAAGGAATAATAAGGAGCTGCAGAGAAATAGCTGATGAGGACATCTCGGATAGTGCCTTGGAAAAAGAGCACTGCAGCTCATATACATGTAAATGAGGTACATTTGCGATTAGAGATTGGAGTTTGGATGTAGGGTCTCTTTTTGCATTCGTCTGTACTCCTCGATTTACACACTCTTCCTTACTCTTGAAGCCCAGTACCTCCTGTCTGCTGAAGGATTGTTACCCTGCTTGTTACAGTAGTAGTTGATCCTGTTTTTCCCAGGTGGGTCCAGAAACGAGGAGGCAGCTGGACTGAGATGTTAGCAGAACATAATGTTGTCTTGGTATAAAGATTCTTAAGTTTGACTCTAAATGCTCTTTGCTGTTTTGTTTGGGGGCTGGTCACTAAAAGACGTGATACCCTCACATGTACTCTTGACATGACACAACACTGTAAGCAGAAGAAAGATGAAGCCCTAGCACTACTGTCTGTAAATCCAGAGAGAAATAACACAGTCAATCCATACAATATAAAGGCATCACGAAGACAAAGTGTTTGTTAGAATGTGATCTCTGAGCAGGAGTTTTGGAGCAACATTCTTAACTATGGAGAGTCTAGAGGCAGTAGGTTGGCATACATGAATATTTGAGGATAGTACTTCAAGAGAGAATTACTACTTCTAGCTGGGGTCCTATGACTGTGGTAGTGTCTGGAGGTATTTTTACCTTCTCTAAACAGAACTTGTACCATGGTGTCAGTATAATTGAACCCAGGAAATCCAAGGTTCAGTTAGTTGTTGCAGTGGTGAGACAGGGGTGGGTCCATGGAGGTGATACAGCTGAGGCTGAGTGACCATACTCTGGGATTTTGTACTCAGTTCCAGCTCTGGCCTTGTCCCAAGGACTGAATACCAGTCAGTGGTTTGAACACATTGCTTGAAGCAAAGCATTGTTGTCTGCAAGACATTCCCAAAGACTTTAATGTTCCATCCATTAAACAATTGTATCTTTTCCCAATTATGCTGCTAATCTATGAAGATGATGATGACCTGTTACTGTTCAAGGAATGGGAGAAAAACCTTTTATTGAACTTTGCATGTTCCTAGAGCAATCCTTTTGGTTTTGCTTTCAATAGAAACATATCCCATTCATGTTCTTGAAGACTGAGAAGCAAAGCATGGGTCAGTGGGGACAGGCAGGAGAGTCACTTCAAAAGTGTGCTCCTGATCCCAGTCAAGCATGTCCCAGACTCTTTCTGTGCCTCAGGTGCCACTCCGTAATAGGGAGATGAGGTCTTTTCTGCTTTCTGACAATGGAAATAGGATAAGGCATTCCTAAGGAAGATGGGAAATAAGAGGAATAAAATGAGGGATGGACAAAACTGTGCAGAATGAGTGGCTTCTCTTCAATTTGACTTATCCTGCTGAGGATCCTTAGTGGGGCCATCCCACCATCACAGATGAGACTCACTACGATTCTTCATGTATTATATGCCCTGTCTTGTGTCCCTTACTCAGGTTGATAAGAAGTTGTTCCACCTGTAAGGACCAAATTCACCTGTTCTTATTAAAAAAAAAAAGATAATATTTCTACCTCAATAACATTTCTTTGCCAGTGGACTGCATACTGTATTGAATTTAACACTGCAAACTAAAAGTCATGTTATCCTCATCTTAGAATTATGCATCATGAAAATTCTGCTTCTTTGATTAATCTACTATTGGCATTTAGACATCATGATCTCCATTAGCAACTTGTGATGTTTTAGGCTATTTCATACTGTTCAATTTACATTTATTTTTATCAGCAGGAAGAAAACTTTTTTTTTCTGCACAACAATCCAAAGAAACTATCTGCACCTGTCTACCCTTATGATAGATGATCTTTCTATTTTCATTATACTTTTATGAGATGAGCTTATTAAAATTTGAAAATAAAGCCAAGCAAATCCACCATATCAAATAAAATGCACCAATGCGTTTTTACTATTGACACAGAGCAGTTTTTTCTCCATCAGGCTACCTTGCTTTTCAAATTAAATGTCAACTATCATATCTCCCCCAGAGATCTGAGCTACAGAACAAAGTTTAGATTCATCAACTACAGAACTATATTTATGTTAATGCTTATTACATATCAAATTACTGTGCTGTAACATGAATAAATATTGGATTTTAAAGTTACTTCATTCAGAGTTTTGCTGAAAGAAATTTGACTGCTTTAGTGCAGCTATGTGGCAGGCCAAAAGGTCATGTAATTTAAGGGAACACTCAGCAAAATATATGGCTGTCTTCAAAGGAAACACTAGTTCTCTTGTCTAGTTATTCAGTCCATTTGTTGCTGAGGTGTTGCATCTGGGCTCCCGCAATCCATATTGCAATTCCACTCACAGCACTGTTACAAGGCAAATAGGTGCTGGATTCCTTGCTTTACCCAAGGAGGAGTTGCAGCACGAGGACAAGTGTTCACAGTAACAACCTGATGTGCCTCACAGACACAGGAGGCTGTTCTGCTCATGCCCAGAATAGGGATGCCTGAGCCCTTGTGTTCATCTCCTACGTTCAAGGTGTGTACCTCATAGGAGGAGAACCCTGTGTTGCAGAGCAAGTTGTGAGTGTCCCACATACTGAGGAGGGAACAACCTTGGCCCAGAGCTAGCCATTGGGGTAGAGGTGTCCCCCCTATGGGCATGGAATCAAGAATCATGAGTGGACATAATAATCTAGACCCTGCAAGCTTTGTCATCTCTTCTCTTGACAAAACTCTACTGCTGTGCATCTCTGCCGCTTATTCACAAACTTCTGCTTAATGATTAGACAATATTCACTTGTTTGGCTTTGATGCACAGTTCCCTCTCCATTCCTAGACTCATCCTGTAAAGTGTTGGCCTATGGGTCAGATTTTATGCTAAACTCAGTGCTCTTCTATTTCTTTTTTATGGTGTGCTGGCAATGTAGCAAAAATTAGTCTTGCTACTGTTTCAAATTCCTTCTAGTCCGCAGCCTGCTTTGATTAAGGTCTTCAGCAAGCCAAAGTAGATGTGATTACAGAATGAGACTGTTATTTGTCAAAGGTCATGTAGAACTGGGAGTAAGTATGAGAAAACTGGTATTTGCCAACTGCTCAGATTAACAAATCCTTGTCAGCTGTTTCAGGCTTTCTGGGTCATTTACATTGGTACAATCTCTTTCAGGGTGAGGATCTCATAGGACTTAAACTGGCCTTGGTTGAGTAACTTCTGGCAAAACCACCTCTAAATTAGCATCTGAGAAAGACTGGATAATCCTGTTACCTAATATTAAATTTTAGAACATCAGGTCAGGGGATCATGGCTATTTGGTTATATTGCATTGGATAAAAATAGTGTGACATTATTCCAACAATATTAACATTAATGAGATGTCCAATCTTACCATGTGTATATCAAGGACACTGTATTTATACATTAACTTTATTATGCCAGTTAATGCAATTAGTGTAGTGTTGCTAATGTAATTAAAAGTTTTATCAGTAATCATATAATCTCCAATAGGATAAGTATAAAGGGTTATTAACGTGGTAATTTATTATTAAGAAGTAGAGAAGCAGCAGAGCAATAAGCTTTGCCTTGCTACAGTAGTGCCTTCACGTGTCATCACATTTTGGTTTTCATAGCATGACTGTCATTCCTTACACTGACTACTGGCTGCTGCTGGATTCTGTCTAATATCATATAAAAAGAACTTGGCATCTTTTTGAAGATCCCAGTGTCCCTCAGTCAGTTTTGTGGTGCATAATTTTTCTTTCACATTTTCTCTTTCCTTTTGAAAGCTTGCAGCCTGTCTGACTCTTATCTTAACAGGATTCCTGTCTGAGAAAATAATCTTTAAATACCTGCAGTTCAAGGACACTGTAGAATGTCTCTTTCAACTAATATAAGGTACCAAAATAGTGAAATTTAATGAGATAGAACACCAAATTGATTGTCTCAGAAAGAGTACCTGAGAGGGTAGTTAAGATGATGTGTCAATCACTTTGTCTTAACAGCTTGTTCTGTCATCATATGACATTTCTACAGAATGGCACGAACCACTTGGTGTCAAAGGACTCATATTTGCACCTGTGATTTAACTAGCAGACAAAAATCATTAAAGGGCATAGACTGCTTTGCTTGGTTGAGAGAACGCAGCTTGTGTAGTTTTAAACAATTTAAAAAATATTGATGCACTAGATTTAGGACAACTTTTAGTTGTCTTTAGGTTTATTTTTCCATCACAAGTCCTAGAATTTTGAGGACAGCCTGAATATGTTTTAATTCTGCTGGCTCCTGTGATACCTGGGAGACATACAATTATTCACAAAATAGTTTTCAAGAGACAGTTCACTCATGTTTTATGATCCAGACTGAGTCATGATCCAGGTAAAACTCTAATTAGGTGAGGTCAGATTTGTCATCAGACTGTGTCTTCTCTCAGAAACAATGACAGGGGTTGCCTGCTGAGTCCTGGAGGGTGATCTGATAACACTGGCTATGCAGCAGTTCATAACCCAAGAGCACAATAAACCAGCCAGGTGACACTTGTCAATCTCCACCAGCAACTATGAACCTGGATTTGGGAGCTTTCCCTGAATAAGAATAATGGATGAGATCACTGCTGCTTCTGTGGGAAGAGAAACAAAACCAGCTGTTTTTCTGCCCTCCTGATTTTCCCTATGCATATCTGTGTTTGGATCCAATGCACGAAGTGCAATGCATATATTAGGTACACAAGGCTATCTTTTGTATTCCTGCTATCACAGACAATTTGATCCCTGTGGGTCTCTTCCAACTCAACATATTCTGTGATTCTGTAATTTCTGCTTCAAACAAAGATCCTGGCAAGCAATTTTTAGGAATGAGTTTTAAACCTTGGACTTTTTTTCACTCCTTAGCCATCCAGAATCCACATTTGGTGCAAAATCTAGTGTAAAGCAACTTGTAGGTTCTGCTTGTGAAGACAACAATCTGAAAGGGAAGGGAAAGGGATTAGGAGGGTAGTTTCTTTACACACAGCTGCATTGGGTACTATTATGTGGATTAAGAAGAAACTCCTAACATTTAGGGATAGCATGCAAAGAGATCTAACTGTGAACACAGAAACACCTGTGGAAGGAGCTGGTCCAGAAAAAGTGAAAAGAAGAATAGAATTAGCAAACTGCATAAAACTGAAATGAGAATAAGGAGAAGGTTTTTAAGAGTGGGTAGGTTCTTAAATGACATGTAAGTTAGGGCTTATTGATTTTAAGATGGACTTTGTGGTATTTTATGAAACAGGTCATACCTGTTTTCTTGGACTTGGTAAGCCAGTTGGCATCCAGTCCTATTTTTTTAAAAAGTTTTGAATAATAAGTTAACAAGAATAATGCCTAGGAGTGTCTTAGGGTTCAGGACAAAGGTGCTGAGTTTTATACAGATCCATATACAATATGTTCTTAGGAAGATATTAATTTTATAATATGCTAGTTATTTTATATTGTGATGTTACAGAAAATTTGTCAAAGATCAGTTTGGGCACTTTCTATGCTAAACATAATGCAAAATATGCTAAATTGTGATGGCAATAGAAATAGAAATGAAATATAGGACTGACTTATTGTAGAGCTCTCCATTCAGAAAGATCCTAAAGCATCTATAAGCTGCTGTGCCTAATGAGAATCACAGGCTTGTCAGCCCTTCCAGTGAAATAGAGCTGTCAGAGTCTCAGTTGTAATCAAAGAGGGAAGAAGAGAGAGCAAGAGCTACCCAATGACATTTAAAATTCCTTTCAAGTGTGCATACATAGTCAAATGCCAGCAAAGGGGTTAGACAAGTTCATAACAAGCCTCACAAATGGGTTATTCTAAATGAGAATGTAGAGGTCTCAATAATAAAACCCACATACCTGCTTCCTCAAAATTGAACCTTTTAATTGAATTTTCCGCTCATGTTGGTTCCTCTTTGAATCTCTTTCCCCATCTCTGAGTTGTAGTTGTGCCCCCAATCTCAATCTGAGCCATCTGTTCCACTTCTAATATTAACATCTTCTATCATATAGTGTACTATACTCAGAGGAAAAAAAGAATAAAGAAGATGACTTTCTCCTGGGAGAAAACCTTATATCTCACAAAAGGTTCAGCTGTCACTTTAAAACAACACCTTCCCACACACAAATATGCACCTGCGACATTGGAATATTATTAATAATGCAGTCTTCATGTGTTTGACAAGCCAAACAAAATTAACCAAAAAATGTGAAAAGGTCTAAAAAAGGTGAGAGCAAGTCAACATTTCTTTTCAAAATTACAGCACGCAAACTGATTCATAATAGAAAGTAATTACATTTCAAATGAACTATTCTAACTTAACTCTTTGCATGCATTGCAAATTACTGTTCTTTTCCAATTACACAAATATCTTTTTAAGCTCAGTGAAGTTTGCAGAGTTGTGTTGATTCTTCCTAATCCCAATCTAGAACTAAAAATCACTCTTTCTTCTCTTCTGTGTTGGTACAGTCCTTCACCAGAGATTCACGGGAGATTTGTGGGTTGGAGGAAGAGGGGACAGTGGTACTGCTCAATCTTGCCTGTAGCTGCAGTTTCAAGCTGAGCTAGAATGCTGGAATCCCAGTGAAAACAGAGTGACAATGGAAAGAAAGCAATAGACTCGAGGCTCAGGGTTGATCCTAAGTAAGTCAAGGAAGTGAGTTGTAGTGGAAAAGTCTTAAAATCTGATGAAAACTTGAAAACTGGCCTGGGAGGTTTAGGCTGGGATGACAAGATAGAAACCGGAAAGAAATCAAGTAGTATCAGGAAGGAGTTCTGAAAGGTGAGGTGAGAATCAGGTTTGTTTGGAAGAATCAGGGAACCTGTAATGAAACACAAGGTGTGATCCTGGCTGGGGCAATTTAAGGGAAGAAATATGTGACCTAGGAACTGAATTCCATGTATTTATATGTGCATATATAACTATATGCACAAGTGATTGAATTCAGGTTAAAGAGGACATCTTAATTTTGACTGTTGTTAGATTCTGAGTTCCTAACTGTATGAAAAAATAATGCTTTTCAAATAGATATTTATCATGTATGATAAATAAGTAGTATTGAGTTAGTCACAAGGTACCTGTCTATTGTATCCTTTATTCGTCTCTTCATCTTATGGTTTGGTTCAGTGTTACCTTTTTCATGATTGGCTTCACCATTTGTGAGTTCTGCTCACAAAGAATAATGAGATTAAAGGAAAACACTGGTATTATCAGAGAAGAAGAAATGTCAAAGAATCACATTTGCAGATCTGAAAGTCACAGTTCATCAGATCCAGAGAAGCTTGGGGTTTTTTTTTCTTGTGGAGAGATTTCAGCATTAAAAGGCTTGTACTGTGTAATGAAAGTTTGGGAGTTCTGGTGCATCTGATTCAAAATGCCTCAGTTGGTTTTGTCTATCCAGATTAGTCTTTCTACCTAATGTAGCTACTCTCAGTTTATGCCCCTCAGGAGGCAGGTTTTTCTCTAATCCTGCAAGTATAAGCCAGAACATCATAGTGACTCAGGCATTGAATTTCGATTTACAAACAGGGATTTGGACATCTAAGTTTTGTGGGGAGTAAGAACATTAGAGGCACATAAAGGTTAAAGCTTTGAATGTAGCCCAGAACAGCTGTTCTGCACTAGTGCTTCTTGTGCACTGTCTGGTTTTGGCTTAAATTAAACTGCAAAAAAACACACTCATGTCCAGCTTGTAACTGAAGTCATGAGCTGTGTTGCAGAGCTCCCTGCATATTCAACACTAAGACATACACAGAAGACAGTTTAGCCAAGCTGAATCTCCCTCTGAAGTCTCTCTCTATTGATTAGAGAAGACCTTTAATATGGGGTTTGGTGTCAATAGTTGGATAGAAAGAATCTTATCTGTAGGCTGGAATAGTGCCATTGGCATTGGGGAACAGGGCGATTTACTAATTTCAGTCCATCATGGCAGCAGGAATGGTAAATGCAAAAAGATTGAGCTAAAATTCTTAGTCTGGTTCACTTCACAATGGCTTTGTGTTTGAAGATGGCCTAGATGTTGTTCGGGCTTAGATTTTAAAGACACAAATATTTTGGAGGATGTTGCCTGAAACCTAAATCTAAGCTGAATCCAAGTTTCAACATCTTTTCACTGATCCTGCCTCAGTGTGTGGAAAACACAGCGTGCTGCCTCAAGTAAAATGAGATTTATGAGGTGTAATTTAAATACATGATTTTAAATGTTTCCTAGTGGAACACAGAGTTTCCTCTGTGAGCTACAAAGTTAAACTAACAATCTTTCTGTGGGAAAGTATTACCTAGAGGGTAGGATGCCTCTGGGTATTGCATGTACCCTGGGGTTTCATCCACCATACAAACTCATCTAGTATTGAATAACTATCTATTTGACCAACAGTTTGAGGCAATGGAAGCAGATGTATGTCCTGCATTCTGTAGTAGTTTTGGCACCTAGGTAAATATTATGTATATAGAAGAAAGGAATATAATCATCAACCAAAGTTGAAAAAAGAGATGAATGATGAATTCCTACCCCACAAAGATTTAAAGTGTCTGCAAGGCTCTGGAAACCTGGTGTTACAATTAGCTAAAAGAAGTTACAAGTAATTTTAGGACCCAAACATGTAAGCCTTTAGTAGAAAGTTTTGTGTGTGAAAAGAAAGTCCCTCTGGAGTGTAAAAATAACCTGCTAATAACTGAACAGAATTGTTGGAATGGCAACAATAGTTTAAAGAAAGTATCTTTAAAAGCCACTTGTCTCTCCTAGGGATGCTGGTGCAGTCATTTCAATTTATATCATTTTATCTTCAGACCCTCCCAAAGGATTGGCTCAGGCATGTCAAATGGATGGCCATGAATCATGTCCTTTTTTAAGAATTAAAAAGCAAAACAAAAACTCCCTAATCAAACCAACAAAAAAACCCCCAACAACAAAGCTAACGAGACATAGAAACCCACAAGTCTGATTAATATATAGAAATTGATGCTAAGACAATGTGGAAGGTTTATGGGGTACCATGATGTATTCCTTCAGGTCATGTCTAGTAATGTCCTATTGCAAATATGTTTTTATTATCAGGTGTGTTTTTATTGCCATCATGTCTTAAGATAACTTGTTCATGTTCTCACTATGCATTTGCTTAATCATTGAATATGTTATAGAATGCCTTCTACAGAAATTAAACCTCAGCTTGGGATGACTGGCTACAGATACTTGATATATTAGAGATATAGACAGTAGGTAACAGTACATTATAGCCATACAAAGCTATTTGGTCTTTTTTTTGAAGAAGTGTTATTGTTAGAACATACAGAAATATTTTTTCTGCAAGATACTGCTTATAAACAGAATCTATTGGCTAAGACAAAAGAGCCACATTTTGTACCAAAACATATCTCAGAGCAAACCAAAATGTTTTAATACTAAATAGAATAGTATTCTTTTATATAAAGAAAAAATACCTAGTATTTGTGTACACATGGTTTCCATTCTTAAGGGAATGCTGACTGAGGACATGAGTTAACTTCACAATAAAAGCACTATCCCACTGGGCTGGACCAACAGACCCTCTAATCTGGGATTCTGTTTCCAACAGGCACTGGTAGCAGATGTTTAGAGAAGAGTTGAAGAACTAAGCAGTATACAAAGGGATACCTCCCACCTTCCAGATATATTGTTTATGGACTTCCTGAGCTGGTGACTATTTTCAGACCATCTGCTTGCTGCACCCACTCTCCATGAATTAGTCTAGGGCTTTTAAATGCATTAGTGCCTTTTGTCTGTGCCTCCACAGCATCCTGTGGTAATGAGTTTCACAGTTTTATTATGCATGATGTGAAAAAGTACTGTTGATGGAAAAAGGTATTTCCAGAAGGTGATTCATCCTTCCTGGCTTAGCAGAGGATTAATTACCCTTTGAAGAGTCTCATATTTCTGCATTGACACTAGAGCTTTAGTCAATTTCTTCACAGTAGACACCTACATTTTGGATAATTACAGATAGGGGAGACTTACCCAAATTTTTCAGTTAAACACCCTCAGCATAATATTTTTTTCTGTAGATTTTGATGATAGGAAATATCATAAAGTTTCCCACAAAGATGTACTTGAATGAAAAATTGCTACCTACCTTTGTAAGCCTGATGGCAAGGCTTTCCCTCTGCCAGTTTAAAGTAATTAACTTTGTGTGTAAATGAGGCCTAAAGGATCACTATAAGAAGAGGAACATTAGGTTTCATTATTTATCTTTTTATTTTATTTTTTTTATTGAAGGGCTTTGGGGAGTACATGCAAATGGTTAAATTATATCAACTGTGCTCTGAAACAGATGAACAAATTCTTGTTCTATCAGTCAGTGGTTACTGAACAAATAGATTTTTAGAGGGAGAGACCCTCACTAGATTTTGGGAAGTGAGCCATAGATCATATATCAACTATATTAACAAAGGGGGTGTTTCCCACATCCAAAAGATAAAGGTTTGTACTTTGGGAGATGACAACACACACAACACTGATCATGTGGATATAAGGTTTTTAAACAAAGTAAGATTTAATGCTTTCTATTCACCTATTACCTCAAAAGAGTAATTAAATCATGTAAAACTTATTTTTAATAGCCCATGCCATAGACTGAAGAAATTATGTTATAATGAATACTTATTTTAAACTCTTGGGATGAGAAATCTAAATAAAATATGCATTTGCACAATATTCTGAAACCTTTATAGCTCTGAAATAGTTCTTATTTGGCAAAAGCACAGACAACTACTTGGCATTAACTAACTTAGCTCCTGTAATTGTAATCAAGGGAAATCACTGCACTGGTACTCAGTTTCTAACAATAAAGTTCATAAGGCTTGTTAATGAAACTCACCATTTAAATCTTGTTTTTTGGAGAATAGTTCTTTTCCCAAAGAAGTAATAAAGTTGTAGGAAAAAACCCTAAACCAAGTCAAACACCTTTTGCACTTAAACTTGACTCACTTCCCTAGCTTTCTGAAGAGGTGTCACTAGAAACACTGACATTTTGCAGTTAGATCTTCAGCAGGATGGAATAAATGGTTAGCTCTTCAATGCAAGTCCTATGAGACTTGAATTTCTTGCTCAGTGGCAGATGTCTAGTGTCCCTGTGCAATGGAATGATGGATGGTGGAGTACAGTACAGAGATGCATAAGTTTTCTCTCAACTGGGATGGCCACTGGAAGCAGTAGGGCTGTCCTAGCAATATGCTACAGCATAGATTACTGGTGGAACAGGCAGACAGTTTTGCATTGCCTCTGGAGGAGTGTGAAGCTGCACCCACAGCATAGTGTCTGAATGAATGCTCTTGTTAACTTTTCCCATATGAGAGGAGCAGGACAATAAGAGTGTGTTTTAAATCTTGGCCTGATGAACATGTTGTTAGACTGTTCAAGGGTTTATACCTAAAAGTGTCTGAGAAAGTTTGGATGGAAAATAGATGTGGAACTACCAAGACATGCCAAGATGGAGCCATTTTAAAGCAGAAACTTGATGGAAATTTAGCTAGCAGAAATCCCAGTTGTTTAGACCTTAGGGAGTCTCCAAAGGCAGTAGATAAAGTGGGTTTAGTTTCAGTTTCAGTCGTGAGCCTGAGTTTCTCTGTGCTTTGTCATGGGAAAGTGGCAGTTCTTGGCCTCACAGTGATATTTAGAATAAAAGAATGGCATTTTTACAAATACTGTGAAAATGACAGTAAGTTTTTTAAGCCAAATAAGTACAGCTCATTCAGAAATGGACTCAATATTTGCTTATGTACTGCCTAACTGTCATGATTTCCTTTTTCTTTTTCAGCTGGCTAGGTTAAATTTTTTTGTAGAGGCTGGACATTCTGAGTGCAGATGCACAAAATCTTGGCATTCAGTGTACTGACCTGCCTCATGGAAGTCAAGTAACAGTTATTTAATTATAATAAGAGTGTATCAAGAGTCTCCAAAGAAGGGCATTCTATGTTCTTGAAACAATTCGGTTCATACAACTGTGTTTCTGAGGGCAGAAATATAAATTTGAATGTCATTGTGTAAAGAAAATATTTACCAATTAAAACAACGTGTTACTCAGGAAGTTGCTTTTATAAACTATGGTTTCTAGCACATCTGAATAAACTATTCTATGGGAAGATATTTGTTGAATTTCTATCTCTTTTATGCTTTTCGTGAGCACAGTACATTTCATACATTTGCAGATATTTCAGTTTGTGGAGGGTGTTTGCCAACTACTTATTCTGTGCTGCTTAATTATTTTAATGGCAATTAAATATTCTAGCTGTGTATGTGGAGTGCATGACAGATAATGCATATTTGACAAATGGTGGATGCTTATTTTTGTTGCCTCTTCCATTTTTTTTCCTTTGGAATGAGAACCAACAACATCCTGAGCTGTATCAGCAGGTAAACAGTCAGATCAAGGAAAGTGATCATCACTCAGCACTCATTAGAGCACACATGGAGTTTTGGGTCTAGTGTTAGGTCTATCTGTTCAAGAAGTATGTTGATGAACTTGCATGATGGTCACCAGCATGGTGAGGGGCTGCCCTGTGAGGAACTGGGTCTTGTTCAGCCTAGTGAAGCCATGGCTTTGAAGGAACCTAACAGCAGCCAGGTCATACCTGGAGAAAACAATGCATTGTGGATGGAAATGAACAGACAGTTGGTGGGATGGCAGGGAAAAATGTGAGTATCAGATCAGGTTCTTGGTCTCAGAGGACTGGGAAACAGGAGACAGCATATGGATCTTTAAAGACTGAACGGTGTCTAAATAGTGTAGTTTCTTCCTGATTCAGTGACTGTCATGCTCTGGGCACAAAACTTCAGAAAACTTCTGTGAGTGTCCTACAGTGCTAATGTGTGACTGAATGTGCCAAACATTGCCCAGCCAAATTTTTTACTGGAAGAAATTCGACTAAAGCCAGTAAAGTTAGAGCAGCGGATGGTCTGGTATATAACAAGTGTGCTTGGTTGCTAGATTGGGGAAAGAAAGTCAAAAGAGCTGAAGCTGAGCTAAGAGTCATTGTCAGTGCTTGGACATGCTATGTGGCATATGGTCAAGCTTTTGGAAGCAATAAGTGCCTTGTGCCAGACCCAAAAATCCCAGGATCTCATTGACTTCTGAATATATTGCCTGAATTTAAAGTCATGTATGGGCATGCGAGATGTTTGTGCATGCCATGCAGTTTACAGGTCTTGCTCTATCAGTGTGCTGCTGATTATCCTCCATCACCGTTAATGCCAATATATTTAGCTATTGATAAGGGGCTTTAAGCAGCCTGTGGGAACTGTATGTCTCCCAGTTCTGTGGGGTCGGTGTCATGGTTTGAGACTGAAGAGACAGTGGAACACCTGTCCTACGAGGAAAGCCTGGAGAAGAGAAGGCTCCAGGGAGAACTTATTGCAGCCTTTCAATACTTAAAGGGGGCTTAAAAGAAAGATGGGGACAGACATTTTAGCAGGGCCTCTTGCAATATGATAAGGGGTACTGTTTTTATACTAAAAAAGGGCAGATTCAGACTAGATAGAAGGAAGAAAATTTTTACAGTGGGGGTCATAAAACACCGGAACAACTTACCCAGAGATGTGGCTGTCTCATCCCTGGAAATATTCAGGACAGGTTGAATGCAGCTCTGAGCAACCTGATCCAGTGGCAAGTGTCCCTGCCTGTGGCAGGGGTGTTGGACTACATGAGTTCAAAGGATCCTTTCCAAGGCAAACTATTCTGTTATTCTTTGATGTATCTGGTGTCCGTGTGTGGCATAGCATCCCCATCCCACAGGAGGACACTGCAGCCCAGTACCAGCCTGTGGGGTGTGGAGGGGCCCTCTCCAGGAGCCTTCAGTCCACCTCCCAGGGGTCTCTGCTGATTCTGTCAATTGTGGGAGTGAGAGTGGACTTCAGGCTGAGCTCTTCAAGAGCACCAAAGGTCTTTCTGCTTTCTTTTCTGCATATCCATCTGTCATTTCTCCCCAAGTCTGTCCTCCTTTCTCAATGCCAAGCTGCTTTGGATAATTTGTCCCAATTAATTAGATCCCAGAGCTGTTTTCAAAGGCCTGTATCATTCAATCCCCATGCTGTTTGCTACCTATTAAGTGACATAATTTAGGCTTCTATAAGGCAGATCAAGCATTTAGCTTACTTTTTGTCTACGCCCATAGCACACCAAAGAGCTGGTATTTACATGGAAACCATCTGAAATGCTAATGGGAATAATTAACTCCAGCCTGCAGACTCCTTTCAAATTGCTCACTGAACCCCATGCCAACTCAAGAAATGAAACTGGAAGTTTTTTTTTTAATAAAATGATTCTTTTCTTAGTACTGATTAAAACTGTGATTTAATCTTTTGTCTGTACCTTCCTTAATTTGAAGTATAATTAAAGGAGGTCTGTAATTGCCAATCCTTTCCTATAACTCCAAACTTTTTAGCTGTTTTGTTCCATCATTCTTTCAGGAGACTACATAACTTTTAACAAGGCTCCCCAACCTCCTTTTTATGCCCAATAACACCAGCTGCCTTCTTGTGTCTCTAATGAATGCATCTTCCTCGTCTCACTCCACCACCTCATCACTTTCATTGTTCCCCTTCTTTGACAGGTGGTCTTATGGGTATAACGACATCATTAAATAGCTTTAAACCTGCTAGTAAGAATATAGTTATTGAGTGAATCAGAATACCTTCACTGCTGTAGCTGAACGAACAACTCACAGTGTTTGCTAAATTTAACTGTTTCTCCTCTGCTTGATCTCATCTATCAGGTTCATAGGTCAGGATACATTTTCATCTCTTATATAAAGAGGTTTAGAACCACCTGAAATATTTGGGGCTGCCCTTACCCACCCCCACCCCCCCCCCCCCGCCCCCGGCCCTGCCATGGGTAACAGAAAGTCTCCAGGTAATTCACATCTTGGATAAACACATGTAGGGCATGCACAGTACCCTGGAGCACCTACAGTAGCATTATGAGCCCATGTTCAGGCAACTGAGTTCATCCACATGACTCGTAAAGGACTATGGTTTGAAAGGTGATTTCTTTCTTTTCCTACAATCAAAAGAAATATGACTTGAGAGATGTAAAAGGGGGGAAAAAAAAGAGTTGAGAAGGAGCAATGCTCTAAAACTAGTAGTCAGACACAAGTAATTCCTGTCAATTTTTCCTGATATGTATTATTACCACAAGGAAAACTGCTTATCATCAAGCAGTGAGAATTAAAACCAAGGCCATAATTCAGTCATCCTTCAGGGATTTGTCAGGAGAAAGAGGAGTTAAAATGAAACCACATCCAAGGAAAATGAAAATCTGTACTAAGACATTTATTTCTCTACAGGTTCTGAAGAACACTTGCCTAAAGCAGACAAAGGATTCTCTTGGACTGCTTTTTTCAGTATGCAGATTTAGTTTTGGAAGTTTTGGAGAAAGAAAGTGAATCTGAAGATGTCTGGTTAAAGGAAAGGTCAGGAGTACTGCAACATGGAATGCTATTTAAGCATGTGATTTGGGAGCTCTATTAGCAAAAAAATCCCTGATGCAGCATATCCAGTGAGTCTTGTTTAAGAAAAGCCCTAGTACTGAAATAAGAAACAGAACAGACCTTTGGCACTAATTTGAAAGCCTGATTGACTGCTCTTAAAAATGATTGTGACCTGAAAGGCCAAGCCCAAGTATGCAGAGGGCTCAGACCCATCCTTTTCTCCCATCACCTAATGGCAGAAGTGTTGCTCTCATCTCTGGGTAGGTGAGGAAGTGTCAGTTTAGGAGTCACTATAGGAAAAAAAACCTCCAAAACTGATCCCTGGGTGAAGATTGGCCTGCTTAGATTAGAGTTTTGTTCAATTTGTAGTCAGGCAGCAGCAGCAGCAGCAGGACTGCTGACATTCTGAGGTTTGACTGTGGATGTTACTACTGGGCATGATCCACCGGTGGCTGTTGAATAATGTTTGACATTTCCATTTTGCAGTTCACAGAACTATGACACCTCGTGTCAGTGCAAATAAACCTGTCACAGTCTGATACTGTATTTGAGGCAGTAGATTGAAAATTGATTGTGTGACTTATCTGAATATAAATTGTGTAATTATTTACCCTGAACCATGGACTTGCAATTAGTCAATACATATTCATAAAATATGGGTTAGGTAAATTAACACTTGCCTATTGTAAATTACAACCAAGAATAATTTGTGGTGGCCAGGAAGTCGAAAATGCAGCTCATTTTAAAATGGATTTGATGCATTGCATTATTTAACCATTCCCTGAATAATTTCGAGCCATGAATTTAGATACAACAGGAAGTATTGCTGACATACTGAAGAAATTTGCTTAGAAAAATAGCCTTTCTCTTCCATATATTGATGCTCTTTTGCATATATGTTTTAATTGACCAGTTCAGAAAAAAAGTTATTCAATTTTGGCCCATCCAATTGGCCTTAAATTTTTGCTACAGAGAGATCTATACCCTCTATAAATTTCTGCTTTCTTTATCCATGCTACGTGGCTTCTTCCTTTATGAGTTAAAGTATAATGTATCATGTATAATCTCAGTTAATGTTGGCTTGCATTTCTCCCACCAGGATAAGTTGTAGTACTTTCCAATCTTGGTGAAATAATAGTTTTGCAATGTATGGAAAGAGTGGCTTCTGGGAGAAAGGACTTCATACTTCAGCTAGAGACTGCATGGAAGATATTTGTAGCCATGCTCTGCTTGCTTTAAGTCAGTACCTGAACCTAACTATTTTGCTTCTTAGCTGAATGCCTTGTACCTGGACTACTGGACTAAATGTGACCAGTTTGTGGTCTCCCAAATTGGCCAGTGGAGGAATGTAGAAGCTGGGCATATTTGGAGAGATCTTTATTCAATTCATGTCTCAGTTTTCAGTAATATGCAGTGAAGATGCTTCCTCAGCCAGCAGTGTTTTCCTCTGTGCTTTAAGGTCTTACTTTGGCTTTTCATCCTATTTGAAGATGTTTCTTCTGTTCTTTCTCCCTGATATTTACCATAAATTCAATCTCAGCCCTCAGTGGCCTTTGAGAAATTTTTACTGAGGACCTGGGTTTTTTTTTTGATGAAGTACTTCTGTGTTTGTAAATTGGAATTTCTGGTGAGAATCTGCTGTTGGAAAACCCCAAAGATGAGCTCCAGTACCAAAAACATGTTGTATATGTGGAAATGGGGTGTGGGTGGATGTGAGTGCTTCAGAGGCAAGGACCAAACTTCAGAAGTTATGTTCCTCTGCCTAAAAGTTTATGGTGTGATAATAATGTTCTACAGTCTTCTGCTGAGTAATGTATTATTCTTCATGTGGGTACTTGGGTGTTAAGTCAATGTGGGCAAGGGAGGTGGTATTCAGCCTAAAAAAAGGTTCAGTTCAGCCACTAGAAATATGAGGAGAGGACAGGATAAGGCTGACTAATCTGTACAACCAAACCATGGAATTGCAAAGTTTCTTGTGGTGAACATTAATGGCTGTGTGATACAGTTTTGTCCTTCTGGGAATGCAGAAATGTAGAATTTAAAAGGAGGTTCATGACGAGAAAGAATTTGTCATTTTCTGGGCATACACAGAGCAAATCGTGCCCAAGTAGAGGGAATTATTGCATCTTTTCTCCACAGAATGTAATTCTTTAAAATAAAAGGGGAAAAAGTAAAATACTTTTGTGATTATATGCATCTCGACCACATAATAGTTCTATGGAAAGCCTGAAGAATGTGGAATTACTTTTTGCTCTCTCTTAGGTCATGTGGAAAATTTTATGTGGAATAATGAGCATGCCTCTGTCTGTAATAACAAATAAAGGAATGTGAGGTGTTTTAGCTCTAGTATTCTTGAGTATTTGGTGTTTTCAGCAGCAACTCCTCACCTGTTGGAAGGTGCCTGTGCCTCAAATAAGTGCGTTCAGATAGTTAAATATTGAAATATCTGCTTACTTCAGAAAGAAACTTAAAAAGTAAGTGACTTTTTTCCCCATCTTCACAGTATTTATAGTATGTTTCCAGCATGTGGATGCCCATGGAAAAGTGTTGCTGGAAACCATTCATATGGCAGGTTGCTCATCCAGTGTGGTACAGATATGTGAGGGAGAGTGTTCCAAGACTCCTGAAAGGTGCCTTTTGCCATAGGGTATAGAATGTTAGAGCTGCTTTCACTTGGACAGCATGGGTCTGAGATAATAAAGGTACTCAGTGGAAGTAGCTGGACTTACCAAACCAAAGAGGGATGCTTCTGTCATGTGATTCATTGCCTCAGCTGTCACTGCTCTCTGGGTGTTTTCTCTCTTTTCCCCCTTTCCTGGACATCTACAGAACAGAGCAGAAAACATTATTGAAGTCATTCTTGCTCTTCCTTAGTAACTATGGTGTTAAGTCCACCAGGAGCAGTGGTGTGACAAAAGACAGGCTGGAAATCAGTGTGGGAACTTTGGTGTGGAGGCACCACTCACTTCCATGCTGTAGAAACCTCTCCACCAAGGACTTCCTTTGATTCAGAATAAAATGCACCACATGCTGTTGTATTTCATTTCATTCTTCTAATTGACATCAACTTTTGAAATAAAATCAGCCTGAAACAAAATGTCATAAGGTTACCTTTATGAATTGGGAAACTACATTTTGAACCAGGAAATCACATTGTTTTAAAAAGTGTTACAGAAATAACTTTCATGTTTTCTGAAGAAAAGTTTTGGAATTGTTTTGTGCCTAGGAAACTGAGTTTTAAAAAATGAATTTATTGTTGTTTGAAAAATACTGACAGCAAAACTCTGTCAGTAGTGGGAACAATGCTGCTCCTGCTCCAGGTAAGCTGTGCTCTGCTTACTGAAAGTATTTTCCTCAGCTTGTGAATTACACCACATAAAACAGGAAGAACATTCCTAATTAGCAGAATATCTAAGTGCACATGCATCTGTAGAGGGCAGTACAAATTGGGGGATAGCATTTTAGGTGCCAAACACTGAATAATTTCTGCTCACCTCCCTCCTTTCTCTTTCCATGTATTTGAAGAGTAAAGTGTCTAGTCTTCCCCTTTCCATCTTATAACATGACATATGGGTTTTTAGCTGCTCTCCTAGAAGGCCTGGATTCACAGGCTTTTATGTTTCACAGCTCTCTGGCAGAGGTTCAGGTTAAAACACAAATAAAGCACAGGTCAGCCACCAACTAGACAGCCATGGTTGTAGCTCCAGAGTGCATTTTGTCTTCAAGATGCATCTATATTAGTGGTTGAGACTGTATCAGGAGGGAGCTTTTGAAGAAAACGATCTGTGCACCTCTCTTACTGTGCTGTTATTCACACAGAAGAGTAGTCTCGAAGTGCACAAATTGGATTTCTTTGGCCTGCAAGTGACTGCAAGATGTGCTCCAGGACTGTCCCAAATGCACTCCAACTATTAATGGACCTTCAGTTCACAAGAGCAGAATAGATGCAGAATAAAGCTAGGATGGGATAAATCTCATTGACCATGCTGTGTGTGATGGTCCTTACCAAGTGTTGTTTGTCTCCAGATATCTATCCTTGGTCACTCACTAATGTAGATATCTTTTTGTTTCTTTTTTTCCTGTGCAGTAGGAGGGAAAGGGTACAGTAATAAGTTATTTCGTTATTCACTTATCCATGTGTGCTTAGTGATCTGGCAGTCTGGCTCTTACTCACCAGTTTCCATCTCCAGCTGTGGTCCTTGGGCAGGTCTCTGCACAGAGCTGGCTCTAGTGACCACTCAAATTTATAATTTTATCAGGCAAACAGATGAAGGAGTGGTGACCAGATCAGACTGAGGCATAGCTGAGGGAGAGTAGCTAATACCCAACTCATGGATGATGGCACGGGGACACAGACCTGATTTCCTGCTGAAAAGAGTTCAGCTGCATCTCTCTTAGGAAGAAGCTCAAGGACTCAGCCAATCTCATACCTGAATTTCGTCCTTGACTGAGAGCAGATAAGTTCACAGGGATTAGGAAGGGAACAAAGCATCTGCAGATGACCATGGATTTTATTCACCACTAAAGCCTCATATCTGGATGGTGGGGTGGGCTGGCTTCACTTGGGGCTTGCTTTGGAACCTGCTTGCAGTTTAGTACAGAATTTCCCTGACTATACAAAATCTCCACAAGAACCTTACTACAGTTTCCCGGAGCTTTATATTGGAATACCTTTATTTCTGCTTCTGACTGTAGTAGTTGAGTTGATGTTGATCTACACAGCCACTAAGGTGGATCTCATATGCTGCCCTGTGGAAAGACACATATCTCCACAAGTATCTGCACTGTAGGTAGAGGGCTGCTTTTCTTGGAATTTGTAGGGCATCAAGCAGGTGTGATCTGCACAGAATCCTTAGGTCCTGAATTTGTTTCTTTCACTCATCCTGCAGACCCAGATTATTCTCCAGAGTATGCAACAGAACGACAGCTTTTCTGGATTTGTTTCCAAGAAGAATGATTACAATATGATAAAACAAACAAACAAAAAACAACAGCAAAGAAACCAAACCAAATAATTCTTAACTGACAGCTGCTCCTAATCATGCTCTTATGGGCATTTTTAGAAATAAATAATTGCAAAAAACAAACCTGTAGCTCTGCAATAATGTCCCACTGATGACTTCTGAAGTATCTTTGAGTTAAAAGGAACTTCATGCTTCAATTAAGCAATTTTGAAGGGTGAAAGAACAAATACAAGTTTCTTCTCTGACCTATAAAAGAAAGTAGCCTCCTGGTAATTTCAGAAGAACTACCAAGTAAAATGGAAATGAAAATGTAAGAATTTCCATTTTCTTGAATAGTTATAATTTTCCTCCAATGGTAAAAGAGGTGGATTTTCTGTTAATATTGAATGAGATGATATGCTCAGCAAAAAGTCAGAAGAGAAGATGGGTGATTTCAGGCAGTCATAAACACATTGTTACACATCCTGGGGTGAATTGTTGAGAGAATTTATGAGGAGTTTATTTAGGAGTCCAAGTGTTTATATCACAGCTTGATCCCTTCAACACCAGTTTCAGGTAACACAGGAGGGGTCCTGGTCTTAAACATTACTGCAAATTGAAAGACAGAGTTAATACTAACAGAACACATTTAGCAGTTTGGTTGGTCAGAAAGATGGGGAAATTTTATACTTTACATATGTAACTTAGTTTCATCTGCCTCAGAAAAACCTGAAATCATTGTGTTGTTCATTTTATTCAGTAAGAAATAAATTTATTCATCTTTTGGTGAGACCTGTACTTTCAAAAAAATCTTCCTAACCCCTTCTAATTCATAAACTTGTGGTAGTAAAACCCATTTTACCCTTCTGAGGAAAGCCCTTGGTTTAATTTCTGCTCCTTGCTTGACAGTCTACTGAGTACTTCTTTCACTTGTGACCTGTGAGATAATGAATCACAGAATCTCTGCAGCTGGAAGGGACCTCTGGACATATCTTATCTAACCCCCCTGCTCAAAGCAGGGTCAGTTAGTGCAGGGTGGTGACTCCACAATCTCTCTGAGTAATTCATTCCAGCGTTTGAATACCTCCACAGTGAAATCTGCTTCTTGTAATGTTTGAGTGGCATTTTCTGCATTTCATGTGATGCACGTTACTTCTCAGACTATTATTGGGCACCATGGAGAAGAGTCTGTTAGAGGTCGAAGTGTGCACTGCAGGGGCTGTTGAGTGCAGAGATAGAAGATCTTTCAAACCAGGGCTATTGCACTCTCCTTTCCTTAGCTCCTTCCCCTTCCCAGAAGGTAGTCCAGCAAGGGTATCTCTCTCTGCTTTGGTGTTACTTCTTTCACTTCTATCTTGTTTTAGTAGGAACTTGTAGCATTGGTTTCTTCCATGCTGAGGTGCCAAAAGTTAGACAGAAGGATTGGCACCATGCTTATGATCAGTGTTCCATTAAAATAGTGACTTGTGATGGTATAAAAATAATCTGCCATGTTTCTTTTCATACTGTGTATTTAATGTATTTTAGAATATTTTTTTTTCTTATAGTTGCTGTATGTGTACAAGAAGGCTCTGAACCAAAATGTATCCATAGAATAGGTTTGGAAGGGACCCTATCTTCAAAAGTCTGTTGCTACTCTTGACTTGAGAGGTACTTCTGCAGCAAGTCTATTCTGTTAGATAGCCTCTCCAGAGGGTATTTTCCAGCTTCTAAGTCAGGGAATGCAGAGTAGCTCCCAAAGACTCTCTATATCACAGGTTTTTTGAAGAGGGGATTGATTGTATCTGCAGTGCATACTACTTGATCCAAGTCTGCTCCGAGTCTTGTGGCTGCAAGAAATAGTTATTGGAAATTAATTCGTTTTTCAGCTCAAAGAGTCTGAAATGCAGTGATGCATCTTTCACAGCTCCAAAGCTTATCACTTTGGACAATTATGCCCCAGAGCATGTATAGAGAGGCTGTGCAGACACCTCAGGGGGCAAGGCTTCCTGGGGAGCACTGCACTACTCAGGTGTGGAACAACCTAAATTGTTTGGTTTTATTCTATACTGCCTGTGAATTTACTGGACTCAGCAGAAGTCAGAGTTATAACCAGACTTCATCTGAGAAACACCTTGCAGGTTACTTTTGAAAGGGTCTAGGAACAAGTCAGAACAGAAGTTGGATTTGAAAAGCCAGAAAAGCCAGAGCTAAACTGACAGTGTAGCGTTACCCAATAAATGTTCCAAGTTTTCTCATTGCCAGCAGAATTACAGCTGATCATGTAATTTGTGTGGTCCTTTAAATTTTAGCCAGATTCTTGAGGATATAGTGACCCCATATCCTCCTCCTTGTCCGTCTATTAGTCTGACAAATCCAAATAAGTGTCATTTGTCTTGGAATCTGATGGGATGGTCAGAGTGGACTAAACTCAGTTTTTCTAAGTCAAACCTTCAAATGTGCAGTATATGCAGCTGCAGTTTCTGTCCAACTTTCTATTAGAATGTGTCTGTTCAATCTGCTCTTTGTACCTACTGAAATATTGCCCAATAGTCCAGGATCTTTTAAGGTGTTAAAATCCTTTTTCTCCTAAGTTTTTGCCTGGAAAAGGTTAATTGTGCCACCCATGAACAATTCCACTTACCAGCTCGTCCACTCAGTTCCATTGAGAGCTTTTATTTCTGTCATTGTGTTGTTTCCTACTTGCTTCTCACCAACAGCTCTCTCTGATTTCAATCCATGTATTTATGTAGAGTACTACCTGAGAGATGAATGGGGCTGAAAGTTGCTTGTACACCATGGGCTCAGACACCTATGCAGGTACCATTATTGATCCTGTAGGGAAATGTCATGTCACTGAACTCCAGTAGAGATCAATGTGTGAGCAAAACTGCAAAGAGCAGTGAGATGTGCCAGCTACAGCAGCTTAATTTGTGTCTTCACAGTGTTCTCAATGCGGCTGGATGGTTTACTGTGAATGAGATAAATCATAGAAACTTTTTGAACTGCCTTTAATTGTTGGTCTTTACGCTCCTCTGCTGTTGTTGGAAATTTCTTCATTGATTCAAAGGCAAGAAAATGATATGCAATAATCAGAATGGCAACTTTTCTGTTTTCACTTTCAATGCATTTCACAGCCAAAAGAGTTGCATTTGGGTGCGCTTTAATTTTTGGGTGCTGTTACAATCTGTCCCTGAAGGCAAGGGTCACTGAGGTTCTTGTTAATAGATTCCTTGGGGTAGGTTCAAGTGAAACAACACTGACTGGTGTATACATAGATATGTATATTTAAGAAAAACTGTTGCAATGGAAAGGAAGTATGTAGCCATTTTGGTTATTATTACCTATAGTAATATAACATTATAAAACTATAAATCTAACACTTAAGGAAAAGAAAGAAAGAAAAAGAAAGGATAAGAGTAGATAGTGGAGAAAAAAAGTTATTACCACCTGTAGATCCAGCAACTAGACATGATTGTTGCAATTCAGATGTCCATTGGTCCAAATGATGGTCACAGTCTTGATCTGTAGAGGGTGGGGGGAGCCTACAAAATTAAGAGTTCAACAGGTTAATATATGTTCAGGTTCAGGTAGGAATGCCCAGGTACCTCCCCTGGGTGAGGAGTTTTAACACTGTTTGCAGTTACATCAGATTGTGTTTTTTATGTATTTTTAAAACTGTAAGTATAGGAATTTCCTTAAACAAGAAGTTTAAAAGAAGAAAACTAACCAACCAAAGAAAAAAGCAGGATCCCCTCCTTCTACAAAAGTATTCTATAGCTGCTGGCATTCTAGCCTAGTCCCTGCTTTCAAGGGGCATAATGACAATTAAACTGTGCCGATTTGGAGTGTGGACATGGATGTGGGTCACAACACTTGACTGGCTGTACTTGTCCCCTTGGCACCCTGTGCAGTAGCATACAGGAATCCATTAGACCTGGATACCTGGTCAGTTAATGCTAACTGCTAGGAAGGAGGGGAATGAGTGTTGGATATTAGCTGTGGTCAGTGACAGCCAGAATCTGTTCTCTCTGAGCTATTTAAGTAGAACAGGATTAGTAGTGAGATAAAGTGAATTATATTTTTAGAACAATTAGGAGACTAAGAGAGATTATAAAGTGAAAAATCAAACAAATAGATATAGTTTAGCCATTCACTGAGAAGGGAAAATAAATGAGCTATGGTAAAAATAATTTCTCACAATTTTCTTCCTTTTATATTCTCAACCCTGGCCATGTCTGGGCAATCACATTTCTCAGGGGTCCAGCTCTGTGCAATTGTCTTCTTCTTCTGGCAGTCAAAAAAATAAAAAATAGAAGTCAGATACAATGGCACAACATGTAAGGCACAACCAGATGTGGGGAAAGTAAGTTGTGTAATTCTCAGCATTTGTGAGTGTGCACCAGGAGTGAATACTGAATAGAGTTCCATATCTTAAAGAGATATTTTCAGAGGTTACTACTCAGCTTAATAATGGGCAGATCAACACATTTTTACTTTGGAAACTTTCAATTTTACTTTTTGATCAAAGGCCAAAGGCATGTGTTATCAAGATTTTTTAGTGGAGTTTTCCTAATGATGGAGGTGACATGGGTGTTACTTTTTGTATGTATTGTCCAAAACCAGTGTAAGGAGAGTTATCATGATCAGAAAGGCTCTTTTTGGTGACATCCTAGTTTCTGCTATCTTTAGATTTAGGGGAAAAAAAAAAGTACTTTTTCTCATTAAATGTAACCTAGTTGTACAATTCATTCATACTGTGATATATAATACACTTTACTGAGGGAGAATGTGCACACAAGTCTTCCAGAAAAGAAAGCAATTTTAGTCCAAACTCCTCTGTAAAGAGAAAGGACAGGCATTCATTTGGTTTATCTAACATAGTTTTCCTTGCATTTATTCTCTTTCTATAATGAGGAAATCAAGTGAACTTCTTTATCTGTGAATTCTTTTCAGTTTTTTCAGGGATGTGCCTGGGGTGAGTTGGCCATGAATACCTGTGGGAAAGTTAGTGAAAGGATGAAATTCTGCAGTCTTGGAGTTCATGGCACCTGCCTGCTTAAGCCCTGGAGTCACCTTGGCTGACTTTGCTGCAACAGCTCAATTGAGGCAAAAGATACTGTTTAGCAAAATCGAAACACCTTTTACTCTGGACAACAAATTAGATTATAAAAAGATTAGAAATTAGTGGAATATATTTAGAAGTCAGGCATGGTTGTCAAATCACTGCAATGATTTTCAGGAGAAGGTGAGAGAGAGAGATTTGGCCTGCATTTACAGATTTTTGTAGGTAAATTTGACCTATACTATTCATAGAAAGTTGATCCTACTCCACAACTAATTAATGCTAATGGAATGCAATGTAAAGGATACTACTTTTTTAGGGCACATATATCAACTTAGCATTAATACATCCTCCAATGGTTTCTTTCAACCTAAATTATGCTGTAATTTTTAATGTATTTCCTGCTGTACAAAGACTGTTCTTAAGTAGTCTTAGGTTTGTGTGCCAGTTCCAGCTAGAAAAATGAGTGCTTTATTTTAAGTATCATTGTAGTATTTTACAAAGGGGTTCTAAACAGTGGACCATTTTCTTCTCTGTGATTACTCTGGCTCTGCCTGGCCCAGCTCCCATCAGGTCTTCACAAGCTCTCTGTCTTTCTTCAGGTGTTGATGTTCTTGGTCTCTGGAAGATCTCATTCTGAATATTTTGCTGATGATTTATAAGCTTTTTGTGCTAAAGTATCAGCCACAATATTAGTTTGCTTCAACAAGTTATTAAGCAGTCTCGATGTATTTTCCTTACTGAAGATGTTGTCCTAATTTAGGTCTTCAAAAAGAAATATGATAATCAACTTGCTTAGATCAGTCATTATGTTTGATAGGAAACTAATTTAAACAGAATATAATTTCTCTTTACTTCGAAAGGGAACATCATTTTTGTTCCCATTTACTGAACTGATATCTGATTTATACCAGACTAACTTTTATTATTTCACTGGAGTGAAATAGAATGGCTAATATTGATGTAAATGAGAGTAGGGCCCTCTTCTACCATCAAGGACTGAACATAACCATCATTTATTACTATTTCATCAGATGGCTGATAACATACCCTTCAGCTAAAAATAGCTGTCTCTTTGAACCACTTCTAATGCAATTATGAAAGGCAGGAGGGTTTTAAAAGTGGGTTTAAATACATTTAAAAGTGGTAAGATTCTCTGAGAAGTACTCATGAACAAGATGTGAATGATGAGATTTTGGAAACTAGCAATGTTAAGGTTCCTCACAGTGAATACAGGATTGTAAAAATTACATGTTTTTATTTTTTAACTGCTCTCTTTGCAGAAAAAAAGATTATACTTACAACAATGTTTTTATGGGTCTGTATTAAAGAACATTAATCATCTATAAAAATATCACTTCTGATTGAAGCTTTTTTTTGTTTTTATTTTAACATGAAAGTAGTATAGCAAAAGTTTTAACTAAGGAGACTGCCGATAAGAGAACTTTTCAACTTTTTAAACATTTTTGAAATGTTCAGACCTGACAATGCACTGGAGTTAGGCCATTCTACATTATCTTCTGCCGAGTGCACTTCCAGTTCCACTCATGTTGGTCATATGTGGGTCTCCCAATCATAAGGGAGAAGGAGAAAAAAATAGACTAAAAAAGGAAGAAACAACTCTAAAGATTTAAAATTTTATAGAGAAATACATAACAGTCTAACATGGAACTATTTTGACATCATTTATACAAACTGATTCAGCTTCATGCTGGCAGTATCACTTTATTTTCTCAATCCCATGTAAGTAATTTTGATTTGAGCCAGACATTCAGCTAAAATCAGTGGTTCAGATCTTTTGCTTACTGTACCTTGAGACTGGTCTTCAGTATGACAGAAGGGATCCATACTCCAGATATTCCTATGATTCAGCTTCCTTGAAGAAGGTATCTTACTGTTTATTTTAAAAATCCAAAAATAGGATTATTCCTCTTGTTAAGCTCTTGCATTGAAATCTATACAGGTTTCTCTGGGAGGTTTCATAAGCACAGCATCAATTTGACATTAAACAGTGTTGTTCTACAAAGTTCGCATTAAGATATTGTCACCAGTTTTAGTTTAGCAACTTTATTAATTGCCTCCAAAGTGCCATGTTGATCTTCAGGATGTGTGGATGCTTGAAATCATACATGAAGAAGAGTTTCTGCTAGTTTGCAGAAAGCCTCCTGTGCTATTTACTTTTGTCTAGGGAGTCTGTAACACAACCCCACCTTTCCCCAAATCCTTCTACAGTTCATTTCCTCTGTCAATGAATGAAATATTTAGTTCAATCTGTAGAAAATTCAAAGTATTGGTTTGTCTTGAATGAAAGTAAAGTGGGAATTTGGATTTATTTGATTGTTTTTTTTTTCTTTTGCCGGTTACTTGGAAAAATCAGTTATTCACTTAATTCTAGTTTCAGTGACAACTGAAGATCTAGACTTCTAATTAAACTGGTCAGTGGACACTAAATCAAGTTACTATGTTTATTGTGGCATTTCTTGTAGGTACAGTGAGATTTGCATCAGCTGATGATGCAAAACCAAAATTAAAGTTAAACAAATTTAAATGAAATTTGAATGAATAATCTTAAAAATAGGCTAGGCTGTTAAAAGTGATGGGTCTTTTTCTACAGCCAAAAGAGACTAGGAGGCTGCAGAGGGTACATTATCCCTTAAGGAAGGAAGGATGAATCACCATCTGGAAGCACCTGTTTCTACAGACTATGAAGAGAGAGAAAAATCAACACAGACTGGATGCCTAACTTTCACTGTCATTTCAGGCAATTCATCTTAACATCTTAGGAGGCATCTTTTGCCTTAGGAGAATTCATACTGAGTGTCTTGAGCAACATGCCAACTATTTAATGAGATTGAAACAAACTATTTAGTAGTTTTCACTGTTATTTTTGGCATTTTGGATTTGAATGTGTGTACTTTAGGTTAGCATTCCACCCAGATTGGAATCCTGACCTTTGTATTGCTAAAAGCCATGCCAGAATGATGTATTCCACTCAAATAAAGATTTTAAAATGCTCCCTGTTTAAAAATTTAAATGTGTTTTTTCCCCCCCATTTGAATCTTGTTTCATATTTTAATAATGACTTGAATAATTTAACAGCATTTTGGCTAAATAAAAACCTCTATGACATGCTTTCTCCTTTGTCATTTGAGACACTACTATGCAAAATAATGTCTCTGCAGATGAACAGAGGACTCCCCTGTGACCTGTGGTGTGTATAATTTTAATCACAAGACATTTGCTTATGCAGGCACCTTAATGGCTGAGGACAGAAATTGGTACAAAGGTTTGTCTTAGTATCACTGAGACTCTGTACAATTGTGTTAAGACTGTTCATTTGTCCTTGTTCTGCTACAGAAATCCCGCACCAGAGTGGGGGATAGGGAGGATGTAGAGCGAAGGATGTGTTTCCCATCTGGTTTGTAGATGTGTTCCTATGAAGGAAGCAATATGTCTGATACTTTCCTCATGCTGAGGTCTTTAGAAGGGACTTACAAGATCTGCTTAAACAGCTATAACTCAAGAAGAATGACAGGCAGTTGGTTTGGACTCTCTGGGTTATTTATTTTGCCAAAAAAAACCAAAAAAAACCCTCAGCTCATAAACCTTCATAGAAGACCCTTAGGATTTCTTAGACTCGAGTCTGCAATACATTTTTACCACGAAATGCCAAAAGAAAGCTATGTTCCCCTCATGAATGTGAAAATAACAAATGATCCAGGTACTGGGACTGAGCCCTTGGTATCTACGAGCTGATGTATCTCAGTGGACAGCTGTGGAGCTGTGTGTGTTGGCCAGGTCATATGCTACCCTAAGGCTCTTATCATGCCACAGAAGTGGAAATATGAATCTCTCTTGTGTATTTGCTATTAAAGTATTGAATTGAAGTGAGCAAACAGATATTCTGTTTTGTTGACCTGGGAAAACTTTTACTTTCTTGTTTTCCATAAAGAGATGAAGCTGAAACATTAAATATATAATGATGTTTACAAAATATATGCAAAACTGGTTTTGAGATAATACTTCGTGTAATTGCCTTCCTAGAATATCAGTAATATCAATAACTTAATGGGAGTGTGGATTCATTTTCTCCCTTCTTGCCATTACCGCTGTTACATTTCTTCAGCCAAGCTGAGCCCATTTCCAGCTCTGTCCTTTGTAAAACCAACAGCTGCAAGGCAGTTCTGAGATTCCTCTCCTGACACTGATAGAAAAGCAACTGTACTTGGAAAGACAAAGGGTGCATCTTGCCATCTTTACCCAAGTTAAACTTGATGAGATCATGAAGGGAGACAGGCAGATAACAGGAGAGGACATACACAATGTATCTACTCCTAAGAATGCTGCCATGCAAATGTGGCTCATGTGCTCATACTGGTGTGGTGACTTGACTCTGGCTGGATGCCATGTGTCCACCAAAGCTGCTCTCTACCTCCCCATCTCAGCTGGACAGGGGAGAGAAAAAACAATGAAAGGCTCATGGTCAACATAAAGACAGGGAGAGATCACTCACCAATTATCGTCATGGGCAAAACACAGTCAGCTCAGGGAAATGAATGTATTACCCATCAAATAGTAAATTTTGTTTTGTTAGCATTCTAACAGTTGATTGCACATCAACTCTGCCATGATGTAGAGTAATTATTTCACCTTGGGTTCTACTGGTCAGTATAGATCTGAATGTTGGCTTAATTGCAGACTAGTAGGGCTATCTCTTCATGGGACCATGCATTCAGAAGACATAGACTCATAGCAGAGCTATGGTGCTTCAGACACTTCTAGGTAGCTAGCTTTGGGTTTCTTGTAGGCTTCTATAGAAGTCAAATTTCAAGACTCATATATAACATCATTATTGCTTGAACAACCTGAGGCCCCACGTCACTGGACTAGGATTGATGCCTTAGGACTTAGCTGAAAATGGTGTTGACACAGACTGTAGCAGTGTGAAGCTGATATTGCACTGAACCATGACTACTGGTTCAAAGGATGCACAACTGTCTTTGTGCATGTGATGAGGATCTTAAGCATCCTCAGCTGAAGCTAGAGTAAAAGATCCACACATTTAATTCTGGTTTTCAGACTTCCTGTTAAAAAACACCCAAAGGAATCTTTATTTGTTAGAAGGGCAATCTCTGAACAAATGGGCAAATCTTTAATTGTCTGATCCTTGTATTGTGTCTTGGAAGTCACTAGATAGAAATTAATATTTTGATTCTAGTTTGATTTCATATATGCACATGTATCTTAATTATAGTCAGTGATCTTTGTATCTGAATCTCTGAGATCAGAATCTTGCCTGCTAGAATATTTGAATACAGTATCTCATTTCCACACACAGTAAACTCAGGCATAAATATTAATCATCTCCTCATATATTCTTCTTGATATGATTGCTAATATTTCATTTCAATGCAGATGTGAAATCACTTCAAGCTTCTTCTATTTAGATGATTTTGAAAAAGGCAGGATGAGATTATTTTGGTGTGCCCTCTGCAAGTGTCTGCTTGCAGGGCTGAGACAGCAAAACTGAGGCAAAGGAGCTGACTCAACAGAGCCAGTTACATTTGTCAGGGCTTATCACTTCAATTTTTCTAAGATGCTTGGCTCAAAACCTCTTCTACACACATATACACACATGAAGATTTGCACAAATAGGAAAAAGGCACAACAAAAGTGATCATAAATAACTTTCATTATTCATTTTTCATGTGTTCCTTGTAACATATCAAAATTAAAAAGCAAAACAGAGTCATTGCAATGGTTGCTTTACAATACAGATGCTATCTGCTGTTGTCAGGCTTCATCATTGTATATTCAGATTTCCCTCTTTCACCTCTACTATCTGTCATCATTTAGGAATGTCTTAATCACATTAAAATGGGTATTTGACATATCCCTACTTTGGTTATGATTAGAAAGATAGCTTTTGAGGTCTCTGGCAGCTGTCAGTTGTAGTCTGCTAGTTGTGCAACATTTACAAATGACATGAGGGACAGTAGAAAGGCATCATTAGATTACAGACAGATAGATAATTTATAATATTTCAGTATCTCTTTATATGTGATATTTGTAATGACAACTGTTTTTCAAGGCCATCTGATTAATAGCTGTTCAGCATATAAGACAAGGTACAGGAAAAATCATAATTAAACACACAGATACATACATTGTAACATATATAATAGGCCACTAACAAAGACCAGCCACTGATCATTGGGCAACTGAAGAAGCCACTCAAGTGCACCCTTGGAGACATTAAACCTATATTTTTGTATCTGATAAGAAGGAAAACAAAATTATCCTCATTGTTGCAATCAGTCCTACTTTCCTATTAAACTCTCGGTCTAACTATTTTCTGTGTGGCCTTGCCCTCTTCTCTCTCCAGGTATCTGTGGGTGTTTTGCTAGGGGGCTTCAACTGGACTAGCCAGTAAGAGACTGGAACATGGAGAGACCCAAGCTGTGAGATAGAGGCTGGGTAAACAGTACCTGGGCTTTGTGCATAGATTCTAGATGGATTTACAGTCCGGTCTAAGGTTTGAGGAAAGACTGAAAATAGACATCTCAAAGGAATTACAACCTAAGCTCCAATTTAAGCACTTAAATCCTATTAAATCAAAATATACCTTCTTTCTGCAGATGATTATCCTTGAAGATGACTGGAGTCTGTATCTGTTTTCTGTGTTACATTTCAGGTGTGACAGGGCTGGATCACATCCTGAAATGTTACTGAGATCTGCAATATAGCCATTTCCTGTGTAAAAATACAGGCCTCCTATTGGGGAGGTCAAACCAAATAATATGGATAGGGTTTGCTTTAATGAATCAGGATCTACACAAAAGTCGCTAATACTTTTTTTTTCCCCCAGCACATCGTATTGTCACAGAAAGCAAGAGGGGTAGCCCTAGACTACACTGTAATGTCATGAGCTTTATATAATGGTCTTTGACAGTTACAGGTGTCAAAAGCAGGAAAGGACTCCTACAATGGAGAAAGTGAGCTGTGTCATCTCCTTGGTGCTGCCTCTTTTATCTCTGGACCAGCTTCCAGCATAGGAATGAGTGCGACTGCCCTTAGAGCAGCTGCTTTTCTTTGCTTGTGCATACACCAGTAAGGGTGGCCCCAGCAGAATTGCAAAGATTTCCCTCTGTTACTGGTAATTGGATTCTAAGTAGCAAAAATATATCATGTGCAACATTGTGCTTGAAGTAGATAAGCAGCTAAACCATGAAGGATATTTAGTTTTCTGGTCCTGCTGGATGAAGACAGTAAGGTACAAATCACACCAATGTGATCTTGTTCAGCTGCCATGTACCTGCTCTATGAGAGGAAATACTAGGCTGTATTCTCATGTTTAATTATGCATCCCAAGCTAGCTGGGGAGCATTCAGCAGAGACAACTATTGTTCTCCTCTCCTCTCCTCTCCTCTCCTCTCCTCTCC
>JAWWMO010000001.1:32273892-32403392 GCA_035047845.1 Dendrocincla fuliginosa | reverse complement strand
CCTCCCCTCCCCTCCCCTCCCCTCTCCAAAAGGGGGGAGACTTGAGAGAACACAGCTACTCCTCTCATGCATCACTGAGATTTTATTTTATAGTGACATATTTGTTTTTTTCAGTCTAATATTTCAAAATTTTTATTCACATTCAGTTTCTTTCTATTCATGTTCAGTCAATAGCTTAACCTTTAATGAAGAGAATAAACTGCTTTAATGCCTTCTGATCCCTTTTAATTGTCCGCACTAATAAATGATAGGACTAATCGAGGAAATGTTTTTGGAAACCGAATCCGTGTGGGATACCAAAGAGTCTTATAGCAGGATCTTTCTCTCCTACCACAAGGAAGTCTAGATGTTTCCATCTGAGCCAGCTACTCTGGGCTCTGATACGGTGAAGGAAATAGGCTTGTTTAAGATTCTTTCTCTTTGTCAGCTTTAGGAAGAAACTCTTTCCTATATGCACCTATTCATACCAAAGGATGTTTTATTAACTATAAAGTAGTTGAGAAATGTAGTCTGGGTCAGATGCAGGTACCTACATTGGAGACATGTTAAAATACATAAAAAGAACTTACATACATATTTTCCCTCATTCTTCAAAACTCTTTTGCATTGTCTGATGAAACATACTACCCTTCAAACCTGCTCGTTTACTTCTGGTTTCCTACTTTTGAGCAAATATCCTGCGTTGAGCGTTAGTGTTAAAAATAGTCTTTGTTATCTCCAGCGTGTACCTGATTTGATGGTAACAGGCTTACAGTTAGCAGTGACCTACCAGCGCACAGTTGCTGCTCACTTCTGGGGACAAAAGAAACACCAGGTTTCTCGTTTGCAATTGTCATGAGCAATGATGGCAACAGAAGCTTGTCTGGAAGGAGCCTGCTGGATGTCTCCAGGAGCAGCTAACTAATTCAGTGTGTTTCAGTCAGAAAAACATGTCAGAGAATTTGTCTTGTGCAGAGAAAGGAAAATCAATTAGATCAATACTAAGTAAAAATATTATTGTTTTATTCCAGTGGAAGTAAAGTACTGCTGGCATTACTGTAGTCAGTCTGTTTTATCCCAGCAGAATGTTGCCTATGTGAAAGAGGTGCAGAGCGACGGCGCTATGACAAGTGAGGCTGTTATGACAGCCATTTAAAGCTCTTTGGGGTAAATCTTTGATACTGAAGTATTCCACTCCTAGAATCAGCACAAAAAGTGAATAAAATAAATATTTCAGAGAGAAAGAAGGGAAAAGAGAATCAAAATTGAAGAGGATAGAAATATGACAAAAGCAAGTGCTCTGTGGGCCACAGAGGAGATGGGATGTAACTCCATGTCTCATTGAGAGAAGGAGTCACCAAAAGTCCTAGAGGAGTTTAATGACTGGTTGAAAAAGGAATGGCTGGTTGGTTGTATTGTCCCCTGTGTCCTCCTGTTTCTCTTTTCTCCTGTAAATAGAAGATCGCTGTTTTTAGCCACCAGAATCATCATTTATAGATGAAGAATTGTGACTTACCGAGTAATCAAAGATCTTAATTTAATATTCCTGATTTCTTATCAGGGTTCAAGTCACCATTTACTTCAGACTCCAGAAACTGACACTGGCCCCTAGGACTGCCAGTCAAGGCTTGGCAGAAAAGTTACGTGAATACATGTGTATATATTGTGTGGCTTTAGCCACTGTGCAATTTCCTCTCCACATGGTGGCTAGACTGACTGTACAAGCTATGAATTATTACTGCAGAGCAGCCTGAAGCAGGCTTTTTGTTTAGAAAGCAGACTACAGGGAGTTTTCCCTGCATTGACCTAGGTCAAGCATCTCAGCTGGAAGTTGTTTCTTTACATGACTTAACCTCATTTGCAAGCTTTAGAGTATTGCTAGCACTAATATTGTCTTCTTCCTAGCAGGGAAAGAATCAAGCTAGATTTGGCTAACAACCACAACTTCTAGTTATCTGGAATTTTGAATTTAATTAAACTTTTAATGCTATTTAGTTCACTCTGAATTAACTTATTTTTTTCTTTTGGGACTATTGTTGGTTAACTCAAGGTCCCAGGTCTTCTGACTGCTCTCTGCAGTTATGTCTCTTTTTAGCCTATAACCCAGACATAGTCCAAAAGGTCCAAAAGCAAAGCCCATCAGGAATTCAGGCATCTTTATTGTAAGATTTTGTTTATAGAAATGAACTGGAGAGCCAAGGCATGGGCTCAAATACACTCTATCCTTGTCTATATAATTCCATGTCTTGCAGAGTCCCTGCTGTGGTTTTTACCTCATGCAAACCAGTGCTTTCCTACACAATGTCTGAACTGTTTGCATCAGAACAGATGAGACCATGCAGCTTTGGGCTGTGTGGATGAAAGTGCCATGCCACTTGCCCTTGAATCCAGAGAAGGAGCCCTGTACTTATTAGTGAAATCATAACCTCTGAGCCTTACCTTGAATTTGCTGAGAGCTGTAAGTTACTTAAAGACCCAGTGAAGTTTTTTAATGAAGCTTTGTGTCATTAGTCTTTCTACTTGGGCAATAATGAAGTATAGTTATAGCACCTCTGTAAATTCACTGCTCTCCTCCTGTAGTAGACTTTCACACTCCAGGTTATGGGACATAGTACAGTGGATAGTATTCATCACTACCGATGAAATGAACCACACTCTCCGCTGCTGTGCATCAGTTAATAACCTGAATGCAGCAATACTCTGTAATTGGGACAGTGGTGATCCACAGGGACCATAGGTCGTGAAACTCCCTACTGATTTGTTTTTGTTCTTTAGCTTGTGCTTGTCAGTTCAACCAGCAGGAGTTTTAGGGAACAAAATGGATATGAAAGTTGTATCCAGATGAAATTATAAACAAATGTGGTTTGGAAAGATGTGAATTTTCAAGCGTAAGGAGTTCACTTTCAGATGTTTTTGGAAGAAGCACTACAGATTATTTAATGAGCAAATGGTCAGAACCTCGGTACTACATCTTGTCCAGTAGCTGGCACATTTTAGAAGGAAATCATTTCTTCCCACCATGAGCAGGGCACAAAATCACTTCACAGACAGAAGGAAGATTGCCATTCACTGAATCACTGACTCCCAAGCACTGAGCCAATGACTGTCCATTGTTCCTAATCTTCTGACCAAAAGTCACTGGTAGCTATATTTGATAATGAGGATAGTATTTTCCTAGGTGAATTCAGGCAATACATACAAAAGTGACATGACAAACCATTGTGTATTTACATTTTTACTTCAGAAAAAAAATGAGCATTATTTGCTGTGCACCGAACTAAATGTGTAGGCTGTGGATATTACATTTTGATGTATCAGTTGGGCAATTTCTTCTTAGAGGTAATTTGTATGAATAATTTAGAATCTCAGGGAAGGTTTTTTGTTTCTTTCCATTTGTATTTGCTAAAGTACCATCAGTCTCATGCTGCTTGGCATGGACTCTTCAAAACACAGCTGGAGGTGCCACTAAAGCTAATAACTCAACTATATCTTGCTATATAACAAACTGATCATCACATTAGTTTTATTGAAATATATGCAGCATCAACCAAACACCACTATTTGCTCATCTGGATTTCAGCAGCAGGAAGACATTTAGAGGCACTGGTGTTGTGTGTTCTAATGGCCTGCAGCAGCAAGGTGCACTCTTTTCCATAAAACTTCAGTTGAGGTCCCATTTTAGAAGAGACTGGGACCTTTGTAATCACTATCAGATGGTGAACCTTCTCTTAGAAATTTTGCTTGTTTCAGAGTTCATAAATCTCAGTCAAGATTGCTGTTTCTGGTTTTCCCTTGGTTGTTTGAAATATGTATCTGTTTTCCTGTTGGATTAAAAGGAAAAGAAATGGCATATATAAGGTACTGCCACAGTGTTGAAATCTTCCTGCTATTGGAACACAACATTTTCCTTTGACAGATCATTTTTGTTTGGCTCTTATGAGAGGGAAGGCCTTGTGGGAGTCACATCAACAACACATTCCTCATCTGGACCTTTGGGAACAGTGTCCTGGGAGCAGCGTCTTGGGAATGGTGTTTGGTAAGATTACAGGCCACTGTCTTAATGCTTATTCTGCTGCTTCTTCAATGCCCACACACATAGTCACACGTTTGCATTTATACTTCATGCACATCAAGCCCATTATTTCCATTACAAACCTCTACAAATCCACTTGTGGTCTCTTGTGTTGACTGGTTTCAAATGGGCGTAGGTGGCAATGGAAAGGGGCCACATCATTACCTCCAAAGGATTTCACTATGTGGGGCCTTTGTCAGGTTCAGAACAGAAGGACAGTTTAAACCCCAAAACAAAGTTGATAAGGGAACTAGAGCACCTCCCCTACGAAGACCGGCTGAGGAAATTGGGACTGTTCAGCTGGAGAAAAGGTTGCATGGAGATTTCATAGGAGCTTTACAGTATCCAAAGGAGTCCTACAAGGAAGCTGGAGAGGGACTGTTCATCAGGAACTGTAGTGGTAGGACAAGGAGTAATGAATTCAAACACAAAGGGGGAAATTAAGTTAGATAATAGCGACGAAATTCTTTGCTGTGAAAGTGATGAGTCACTGGAACAGGTTGTCCAGAGAAGTGGTGGATGTCCCAAACATAGAAGTGTTCAAGGAGAGGTTGGATGGGGCCCTGAACAACCTGGTTTAGTGGGAAATGTCCCTGCAGAGGGTTTGGAACTAGGTGATCTTTCAGGTCCCTTCCAACACAAACCATTCTATGCTTCTATGACCTGTAACAGTTCTTCAAGTAGTGATTTTAATAAAAGGCCTGCTTATTTTAGTAAGAATAGAGCCCACTGAAAACGTTACCCTTTATGCCTGTGCCACTTGTGTATTTGTGACAGAGAGCTGAATCCAGAACTTTCTGAGGCCTAACTTGACACCCTCACCTTACAACTATTTCCTTGTCCGCTCATCATTCTGTCCTGCTCACTGAATCCCTTGTAGAAAAACAGCAAAATCCCTTGTAGAATAGCAGCAAATTTTGCAGCACAAGACTTTATGCTTCCACAGCTCCATCTGTTTTGTGTTTAGTTTTTTATTGTTGTTGTTTTGTTTTGTGTGTTTTTTGTTGTTTGTTTGTTTTTTTTACATACGATTTGAGTGCCATTTGAGTAGTGCAGAAAACTTGTGCTATCTTCAGTATGATAGAAGAAATTACGGTTTGGATTCTCTTTACTAGGAAATGTTATCTTGCAGCAGAGGAGAATGAGTGGAAGAGATAATAGGATTAGAATCAAGTGGCTACACTGGCTTGATATTTGTTACATCTTCATTCTAATTTCTTTCCCATCCAAGTAAATACCATCACCTTTATCAGTAATTAAACTGTTTATCTTGTTAAAGTGCTGAAGTAAAAGTTACAGCTTTGAAAAAAAATAGCATTTCTTTTTCTCTTGTTTGCAGTAGCACTAACACCAGTAGGTTCCCTGAAATCCCTTGAGAAATGTCTATACAAGACCAGAGAGAAAGAGTGGTTAACATACCATAATATCCTTCCTCTTCCTGAGTCCTAATGAGGAATGTCCCAGGTTCAATTCATATCGCCTTTAAAACAATAAATACATATATTACTAGGTCCCATTTTTTAGGTCTTTATTCTTAATTATGACTTGAAATTATGAAGCTTTTTGCCAGCAGTAATGGAGTGGGCAAATCAAACAGAACTAGCTGGTTGGGAGCTATATTAAAAGTGGAGTAAATGAATGTATTAAAAATGGAGCAAAAATTACTGACACATCTATAGTGTGTTTTAGTTTTCTTTTCAGGTTTAGATTTGTATAGTAGTAAAATCTAGAAATAGAATACTTTTAGAAGACATGAAGAAGACATACTGATATTGAGTGTCAAGGGTGTGAGAAAACTGTTAAGTGAATGATTTTTGGGAACAGTTTGAGATGCTATTTGTAAGGTCATTATTAGCCATACAAATTAATGAATGGCTGGTAACAGCAAGTGATGTACATATGAAAGAATTACTGTTTCAACAATAAGATGAAGTATTCAAAATATTTCATGGGATATACACACCAAAACAAAGTTTGAATAAATATGTAAATTTTCCTGTCATGGACTGTAAAAGGATAGAGTCTTTGATGTTCTCCCTAAGGTGTCCTTTTCAACATTTGTTTTCTGGCTTGTTCTGTCATGCTGAGGATATTGTGAATATGAAAGACATACAAACTGCCAGCCATTTTTTGCTCTTAGGACTGTTTGATTGCAATAAAAAAGGTAATATTTGCTTTTTTTGATTAGAATTTTTTTTTGGTAGTATCATTAGCATGACAGACTGGAAAACAAATCTGACATAGGTGGCAGGTGTCAATTATTTATCCACTCTCAGTCTCTTCTGATGGCCAGCAGATGAGATGAACTATAGTAGTCTCTGAATCAGATTCTTCCCAAAATACTCAAAAAAAAAAAAGAAAAAAAAAGTTTTCATCACACACTTCAGCTTTTTCTTTCCTTTTTCTTACTGTGTTTTACTCAAAGCCATGCAGAGACAGAGAACTATTAGGATAAAAATCAAAACCCTCCTGGAGTTAGGCTCATCTGACGCCATTTCCTGTAATGTTGGAATATCTTGTCTTTGACTGGTACCTCACCAGCTAGCTATCATCTGGCCTCCTGCTGACTGCTGAGTTGTTTATAAAAACACATTTTTCTCTGCATATGATACAGATGCTTTGGAGGAGAGAGGAATATATTAAGCATGCAAAAGAGATAGGCAGCCTTTTCAAGTTTCATGGGTCTTGGTGGGAAATCAAGGGAAGTTAGTGGCAGGAAAAATAATTCAAAGTCTTTAAAGCTCTTTTGAAGTGATTTCTTCAAAGCCCACCTTTTGCATTTTACTGTGCAATCCTTAAGCTTGGAGATGCAAATCCAGGCATGATATTGTATCACTCAGAAAATTGCAAGAGTTAAATCTACTGTGAATGAACAGGCAGGCTGAGATTCATCTCACCTGTCTAAAAATTTATATGTCTGTGCAAGCTATTTAGTTTCTTTTATCAGTGGGAGATAAGTAGCTGAAGAGGATGGTTCATCATGTCTTAAGCTGGGTGTCAAGAAGTGGTTAGAGTCATACTTTGGAAGTGAGTTTATCTGTCCTTCAAATACAGTTTACTAACTTGAAGTAGATAGATAACTTTCAGATGACGGGGATCAGGTTGTGTGGACTCCACCAGCAGTGACCTGCTAGTGAGTGTCATGCTGCTAATACCGAATGTTCTACTGCAGAAGAGAAGAAACTGAATCTAGATCTTCTGATCCATCATTTAAAAGCTATCTAGAAAAAGGCCTAGAAAAAATGCTTTATAAGCCTAACTATCTACACCAACATTATGGGAGACAAAGGAGAGTTCATTTTACTTGACGTATTCAGCTTCCTAAATCTTTAAGTTACCTGTAAGTTATTCCGGATTCCCATTTCATAAACAGAATTATTCATTAGACTGGAAATATTATAGGATGAAAGACAAGATTTTGAAGACAAGATTTATTTCAAATGAAAATTTATTATGTGAATTTTGAAAGTGTTCAGCAGTCACTGAACAGCATCTGGTTTCTTTGACTTCTACATGTGGGTATGTCTTTAATTTTAATTTCTGAATGAGAAAGACAAAAAATCAGAGTTCTGATTCTATCCCTCTCAGGATGTTCCTTCTGAAACAGAGAGTTAGCACTCATGTAGCAATGGGAATGGGCCCAGATCAAAGCAAGTCTCCTTTGAAAAATGTCAGGTTAATCCTTATAAGGCTATTTTTCAAAACACTGAAATAGAGGAATTAAAAATAATGAAATATATATTGTATATCATTTTGTGAGAGCAAGAAAAATATTTTGAAAAAGAAGTCATCAGTTATTAAGAGAATAAGGAGGTAATTTGGAGTCATTGTATCCAAACCTGTAAGAAATGACCCCTTGAAAAAGCAGAAACTGGTAATATAAGGCTCGGTTTTTCTTACTACCACTTCAGCTATTCTGTCAGGTTTTGGACTTCTCTCCTGCTGTGTAGGAAATCTCAACTAGTCTGTGTGCAGCAGGTATGGGGTTCATGTAGAGTCATGGCACAGCAGTGTTTGTATTGCGAGTGAGGTAATAACACGATGCCTTCTGAAATGCGGTGTTTTCATAGGCAAATTGGGTACTAATGAGGTCCCCATGGGCAGCTGGGTGATTTAAATATTTTAATTCCCATCCATCTCTTTTGTACCGGTAACTTGTTTACCATTTACTGCTGCGATAGCAGTAAGAACTGCAGTGTTAGAGAGTGGGAAGGAAAGGCTCTTGTCTGAGCAGCAAATTTGGTGGGACTCTGTTCAATTCATTCCAAGATTTCTCCCTGAGCAAGTTTCTTGACTCTCTTCCTCAAGGATTTTCTGCCAAATACAAGGAATAACCACTTGGTCTGTCTGAAATACGTAAGGCTACTAGTCAACCTGAGGAAAACCAGCAAGATCTGCTGGTCCATGTTCATTCTCTGTCTACCAGCTAAAAAAATACTTGCCCATAAGCAGAAAAGTTGACCATTTATTTCCTGCCCTGTTCCAGATATCATCATGCCCTCTAGCACAGAAAAATAGCTATTGGCGGATGCTGGTGTATATATGCTATGTCACTGCAGCTTAATCAGGTCTGAAAGATTATGTTTTTATTTACAGAACCAAGGGGTTTTTAACAAGTTTCAGCCAGCTGCATGAGAGCCCTGCTTTTTGCCACTCCAGCATTTGGAGCTTTCTGCTAACACTCAATGCCACATGCAGTGTGAAAATCTTCAACTGGATCAGGTTGGTCAGAGCCCTGTCGAATCTCACCTTGAATGTTTCCAGGATGCGGCATCCACCAGCTCTCTGTGCAATTTGCTCCAGTGCCTCACCACCTCATTGTAAAAAAATTTCTTCCTTTTATGATGTCTGAATCTACCCTCCTTTAATGTAAAACCATTACTCTTGTCCTATCACAGCAGACCCTAATAAAAAGTCTGTCCTCATCTTTGTTATTAAGCTCCCTTTAAGTACTGAAAGGCCACAATAAGTTCACCCCACAGTCTTCCCTTCTGCAGGATGAACAACCCCAATTCTCCCAGCCTTGCTTCAGACTAGAAGTGTTATATCACCCTGATCATTTCTGTGGGCCTTCTCTGGACCTGCCCCAACAGCTCTATGTCCTTCCTGTGCTGGGAACCCCAGATCTGGGTGCAGTGCTCCAGGTGGGATCTCACAAGGACTCTCCCTCCATATGCTGGCCACAGTTCTGCAGATACAAGTTGGCTTTCAGGGCTGTGAGCACACATTACCAGGTCATTTCCAGCTTCTCATCCACCAGTACCCTCAAGTCCTTCCTGGCAGGGTTGCTCTCCATCTATTCCTCCCCACTCCTGTATTGATACCAGGGGTTGCCCTGACCTGGGTGCAGAACCTTGGATTTATTGAATCCCATGAATATCATTTCAGAGTCTCAGAGAAATAAGTCATCTCAATGGAGGAAAAAAATTACAACTCCAATGATCATTTAAATTTGTCTAAAATAGAAATGCAGATGATGGTGTCAGACTTTTCTCTCCTGTTAGAAGACCACTGATTTGAAATCTTTATCTACAATGAAACCTAAGGATAAAGGAAGGAATCAGAAAGCAAAGTTTTATGAACCAAAATCCTATTCCTATATAACACTATTCCTCCTGTTTAGATATTTTGAGGGCTTGAGGTAATGTAAAAGCTGCATTTCTCATATCTTAAACTGTTATTTTCCTGTTTTGCTGAAGACTCATGAAACACACAGACCTTTCCTCTTTGAAAGGAGACTGGAAAAGGAAAGTTGTCACTCCCCCATTCTGCAGGCCTCAAAGGAAAACATTTCTTTAATACTCAAGCATCTTACCTCAACAGCCAAGGGGTCAAGATGCTGAGGCACATAACATTATGGAGAGGGATAATTTTCTCAAAGAAGCAGCTGGGCAGATGTAGATCAGAGCTCTTTATGTCTGCAACACTCCTCTGCATATTGTGTTCTTACCCTCAGCTGATTTGGTGTGGTCATCCCTAGAACAGCTTTAGTTTACCTTACAGTAGTTAATGTCAGGAAAATTGTGTGAAGCTGCCATAACTGATCAAAAACACTCCAGAAGATTACAGAAGTGAGAGCTTTGGATAGGCTGGGATTTCCTTATTGCATGAAGTCTGACTGCAATTGGTTTGCACGCAAAGATTTTTTTGCTCAGTCCTACTGTTAGGTGATTTATGCAGAAAACAGGCAATTTTGCTTATTTCTGATGAAGCCTGCTCTTTCAAGTGGAGGCAATGCAGTGGCCTCAGACTGTCACAGGATGTCATGAGACTGGGTGTGCTCTGAGATTCACACTGTGTGAACCACAATTCCTCCAGCACATGGGCAGCCCTAAAGCTCACTTCTTCAGCCCATTTAGACTGCATAAAACTGTAATGTGTAGTTATTGTTTTCAAAAACAACATTCTCCTTCCATTTTAAAGATCCTGAGACAAAGACACTTCTCTAGCTAAACAGTAGTATAATGTCTTTATTGTTACGTTTTTGAGGGATATCTGCCTTCTCTCAGGCAAAATAAATACCTTTCCCTTTCCTCCCCAATATAACTGTCTGAAAGTTAGCTATCCAGTGTAAATTAATTTTCCTAATTCCCTCTGAAGTTCCCTGGGAAAGATAATCACCTCCAGATCATTCAGCTGACCTATTTATAACATGTATTTAGAAAAAGATGATTCAGAATTTTGTCTTTCCCAGGGTTCTGCTGTCCTGAACGCTCCCTGTAAATCTAATGACTGATATTTATTTTGTCTAGAGAGTTTATACAGTAGCATCTTCAGGAACAGAGTTGCTAGATAAAGACACATGAAAGCATACAAAGCTAATAATAACACAGTAACAGGGGGGAAATACATGCAGATATACATAGATCAAAGCAGCTCCTTGAAATTTAGCAGATTATAGAAAATGAATACATACCCGAGTTCAGAAGAGAAAATGAAATAGAAAAACAAGAAGAAAACATCTCAAATGATTTTGTTATGTGATCTGTGTTGAACACTTTGTGTTGTATTCATATGCATGACAATGATCTTGCCAGATAATAATAAGAATGATCAAATCATGAATGCAGGGCTATGGAAAATCTACAATTGGGTTAGATCTTGTTTTAGCTATCAAAGTTTTATTGATTTGTAGAGGCATATCATAAATGACAGCTCATTCTCCAGAGACCTTCCAGTCTAAAATATAAACCAGAACAGCAGATGGTGGGGATTATAAAAATGCCCCCCACCTTTACTGGGCAAAGGAAAATAAAATATAAACAGATTGTGCAAATTCAGAGCAGCAGTTTCATCTGTTTCTAGTACCACTTTATGAGCTACTGGTTTGCTTTGAATGTAAGCACCATGATGGTTTTTCAGGTTTTGATGAAGAGATTCTTTTCTACTAGTTACTTGTGATATAGGGAAAAAGAATAGAAGAGGAAGATGTGTGACCGAGACCTTTGGACACCAGAGGTAAGAGCTGACCTTCTGTTGTACAAGAAATTTGGTGGGTGTGTTAAATAGAAATTATGGAAGGATTGGAATAAAATAGATTACTTAGAGGAATATGAGGAATGGAGTACATTAGAGAAAGCTAAGAAGGAAGAGGGATTAAAGGACCAAAGCCAAAAGAAAGGATATTACAACAATTAAAGGGGGTAGTTTTCAAAGATTTCAGAAAACTAAAAGTGGAATAAGCAGCGTGCAGAAGACCATATTGTGCATGATGAAGCTGCACAATCGGATCATAATCACCAGAGGGAGGCTGGGCACTGGAACACGCTCCCCAGGGCAGTGGTCACAACACTAATGCTGCCAGAGTTCAAGAAGCATTTGGAATGAGGCACATGGTGAGAGTCTTAGGGCGGTTCTTGCAGAGCCAGGAGTTGGACTCCAATGATCCTTGTGGGTCCCTTCCAACTCAGGATATTTTATTATATTATGAGTCTATGATATCTGGACCATAAGAAATCAAATGAAACCCTACAATATCATTGTATTGTATTTGCCAAACATGAAAATGCAAGTTCTACTACAGTTCCCACTAGAGAGAACAACAGTTTCCTATTGTGCCAGGAGACTTGATTCAGATCTGTAACATCCACTGTCCTTTGCAGAACTCTCAGTAGAAGCAGTTAGTGGCCTCAGAGGAACATAGAATGGTGTGTGTTGGAAGGGACCTTAAAGACCATCTAGTTTCAACCCCCCTGCCATGAACTGGGGCAGCTTTTGCTAAACCAGGGTGGTCAGAGCTCTTTCCAACCTGACCTTAAACGCTTCCAGAGATGGGGCATCCACAACTACCCTGGGAAACCTGTCAGTTCCTCAGCACTCTCATGACTTGTTTGTTGACGGCTGTGGATCTTGGGTGTTCAAGGGGATGCAACAGGATCACGAACACAAATGCTCCACTACAGAGAATCTGGCAGTGAGCTTTGCTTCTCCAGCAGCTGCTGACATAGGAGGTGGTAGCCTGGACTATAAATATAACCAGATGACTTTCTATTTGCTTGGTAACTACTGAACAACCAGCCCCACAGTAAAATGCATGCAATAGCAAGATAGTTGCAATTAAAGAGTAAATTATGATGACATACGTTATTTCTCAATGTCTAAACCATGGTTGAAGGTTACACAGCAATTACTTTTGATCTCATTAAGAATAATTAGTAATTATCAAGTACTCTAAGGAAAATGTGATTACTATGAAGCTACCTGGTATTTCCCCAGGGAAACTCTATCTAGTTACAGAATATATATGCCCCATTACTTACAGAAGCACATAAAATACTACTTTATTTATGCCGTACAAGCAAAATAGGCCTGTTGAAATGTTCAATGAAATATTTGGCAATGACAAAAGCTTTGCTGTGCCTATACTACAGAATGTTTACAAGTTCTTTTAAATCAGCTACTCTTATCTGCAATCTTAAATGCCTTATTTTTTAAGGTGAATAGATGCATTAAAAGAAAATTAAGATCATGCCAATCCTCACTTCCTTTCTGATGCATTGCTCAGAGGACAAGATTTGGAAGACCCCTCCTTGTAAATAGGAAAAGCTAAAGGCAAAGGTGGAGCAAACTCACCCTAGCCAGCTGCAACTCCAATGTTCATGCAGGTATCAGAGAGCTAAGCCATGGAGTGTCAAGCAAGCAAGAAAGTTTATTTCGGGAACACTACACAGCTATCAGAACTCACAGCTGGGTGGCAAAAAACACACGCAGGCCATAGGTCTTCTTGGCTATATATATCAAAGGGGCTTAGGCATGTGATGTGCTGCCTTCTGAGCTATTCCCTTTCCTTCCTTCTCTTCCTTTCTTTCCTTCTTTTCAGATAAGAGTTACTTGTTTTATCTACCTTAGGTGGCAAACAGCATTGAGGGAAAGCCAAAGAGTGGTTGTTCTCACACATTCTCTCAACATGTTTCTTTTAGGCTTGACAGGCTTTCTTGAGCAAAAAATTTCCAAACCATTTACCTCCTTGACCATGTCTTGCACAGGGTCCCGTCAAGCCCCACACCAGCTGACCACAGCATTAGTGCAAAGGAATACAGATCTAACTGCCTGACTTTGCCAGCAGCCTTCAGAAAGATGAGCAATTGTTTAAATCTCAAAAGAAACAAAGAGGAAAAAAAAGCAAACTGGTCTTTCACAGTGATGAAGTTCCCAAGAGCATCTGCTGCTGTGAAAAAGGCATCTGATATAGAAGTAGAATGCACCATTTTCTTTTTTTAATTTTAAAATGTTTTGATCATGATTAGAAAGGAAATATTTCACATTGGCAACCGGTTATGTGTGGGAGGGTCCAAATGTTTATACTGAAACAAGGAATTATTTGTGGATTTTTATGATCACAGAGTAGACTGGCTTAAAAGTTTTTTTTTTTTTTTGTTCTGTACTGTTGAGAAATTACCCTGGTTTGTGAGTTTAAAAGTCTCAAAGTTTCATTTTATTACATTTTGAAATCCAGTAAATGGAACTACAGAAATCATCAGTAAAGTTGCCACATAGTAGATCGACACAGAAGCTTGCTTTGAGAAAACCCATTTTGTCAGAAATAGTTGAATTAGCCCCAGTAGGAAAATGTTTATCAGAAATGTGGAACAACCTGCTTTTCCTGTGAGTTACTATTTACCCATAAACCACAGATGAGAGAATCAGAAGAATTATTTTGTCCCTCTTTCTCACATTTTCTGATTGGACTCAAAATGGAAAATTAAGTGTTATTTTCAGTGCTTTTATCATGTAGAGTGAGAAAAATGCCTTTGGTATTATGGCAACACCAAGAAATCTCTGCTAAGCTTAGGAACCACACGATTCATTAAACCGTACATTCTTTCTAATTCCAAAATAACTTGTTTATTACCAGTGGTGCTTGCACTAGGAAAGTATTCTCTTTCCTTCATCGTCAACAAGATTTTGTAAACTTTCCTCTTATTTAATATTAATTCCTAATTTTGACTCTAATATTATTTCAGAAGTTGCTATTTAATTGTATTTCACCTCAGCCTTTAATGTTTTGGTGGTTCTGCAAATATTTGATTTCTTCACACTGTAATATATTCATTCAGTGCCTCGAGATACATGTTTTTTTCAATAATTCAGATATTTTATCCCCCCAATGATGGTACTGATATCTAAACATGTAGAAGTTCCATTTGGCATTATCAGGTCTCATAATTATTTCATGTTCATATTAGAGCACATATACCCTCTGAAAAGTCTTTTAAGACTGTATGCATTCACGTGTTGAAATTCAGAATATATTTGAAACTTGGAATATATGTCTTTTAGAACAGTTATGTGAATGCAGTTGTATAAGTATTAGCTGGTTCCCAGTCAAGTTGCAGAGTTCTATACTGCATGGATTACATTTCCTTTAAGAGATTTATTTTTGCTCTCATTGCATTTTTTTATGGTGATTTATCTGGAAATACATTTAAGTCTATAGTATTGTTTCACTTGCCATTTCCTTCCCCCTTAGACCCTAACCTTGTGATAAAATAGATCTACTTGCTGTCCTCCAAACATTCAAGGATGATGTACAGGATTTTCTGTGCTTATTATCCTACTGTGTGGTTCTAATCAAATTAGATTACCTCCAGCATGTTAACCTTGTCTGCTTTCTGTTATATCCTTGAAAAAGTACAGGTGGGCTTGTGAGACAAAGATTTACTCTGTATAAAACAAGATTGAGTATTTTTGTCCATCTTCGATTTTTCTTGGTGCTGTGTGCTCTCAAGGTGTTCCTTCATTTTGAGGTCCAATGTCTTATCTTTCTTCTTTCCTTCAGCTTTTTTCAGTATTGACCAGGTTATGTCAGTCTCCCTTTAGAGAATTACCTGGTTTCACACAATCAGAAATTCGGCTCACTATTTCCTTTCAACTCCAAAGGAACAGACTATTTGACCTTAGGACCTTGATTGGATTCTGCGATCTGGTGCCATGTGGGTGGTTCTAAGGTCCCATTCTCTCACTGAAGGGCTGAAGACACCTCACCAAAAGTGCTTAGGGTCTTTATTCTGCTTGAGTTCCAAACACTTATACTCCTAGAATATAGGCACACTCCTGTGGTCCGTAGGCTCTGTTCACTGTGGACGGTGACAGATATCCCTGCCCTATGTCGGCTGCAAACAGCTTTCCCGTTGTGCTGTCATGAGAGATATATTTTCCCATTTAAAAGCCATAATTGATTATTTCTTGGGGATAGTCTCCTAGAATAACCCGTGCAAATTACTATTGCTGAACAGATTTGGCATTAAAGGGAACTATTCTGCTTTATTATTTAAAGTTCCAGTTATTCAGAGCATGAAGGTGTATATTTTGCCTTTAGTGAGTGAGCAATTTGGTTCAAATCAATGGTATTATTGGTTCCTTAAAATCAAGCAAATGTTCAGGAGCTTTGCTGACTCACAGCCTATGTAAACACAGTGTGCGTCTTAACAGGGAATTCAAATCAGTGCTCAGTTTCATGCTGTATAAATCACACCGACTGTATTTATAAATACAATTTACTGAGCTGCTCTTTGATAAAATGGCCTTACATATTAATCTTTTCAAACATTCATGTGTTTGTTTCTCTTCATGATACAAATATCATTCAGATTTCTTTGCTTGTATTAGTGCATTGTTAAGAGGGAGAGCTTGAGTTTCCTTAAGTACCACATATTTAATAGCAGCAATACTTTTTGAAGACAGAGAAAAATAGCTTTGTATGCTTCATCCCAGAAAGCGGAGGAAAAAAAGGTACATTAGAGAGAATGTATTCAGAATTTTGAAACAGTCCCTTAGTTGGATTGCAGGCACATTTGGCAGAGGATAAGACCCTACAAGTTTCCACAATTAAGTCTTACCCAGTAGATGGCATCCATACACCAACACTTTGAGCTTCTGCTCAAAGTACAGTGCAGTAAAGAGTTTTACTATGTTTTATTTATGAACGAAAATTAACTTTGAATCTTTGTGTTTTACCTCAGGCAATATAAGCAGTAAACATGATTTTCACACCAATAGGTAACAAATAGTTTTCTTAACAAATTAGATGAACCCTGATGCCTGGTTTCAGATTGCTTTAGAGCGATGTTTGTATAATATATTTCTCTTTCATTCAAAATCTTTTGTTTTACATGAGATAAAGTGAAAATGACTGGAGATATGCTGTGAAGCACGAATTATCTTTGGACAGAAGGCATTTTGTTTTTTAAGACCTGTTTTTAATAAATGTATAAGCCATTCCATTTTTTGGCTGCCTGGTGCTTCACAGTGGTGTTTTGCTTTCCTATCTCAGCCTCCTTGATATTATCACATATATTTCCCAGAAGTTGCTTAATTACAGTTCATAAGAAATACCCTTATGAGGTATTTCCAATCTGTAGTGATATATCTATACTCATTTTATAATTGAGAAACCAGCTATTGAAATGAGAGTGACTGAGTGTCTCAGTGTCAGAGTAAGGAATGGCGCCCAGGGTAAGTGCCTTCTGCTTCCCTGGCATATCTGTTGCAGATGTGCCTCACAACTATCCACACCAGCCCTTATGCATCTGGCAGCACTGCAGTACACCAAGTATAACTGCATTGGTTTAGATAGAGCTAAAGGTCCTCATGATCTCTTGTATGTGGAAACCCAGAGAGAAACAGGTTGGTGAGGATGCTTTGCACATCCTTTGAGACTGGATAGCTTTTATACTTCGTTACATGACTAGATATGGTTGGATTTCAAGTCTGCATTTCTGACTTCAATGGAGAGTCATTGGGGTTGCATTTATCCAGGATTTGAATTGAACTGAACACAAGGTTCAAAAACTTGTGACCATTTAATTTCATTTTCAATTGCTTCTCAAATCCCTTTTTGTTAAATGTGATCTTTTTTTTTTTTTTCCCATGGAAATTTTTTAACACCTAGTGTTTAGAAAAGATGCTGTTCAACCCTATGTTCCCAGGGTATTTTTGAAAAACTTTATTCTTTTGTACAATCCTGATTGAACATATAATCCAAATCTGTCTGTCATGACTGAATTCCACTCTGTAAGAGTTCTGATGGCAGCAAAGTTGTGATGGGTTCAACTGCTGACTGAGGCACTGACCTTTTCCCTCTGGCGATAGAGAAATCCTTTATTGGGCTTGCAGCTGAATTTTAGACAGTTAAAATTAGGAGAAATTAAACTGTCCTTAAGAGGTTCATCTTCATATATTATTAAACAACAGGTTCTTCTAGATCAGGTTTTTTATCACATGCAATCTTTTATTTTCTTCTGAATGAAAACTTTTTGGGTTGTTGTATAATTATACAAGATTTTCTTTCAGAGGAGTCAGCTGGCTTAAGGTCTCTGACTACTATGCTGGGAATGGGGACATTGTCTCCAGAGACACCAGGGAATTAATGCCAGGACTAAGTTGTGTTCTTTCCCTGGATACAATTGTTTAACACTGATTCCTCTTTTAGTCTAATGAAATTGGAAATCTTGATATTGGGTATAAACAGCAGTTAGGCAAGGTACGAAATGACTGTATAGTTCTTTTAATAGTTGAGAAACTGATGAGATTTTTCACCTTAAATCTAACTGTTCTATTCCTTATGCGCTCCACACTGTCTTCAGGGCGTGATTCCTAACACAAAATATTTTTCAAGTATCAAGATTCGAACAGCTTCTTCCCTGGTAAGATTTAAAGGAACTTTCTATAATTCTGTTCTATGACTCTTTCTTTGAGAAAAGTTGAATGTATCACACAAGACTATTGAATTTGCAACAAATTCAGCATTCTTATGAAATACAATGCTTTAGACCTCTACTTAATGAAATTCTATAACAATGCATATCAGTCAGCACCAGTGCTGCCTCTATTACATTCAAAAGATATATTTCAATAAATTTGCTACTTTTTCAAGTGAAATTTCCCTATGATTAAGTGGTGCCTGAAGCTGAATTTTCTTTTTAAAGTTTGAACAAAAACTGTGAAATCATTTGTGCCTTACATCCCCAAAATGAGATTTTTCCCTACAGAAAAATTATTGCTGTACTATTTTGCTCTTTATAAGTAAAAAATGGATGAAGCTTGAGATCTCAAGCTTACTTTAATCACTAAATGAATCCCTGATGACAAGTGGTTTGGTGACTAAGAACTGACTTGAAAAAAAAAGGTAACCATGCCATGTTTAAAATAATGGCAGACTTAGAATATGCTTTGAATGTACAAATTTCAGTTTTGACCACTGTTGTCATCACTATTGGTGATGACTGCATCTTGACCAACAAACCTCCTGGTCTTTCTTGATCAATATTCCAAAATTATAGGCTGTAAATGAGTCAGATTAGCCAGGGAAAAGACATAGAGCCCTGACTGAGCAAAGGATTACAACTTACTTGGCTCATGAATCTCTTTCAAACACTAGGGACTGTGAGCAGTTCAAATTTAGAACTGAGCATTCAGTGCTCCTTGAGGAGGTAAATTTTATTTCCTGAGGGCTGAGTCGTGGACTTCTGGGGCTAAAGGATTGAATGTAAAATACCTCTGAATTAGAGACAGGTTTGTCAGATATCCAGAGACTGAGCTCACAATTTACTACCTAATATATTGAAACAAACTGGGCTCAATGATTCACTGCTGAACATGTAGATAAGACTTAATACTTAAAGGGAAGTTAAGGCTTCTTTACTTAAGCATTAGTTATTTGGACTATAATTACTTCTGGAAATGCTGACATGTCCTGCATAGGGTGCTGTCAAGTTTTGTGTTTCAAAATTAGATTCTGCAAAAAGAACGGCTAAAAGAACAGTGGAAAAGTAGAAGAATAACAGATACATCTTGAACTTGTTACCTTTGGAAACGAACATAATTTTTCACTTCATTACCTCACTGTGTCAGAAGCAAATGACAAAACCTGTGTTAGTGAAGAAAAACAGAAGCCTGACACTGAGTATGAACGTTCTTTTGCCTCACTCTGAGCAGACCTTGACAAGTCCACGTTTCCAGGGATCTTTCTGAGGGTTTCCACAGTTGAGCTGCAAGTGCAAGAGGGAATAAACTTCCTGAGAGCCAGGGGAAGGAAGAGTCAGTAAAAACATGAGCAAACATGGTCTTGAGAACATGTAATTTGGAGTATTGGTCCACATTTGAGGATGCAGTGTCAAATTTAAATTGACATTGGCAGCCCTTTTCAAACAAGCCTATATGGCCAGTACCATATAAATCTTACTGCCTTGTAAGGTTTTGAACAACACCTTTGCAGCGATCCATGCAAATTACTGAGAGACAAAGCATGTATTGGACTCACCCCCAAGTTAAGCATAGGAAATTTTTTTTGTGTTTTCCTTTCAGTAAAGGCATTTTTCATGCCCCAGTTTTATATGGTGGAATGTAGAAGGTAAGAAGAAAGAATAAAAAGGGCAAATTAAAACATACCTGGTGGATGATCAGGAGGTCATTCATTTTTGGTCTTTAGGTCATTGTTCTGGCCCATCTCTCAAGTGTGTCCAGGTCCCTCTGGAAGGCATCCCTTCCCCCCTGTGTGTCAACTGTACTACACAGCTTGGAGTTGTCAGCAAACTTGCTGAGGGTGCACTTGATCCTCCTGTTCGTGTTGCCAACAAAGACAATAAACAGTGCTGGTCCCAATGCTGTTGAGTAGCTCAGCCTTCTCCACATCCCAGGTAATTAGGGCTCCCGTTTCCTTCCAGAGACGGCCTCCATTTTATCTTCATTTTGTCACTGATGTACCTATATATATATCTACAGAAGCTTTTTGTGATGTCTTTGACACCTCTGGTCAGATCTAATTCTATCTGGGCTTTACTTTCCTAACCTGATCCCTGATTATTTGGACAATTTCTCTGTATTTCTCCCAGGCTACTTGTCCTTGCTTCCACTGTCTGTAGGGTTTTCCATGCTGAGTTCTTCAAAAAGAACAGAGTTCCATGCTGTGTTCTTAAATTAGCAGCTCACTCATCATTCAATCTAACAACAGCATGCCTAGGGAGGTCTTCAGACCACAGGCAAAGATATTCTAGGGAGATCTGAGTTGCATGCTGTGATATAAACCCAAGAATGCTCTGTTCCAAGGTTATCCCTAGTCTGATGTCAATCAGTTCTGTGTCATCAAGCAGCTAAACATCTCAGAAGAAAAGGACACAAGGCATGGTAGAAACTACAGTGGTAGTTAGATCTGTTCTGTGCAGCCAGTTTCTGGGAGTTTAATGTTATTTCTCAACTGCCAGGATAAAAAGGTGTATTGAATTTTACAGAAATCAAACATCCTAAAAGGAGTAATTAACCTCTGGAATCATAATGCTTACACCTGAATGTCTCTTCAGGTTCTCTGCCGACTGCATCTGTACCATGACCCTTTTAATTACTGCATTTTATAAAGAGAGCCATAAGGTTAAATATACAGACCAAAACAAAGAAGCTTTCAAACAAGTGCTCAACTTGAAATACAAGGTACAATGACAAAAAATCCTAGTACTTTGAGTCAAATCTATGCTTAATTTCTTCCCTATAGTAGATAAATGCATACATATAGTGATTAAAGACTACAAAAATGGGATTGCATGATAAGAATGCAAAAATATTTTATTATTACTTTGCATTTCTGTAGTATTTTACTTCTTCAAAGCATCACACTGCACTGAAAAAAATGCTACTCATGCAGGGAAGATGACATCAGTGATACTGTTAGACAGACATCACAACTGTGACCTTCCAGGAATGCTGCATTTTCATGTCACGTTTTCCTAGGCAAGAGACCTTTTCTAGGAAAAGAATACAGGGACAAATCTGCCTTATGTTACACACCACTCCAGAAATTCAGCAATGAAAATCTAAGATGTAACATACCTGTGCTTTAGTTACATGGCAGATCATGCAGTTTATAAACTGTCCGTCTTGCTAACAGCTAGAGACCCTTGAAAGAAAATCCTACCAGCTTCCTTTTAGCTATAAGGAGTACAGAAATTTATCAGATGAGAGTGGCCACTTGTTCCTTTTCTTCTCTTGCAGAGGGTCTAGCAGCAATGTATTGAAGGACATCTGAGGGTCTGCAGACACTCTAGACACGTTTTAACATGTGGGGTATAATGTAGAGGAGCCAACATGCCTGGGATCTTGCTTGCAAGCAGGAAAACAGTATCCAAAATGGGCAAGTCTCATTTTGATCATGAGCTCACACCCAAACTTCAGCTGAAAATCTAAACAAAGCCAGGATGATAAGGCCAGAAGAAACTAATACAAGTCTTCTAATGTGCTCTCCGAAGCATAAAAATCCCACAATGTTGTTAATATTTTTTTTTCACTTGCAAAAGTCTGCAATTCAATTAGCTCAAAGACTTTAGAAAGACATTTCTTCTTGAGTTAAAGGCAGACATTTGTGATTTACATTCCCCTTAGTAAGGATCCAAAGTCTATTGAATCTTATTGACAAAACCAGTTTTACATCTTACTTCCTAATTGAATATTTCTCATCTCAGTTGACAGTTCATGTGCTGTTGTTCTACAAAGGTAGAAAGTATTAAGAAAATAGAATGCACCCATATGGTACAGCCTCTGATTTGCAACTGGCATGAATTGTCTGAAATGTTCAAGGCAATTTTCAAAGCAGAACTCATCACAGTATCCCTGTTAGGGTTAGCAAAAGTCATATGCAGATAATGATCTTGCTGCTTGGCATCTGTAGATATAACAATGCTTTGATTGTCTTTTCCATAGAAATAATAAAAATCACAGGACGGTTTGGGTTGGAAGGGATCTTAAAGATCATCTTGTTTCAACGACCCTGTTATGCACAGGGAGGCCACCCACTAGATCAAGTTTCTCAGGGCTCCATCCAACCTGGCCTTGAACACCTCCAGGAATGACATGACACCAGCTAAGCAGGACTTCTTTCAAGATTGCCTGTAGACCTCAATTCTGGTAAAATACATTTCTTAGTCTTGCTTATTATGCCTCAGAGAAGTTAAATGAGTTTCTTTATCCTTTCTTTCACTGATGATGAAGAAAGCGGAAGCAGAATTTTGTAGTAGTAAAGACTAGTAATCAATTCTTCACTCTAATTTCAGAAGTCAGGTTGCTGAGAAGGCAGTGTTGTATCAAGAAGGATGTTGCAGACAAGTTTGAAAAAATCTCTATCTTTAAAAAACACCCTAAGCAACTTTTCCATTTCCATTGGGAGGGCAGAAAGAAGAACAAAGTCCTAGGTACAATCACAAGTAGTTCACAACAGCTTCCGTCACCATCAAAGCAAAAATGATAGGTCATTAGACTCTCAGAGTAGAAAGATCCTGTTTTGGTGACAGCTGCTCTGTTGTGTAACGCACTGAGGAAGATGCCATTAAGTGTAATTAAACAGAAAACTTAAAACATAAGGACAGAGACCTTTTTTCTTCTCAAGATGAAAACCTTCTGTGTACATACAAAATTATCACACGTCACAGCCGTCCTCTCTTTTTTCTCTCAGGAAAACAGACAGATGTCCAACTGGCAGGGAGTATGAAGAGTGTTACAATCTCAATTGCTTCATGCTACCTCTTTCTAATCCCATTCCTGCACTCTTCCATCAATTTCTACTTTGTGCGTGTTTCCTTGTTTCCCAGGCTGCTACTTCTCCTCCCCATGCTTCCTACGAATTTATTTCTACCCTCTCCTCAAAAATTATTCTGCTATGCCTGTCTGGCTGCTTTTTTTCTGCATCATCTTCCTTTATCTCCTATATATTCTCTCCATTCCCTGTTTTTTATACACGGCTTTTGGACACTTGTTCCGTAATGCTGGATCCAGTTCCTTGGTTAGCTTCTCTGATCACCAAAGAGGTGCGATTCCTTAGATGCCTAGTGCTGAGCAGAGCAGGGGTCAGGCAGTGTCTTTCAGGCATTCAGACACTTTTCCCTGTTCCCTGAACTCCCTGTTTTTTTCTTGAGGCTCTAGTGCTACTGATCTCCTTCTGGTATCTCTCCAGATGACAGCATTTTCTGTTACCTGGCATTCCTGGTCCCACTGATGGCACTGCCTCCAGATCTGCTCTAAGATGCACTTCTTGCTCCCTACCCTAAACAGAACCCTCTTGGCTGGCTTTTCTGTGCTCCACTGCACATTTGCAGACCTACAGATACTGTTTGGTAAAAAAGAGCCTAGAAGCATTTGATCATACAAGGAGAGGGTGGTGTATTGCAGTCAGTGATGTAACCTAGCTTCCAAAACTGACCATAAGCCACTCTTGCACCTGAGCAGCAAAAGAGGCCAATAGCATCCTGGGCTGGACCAGGAATATGGTCAGGAGCAGAGCCTAGAAATCCAGGGAAGTGATTATCCCCCCATTTGGCACCTGCTAGACCACATCAAGACTCTGCATTCATCTTTATGTCTCCCAGTACAAGAAAGTTGTTGATAAACAGAAGCAAGTTCAGGAAAGGGCCACTAGGATGGTCAAGGACTAGTGTATTTACCCAAGGAGGAAAGGGTAGAGAATGCTGTTTGAAATCAATTGAAGCCACAGTAAAAACTGTCTCTAATGAATACCTTATTTCAAACCAGTCAACAACCAACCAAAGCCCTTTGTGACAGAGTTTTAAGCTGGTAAAAAGGTAGTCTTAGACTTAAAAGTTGTCGCATTAGGAGAAGATATTTCTTATCTCCTGCATTTCTCCTAAAGACTTGTTCATTTGAGAGAGCGCAGCTGAATCTTCATTTGTTTTCTTTCATTGGAGTGGAAGCTATGCTTCTGGAAAATGTTGTAGTTGACATATATAATGCAGTGTGATATTGAGCAATGTGTTTGAAGGAAAATTTTAACTGGTTTGCAGCATAAAACCTTACATAAAATTGGATATTTTCCCACCTTATAATGAGCTTAATTACGAGTTCAGGTATTCAGAGCCCTATTGACACCTTTCACAAAGCAAAGGGTATGATTTAGCACCCTCTCACTCTCCTATCCTGCTGCACTGGAAAACTACAGTAAAAAAATTACTCTACTGAGTCTGGGCTCATTCCCAGAGAGCTGAGAAAGGAGGAAAGACTATCTCCAAGTCTCTCAATCTGTTGTTGCCCTCTCGCCACCTCCTTTTACTCTGCTCTTGCTACAAACACAGCTTATCTGGTTCAGTGATTGGTTGAACAACAAAAAAATCCCATTCTTTCAAGATATAAGCACACACAAATAATTTGCTGAAATCTAGTATTTTGTTCATACAGAAAAAGTTCAACTTCCCCCCCCCCCGCCTGAAACTGATTTTTTTTCCAGGTTTTCTTTTTGGTAAAGATCGACTCACATCTTCTTCCATGGATCAAGACAAATGTAAAATATTTTCATCGCCCTAATCAAAACATTTTGAGGTTGTTTCCAAACATTATTATTTTGAAAATTCCTGAAACAAAAATCTGTTTTGACTTTTAGAACAAAGACAAGAATATTCTTGCAATTGGGAATCTTTGAAAAACAAAAGGAACATGAGGTAGATGAGATCAGAGCCCTTTTGTGAGCTGCCTTTCTTTCAGGGAACTGACATTTTTTCAATAAATGTGCTTTGTTAAACCCAGCAAAAGCAAATCACCCAAACTTTCAGTAAGTGGTCATGCCTTTTTTTTTTTTTTTGTAGATTCACTCAATAATTTAAGTTTGAAAGGATCTCCAGAGGTCATCTACTCCAACACCTACACAAAACAGGACCAGTTAGTGAAGGTTTCTCAGAGCCTTGTCCAATTGACTTTTGACTATCTCCAAGGACAGAAACCGTAAAACATCTCTGGGAACCTGTTACACTATATGGTGAATAAAACATAATCCTGGTATATAAACAAAATTTTTCATGTTTCAGGTGGTGCCCATTGCATGTGGTAATTTCATCGTGCATTCCTGAAAAGCGTTTGTCTTGGTCTACGCCCTCTTTGAAGACAGATTTGTGCATGTTAATGTTTGTTGCTCATCTACTATGTGGTTTGTCTTTTTTTCATAAGCACACAGCACACAATACACAGTAAAGCACTTTTTTTGTTCCTTTTTTTTTTTTCAGGGGCAAGGGCCAGTAGTTTTTATAATTATCTTAGTTCTATTCACTTTTACATGTGGATTCAGGTTAAAAACTCTTTTCATCACCTTTCTTAAATTATGAAGCAATCACTTGCAGCTCCCTAACATAGTTCACTTCTATCTCTGACCTTCACAGAGAGCAGCTCTGAGCTTGGTTCTTCTTTTTACTTCAGAGGGGTCCTCACCAATTCTGACTTGCAATACTTTGAAATCAAAGCATGGGGATAAAACACTCCTATCAGTATCAGTCATTATTCCATTACAAATTCTTTACAGCTTAAAGATACCTTGCTTAGAAATAGAAGGTGTCATTCCCTTTACATGCCATATGATTTAAACCTCTTTGTGTTACATTTGTGCATTCTGATCAGTGAAGTCCTAATACTTCCCTGCATGCATCCAAAGAGATCATTCTTTTCTTTTTGGACAAAGGAAATCAGACTTGTAGCACTATCAGTTAGAATAGTCAGCCTGCATAACAGAAAAATTACTTAAATTTTAACTTGCATATTAGTACGTAAATAAAAGTCTATTTTAAGCAAACAACTTTGTCATCTGCAGGAGTAATATTGTCTTCATGTCTGTAAGGTCAATGGATTCCCACAGTGCTACTATTCTGCAAGCTGTATCTAATGAAGACCTAAAATTCCCTCTAGTTAGGATTGTGGCTGGGCTATATTTTACTCATCTTACATCATCAACTCAACAGTTTTTAAGTGTTTAGCATCAAGTCTGTTCTGTTTCCCTGTATAGTCAATGAAAGTGGGTAGCTCATCCAAAGTCAATGTTTATGCTAGGATGGGATGAATCACCTTAAACACTTTTACACTGACTATAGGCAGTCCAAATAAGCTAATTTAGTTCAGGTCCTGTTGCTGACAAAAGTTGTGAGAGATTGTACCTCCCCTGCCATGTTATCCCTGTAAACATGTGTTAACAGTATGAATCTGGCTTTGCCTATTGTTTTGACCCAATTTTGAGCCTATGGGTGCTATCAGAACTTTACAGTAAGTTGTGACAACCCAATTACAAAAACCTTTGGAAAAATAGCTGGAGTTTTGAAGTAGAACTTCCCCTCCTTTCTTTCTTTGGGAAGCTGAAGTCTGTCAGCCCTGCACGCCCTCTTTCACTTCCTCAACAAGCTTATGCAAGGAAACAAAGCCACTGTTTCAAAACAGATGTGATCTTGCTTTTACCATGCAGAAATCACTCAGGAATCTTCCATACAGAGCTGCAAAGCTTGTCCCTGTGTGTAGATAGATTGCTGAATGGTAGAAAGCATGCATTTGAACAGGCCCCAGCCTGCAGTGCTGGTGGTTGCTCCCTGATACCAAACATTTTCTGTTGCCAGGTTACCTTATCTGGAAATCAACTCAACAGACCTTTTTTTTTTGAAAGCATGGATAGAAACACAGAGATAATATTTACTTCCAAAGAAAGATGGTCACGCAGAGGAACTCAATCAACTTGCATATGTTTACATCTTAAACAACTAAAAGCAGCTCTGCAAGTAAGAACTAAAAGGCTGAATATGCCTGGCTCTTCCTCTCCCACAAACTGCTGGAGACAAGTTTGCAATGGTGATTAAACTAATATCCAAGCAAAGTGGATGCAAAGATTGGAGAAGAGGGTCTTACACCAGCTGGACCGAGATGCTGGCACTGGTGGCATCGGAGTGCCAGAAGGTTCCCTCTGTAGTTGGGATCAGCAAAATCTATCCTGTGCTCTCCTCCCACAGCCCACTCCCAGCTGAGTGCTTGTGTCACTAGGAAGTAAGCAAGCTCCTAAGGTACAGTATTGCTTGAAATCTTCATGGAGATGTGGCATTTTTCCTGTCATTTTGTTATGGGTCAACTAAACTGCAGAAATTCTTCTGGTATTACTGCACTGAACGAGACCTCTCATGGTTTGAGTTGTCTGCTTGGGCTCACTTGAGACTTTGAGCAACTCACCTGAGCTGTCTTTTGGGAGATCTGTCATTTCCCTTGGGATCTGTTTTTAGTGCATAGATGATACAGCCTTTACTTATACAGGATTGCAGGGTCTAAAGCCAGATATCCTGCCCTGAGGATGGTGTGCATAACTGAGCAGCTAAAATTATTGCAAATTGTTCACCTGAAAACTCAAGCAGATAATAATATAAGATTTGCAAATAATCAGCTTTCTTTGCTAAAGTGGAGGCAGATGAGTTAATTTTTATTATTTTATACCACTTTATTGTTGTAGCCTGTACATTTTTTTCTCTTTATTTTCCCATAGGGCACACACATAAAACACTTACCTTAAACAAAAAAATCTGTGGTTGCTTTATTAACAACAAATTCAGTTCCACAGAACCTACTTAAAACTCTTCCCAGAATACTGCTTCACAATCCATGGACTTCTCAACCATGCCTTAAGTGGGGTAAAAAACAGTGAAACAGCAATATTTTTTAGATATATTGCAAATATGTAGATAGTGGTAGTAATTCAAGCTTTCTTGCTAATAATAGAGTTCCAAAACTACTGCCTCTGTGGGAGCTATTACTATTCAAATAACATTGTGCAGTGTTATTAATTTTCAATAGCATTAATTTTGAATTGCAATTGTACCAGAAATTATTTCAAACTCGGTTCTGTTTGTTCTGCAAACCTGGCACTTTTGTTAGGTTTGTGCATAAAAATATCCGTACATATGTACAAGAACTGGAGACATTTTCAAAGGAATAGTGTATTAGCCTCACCAGCTGAGACTCAGCTTTCAGATGAACATAGGCTGAAGCCAGAGAACACAGAGTGCTCTCAAAGAAATAATTAAATGACCTTTCTGTCCAGACAGTGTCTCTGCATTGACCTGAAGTTTTAGCAAGAGAACTCCAAATAATTCCTTAAGTTAGTGACAAACAGCATCTCATATTTCCTTTGATGAGGGAAAGGAAGGACTAGACACTCGCAGTCAACATCCCTTTAAATGAAAACACTTCAAAAAATCCTATAAAAATATAGCAAAATATTTTTTTTTGCCTCTTTTTTTTTTTGCTGGTTTTTACAAACGTACGAAAACCATGAATTCCCAATGAAGAAACCATGTGCTGATACCCTAGTTCTCCTGCAGTCAGTGTGAATTCTGACATGTGGGTGAAAATCCGAGTAATGTCTGGCACACACTGACTACAGAAGCATGGCAGTTCTAGTTGGTCTTTAAGTCACTAAAGTGGTACAGGGGAAGCAGGAGAGGAGGAAGTGAGCCAAGGGTGGAGAAGAAAGGTGCATATAAAGACTAATTCTGTGTTATCTGGGGGCTGCCTTGATGTCAGATATGAAAAAAGTATATTCAGAAAGTGCACAAGCAGCAGTTTGTATTGCAGAAAGCTTTCTCTTTATTTTTTTTTTTTTTTTAACCATACACCTTTGATTCTCTGTAAGTTTTCTATACCATAATAAACTTGCTTGAATATTCTTCAGAAATTTTATACTCAAGAAAATTGACTTTCACTTTTGGTAAGTAGCATAAGTTTCTGGATAGAGTGAAAAAAACAAACATGTTTGAAATGTTGCCTCATGCACAATGACAGCCATGCTACATCCTTAGAAACAGTTAGCATCAGGCAATGATTTTCCAAGTGTTAAGGATGCCAAAACAGGGTTGTAATGTTATTTTTAATCACAATTCTAACATTTTAGGAAGGACTGCTTTTATTTTGGTACGAATTCCTATTGGAGAAATTCATATCATGTATTTTCCCCAAATAAAATGCCTAACCTTTCACTTATTGAATTTTATGGCTGTAGAAATAAGACACAACTTTGACTAGAGTCGACATGAACACTCCCCCATGCTAGCACTCAGTATATCCTCAGGCAACACAGTGTGAAATCAGAACACATGAACCCAAGTCTACTTACATTTATATTGTCCAGGGACTAATTTTGATTTTCGTCTTAGTATTTTTTTTTTTTGCTAACAACCCACAGCAAACTGCAGGAAGCGATTCAAAGCAACAGCAGGATGGTCATCTTCAGGTGCATTTTAATGGCTCACATGGAAGTTCTGCTGTCAATATATTTTTACTTTCAGACTTTTATGTTAAAATAGTTTCTTTGCAGAGATACAAAAGCGATGTTCACTAATAAGCAGACCGCCAGATGTCGTCTATCACTAAGTCTGTGCTTCACATATACCCACAGCATGGTTCACCTATTTCATTAGCCCATGTACCTGACCCAGCTGATTATTGAAACAGCTCTTTTTGGGAAACAAGATGGAGTGGGAAACCAGAGAGCCAGGCTGTAACCCAGAGGCCCCAAGAAACCATAGCAACATGTGCACTTTTTACTGTGGCCTGTCCCCTTCATCTGAGACACAGGACCCAAAGGGCAGAGGCTGGGATGTTTGAGCAGAAGAAATTTAACAACATTAAAAAAAACAAATGAGAAGTGGCATGCTTTTTTTCCCATATAGCAAAGAAGTCAAACACTACCAAACTGAAATCTGCTGCCTTCCCTCCCAACTCCTTTCCCCACGCCAGCCTTCTTCCTGGTGGGGTGGTTGCGAGAAGCAGAAAATGCCTTGACTCTATATGAGCACTGCTCAACAGTAACAAAATCATCTCTGAATTACCAACACCGTTTCAGCACAAATCCAAACCCCACAGAAGCTATGATGAAGAAAACTAACTATATCTCAGTAAACGCTAGCACTCTCACATTATCCCAGTGTCTTCTGGTCTCCTGGCTCCCAATCTTGTGCTTTATTTTGCCATTTTATAATCAGTCTTGCTATTCCATATACAGAAATTATGGCAATGCAAAAGGAGCTTTAATCCCTTTTCCAGCTTTCTCTGTTGGAAACTGAGACTATGGGTAACAACTTTGCATGATTCTGTGTATCCTCAAATAGTCCTGTCATGGATAAGTTTGTGATATTTGTCAGTCTATATCACCAGGTAAACTTTGAATAGCTTTGGCATGTCAAAAGTCTACAGCAAGAATGAGAAATGGCTGCATATAATGAAGGGAGAAAGAAGTGAAAGGATTTCTTCAAAAAGACTGCTTGTTCCTTTTGAGGGATCTTAAGTAATGTATTCCACAGTTCTGTTCTTGAACAGATAAAGATGATAGAGAGGTCACTAGGATTTCTATTTTCACATTGCCCTTCAAAAGACCAGACCAAAAAGGTTTCCTCCTATTGTATTCAAATAGCTTGGGATATCAGTCTTTCAGGCACTTCCTATCAACCCAGCTGATAATGCATCACATCATTATCATTCATTAGGGGCTGTGAGTATAAAAAAAAAGTGAATAAATGCATTCTATCTGCAAATCTAAAAGCCTATGAAGCCAGAGGTCCTACTGATACCTCAGTGCTTGAAGATAAATTCTTTGGTTTAAAATGTCTGATTATTGAGTTAAGCTATTTCTCTCTGAAAGCGGTGCAAGGAATATCTGTAGAAAAGATAAGGACTCACACTGTTAGAGGGGGAGAATAAAAGTGTCACTGGTGATTTTTCCACCTCTGGCTCGCAGTGGAGGTTGGACAGATCTCCAGGAGACAACTGAACTGGTGTTCAGAAAACTCATGCAGTGAAACAGGCTGTGAGTCCATTTACTATGTGTGTAGCCAAGACTCAGAAAGGCTCCTCAGGAAACCATTTTGACCATTCCTCTGATTTAGTGAAGACTGACTATGTTATGTCACTATATATAATGTTCTCTGTTTGGAAAGACTTCCAGTGGCAGGAACACCACTAGCTCCATGGCAATTTGCTCCTACACATAGTATTTCCCATTAGAATGAACTTACAAATGCCTGACCTGAGTGTGGCTTTTTCTAATTTAAAGCTACACTTACTTGTTGGATGTAAGAATTTATGTGAAGAGACTTCAGGGTGGGGTCATTGAGAGAAGACTTTTATTCTTAACAAGAGCTTTTAAAGATCTCATCTTTGCACTCGCATCTGGATCCTCATTTTCCCTTTCTGTGATTTCCTTTTGCTTCCACAGTATTTTCAGCTTCTTACTGAAGATAGACTTGTCTCCAATAGTAGCTCCCCTCACCTCACATTTCCTCAGACATCTCCCTCTAAGACCTTTCTTATAGAGAGCAGCTATGTCTAATGCCTTATCTCTTCACCTGATCCTCTCTGACCCTTCATTTCTAGAACTCTTTTAACCCACTTACCTGCTCGCTTCTTGTAGCACTTTTACTTGCAGAAACTCTTCTTCTGCAGATTAGAAAGGGATTCTGCTTAAGTGTTCAAACTCAGTGAATAGCCTTTGGCGGGTCTGATCCAGGCACAGTTCATATGTATGTTTTGTACTGATAATTGAATTACTAGAGATGAATAAGAAAGAAAGAATATTACCATGTAATTGTGACTGTATGCTGCAAATAATCTATTAATACTCAGATACAGAATCAACCATAGAAGGTTTAAGACAGTTTTTTTCTTTCCTCAAATTTTGGTACAGCTAAGGTCCTGTACATAAACTGAAACAACTTGTTCAGCTATTGCATGTGACTTAAAATAAACTGACCTGAGAAAACAGCATCTGTTCCTTGTCACACATCTTTGGCAGCTCTTGGAAAAGAACATGACATAGACCCCTTATGCTCTTGTGATACCAGACAGCGCAGACTCTGTACAGTGGTGTTCTCTGAGGCAGTCTTTGACAACTCTCTGTTGCTTCTGTGACACTTAAATCAGTTTGTAAGTGGAATGAGGCCCCAAACTTGGATGCCAGTCATTGTGGAGCAGAAAAAAATGGGTTAAATTGGGAAGTTTAATCCTTCCAAATAATAATTCACCCTAGACTACTCTTCTAACCTCTCTCCATCAGTGGTTATTCATGCATACACTGTGTATTATTTACACCTCTCACTTGGACTGTATGAGAATGAAATCATGCTTACAAATTATGTTGTAGCATATTACAGTAAGCGGCATTTGGAATGGGATCAAGAGTCAACAATCAATGTCATTTAACTTGGGGTTTACACCAAACACTTCATAAGTCCGTATATAAAATGCTGGGAAGGTGATTTCTGTTATTGCTATTATTACTACCCCGCTACACTAACACTTTTTATGTGAAACCCTGATCTGGACTCCATGAGCCTAAACATTTTCTATGAAAGCTGACTCTCACAAATTGCTGAAGTTGAAAAGACACATGAAAGCAACGGATACTGCAGAATGGATTTCTGCGACCTGACTAGTGTTACAGTGGCAAGAGGGAAATACAGCTCTCCCTGCTCCCTTCTGTTTTTGTAATCTGGGAAATTATGGCAATTATGTCATGTTTTGCAGGGACATTGTGCTGTATTCCTGCTGCCTGTTCTGGAAACCTTGCCTGAGCTTTGCAGCACTCAAGTAAGACACATTTGGCCTTACTGGATGCTTTGGAGAATCTGAAGAATGAAGATGGGCTTCTTCCACGCCCAGGGATAATGTGACGGGATTGACCTTACTGAAGAGAGGCCAGATTTAGTTGCCCAATGTCAGGAGCTGGTGTAATTTTCCTGCCCTGGGGAATCCTGTCTTGTCTCCAGCTGCTAATCCACAAGAGAAGAGGTCATGAGTTGTCTCTGCCAAACCTGTGTAGATGTGCCAGGTACCCTAAGGCAACTAAAAGGACTCTGGACACAACCTTATGGCATCTTATTAACTATTGATGGCAATGAGAACATGGATGCCTTGTACAACTGCAAATATTTGCCTAAATCCCAACGCTGTAGTCCAGCTGAGGTTCAGGCCCTTCTCTACTGACTACACAGGGAATATACATGCATTTCTTAGGTTGTGTGAGTCATTCTGGTACAATAGACACCCGTAATTTGGTTGGACCTTGCACACAAATTAATTTTCTGTGGTGGTGAGTACACAGCTTGTTTTGTCTTAGAAGTGGTTCTCTTCAAAATAATGGTTGGGAGGAAGAAAATAGAAGAAGCTGATCTAAATATTAAATATATCTCTAATAGCTGACTTTCACAAGTCCTTTATCCCAGAGTGTTTCCTCCATTAGCACCTGCAAGTAGTTGATTAAATGAGACAGACGTGCCAGATTCATCAATCTGACAATTTTTTTTTTCAGATTGTATGTACCTACCAAAACGAGATTGTTGCCATTTGTTATTAAAACGTTCCTAACTGTACCTCCTAGGAGCAAAAATAACTTTGTTTTTTATGCCCAATAGTTTTTCTTGCCCTTGATAGCATGATCGACAAATTAACAGCGATCTCATAATTTACTCCTGCAATGTTCATTTTATTTATAATCCAAAAGCAATTAAATTCTCTTTTATGTCACATTGTCCTGGTGACAGATGTGTGGTTACCACTCAGACATTTGATGGCTGACATAAATCATCCTGCGATCAAAGTGTCTGTTGACTTGAGAGTCTGAATTTGCAGCAGATGCCTCCACATACAGAGTGACAAGAAAATTCTTCATGGGAGTCTCATTTCAGTTAACCACCTTGCTTCACTCTGACTTTGCAATCTGACAGCCTGGTTATTTTATGACAGCCAGGAGTCTTCAAATGTATATTTACAAAGCTACCAAATGTGTCACTTTGTCACTTATGCCAAATAATACCTTTGATAGAGAAGAAGTACATTAAAATTTATAGGGGCACAGTGCTAAAGGAGCAGAATAGATACTGAGTTTAACAATTTGACAAATTTATCCCCAAATCTTGGAAGAATGGCAGGGCTTTTAAAAATAATTCTGCTAAAAGCAATATCCACATGTAATAACTCCCTTTTCTCCCTGTCCCCTCACCACTGTCTCTCACAGCAGCCATAAATTAGATTGCAGTGGGAGCCAGGACTCTTCTATTGAAATTAAAACAGAGCCAAGTCCTGGGTCAGAGATATACAACCTGATTGTGTATTCTTTTAAACTGTAAGTAAGCCTCTGGTGCAATTTTAGCCATGCCAACTAGTTCAGGAGGTTCAAGAGTTAGTGCAGTCCAAAGAACATTCCCTGAAGTTGTTTTTGATATGGCTAGCCTTTTTTGAAGGGAAGGGGTTTTTTAGTATTTCATTTAACACCAGATGGTGCCAGCCAGTCTCACTGTTGCCAGGGAATGAGCTCATGCACTGTTTAGTTTATCAGTATAAAAGTAATACAGGGCTATATAAAATAAGAGTCTAAACGAGATAGGGTTAGCAGATGAGTTTGTGTGAATTGTCCAAATCAGGTTTTTGACTCTGGCCATTTGCTGCACTGTGAGACAATGAACACTTGCCAGGGACAAGTCAACAATATAGACAACACCAGGATCCCTTCAGAAATTTCAGAAGTTCAGGACTATCTCAGCAGTTTCATGCCCCCAAATAACTCTATGTGCCTTCATGATGTGTCTCAGGACACATGTAACATCCATACCTTTTTACTCTCTACTGCAGTGGGCTGTGACACAGGCTTATTTTGTTTTGGATACTTTGGAGAGAAAAAGAGAAAAATAATAACCATTTCATTGAGACACTACGGGGAGTCCAGAAGACATTCAGGGCCAAGTGTTGTGAAATATACATGGATGTTAATTGATGCCATTTGGCTTCACGCAGTGAGCCCAGCCCCCTTTTTTATTCAGTAGTTTGTGTAAAGCTACAGAGAGAAGACATCTGCTGCAGTATACCCCTATATAGGCTGAGCTGGCAATGGAATAACAGGCAGGGGAAAGGCAGAATTGACATAATAATTTCCTATTAGTGAAGTCAAGAGATAATTGGGAGAGAGATAGGAATCCCCCAAACCTATTTTTCCAAGAAAGACATGAAAGTTAATTGGTTATTTGACTTTTGATCAACCCATATGGGATGTACCTTCTAGGTTAGACCCTGTGGTGGAAGGAAGTGTGATAGATGGAGGATCACCAGGACGGCACATTTTCTGATATCAAACAGGTAAACAGCTGCATCTAATTTGTAGCTGAAGAGTTGCTGTGTGTGAGTAAAAGGCAGCACCACCCACAGCAGGAGCCTGAAATCCAGCTTCAGTGTTGGTCTGAATGGAGCTTTGGTGTTCCTTGGAGGATCTGACCCATTTTTGCTCCAGGAATTGTGTCTTCTAGTTGTGGCTTAGTTTATGTGCTCCCTCCAGGGCATAAGCGAAATTGCTTCAGCTTACTCTGCTGTGTGGCCTTTCTGTCTCATGTTGATGCAGGGAGTTAAGTGCTGTGTTCTCCTTTCTTCTCTCTTAGGTAAGTGAATAATGAGTCTTTCTTTGGTTCTCTTTCCTCTTTACTTACAAAGTGCCATTAATGGAGGGGATAACAATTTGTTCTTTGACTCTGTAGTGAAAAACCAGCTTGGGCAAAATGGGACTGCTTTAAGGGCTTCCATAAATACCTGCATGGGGCATGTGCTTGTTGCAGGACCTATCCTCACAGGCTGACCTCGTTCTTGTGATATTCATAGCCTTTCAGTGAACTCCACAGGAAGAAAAAATCTGGGCATGCTACTGTGCCCATGAGGAAGTTAGTGACATCAGAGTTTTATTTTGTGCTATTTCTGGAAGGGTATTAGATCACAGCTGGGCTTCTGAATTCTCAGTTGAATCAAGATCAAGAACTTATTAAAACAAAGGAATGTTAATGCCATATTTCTGTAATACTTATATATGTATAAAGCATGTCAGCACTCGTTACAAGATTTATCCTTTCAATTTCTAGTTCCATTGTGATTATGTCATGCTGTAGAAAAAGAACATCACTCCTCTTATTTCTTTTTATGGATAATTAATTCATAATGGTAAAGAAGGATTTACACAAAGAAGAAAAGTGTAGCTTTACAGAAAGAATAATTCTGCCCAGTGGACGGGGTTTAAATACTTTTTTCTTGTACCTGTGGGAATAGACCATAGGAAAATAAAACAACCTTTTAACCAGAGATTTCAACATAGCCATTAGCTAGTGCATCGACTCTCAAGGGTTTTTTGTTTATTTGTTGAGATCCTTTCTACATTCTTCATAAAAAACAGATCACCAGAAAAAGAACATTTCTCCCTTTAAAAAAGATGGTTAACAAGTTATAGAGGAAGCACTAAAGAAAGTACTATGTATGTAAAATAATTTCACACTATTAAAATAGAATCATTTCTGGGGTTAGGGGCAGGGTGAAGTGTTTAAAAGCTCTACACTTCATTGTCCTAATATATGAATGCATGTCACTGCTAGTGCAGGCTCCATTAACACTTCCCACTTACTATAACCTTGATGAAAGTGTGTTAGAAGTAGGAAAATGGTTTCCATTCAAATTGAGAAGAAGCAGCATTGAAGTAAACGTTCCCCCCCCCCCCGCCTTGATTATAGTAATATTATCTAGTACTTGAAGGATAGATTACAAATATTTGAAGGCTGGAGCCTAATTCTTTAGGTAGTTGCTTTTATGTTGCTACTAATCTGTAGATGCTTTCAAGTAGTACACAGATGCAGCCAAACAAAAACTTGTTAAAACTCTGGGAATGACGCACTTATTTCTCTAAAAACCTTATTTTCTAGGGGCTTTCATTACCCCCTCGACCCCCACCTTTATTTTTGTGAGAGCAGAATGAATATAACAGCAAACACTTTTGCCACTTTCTCTCTGCAGTGATGTGCAACAATTAAATGTGTAATGAAAAAAATCTAAAAAATTGGATTAGATAATAAGAAGAAATTATTTATGGTGAGGGTTGCGAGGCACTGGCACAGGTTACCGAGAGAAGCTGAGAATGTCCCATTCCTGTAAGTGTTCAAGGCCAGGCTGGATGGGGCTTTGAGCAACCTGGTCTAGTGGAAGGTGTCCCTGCCCATGGCAGAGGGCTTGGGACTGGAGGACCTTTAAGGACCTATTCAACCCAAACCATTCTATGATTCTATCCAAACTTAACACTTCACAATCTAAAGGCATAAGGGAAAGGTGATGGACACTTTGTGCCAAGATAAGATGCTGGGACACTACTCCATGCTGGGGATGAGGGTGACGTGCACTGGACACAGGACTTGTACAACTGACTTCCTGCTCATGCCCAGACTCAGTGCTATTTCACAGACATTTAGTTGCTTTACCTACTTGCTGAGCAACAACCCAGAAGGGCAAGCAGGAAGAAAATTTAGAATTTTTTCCTCCATGACAAAAAAGTTTGGAAGAAATATCCGTTGAAGGCTGACATATAAAATGACATCACCTCTAGCTTGGAAGTCTGATACTTTTACTTTACTGGAATAATACAAGAACTGGCCCAGTACTTGTGCTTAGTCTTAAACAATGCTGATGATCAGAAGTCAATATATGATGGCCTTTCTCTTTCTCTCAAAGCAGTGGTCTGTGGGCCTCTCTGCTCTGTCTTTTTTTCCCTGTTGGCTCTTCTGAAACACTGGCAGTTCACCTGTGCTGCCAGTTATTGTTCAGCACCAGTTGTGCCTCAGCTCTATACCTAAAAAAAAAAAATCCTGCTTCAGCACTTCAGTGCTTCTCTCCTTTTTGTAACTCCAACACAAGACATGGGGGCTCAGCACATCCTTTGATCTCCTATCCAGCTGTTTCTTGCTGAAGAGACAGCAGAGTGGGGAACGTGCAGGGCTGCCCTCTGGAAAGGAGTGAGTGGGTATTATCTAATAGCAGCTGGGGCTCAGCAGGAACCATGGTAATTTGCTTTTCACAACGTCATGGTTTCTTTGGGAATCACAGAATGTGACCTGATTAGAAATTGTGCTGTCTTGCACTTTGGTGAAGTTGAGGCCTTTGATTTTAGAAGTGGCACACTGCTAGAGGAATGGACAAGGTGATTTTATACCTTCTTATGTAGAGCTGGATGAAATGATTTCCATCTGAATTTATTTTCAATAGGTCATGTTATATTCTATGAAGAAAATTTTGTTTTAAAACAAGGCACGAGCATCTCATGTTTTTGTTCCTCTGCCAAGTTCAAGGTCTCTGACTGAACCTGATCTTCTTTCTGCACTGTGATCATCAGTGTGTCATAAGGCACAGCTTCCCCTTTTACGTCAAGAAAATATGATGAATTGCAGGATCTCTGACGGGAATTTCTTTGTTTTAATTGGTTTAATCAAAGGCAACATTTTTTTTCTACCTCTTTTTTTTTCCTTTTTTCCACCATCTCTATAAATCATAGACTCATAGGATGGCTTGGGTTGGAAGAAACCTTTAAATGTCATCTAGCTCCTAAGCTCCTGCCATAGGAAGGGGCACCTACCACTAGACCAGGTTGCTCAGAGCCCCATCCAACCTGGCCTTGAAAGCTTACAGGAATGGAACAGCTGCAACACTCTGGGCAACCTGTTCCACTGCCTCACCACCCTCGTAGAGATTTTCGTTCTAATATCTACTCTAACCCTGCCCTCTTCCAGTTTAAAGCTGTACCATCTTACCCTTATCAAAAGTCCCTCACCAGCTACCTTGTAAACCAACTTTAGGTACTGGAAGGTCTTCCTGAAGCCCTCTGAGGTCCGAGCAGAACAGGTCCTCAGCCTGCCCCTGATCCTTCACCTATTTTTCACTTGAGTGAGTTTTTTAGAGATTGAAATGTGTATCATTAGTTCTTGTTTGTGACACATTTGGCACATTAGTAAAGAGGGTTTATCAAATTTACTTGTCTCTTTTTCTCTTGCTGAGGCAAAACCAGTATCAGAAGAAACTGTTGTGCTGGTATTGGTTCATTCAGTGTTGCTGGATGTAATGTGGGTGACTTTATCTGATATTCAGGAGCCAAGTTCAAGGCAAGTGTTATTCCAATAAGAGAAAATGAATTCATATAAAGCTGTAGGAGTGGATGGTTCACAGATAGATAAATATAGCTTTTGTATTGCTATATCAGTCTGTTAATGTATTGTTTAATTTATCTTTGTCCTCAACTGATTAATCTGGAGATAGGGCAGTGAAAATTAACTTTCCGTTATACTGCGTTTGAACTCACTTACAGCTTTCAGGTTTGTTTAGTGACCTCCAGATCAAGGACTTCATAAACTTTTGAAAGGAACAAATAAGCAGTCACAGCTGAACATTTGAAATGCCTGTGTCAAAAATAACGTGGAGTAGTATCTAGAACAGGAGACTACAAATCATCTGCCACTCATTTTCCAAAAACCAGAGCATTATTATCCTATTCCTCCCTATCTTCATTAATATACAGTGCTAATGATAGTTGTGTACTTCGAAATAGTGAATAAATACACTTTGCCTAAAATTCTGCCACCCTTCAGTGATTTAGAAACTGGTGTTAGTCTTGTAGCCTCAAAATATTTAGTGTTCAGCTTTGAGTCAGGTGAGTGCTTGAAAGATGGTAGGTGTATTAAAAAACTGTAAGGTGTTAGTATGTGTAAAATTACAATTCTATGTTGATTGTTCTGTCTTTTCTGTCCTGGTATTGCCTACAAAATGCAGAGATTTACCTGAAGGGAAGATGATCTCCACTGAAGCTAGTCCAACCTCTCAGAGAGTAACTTTCAGGTAGGATATTCAAACACTGCAGTAAAGGACCTGGTATGGATGGAAATCCATGGACAGGTCTTTCTCAGCTTGACTGTAGTCTGAATCAGGCCCTCACTTCTGACAGGGTAGAAAAGATGGAAGAGCGAGGAATTCAATACAATCTGTGGAAAACCATTTGGATCCAAATGGTTCAGAATAATTTAGCAATTATTTTCTCCTTCTCATTTAACTTGCCATAAACAAATAAACCATTAGTTTTTTATCTCATTATTATGCACATACAAAATTAGGAAGCAAAATTTGCCTTGAGACTAGCCAGAACTACAGAATTCAGGTATTGATTCCAGACTTTTTCTGAATAAAAAAATAAAAATGTATCTGGAGTCAGTGAATATGGGATATCTAATTTATCCCAAAAGAACAGCACTTGACAAATGTTGCTTCCTCCATATTTTGTAATTATAGTAGTGATGGACCAAGTCTTTCCTTTCCCAGGAAATGGGAGAGAGCACCTTAGTGTGCCATGGGCAGGGGCATCATCAACTAAATCAGGTTGCACGGAGCCCCATTCAGCCTGACCATATCCTTCAGCATATTTCAAGATGTTCCCGAAAAATCAAAGAGAGATCCCAAAAGACCTCTGATCTCAGTGACTGGCATTTCATGACAGTGTAACTGATGTCTACAGGGTTCAAATTCTGGTTTCCAGTGTGCTGTGATAACATGTCATTTGTGCGTGGGAATAGGAGCCTGCAGTTAATACAATGTCAGGAATAGACTCTCAAAATCAGCATAGAACACTTAGAAGTCAAAATGAGCAATCTTGCAAACAAACAATGTGCTGGGTCAGGCAGTTTGGTGATGAATGCTGAATAAACACAAACCTGAAAACTAGTTTTGCAGGCAGGTAAGCAAAGAGGGAGGGTAACAGGGTTTAGCAGCATTCAGATTTAAATGTTATCCTGGTGTAAGTGTTAAGACCTTCCAGGCAGAAAAAACCCCCCATCTATCATATGGCAATTGTTCTTTTCTCTGAGATACCACTTTTAATAACAACCATAGAAGTTTTTCAAATAACTCTGGACAAGGAAACTCACACAATACCAAAACCAACAGACAGCAAGGAGATTGAAAGGTATTTTAAGAAAGCAATATTATAGTAAAGTTCTACAAGTTTGCTAGAAATATAATTCATAGTACCACCAAGGGGAAATAATAGTATTAACTTATACATTTTATATAAATCCCTAAATTTGGAACAAATCCCACCCCTCTTTTATCAAGTTTGATTTATATTGTAAGATGAAATAAAAATTTTATGATTTGTATGGAAGTAGAAAAGGTCCTTAGTGAATGATCTTAAATTATCTCCTATTTGAATGAGTTCATTTTACTGAGAGAGTTCTATCAAACCTTTAATTAGGCTTAAATTGTACATCTAAAAAATTGGTAATTTGACAGTGACCTCCTTAAAACACATTGATCCAAGTTAATGGAACAGAGAATAAAATGTTAAAAATAAAAAGCTTTTTCATTTTAGTCATGTGATTTTAGGTTTACTGTGAAGGGTTGGGGCAAGCAATGACGATTAAAAAGATGATGTTTTCATTTTTCCCCTTTCAAAGATGTTTCTAATGATAGACGTTCAATTAGTTAATCTTTGCATAACACTTCAGTAAATGTAGTGTTCTTCTGGACTTGATCTGATTCTCAACAAATTTAACAGTGGATTTTACACTGACTTCTGTGAGAGATGAGCTACACTGCTAGACTCAAGCTTCTTGAACTGCTAAAGAGATTTTGATAACCTCAAAGCTGTGAAGCCCAGTTTCAAACACACCGATGTCTTAATTTCTCATTTGTTTCATGATTAACTCTAGGTCCTTCTGAAACAGGACTTTTCACTTTAAAGTCTCCTATTTCTGTCAAAATTGCCTTTTTTATTTCTTGATGCATATCTTCAGAGGAGTTGGACTCAAGGATCTTGTGGGTTTCTTCCAGCTCAGGACATTCTAGGAATCTCATGATATTTGTATGCACCTGCATTAAAACATCCCTAACCAAAAGTTCTAAAGCAGTCCTCATTTATACATCCTCTTCCACTGTGATTTAACATGCTGTGCCTCCTGCTGGTGTTGTAAGTAGTAATTTTATAGTTTCTTTTAAAAATTGATGAAAATATATTAAAAAAGTTATCCTTTATCCTGATTTCTGCAGAACCCTATTAAGGTGATTCCTTGATGAAAGCTCCTTTTAGAGGTGTGCCAGGCAAGACAATTTTTAACCTAATTAAGTGTGTTTTTTCCACACTCCTGTATAAATAAGTTATGGTTGAGGTGAACAGCTAATATAATCTGATCAATACAGTTCCATTTATTAGTCACACTTAGAATTCATCAAGGGCAACATTCAAGCTTGCTTAAAAAGTTAATTTTTTTTCTATAAAACTTTGTAGACATTACTTACATTTCTGTTAGTCTTATTTTTAAAGCTGAATTCTATTTTTCCTTTCCCTCCCCTTCAAATTCCTGCAGAAAGTTTACAAACCACACTTTCCATCTTATCCCAGTCACCTTGTTTGCTCTGTTTCAGAAGACCAGTAATCACAATTTCAAGGTGTGTTCTGTTTTTGGTTTTTTGGGGCTTTTTTGTGTGTTTGCTCTCTTTTTTTTTTTTAAAATATATTACAATAGTTTTCTAAAAAAGTATACATAGAGCATGGTGACAATTTTGTGATTGATCTGCACTTCAGGTTCACATACTGTATTTATGATCATGAAATAAAAATTTCTTTAATCAGAAAAAACAACATGCATTTTAACACTAGAGAGTAATAAAGAAATGGTTAAACTTCATTCTTCTGGTTCAAAAATTTGGGGAATAAAAAATCAATATCATGAGGACATCACTGATGAAAAGGATCCAGATCAAGATCCTGATCAAAAATGCACTCAAGATAAGAGAATTATTTTTTTATATTTCCCATGTCAGTGCTCTGGTCTGTGGAAAATACTGTTCCAGACTCCTTAATTCATCATTAATTTGACTCTTGAGAATCACTGCTGCTTCTAAATCAAATCTCTTTGATTTGAGGGCATCATCCCCAAATAGCTCAAAACATGTATCAAATAATTATTGTGTAGCACTTTAATGTGGACTTGATTTGCACCTTTTAAGGTGTTAGGGAGTTGACTACTCATTCCATTTACTAGTGGAGTTTTTGTGTTCCCCTTCTTAAAGGACAGCTTTGGGGATTCTTTCTTTTTAAACCTGAAGAGAGATCTAGGACCTTAACTGGACTGAGGGTTTTCTGCTGGGTTTGTGCCATACCTCAGAGACAGAAGAAGAAGGAGAAATTTGGTCCAATGCTCAAGTATTAAATGAGACAGTTCAAGTGGAAACATTTCTCTTACACTTTAACTTTCTTGACAGAAGACATCCTAAAATTAGACTCCATTTTAAATTTTCTATGTTTATCAAAGTGAGAAAATGATGGAAAGATGGTATTTCTTTTTCATTATTTTTCAATTTGTTATAAAATCATACCACGTCTTATGGACATTTCAATGTATTTGAGTGCTTGTGAAATATAAAATTGTTATTTTTACCTAGATTCATCTGCAGATACTGCAGTTACTTCTGAATGAAATAAATAAAAGACATGATTTTAAGACCTAAAAGACATTATGGATTAAATTATATATATTTAAAACAAGAAAAATTAAAAAATGAAAAGATTTATTGTTAAACTTTTTTATTTCCTCTTTTAAGATAAAAAATGAGCAGGGATTGGGTGAAATAATTTAGCAGGTTTAAGAAAACAAAAGGAAGTGCATTATTGACATTGCCTTATTAAATGCTGCAACTCATTGCAACAGACATTGTAGCAGCCAAAAATAATTAGAAGTATAAAGAGGAATTAGGCAAACTGGAAGAAAAATGAATTCTAGTGCTAATACAATAACGTTAAGTACCTTCTGTTCTCAAACCTGAGGTTTGAATGGAGTGGTAGAGAAGTGAGTCTTAACCTTTCCCTTTCCTTTCCTCCCCTCTCTTTCACATTTGCTTTTCCCATCAATTTCTGTGCGTTACAGCTGACTGAATTGGATATCTTTGCCTTCAGTGCCAGTATTTTCTACTAGAAGCTGGAATTTTCAGGAATTCTGTCAGGTGAAAGAGCTTCCTCAAGCAGCCATCATAGTTACTTTCATCCTGGCATGGGTAATGGAACAAGGCAGCAGAAAATAATATTTTCAAGAGTCATTTTTAATTCCAAATGCTAAAGATACAAAGATGGAAAAAGACCTATGTGCATAATGAAGTTTAGTGCTTCAATTTTTTCACCATCAAAAATCTCATCCAGAACACCTGACAGTGGAGGTGACTGATTGCAATATATATTTTCTATTATTTTAATAAACTACATAGGATAGCTGTTACCATTTTTGTTTCATTGCTTGAGTATTAATCTGGAATGACATAGTTACAAATCCTTGAAAGAGCTGGAGGGACTTGTTAACATTTAAATTGGAATTTCAGGTCCTGCCTGATGACTTGGCAGTAATGACTAGCTTTAGTCTTTTAGCCATTGCTTGAAGTTTTTCTAATTTTTTTTTAATATTGTAGTTTAAAATTCCTATTGCTAAGTTTGGATCTGTAAGACTGTTTGGAGTGCTTAGATGTTGGTTGTTATTTCCAGCTGCAAGGGGGTTGTTGCTGTCCTGTGACCAGCCCTTTCCACTACCCTATGTGCACTATGAAGGAGACTGAAAGTATTTCAATTTTCAGACTGAATTGGAGAGATTGAATTGTACAGTGAGTGATGGATCTTGGAAGTCTGGAGCTCTTTTTTCTCTTTCCATCTTCTCAACTTTACTGCATACAGAGCTGGTAGACACCAGCCACAGGGCAGATACTTGAATGGAAACAGTCTTTTTCCTCTCTCCTTCAGTGATGTTATTTCTTCCTCTTTTTCCTGTATTCTGATGCAGCCTCAGAGAAACTGGACCAAAGATAAGTTTCCGGTAACTTTTCACAGCACGTGGTCAGAGCAAAACATTTTTAAGGCTCAGGGTGAACTAAAGGTGCATTTGGGATGAATCCACGCACAGCAAATATTAAAGAAGTTAAGTTTTGCACAGAGGGCATTCACTATAGTTGTTTGTCACAGGCACAATAGTCATATCTCCTAGACTGGTTTACCAATACCAAGTTGATAATCTTGAGAGCAGTAACCTGCTGAGATAAGCAAACGTAATGTTTGAAGTCCTGAGTTTCCCATTAAAGTATTTGTATTACACTGTGGAAATGTGGATTTGCTTACTGTGCAGATTTCCATAAAATTATTTCCTTGCTCAGTTGGAACACTGCACAAATTGACTGAAGGTGTTGGGTGAGACCAAAAATTGCATTAACATTTTGTCTCTCAAAATGCAGCAAAAAGGTTTCGATATTGTATGTGGAGGTTATTTTCTCGAAGGGGCACAAAGTAACATGGAATGGTTTTAAGTTCTTTTGTTTTCAAATGTCCTTCAACTTGTTAATTTTCAGGCCCCCACCACTGCTCGCTGTGATTCATTGCAGCAGTGAATAACGAATGTCACCAAAATAGTGAGATCGCCTGAGCTATTTCAGAAATTAATGAACTGACTGTGATATACTGGAGCCTCTTTCATGCATCTATAATTGGAGTGCCAATTTATTTCCAATCATTTCAAGCACTGTAATTATAGTGCATCATTGTTGCCTGCTTAACATTCATATGGGATGCTGGCACAATAATGCTGGCAGGAGGCCACATAGTTTACAACTGTAATGAATGGTAAAAATGAGAGGTAATATATGAATCCACAGAATTTTAAATTTTGTTTAGAGGTTTAGTTCTGGCTAATGTGTAATGTGGTCATGCTAGAATGATATGGAACAAACTCACTTTCATAAAACTTCAATAAAAATATTTTCCAAATGGACTATGAATCAGTCAGCTAGGAAAAAAAAAATAAATCTAATGTTTTAAATAAAAATTCCATAGTTAGTAATATCCAAACAATTATTCACACTTCAGCTGGAGAAAGAAGTCAAATTATTTACCAGGAAAAAGAAAATGCAGCAAGATTTTTTTCCTTTGTAGCACTAAAATAAGGAATCCTGAGGGCTGGAATGGACCTTTCAAAGTCTGTGGTCTTGAAGATCTCAAAGCAGCATCAGCTAGAGCAGATTTCTTAGGGCTATGTTTAGTCAGGCCCATGGCCTTGAAGATCTCAAAGTAGAATCAGACAGACCAGGTTTCTCAAGCCTATGTCTAGTGTCCACACATGAACACTCCACAAGGACCTATTCCAGAGTTTCACAACCTGCAGAGTAAAGCTTAATTTCCTTGTGTTGAAACAGGATTTTCTGTATTTCAATTTGTGTGCATTGTCTTTTTCAATTTATTGGATGCAACTGAGAGGAGTCCAGCTCCATTTTTACACCCTCATAATGAATGGTGAAAAGATTCACAAGTGGGCATATCTGAACAATTAAGCGCATCCACTGCAAATCTTCTACCCATGGTATCCGAACTGTGCATAATTCCGAGTTTCCTAGGTCTAATAGTTGCCAGTTGGAGTAATCCTGCTGTGGGAAAGAACTTAACTGACTTTGGAACCTGCACCCCACAGACACTACAGATGCAAGACAGAGGCCAAGTCTGGTTCCTGGTCACAAAGAACAAGGTAAATGCAGGTGTAACCAAAAGTGATTAAGCAGCTGGTCACTGGCAGTGCATCATCTGCTCATATGCTTTTTCAGTTTTGGTGGGCTATTTCTGTGCCATTAGACACTCCCCTAAATCTCATCTGATCTTTCATTTGGTGATTTCTTTTTCTTCAGGATTTAGGAATAAAAGATAAAGCATTTATGGAAAAATTATCACAGCAAAAGTTCTCTTGCTCAAGACAGCAGCATGAAATTATTAAGAGGGAAAGCGATGGAGTTAAGATGCAGATTAGAATTCAGTTGCTGTGTCAGGGCAGTGAAGGAATTCCCTACCTGAGATCATAGTAAAGTCTGAGAAAAACACAACCATCTTCCAGAAAGGTCACCAAAAGAAGCCAATTAAAATTCTGGAAGGAATAAATCTTTAATAATGTCCTCCTTGGAAAGGTCAAATAGAACTCTGCACTGGTCTCTTACTCCCCAGAAGGTATTGGCAGCATTTTACTTGGTGTAAATTGTTATAACTCTGCAAAATTTACAGAGAACTTGCTTTTCTCTGTGCCAGCTAAGGAAAAACACCATTTTGCCAAACACAGGAAAGCCCTGGTTGCATCAAAATAATTATTTTCTAAAGTAACTGGATATTCTTCCACATATACCACCATGTACTACTGTGTAATAATAGACAAGTCCTGCAGTATAAAAATTCTGTGTCAAAAAGGATTAAATTTAATTGTGGGATACTTTTTGTGTACTCTGATGTGCTGGATGATATCAAGTGTAAAATGCTCAAGTTTTTGAAATGAAACTATTTCTCACCATGCACATGACATAGGAAACAAATTTAGAAACCACAGGACAGTTTTAATGCTTCCCTTAAAATATTTGAACACACAGTGAGAGCATTCTGTTGTGCCCAAAGGCAGGATATTCTCTTTCAACCCTGCAGGGAAGCAGCTGGAGGAGATGAGGAAAACAGAGATGTGGGTGATTCCCTCAGGGACAGAGAACAATCACTCTAGAAGTCTTTTGGCTACTGAAGACAACGAAAATGCCAGTGTAAAATGTAAAGCTGGAGAGCACTAGGTAGAGATAGTGATGAGGAGATGATGAGAAACATGAAATGAGTAAGAGAGATGATTAGAAAATCATAAAGAGATCTTAAAAAAAAAAATCTACGTTCAAATAAATATTGGGACAGAAGTTCATAAGATGCAGATGAAGCAAAAACAGAGATGGCCATTTTCAAGAAATAGTGACAGGACACTTAAAATTAACTAACCAGAACAAGACCAAATACATATGTTCCCACACAAATTTCAGATGTCTAAAAGTAAAAAAGATGGAGCAGATAGTATTTTATTAAAAGAAAATATTAATCTCCTTGATTTGTCTGGTAGCTAGTGAGACACTGAATTTCCAAGATGCAAATAATATAGGATTGACAAAGCAAATTGTACTGCTAAAAGAACATCACTGTATATTAAAGAAAACCAGGTTTTGGGCACAATATTATAAAACTGGGAGATGGAGGATGCAAACATGAAGGGTGCAAACGACAATTTTTCTCTGATCAGAGGTAGACATTTATACTTAGTATGCTCAACATCTTACCCTCAGCCTGCCTCGGTGCAAGTGGGATGGTAGGAAGATACAGACTTGGAAACAGATTAAGACTTATTCTCAAAGGCAAATAAAGAAGGAAGCAATTAGCACAGAAGTAGCTGATGACTCCTGGTCAAAGACCGGAAAGTCTTCAAGGCTAGGACAAACCTACTTATTTGGGTAGCAGCTACTCTGCTGGGGTCTTTAGAGACATCAGTGGTAGCCATGAGGGCGTGAGAGAGGGCTCAGGGTCACGGTGTAAGTAGCTGGCAGAGGGGGCAGGGCAGCCAGCAGAGTGTAGTCTCATCTGCCAGTAATCAGATATAAGAAAATAAGTGATATACTTAAAAATGTCTCATCAAGTGGGCAACTGATATATCACAGGGAGCAGGCTGCTATTATATTTTTGCTGGTGATCCCAGGTTACATATAAGTACCTATACATACACATGGTGAATTAGTACCTAAGAATGTGGTAATCAGCCGTACTATAAATTAAATGACTTTGTGGTGAGGGTCAGAAAAGAATATTCACTAATCAAGCATATAATTACTTAACTTTCATGCTTATTGCATGGTCAGTTAGTTAATGGTAGCACAGCAGCAAAGGTAAGAAGCATTTTATCAAGAGCTATATGAAATATGCATAGGGACTTGTTTAACAAATAATGCAACAGATAAAATCCTTGCAAAATAGAAGTTTTGTCTGTTTGTTTTGCCAGCTGTTTATCAACAATTTTGTTCACATGCTGACCTGGGAAATTTAAAAACGACTAGTGTGGCATGAAAGCAAAGAGAAAACCTCTTTTGGAGATTTGTTGTAAAAAGTCTGTCTCAAAAATGTTTTTGAGTTTCTTCTGATTCAGTTATAAAAAAATCAAAAATCAGGAAAATGCTGGAGATCAGAGGTAGCCATTTCTCAGGGAGGTTAGGAACTCCATTGAAATGTACTAAATGGTAGCATATAGACTAATACCAACACATAAATTAATATCAGCCTATAAACTCAGCCACAATGTATGCTTGGGACTAAGATGCACTGCTATGCTGCCTAGACATTCGTAAATAGCACATTTCCTCTCTCACCTCTAGCCTTGAGTTTGGGTAAGAATTGTGATTAAGTATCATAGAGATCCCTACTATTTCATAATGCCTTTGCATTTTCTTTGTTTCCTTTTCACCACCCCTGCTCCCCAAAATCACAAGAACTAGAAAAGTCCATCATGAGCACTGAAATGGAAGATTTTCATGTGTTAAGAACTATTAGTGCCAAAATGTGTTCACTGGAACTGAATAGACAGAGAAGTCCTGTGAAGCCAACGTACTCCAAGCAACACTGGGGCAGCCTTGCAATACTTGATCTCAGGAACAGCACTCTCTAAATAACTCACACCTACACACCATGTCACACTTAGTATATTTCCTGCCTAACTGTGTATTCACACAGACTATTTCCTTCTTAAACAGCAAAAAGGAATCAGACAAGGATACCCTTAGTTAATTAAAGTGCAGACCCAGGGCCCTGTCTATGTCAACAACTGTCTTCTGGTCGTAGGATCTGAACATTTCTTACATCTAAAATGTACTGCAACAAGATAATTTATGTTTCTCTCAAATACCTGGACTGTCTGGCTACCTATCTACTAGTACATTAAATATGCAAAGGATTGTTTTCTGGTGATAAAGACTACTGGCATGAAGATAATGTTAAAACCTCTCAGCCTCCATTACAAGATGCCTGCATCCAAACTGCCAATTGAGAGTGATCCCTGGTGTGTGCTAACTCCTAACACTTCCCACAAATTGCTCAGGTAAGCAGCAACCAGGCAGGGGCCAAAAGCATGGCCTGGGATTGCTATAGCAACTTACCTGTAGAACTGATTGAGTCCCAGTCCCTGAGGCTACTTTCTGGTGCTGTTTATCAGTCTAAATGTAGCATAAATGCAATTTATCAGTATAAATGTAACCTCAGTGTTTTGGCCCAAGTAGTCTGGGTTTTATTGCTGATTCTTGTGAAGTTATGGTCTGCTAGAAAGCATGGCACTGGAAAACCTGGAGTTGAAAACAACTGAAGATACTAAAAATAAAGTAATCTTTGTAAGAATCTGGGGAAAAATTTTAAAAACTATCACATTATAATTCAAACCCTGATATCTCGTTTCTCTGCTTAAACAAAATGATTACAACAGTCCCTTGAATTCTGCTCACTTATGAAGAGCCCATTAGAAATACAGTCTTGGCGTCCTCCATCATATAAGATAAAATTTTAAATTATTATCATATTATAGCATTAGCATATAACATTTACCATGCAGTGCATTCTGAACTAAATGGTGGGACATCCAAAGAATATGATCCAAGAAATCCAAACTTTTTTTAATTCCTTATGACCCTCAACTGAAGATTGCTTGAGGTTCATTGTATCACTATTTGAAACTGGAATAAGTGCTTTTTATTCCTCAGTAGTGGTGTACTATATATTTACACATCTATATATAGAAAAAAGTACTATAATCTTAGAGCATCTCAGTGCTTTCAGAGTGGATGCACTCAGTATTTTAATAATTGGAGTAAATACATGGATTGGCTCTTTTTTTTTAGAACTCTAAATGATTAAAATTGAGGTCTACAAAGGTGGATTGGTACATAACTCCCAAAGGAGTTAGACACTTAGCTACAGCTTTTTCCTACTAGGAATGAAGAGTTAAAATAACAGTTACTGATGTAAATCTGTTTCTGAACATCTGAGAGCCATCAACAGACAATCAAACTGACAAATTCAAGACAATATGCATAGCAGCAATGGGGAAAGGAGCACTATTATCTAGGTAAATGTTTTTGTCACTACCCATATATCTGGTATAACAACATAAATATCTTGCATTGAAACCTCATTTTTAATGGAACTTTGCATTATAGTGCTCAGCATAAGTAGCAAATTATGGACTTTTTCTCAAGCTAGATACATTTTAAATATAAATATTTGCTAGTGTAAAGAGACACTTCACTTGCGGAACATCCCCATTATTCAGGTACAAAATCAGTGTTTTGACTGCGACAGAGTCTCAGTTTCCATAGGATTGTGCAAATTCCAACTTTCAATGGCTTTTTCTCTAGTAATTTCAATTATCCCACATGGTTTACAGCCCAGCATCACCTGAGGACTACACAAAGGCAAAAAGAGTAATTTAATTTACTGTGACTTATTTAATCTGCTTTAATGTTAACATGATCATTTATTTTATGTTCCTTCCAAGCCTGTTACATTTTCTTTAATATAAGCCAGAGATATATCAGCTAATACTTCAGCAGCACTTTTGTTACTGCTGCTTCAGGGGAAGTAAAAATATTTTGATGCTTCTTGGAGTATTTTTGGAATATTTGTCGATTTCCCAGATTAGTGTGACAATCCCAAAACAGAACACTTGTCAGGGACTGCCTAAGGTGGATGATAGGAATGGCTGAAGAGAGGAGAAATCTGAAATATAACCTGTGGGCTAAGTTTCAGAGATCTGCAAAGTAAGTTTGGGCCCTTATGTTGCATGCACTTTTTGCTGCTTCTATTTCTATTACCTATCAGTTGAGGTCAATGAGTAACTTTGGTATTGATAAGGCCACCTGATGCAAAAGGCAGTATCTACTTCTGGCTATGGTACAAAAACTGTTCCAGCCAAGGACATTTGATTTTTACAGCTGGAAAAGACCTACAAGGTCATCAAGTCCAACCACTAACTGAGCCACCAATATGTTCACCACTAAACCATGTCCTCAGGTGCCATATCCATGTGTTTTTTGAATGCTTCCAGGGGAATGATATCCCCAGTCTGATCTGCACCCTCTTTTAATCCAGACTCTGTCTTCCCTCCTCTTTTCAATCTCAAATACAACACAGTGGATTATTCTGCCCATTGATCTCCACTGGAGCAGGCTGCTAACTGGCTCTAGTGGCACTAAGATTTGGCATGGCTGTGGTGTAACTCCACAGGAACCAACATGTGGGTTCTTGTTTGTGCCAAGTTTGGACTTGGGGTCCCTTGTACAGAGTGAGGCACACAGCCTCTGTTGACTGGGGGTCCATCTCTTACTTGCTATTTTCTTTCATAGCTACTAGATTTATTTGTTAATTAATATTTAAATTGTAAGAATTGTTTGGAAATAGCTTGTTTGCCTTTTTATAGCTCATTTAAGTTAAGCTTCTGGAAGCAGTATACAAGAACAGTGATAAACAGACTTTAACTGCAGTTTCCTTAGATGGTTCCTTTAATGGGCTCATAAATACAGTTGCTGGTTGTTTATTTTTTCATTACTGGGATCTATGGTTTAACACAAAACAGTCAGTGAATCTGTAAATATCTGTATTTCCCTTTGTAATGGTTATAGAAAACTTGGGTTCAGATTAACTCCAGGCCAATATTCCTCAAGTTTGAGCTCGTCATGCCACATGATGTCTTGAGCTTTGAAGTGAAAATGGAGATAATATAATGTCCTCTCCTTGCCTTACTTTGGAGAAATCAGTCTGGAAGAGGGAAGCAGAACAAATCATGGGGATGTTTCTTGGGCTTCCTGAGACCCAGACAATAGGTAAGGTCTGGTCCTCTGTCATATCTATATATCTGTATATGTCTATATCTATCATATGTATTGTTATCCATCTTCCTCTTTTCTCTCTGTTATATAATTTTAAAAGAAGATAAATAACCTACCATTAATTTTCATGAATCCAGATATTTATAATTAATATTAATGAGCACATTCCTGCAATATGACATATTCTTGTAAGTGGGATGACACCTGCTGTGAGCGATTAAATGCCATGTTAATGAGAGGTGGTGCCCATTTCACTTTGAAGGAAAGATGAATTTGTCCATTTCTGTGTGAATGAGAAGGAACTTATTCTGAGACAGACATTAATATATTAAGCCTTAGGGCCACCCTACACAGGCAAAGCTTTACACACTTTAAAGCTGAGTTCAAAAATTGCTGTCCTTGAGGGTGAATAGTAAAGATAATAAAATTTAAAGAAAAGTGAATAAAAGTTATTCTGACTACTTCTTTAATTGAAGCTTTTGGCGAGTGAGCACTTCTTGTCATGGTTATGTATATGTGCCCAGCAGCACAAGGTCTGCTGCCCTTCTGTGCCTGGAAATTCTCTAGCTATGAAAATAAAAGTGCATCACGTTTTAGTATAATCACTAACTTCTTTTAGCTTCCACTGTTTCTTTTCTCCTTTGTGGTCTTCAGACTTTTGTGAAGAAGGTCCTTGCATAGCACATTAAAGCTTTGATGTGAACTACTGCCTTGCTTCCCAAGAGCTAGGTGTCATTTCTTGTATGGGAATCAAAGCAAAGCTATAGGTTCTCCTGTTGCATCATAGATAGGATAATAAAACCATTAAGGTTGGAAAGGACCTCTAAGTTCATTGAGTTCAACTGCCAAGGCAGCACCATGGTGTTCCTTACTAAACCATATCCCCAGCTCTCATGTCCTCATGCCTTTTGGACACTTTCAGGGATTGTGAATCCACCACTTCCCTGGGCAGCCTGGCCCATTTCCTGATCATCCTTTCAGTGAAGAAAATTTTTCTGATATCTAATCTAAACATCCCCTGGTGCAACTTGAGGCCATTTAAGATGAAGAAGGGGATTTAGATTAGACATTAGGAAGAAATTCTTTAAGGGTGGTGAGACACTGGAACAGGTTATCCAGAGAGGTTGCTGACTTTCTTTTTCTTACCAGGAAAGAATGGGAGATGGAGAAGAGAAAAACAATGGCAAACAGCTGGGTTCTGTGTGCAAAACAGAATCATAAAAACTCAGGTCTTACTTTCTGAAAGCTCTGACAGCTGCTAGGACCAACTGCTTTGCTGTCAGAGCCACACTGGGTAAACAACAGCCAAAAGTATTATCTGTTGAAAGTATTTAAATTCTCAGATTATCTCTGTAAGGTGTCAACTGCATATTTTGGGGACCATCTTACCCACTTGGGTTATTTCTTTTCTAAAGGGGAGAATGATGATTTATGTTCAGATAACTTCCCCCACTTTTATTATAATCAGTTGTTTTTACAGCAAATCACAAAACTGAACTTTGAGCACTTTAGAAGATCTCTGCCTGATGAATATGCTGGGTCTGGAGGACAAGAGATACTTGTAAATTACTTTGACCTGCTGAATTACATAGACAAGTCATTCAGTTCTTTTCTGCTCTGCTCTGGTTGTACCTACTGGCACTGTGAGGTCTTTGTGCAAAGGGACAGACTCCTGCTGAATGCTCAAAAAGTCTGAGATCCAACAGTTCCATAATTGTAACCAGGGACTCTAGGAACTATGCTCATTTAAACAATAATAATTTCAAACCAGTAATTATTCAGTTCCTATGGAATAGAACAAGTGTGAAGGAGGAATGAAGGGGATTTTCCCCTGGCTTTGCCCACATCTGAGGAATGGAGCTCCATGCTCTGGGGGATCACTTGAGACAGTTACTGCTACTGAATTGCCCCAGCGTAAAGGAAGGGTTAAAGAAAGAATAAGCAAGCTCTTTACAATGGTTGCTTCAAAGTTCTGCCAGAATTCTAGCAGTGTGTTATATGTAAGAGCAACCTTTCTATACCCCATGGAAAGGGCTATAGGCAGTGTTTCTCTTCTGAAAGTGGTGGATCTTGCAATCATGCCATGGTAGAGATTCCACTGCTGACCAGTCATACAGTGGCTTTCAGCATTTGGGAATTGCATTCCCTCGTTCTAGAGGAAGCCTGGGCATCTCTAAGAGAGTTCAAGGAAAAAGTTTGTCTCCTGTGAAAAAATTCACATAACAAACATAATTTTCAAAATACTCTTTTATTATGGCTGTAGGGTAATAAGCCATCAAGTGATCCTTTGTAGACTGACACCCAGTGAATTCATGGCACATGCTTCCCTCTGTGTTCTAAGACTTCTGTCTGTGTGGCTTTTGGGCAATCTATTGATTAGCTCACACCACCCCACATTTGCCATGAAAGGCCAGACTTCTTTTTAAAATCTAGCTGGTATGTTCAATGCCATTGTAGTGATGCTGCCTTTTTGTGGGAGTTAGAGCATCAGCAAAGCTCAGATGCATAAGCTTTGTGAAATAACAAAATCCTTGCACAGTGCTGGGATAAAATCAGGTTAACAGATGTCATCATTACTGACAATCAAGAAAATTGAGCCAGCATTCAAGCATCTGTGTGAGGGTGGCATTACCTGACACAGAGAAAGCAAATTACCCGTCCATCAGTGGGGAATCAATCCAAAGACTATCTCTTTGGATATAATTTGCATAAGCTTCAACTTAGAAAGGGCAAAGGAAAAAGATTGTTTTATTAGTGAAAGGCTGGGTGGTATTAATCTGAGAACTGCAGAGAATTCTTAAACACAGAGCATTAATATGGCAGAAAGAGTCAGAATTAGCTGCAAGGTCATTTAGTGAAGAGAAAGATTTCCCCTACAGTTGGAGTTTCTTTCTAACAAATTATGATATATGTCTTTACCAGGATGTTCATTTTAAGAAGGATCTTTTATAAAACTATGGTAAGAGCTGATCATGCAAACCCCAGACTCTCCCTTGGTGGTTTCTCTGCAGTCTTTCTGCATCACACTTAAAAAGGCAGACCTCCAAACACTTTTGCTTGTCGGAGAAATACTAAGCTTATATCACCTAGAGGTTTCTCTGAGGTTGTGTATTTCTCCAAAGTAAAACAACTCTTAAGCGCCATCATTCTCTGCCTTGCTCTGTGCCATGCAAATGTGCTTCAGTTTATGTGAGCTGCCCCAGTGGAAGAGCCATTTTTGCAGAAATCTCATGAAAACTGTTCAGCTGATAAAGGTGTTTTGGATAACTCCATGAACTTGAAAGATGAGGAGAACATTGTCTTCTTCAGTTTTAACTCCTGTGTACCCAAGTCTATATTTCACCAATTTATCACTACAATGCAGAAGTTTTACTGCAGGACACTGTTGTTTTCCTGCAGGAAGCCTGGAGGAAGGCATTAAGGATTTGCTGGCAAATACTTGATGATGGAGAAACCACCACCACTTCTGGTAACAAGTCTTGCTATGATTAATTTATATGCCATTGTTAAAATGTCTATACCTGATTTTATCTTCCTGTAGCATAAGAAAGCCCTTTAGTTACTGCTACCTCGATCAGGCTCTTCCAATATGGATAAGGCATCCCTGCCTAGATTACACAGCTTTTCTGTCTTCTTTTTCTGCAGTCTAATTTTCTATTACATGTTACAACAGGCAAAGTACAGAGCTACTAATGTGTTTTCTTTTACAATTTATCATAGTAGCAACAGCTCTCTCTCATCCTGATTATTTCTGTCTTTATACGTACCAGGAAATAGGTTTTGCATTTCCCTCATAGAATTCTAAGTGTTCATGGAGACTTGCTTGCCAGTATTCTGCCTTATCAATCCTCTCCAAGTCACTGTTTTCCAAGTTTAAAAATACATTCATTTGTAGTATGATTCACATAACACAAATCCAGTAGGGTCCTTTCAGAAACACTTGTATTCCATGATGATTGTTGTTCACTGTCATCTCTCTTGTCCATCAGCCCTCCGGTTTTTAAGCCACTTAATATATGCACCAGTGATATTTTGAAGTTAATTTTGCATCTGAAGTAAAAAACCTTAATAAAACTAAGTATGTTATCAATTGCAAAAACATGATGAAGTCAAATAAGAAAATTAGTTTCATGAGCTCTTCTTATAAAACTTTATTGACTGGTGTTAATTATAGTTCTACCTTTCTTTTTCTTTATTTGAATTGCATATCAGCTTTAGGATTTCTCTGCTGGAGAGTAAAGTGAGATTAACTGGTCTGTAGTTACCTAGATTACCCCTTTTCATCTTTGAATATCACTAAGTAAGTCTTACTCTGTACTAATGTATATTAAGATATATTTTAAGCAACCATCAGAATTCTGGAGATCTTGGAAATTTCTTTCAGAATCGCTGTCTGTAAGTCACTTCAGATTGAAGTTATTTGAAAACTTCAAACATTTAACCAGTTGATTCCCCAGACTGCCTGGAGGTTGCTGTGTTCTTCACTCAACATGACATCCAGCTCCCTTGGTGGATGAGTGGCATTTCCCACCTCCACATGACAGGCTGCTCTCAGGTGACCCTTCTCTTTGGGTGTCTGCCTTGAAACAACAGTGGGAAGCAAGCCATGGAGTAAGCCGGGCAGTTGCCTTGCAGGTGGGACTAGTGTAAGCTCCTGGGAAAAATATTCTTTTGCAGGAGAGAAAACTTGCAACACAAAATTAAATGTCGATCAGCCCTAATTTATCAACAAATTGCTTGCTTTTTTTTTTCTGGTCGGGTAATGGCACATTTCTCTCATAGGCAGACAAAAAAAAGAAAAAAAAAAGAAACCTTTCACACCAAGAGCATAAAACGATCAAACATAATAAGCACAAAAACTTAATCAAGAAGGAAAAGTGTCTGCAATTGTGACCCTCAGCAGAAGCTGTAAGATGTCGGATCTAGAGGACCAGAACCCTGTCATTGATTTGGAAGGTTATTTCACACATTTCTTGAAATTTTATCTACTTAATAGGCAATCTGTCAGCAGCACAAAATAAAAAAGAAAATAAAGAAAAAAAAAAAAGGAAAGTTGACATATAATCTCTCTTTTGTCTCCAAAATTCATTAACAAGAAACGGAAGGAAATACTGGATTTCTGTAGGTAGCGATTTTGAATACAACTGAAAGAACAAACATGAGTCAGCTAAAAAGCAGTTTTACAAGTAACAAGTGACTGGAAATTCCTTTTGAAGAACTTCAATAAATCCTGAGTATTTTTGATCTGATTATATGCAATGCTTAAGGTTTCTGGAAAGTGTTAAAAAATGAAACTCCGGTGTTTTTTTCTCAACACGTTTTCATCTGCTTTGTAAAGGAAAGAAACATCATTAAATGCATTTGGAAAATATGAAATGGCAAGAAATAAAATGATATGATGCGTGAACAGCACAACAATAATCTCTGTACTGCTAAAGTGGGAGTTATGACTGCAAAGCATGTGGATGATCTATCCAGCACAATCTAAGAGGAGTGTCCTGGCAGGGGACACAGCTCTGAGGCTCACCTGAGGAGAGCTGTTGTGTTTTACTTTGTTCTGTTTGATGGAGAGAAAAAAATTCAGACTCCAGAAAGTCAGTTCACCATTTTTATTTACTGACTGAATACTGAAATGAAAGAATGCCATGAAGCCATTTCTTATTGCCAGACCAATTGTCCAGAGACAAGAATAAAACAAAGAGCAAGGCAAATGGCACAGATGAGAGCTTGTAGGGGAAGACAAATATATCAAAAAAGTAATAACAATAATGATGCCAAAACAGAAATGGAGAAAGCAGGATCAGCTGAGCATAAGTGAAGGAACAAAGAAAGTAGGATGATGGAAAAAAGTATTATTGAAAGAAAGACAAATAATGTGATGTGTTGAAAATTCTGCCTAGGTGATGCTTAAATTCACACCATTGTTTTGAAAAACAGCTGTGGAATACTTCTGGGCCAGGTGCTGACAAACAATACAATACCTATGAGTGTGGGTTCATCTACAGAGATAAATGGAACAAATTCAGCTTCAGTGTACATTTATTGGTATATTTGTCCTTTGGGAAAAGGTAATAATTTTGCATTTGTCTCATGTCCACCATAATTCTTAGATCTGCAACCAAATTTCTGCATGGCACTGGGTGAATGACATAGCTATTTCTTTATGTTGAGGACAAACACACACTTGAAAAATTTCTTAAGCATGCTAAGGACTGTGATTGGTTTTATTTTCCTCTCTGTTTTTTCTTACTGTGGCTGTAGACCATACTGAGAGGATTCATTTGGGGAATACACAGACCAGGTTTCCCATGAGTGCATAATTGTGTGTTGTTTTGGCCATTAGTGACATCCTCCGGTAAACAGCTCAAGTGCTGGTTTAGCCAGTGATGCCCTCTGTGTCTCAGGTTTGCTTCTCACCCGTTTATTTCTTGAACTGGTGCTTCTAGCCTTCTTCTCCCTTTGTAGCTAGGTTCTAAGTCCCAGTGAATTGGATCACATTCACTCTTGCTGACCCTGTGCTGAACACAGCCAACTTTTGTGTGTCCTTTTCTGTTACTGTGACACTTAGCTCAGCAGTAACGTGTAGTTTATTAGACTGGGCAAGATATGTGCCCAGTCTGCAGAACAGACCTTTGGTTGACTAGCAGAGTCATGAACTGTGCACAGTGTTCTGCAGTTACAGTCTCACCACTCTCCTCATTTTACTAGATGATAAACCTCCAGTGTTTTGGGTTTTTTTTCTTATGAGCTTTTTTGTGTTACTTTGTGTGTGCAAGTGTGATACAATCCTTGTCTTAACAAGGATTTCTCACGGGTTCTGAATATCTTTGATTTTAATATTCAGTTTATTAATTTTAATATTTGCCAGTGAGGTAGGGCTGAGTAGGAAGAAAGAGAAAACCCTAGCTATAAAAATGACCTTGTTGTATATCTGTCAGTAAGCCAAACTGTGCTTTGAGCATATTCTCAAAAAGCATATTCTCAATTTTCAGTGATGTACCTCATACCTCTAGTGAGGAAAATGATAAACAATAGGTCTGAATATCAAATAATTTGAGTGCTTAAAGGATGTGCCTGGGCATCCAGTCAAGTTGGTGTATTCTGTGTAAATACACCAAGTTGAGGCCTCTCAAATTGCTGCTGTTAACAGTGAAACAGCTCCTGTAGTGCTTGAAGGGCAGGTGATCATGCAACCAGAGATTAACAGAGTATCTGTAGCTGAAATGGCCTCTGGATGTCTCAAGCCAACCACACTGCTCAAAGCAAAGCCAAGTAAGAACCATCTACTCAGGGCCCTTTCAAGCTGCATTTTGTACTTCTGCAAGGATGGACACTTCATTCTCCCCTCATTGGGCCTTTTTTATCAATGTGACCATGCTCATGATGACTTGTTTACCCAGGATTTTTTTTTGTCCCTAGTAGCTAATCAGTGTTTTGGTGTTCAGGTTGTGCTCACTGCCTTTTGAGCTATTGCTATGCTCCTCTGGCAAACAAGAGAAGCACCATCAGTGCTACACCCTCTCATTAGGTAGCTGTAATACTCTGCAATTAGATGGCACAAAGATTCTCCAAGAGCTTTCTCCAGGCTGAATGAACCCATCTCATGCAGCTGATCCTCTATTTCATGTGTTCAAGATTCCTGTCTGTCTTCAGGGTCCTGTGCTGAACTTGCTGGACCTGTATGCTGATGTCAATGGGCTTCAGTGTTCCTGGGCACCTCCAATTAATGGGCACAGGCATGGGAAGCTAATATGGAGTTCATATCACCTAAATCCCCAAGCTCATTGTTTGGTTCTAAAAACCCATACAGAATGTAACTGGGAAAGTATGTGAAAAAAAGAATACAAAGAAATAAAAAATACTTGACTGGTGAGAGGGAGAAACCATGTTATACTTAAAACTACAGAAATTCTCTCTCCTTTGCCTGAAGCATGTCCCAGGAAGGTGCAGGGACAGGTGATCCCACATTCCATGAAGGGTAGGAATGAATTTGTAGCCATTGAAACCTGGTGGTTTGGGTCATTGCCTGAAGGCAGCATCGTTAATCGGTTTTATCCTAATGATCTTCAATAATTTCTCAACACAATGTTTTTACTTAATTCTGACACGTGGTTCTTTTCTGCCTTTTGATCTGGGAAAGACAACTTACAAGGGATGGTCAATGCAAAAGAAATGTTCCCTTCCTCCTTCCAGAGCCTCTTTTCAAAGGAAGCCTATCGATCTGCTCTAGTACTCCCAATTATACTTCATGTTTTCTGGTTTTGTTTACTTGTATGTATCACTTCTTTTCTTCTTCTGTGGTTTAGTTGAAAAAACCTTAACAAATGTGATTTCAAACAGAACAGAGATTATGCTACATCTAAAACTCCCCAAAGAAATACAAACATTAAGGCAAACACATCTGCTTTAGAATAAAACCAAATCCGCCAGTCAATGTTCAGCATGTTGTCAAAGTAATTAGCATAATAACAACAAAGTCAGGTAAGAAAATGATTTTTAAGGCAACTGGATAAGACAAATTGACTTTTGAAAACTTGGATCTAATCCTTCCTTCTAGAATATTGAAATTTACATGGCACCAATTTATGAGACTTTAAACTTATGATGAAAACAGGTAATTAAAGCAAACATTTATTTCAATCTTAGTGAGTTTTAAACCCTATTACTGTATTGCAAAGTCTTCCAGGTGAAAGACCAACTGAGTCTGGAGTTTTGCCCATTGCACATTTACCATTTAAACAGAAAGAATCCTTCTGCTACCCTATGGTAGCTGCAGACATTTGCCATTATTAAGGAATGTATTATGACGGCACTCAGCTCCTCTGTGCCTAAATACTGCATATATACACTGTTAAAGACAATTTCCATCTCAGAAAGCCAATTAGCAAAAGAACCAAAACCAATAAAGTCTCATTTTACGTTGCAGCATCTACAGCTTATTGATCAGAGACAGGGGTGTACAGAGAAAAGCAGAGGCCTCTGGGACACTGATACCAAGTTTATTCTGCTAATGATCAGCTTGTGGAGTTCTCCTACATTTGCTCCATCACAAGCAGCAGTGAAGAGATGTCAATTCTGAAGTAAAAAGGGAATGCTTTGTAACATGCTTTCTGCTCTGTTCTCAGTTTTATCACTGTAAACCAGGAGAAACATAAATAACAGCAAGTAAGTATAAATAAACTGGGTAGCATGATCTCTACACTTTTTGTCCTGCTTGTGAGGTGTTACTTAGCTCAGCACATCCACTTTAAGAAGCAGAAGTCTTGAGAGTCTTGAGATATGTGATGGTGAGGTGGGGTATAACATTTTCTACTTGACACGTCTGCTCTATCAAACATGACAAAAAGCTAAAGAAGAGCAGATTCAAGTTTTCCTCTTCAATACTTTTCTTTTCTTTTTTTTTTTTTTTCTTTTTGGTTAGACAAGCCAAGGCTGTTCCTGAGCTCTTTGCTTGTTTGTAAAATGACTGGTGTGAGTGTGTATGTGACATTGGTGAGAAGATCCATGGTTTCTTATTAGGGAAAATTCCCCCAGTACCTGTAAAAATAGGGAGAATAACTGCATTCTAAAAATATTGGGGGATTGTTGAATAAGGATCACACTTCTTTGCCTAATTTTGCTATATAGAAATAATCTGGTAGATCTGGCCCAAGTTTATTAAGGGGTTCTGGTTCTCTCAGAGCTTCAAAGTCTAAATGCTCAAACCACCAAGGGATCTTAGTGTTATAGAATATATTCCCTGTGTTTGCATTTGAGTGAGTGCATTTGAGTTTGCATTTAATCCAGCAAATTTAGATTTAAGGTGTAGGATCTCTACAGGATGCTAAAGAATACAGAGGCCTTTAAGTAATAAAGCTTAAGCACATAAAAGAGTAGTCTAGCAACCCTGTTGTACCTGAGCAAGTGGCCTCTTAAGCTTTCCTGCAGTCATGTCCCAGTTTTTGTAAGCTAAAAGTTATTGCACTTGGCTGAGAAGAAAATACCTAAATGTAGTCTGTTCTGATAGTTTGCTAGATACTGTGTGCAAAATACTTACCAAGAATAAAACTGATGTTAACATGAATGCCTTTGCACAAGAATGGGGAGTGACTTAATTCAGTCAGTATTTAGTGATTTAGAAAACTCCTCCTGAAAAGATAGAGAAAAACTTTGACCTATATAGTCAAACACTGGGATGCAAATTCTCTCAGGCCAAGGATTTAGTGGAACCTGGACCTGTCTCACCGTGGGTGAATGAATTGACTCCTGACTGAGAAAAGAAATTTGACCTGACTCCTGATTTTAAAAACAATTCTGCCTATGCGTGTCCGGCATTCAGACTGGCAGCTGTGCAGTGAGCAGGCATGTGAAAGCAGTCTGTGCAGAGAAAGACCTAATCACACTGTATTTACACAGTATTTTGACATAAGTTTTGATGTGCTCAGCATCAAGAATATTTCAGGAATGAACCTTTTCAGAGAAAAGCTGAGATATATTGACTTTTTTGAAACTTCAAGGATTAGCTGATGGTCAAACAGTGTGTTTGGGGATCTTCTTTCTGGATATCTTTTATGGATTAGCTGGGGTGACTGGATGGCTGCATCCCATCAGGCAGTTAACTCAAGCATATTAAAATCAAATTGGTCTCGAGACTCATTCTTCATGCTATTCACCATGGACTTCCAAGGGCTGCCACTGGGAATGCCAACACTACTAAACAGTAGAGGTCAGTGATTAAAACTTAATAGTACAGATGGGCTCACATCAAAGCTGCCAAACAGAACTGTCTTAGAGAGCACTAAACAGAGTGATTCAAAATAGAGCTAATTAATGAAGCAGTGTGGAGATTCAGGATCCAATGCTTCTTCCCCTGTTCTCTTAATAGGTGGGAATGTACCTGTGGTGAAGCACACTTTAAAATGTTTGTGGTCATGTAGACAAGCAGTAACAGAAATATATACTCTAATAAACTTTCTTGGCTTCAAAAACAGGGTGCCTTCATGCAAACTGCCTTTCAGAAATTGTCCCATAAGGGTCTCAACAGGTCAACTATGGATGCAAGTGTTTGTGAGACTGAGAGTTAGACTGGAACAAACTCATTTCAGCAATGCTTTGGCAGTTTTGTAATTGACATCATTGTATTCCAGTGCCTAGACTGTTTCCTGGGCAATTTTTTATAGTCACAGCTTTATTGATTAGTTTGAAGTCTTATGCAATTGCACTGTGTCCCTAGTTCTGCACCCTGACAGAGACCATCAAGATTTCCTTCCAAAGGTATAAGAGAAAAAAGAACTTGTCTGTCACTGTGCCTGTCCAGGGGAGGGGGTTGGAGACCTCTGTGGGCCATCTCCTTCCAAAGTGCAGAATCAGTGTAAGAAGGACTTGGACAAGAGGACCTTGCCACCTAAGAGTCTTCAGCTTTGCAATGCACTAGGACACAACCTGAAAAAAAATAATTCTTAAACCCTGGATTTAAATGGTGTGTCTACACATGTTGCACAGAAAGTATGTGAAAAAATAGGGAAAATAGACAGAAATGCAACTTTTTCTTTCCACGTGAGTACCTAAACCTTGAACATTAATTCTTTCTGTATTTTCCTTCACAGAGTTATAGCAGAGCAATTCCACCACATACAATCTGGGGGGCAAGAGCTGCTCTCCAAGGCCATCTGCAAACTGCTTAAATTAAGAAAGGTTAATCCATTTATAGAAATGTGAAATGGAAACATAATTTTAATGTACTCTGTGATATGAAGCAAGTGAGCTTAGATCTTGAGCTTTGCTGTTACCTAGAAGAAATAAGTTCAGCAAAACCTCAAATCCCATTTCCATATATATTGCTGGTCTTATCAGTATTTTGTCTAAAATTTTAAAGTAATCTTAATTATCTGAATGACAATCAAAAATAAAAGTCAGCACTGTGCTCTGTCTCATTAAAATTCAGGGATGGGATAACGTTGGTTTGGAAAAACCTCATGTGTATGCCATAAATTATACTTTGAAGATTCAAATAAATTACTTTTCCAATCAAATTATTTTCTCATGTGCAAAACAGAAACATTGGAAAACTTTCCTTGTAATGGGTACATTTTGAGTTAATTTCTGAAAAACAGTAATTAATGGAAATGAATAAACTTAGGGGGTTTTTTTCTCTAAATTTTTTATCGAGGAATTAATGCATGCGGTTTACATGTGCGAAAACCATTCTTAGCTTCCACCAACTGATTCTGAACACTTCCTTCACAGGTGCATGTACATCATGTTTCCCTGTGATGAAAACAGATATTACATTACATTGTGAATGTGCAAGGTTATTAAGTATACTGAACCAAACATATTATTGTTCCTCATGGTAAGATTATAAAACTTCTGCTAACATATTTTTTGCATTCCTAGGAATTCTGTTTTTTGCTTGTCTCAGTTTTTCAAGTGCAGAAGTTAGACATATGCCTGGTGACATACCTACTCTCAATTAACACATTCCTTTTCTCTCTGTATCAATAGTATGCATTCATATTTATGTATTGCATGACAAACAAGGTCCCATGCCTTAGACTTCAGACATGCAAAAGATGAGAGGTTGTCCTTGTGTTTAAGCTTTTCAACCACAAATAGATAAAGGGCGAGAGGAAGGAAGTATATGCATTTCTTCTCCGTAGACAGAGATTTCTTCCTACAGCAAAGGCAAAAATCAAGCCCAGATCATGAATCCAGTCCTTCACCCCAGGACTGTGCTTCTATTTTCTCCCTATGTGTGAGTCTCATTTCCATATCTCACCACATTAATGATTGTTTTGCACAGTTGCATGCTGATGATCCTGCCAGTTAAAGAGAATATCCAGGTTTATATCCTCTGCAAAGAAATTAAACTGCCTACACTCTTGACAATAGATTGTTGTATTTACATTACAGTTCTGATATCCAGCTGAACCTGGATCAAATAAAACCCTATTTAAATTGAATGACAATATTTTCTTAAGACCTATGAGACTATTACTAGGGAGTCTAAATGAATCAATCCAGTTTCTCCTTTAATTCTACAATAGCAAACTGCTTTCCAGAGGTTTCCTGTAATTTTTCACTCATTTAGATGGGCAAATGTGTAAGAAGAATAAGTTAGAGATGAACATTAATAAGGGTGAAGGGCTATGTAAATTATGAAGGAGGTGCCTTTTCTCTGAGTTACAGATTGATTCTTTTTGTAATCAAATTCCATTTTCAATACAACTTATTTTTAAAATGAGATAGGCAGAGAGGAGCTAAGTGTCTAGTGAAACAGAACCTGCTGTTGCAGATTCTTTTAGGTGGTTGTCTAGAATGACATGACTCTAATTAAAAAAAAAAAGAAAAAAATAACAGAAGAAAATAGGTCAGAGGTTCTCAGTACCAATTAATTTCACATTCAAAAAGAATAGAGATGGTTAAACTTTATGGCAAATTGAAACAGTTTAGAAATGTGAACAAAATACTGTCTTAGAAAGATAAGAGGAATAATAGTATTTTTCATTTTTCTTTGAACCTCTTTATGTCATCGTTCTAAGGGGAGGAATTATAGACATCAGATAAGTAAAACTGTCAAGCTCTCATGGAATTGTCAGGCTATTTCAATTATTACCTGTTTAAGAATGCAAATTGTTTTATTTCTCACTAGTCAAAGAAACATCCCTGCCCATCTTTCTGCAACTATTCATATCCATTTCTCTTACTGAGGGCTGTGTGTGCACCTGTCATGTGTGGTATTGCTCCCCACCGCTGAAAAGCAGCCATCTCCAGGGCAACTTAGTTTTTATTGATGCTTGAAAATGGAGGGACCAGCTTCCTGACATGCTTCCAGGAACCTAGACCAGAAAATTTTCAGGATGCTATTTTGTCCCAGAAGTTTGTTTGCAAGTGGGATTTTCCACTTGCCTCTCATATATGTATGGGATCATACTAGTAGTACCTGAACAGGAGACAGGGAACTGAGCTGATACATCCTATCCCCTCACTGAATACAAGGGCTTATTCTCCATGTCATGATCAAATGCAAGTGTGCTTTCCTAGTCATTTGTTTATAGAGAGGGGCATTCTATAGAGAAAAAGAGTCTTAACTCTTCTGCTTAACTCAGAGTTAAATGCCTACTGTGAAGCCCGAGTTCAAGAGATGGGTCATTGATTCAAATTTTTCTCTGTAGGGAACTGTACCTGTAGTATCGATGGAAAGAAGTAGTCTTGGTGCTGATGTTGCATTCATCTTACAGAGAGTACCCTTTTAGTCAATGGCTCTGGGTAAAGGATAGCAGGAATATCTCACTTTTCTCTTGAAGTTAGATGCAGTAGGGGATGCTAAATTTTACTTTTACCCTGGTTATTCTAAATAGGATCTTAGATCTGTCTGTGACACCTGAATGGAGATGAATATTGCTAATATACTCCAGCAGTAATTCCCAGAGGTGAAAGCTTATATCGCATATGACACAGGAATTCAGATTTTCCTTCTAACATTTCGTACATCCATTTTTCTCTATATCTTTTACTATTTACTAATCAGAATGGCACAGGTATAAAAACTCTATGCATTTATGGAGTCTTCCCAGATTCTTTGGAGCATGCTTCATTAACACTTACTCCTCCTCCTCATCCTTCTCCTGTCAGACTTTTCCAGTAATGAACAGTGTCAAGCTGTCAAGGCAAAATCTGTTTGTCCTCTAACAGCCAAACTTTACTGGATACATTTATAATACAAACCAGGAAAGTAAGAAATGGCTATGAAAATAGGATTTGGATAGAATGGTCTATTTACAGTCCTGTTTAGTTGATGTACTGCCTTCTCTTTGTGTAGTTATCCAACTTCTAAATAAATGAAAAGGATCTTTGAGTAACTTGGCCTGGGCCAGATTCTCTGTGAGTCAAACTGAGGTAAATTAAATTGTTTTCTTCGTCTTTATTTTTTGTTCCATACTGGTACATAAGTAGATAAAAACAAGTTTTCAACTGTGTGTTTCACAAAAATATGCACTTATGCAATTTACATACATTGGGTAATTTTTGTTCTGTGTTTTATCAGCCTCACTATCATAATAATAGGCTGTAGCCACATCTAAGCTAGTAAACTAAATAATGCCAGGATATGTTCTTGTGCCCTGGAACTAAGTCATCTCTACTGTTGTATTTTGAGCATTGTTCCTGGCATGATTTTGACTTGAGGCACCTAGCTTTCTGTCAAATGCCTCCCAAGCCAAATTGGGAAGCTTTGAGTGATGATTCCCAACCAGCACTGTGCACATGGACATGCTGCACTGGAGGCTGAGAGCATTAAAAAGGATGGATAAAAGCTGTATGTGCCAGTTGGCTTCAATGTCAGGCAACAATTCTGTAATACTTTGTTCACTAATACAGGCACAGCTTGTGAGTGCTACCAGCCAACAGAGAACTACCAGTAGCTTGCATGGTAAAAAACTCGGCTTTTGGTGCTGAAAGGCATGATGTCACATCACTTATTTATGAAGCATTATTACAATGACATAGGGTTAATATTTATCTATCTAGCCAGGTGGCAGGTAATTTTTTAAACTCTGAATGTATATCATAGAATCATCATAGAATCGTAGAACGGCTTGGGTTGGAAGATTTAAAGATCATCTAATTCCAATCTTGCTGCAATGGGCAGGGACATCTTCCACTAGACCAAGTTTCTCAGAGCTCCATCCAACCTGGCCTTCAACACTTCCAGAGATGGGAGAGCCACAACTTCCTTGGGTAACCTGTTCCTGTGCCTCACCACCCTCACAGTAAAGAATTTGTTCCTAAATATAATCTACTATACATTATCTGTCTATATGAGGCGTATGTGAGAACTAGACTTGACACAAGGGGCTTCTTAGATTGAGTGCAAAATACCTTTATTCCTTCTTGCACACATAAGATCTAACATGTAGTAGGATGTGAGATGCAACAATGATCTGCATGTGTGCAAGGGACACATCTAGGATTTCTGAATGCCCACCAATTTGGTATGAATGTCCCAAATCATTAGCTTTCACCTGCCAGAATTTCTAGTCTATAAAACTAGGATGTGGAGAGTGTACTAGTGAAACCCCTGAAATTACAGACTAAATTCACTTTCTTGATCCTACATTTTTACCTTGAAATCTTACAAAATTGCCCAGGCGAGATGATAGTGACTTATCAGTGACAGCATTGAATATTTGCTGGCTGAAGAGGTGAATGGGCACTTTCCTGCAGGTTAACAAGTACCTAATTACATGCAGATTTGCCAGTGTGAACTGGAATTAATTCAAAAGCAAACTTTGGGATTGACACTGGTCTTTAATGTAGTCTAAAAAAGTAACGTTATTAGCTGGGTAATTTATTCAGATGGAGAGAAACAGAAGACAATGGACTTCATCTCACAGATTTTAATGTCTCATCCCATTTCAGAGCAGCATCAGACTTCAGAAGTGAAAGTGACACAAGGATGTCTGGAATACAGTATAAACCAGCTAAGTGTTTTTCCACCAGTGAAGGCTCTCATCAACTATTAAAAAAATTCATCAGTATTTAAGGACTCCCTCTCTGCCCTTTGCCTCCCAAGACAGAGAGGCCAAATTAATTTAAAAAAATGCTGAAGTCCTAAAATTTAATGATATTATTACTATTCAATTGCAGTATGCTGTTGGACAGAGAATCATGTAATGAATAAAGTTCTTTTATGCCATCCTGATCTAGCCTAGTGCTTTAAATATGTGACTGGTTCTTCCCCCTTCAGAGGGAGCAAACAGAGCCTTCATTCTAAAGGAACACTTAAATCTGTGTGAGTAATGTGCATTGACATCAATAGTTTGTAAGGTAAAATCAGGCACATTCTTAACTGTTTACCTGGGACTTAAAACATGTGCTTAAATGCTTTGATGAGGTGAAATTGTGTGGGTCCTGAGGGGACTATGAGTCCTGACCATCCTAGCCCAGGTCCTTTCCTGGACACCCTGCCCATGGCCAAGGGCTTCATTTCAGACCAGCCCAAGACTATCGGTTCCTGCCCTTGTGGTGCTGCAGGATGCTGGTTTGGAGCCCTATTGCAGTCATGTCTTGCATGGCCCAAAACCATGGGCTGGTATCTGGATCTATCCTCATCCCAGCCCACCTCCATGGCCCTGTTGAGGAAAAGAGAGATGAAAATTTTCAATATAACTTCTTTCTCAGTGACTCTAAAAATTGTCAGTGTATAATCCATTCATATTGGAGCTGCATATCTCAATTCAATTTTTAATATTATGTACTTGAAGTAGGTTTGGGTTTTTTTAGACATTATATCAAGTGATTTACACCTCTTTGTAATTAAATGTAGCAATAAGAATAATGTTTCACATTACACTGAAATTTTCTGTTAAGTTTTGGCATGTAATCTTAAAAAACGTAATAGATATGTTGACTGGTATCTTATTTCAGTTGTTACTTGAATTGTGGGCTATTTTTTGATTTGCTTGAATAAATGGCTGAGTTGTCTGGGACATAATTATCTTCTGCTAGGGCTTTCTGTTATTTATAGTTTATTTATAATTTATAATGTTATTTATAATTTATTTATAATTTATATTTTATAATTATACTTTTAATTTCTGAGTGGTTCATTTTTGGCCCTGGCTGTTCAAACTTTTTTTTCTTTTTCTAATAACATTAATGCCAATAATGTTAACTGGGTAATACTGCTGAAAAAAGTTTGTGTTCAACATGTATATTGTAATTTTCAGAACTCTTCCTGTACTTTCACTCTCATAAATGCCCATTTTGAAAGGGAAAGGGGCATTATCCATATTTTCCAGCACTGAAGTGAAATGTTACATTTTCTCATTCCGTTTCTAGCTGTCTCCAGGCAAATGCTTGTGAATCTCAACAGAACCTGTCGTTTGCCTGCTGCTCTCTTGTATACTGAAGACATGGCTGAACTGAAGACTACCACATCGATCTTTGTGCTTTGACTATGTTTATTCTAGTGAATAAGGTGTGTGTGAGACCGTTTTCTCTCTGTGAGACCAACTGGCATAGAATGAACAATACCTATGTGAATAAATTTTCTTGGCCTCCAAATGGAGGCAATCTGACTACATGATAAAGAATGGCCTCTGGTTCATTCTATCACCGGTGCCAGACAAATGTCCTAAATAATGCTAGTGGTCCTTTTCCAAAACCTATGCCATGGACTGTTCTATTCACAAGCACTGTCATATTTAGCAGTAAAGTCTCAACTTTTGTGTCTGCAGGTCTGAGTGCTCAACAAACCATGCACTGAAATGCTGCACTGTTCTCCAGCAATGATGTGATCACATATGAAACATTTTTCCAGGTAGCAGAGGTCAACCTGCATATTGACATGCTAAGTATTGGTATTCTTTTTTTGGTCTTCTAGCCAAGAAGCTGGTGATCATCAACTCTGAAAGTCATCTCTGGCAAAGATCCTGTAGACATGGGTTTAATATCAACAGGTTTGCCAGTTTTGGCATAGACAATAGGAAAAATATTCTGCATTTTTCTATGCATGGGTGGACAACATTCAGAAAGTCTTGCTAAAAACAGTTTTCTGTGTGCTCTGATATCTGCATATCTCAGTAAAAAGTGTGATGAAGTCTGTGCCAATGTACTGTGATTTTGAGGAATTGGCTCCCCTCATGGTCTGTGAACAGGGAAAGGACTGAAGGGGTGGTAGCAACCTACTGTTCCCCAGATTTAGTTGACTAATTATGATGACATTATATTATGAAACGAAGAATGAGACTGTGGAATTTTAGAGAAGAATTATTGGTGGGCGGTCAAGGATGCCAGGGCATGGCATGAAAATGTGGCCTTTGGGATAAGGTGCTGTCAGATGTAGGATACCTCGGGAGATGAGCTATGGGACTGGACATAGAGACACCTTGGAGCAAGGGCTAAGTACTTCTGCTAAATACTTTTGCATTTGGTTTTTCTCAGCTGATGTTTACAGTATCCATCAGAGGATAATCTAAGGGACTGACAATGTGGATAAACTGGGAATTTAGTTTCAAAGGCACAGCCAAACATAGCCACCAAGGCACTAGAAATACAATGGAGTGTGTAATGATGAGAGTCGATCTCTGAGGGAAGAATCATACCCTTGTGCTATTGACAAAGGGAGAAAATAAATGGAGCCTGTTTGTTTTCTGCTTTTAAAAGTAGAAAGTATTTTTTAAATATGTTCATTTTCAGTGGTAACATTTTTTTGCTTTTCTTTATTTCTGTCTGACTTGGCTGTCGACGAATGTAAACACTTTTGTAACAGAGATTTGGAATGATATCTCACTGTAATACATACAAAGATAATGAGACCCCTTTTGTTGGAAGGGATAAATCACAGGAGGTTTGGTTTGGAAGCCTGCAGATCCCACTGTATTTTCGTGTGTTATAATGACTCACCTTCACCAAAGGCATCTGGCCAAGAGGCTACTCTTTAGTTATTTTATTCAGCAGTGTACTGGATCTTGTTCGGATAAAGTTCACTTTCTTCATAGCGGATTGGATGGTTCTGTGTTTTAGATTTGTGACCAAAACAATACTGATAACATAATGACATTCTAGCTATTGTTGAGTCAAGGACTTCTCTGTTTCTCATTCTGTCCTTACCCCTCACCCTCAATGAATACAATGGGGGTTGTGCAACAGGTTGATGAACCAGGCAGATGATCTGAATTAACCAAAGAGAGAGTACATGTCACATAATGCCATGCTCAGCAAAAAAAAAAAAAAGAAAGGGAAAAGAGGGAGACTTAGGTAAGTTAGGTGTTTTGGTTTTTTTTTTACTTGGGAACTGACTGGGCATTGGTCTACCCATAAGAGGTGGTAAGTGATTGCCTTTGCATCGCTTGTTTTGTTTTCTTTGTTTCTTCTTCCATGTAACCGTTGCTTATTAAATGTGCTTTTACTTTCACCCTGAAGTTTTCCTGCTTTTATTCTTCCATTTCTTTCCTCCCAACTCACTGTGGGTAAGAGAGGGGCATGAGTCAGCAGCTGTATATCGCTTAGCTGAGCACACAACAAATGTATTCATTTGATTGCAGAAAATGCAATTGCAAAACAGAGTGCACATTACTCTCATCTAATCTTGTGCTTTGTTGTGAGCTCAACAAGATAAAGTTTCTTCTTGAGGGACAGGAACTAATGCGTTCTTCTCTGGGGGTAGGGAGGTATGTCTACATTGGACACTCTGAACAACCTGGTTTAGGAACTCGAGCCTTGTAATGATGGTAGGATGGAATTTTTCAGCAGGACTAATTAGCTCAGAAAAAGCACAGTTTCAGAGCTCTGCTTCTAGCATCCTGATACTGTGTGATTGTATAAACATAATTCTCCCTGCATCCTGTCTGACCTTCGGGCATCTTGGTTTTCTGTTATCTTCACTCTCTCTATGCTCAGAGCCTGATTTCCATAATGCTTCTCATTTCTTTGTGTCAAGTCCTGGTTATGACCTCTTTTTTCTGTCTTTGATTTTTTTTTATTTGTATCACATTATTTTCCAGGAAGGTAGATCAGGATAAGTCTGAATGACGGTGATGTTGCTAACTAGAAGATGCTTAGTCTTCAGAACATGTAAGCAGTGTTCTGCATGTCATGGTTTGTTGTGGGGTGAGAAGAGTGAATCATTCTGCTCTCATCTCATCTGACACAACATCACGGATGTACACTGCTGATATCCCTGTCTTATAGATGCCTGTGTTACAGATGCCTGCACACATGTATTGGAAGACACTGAAACCTTCACACTGAATTAAAACCAAGGGCAAGGCCCATTTCCCATTCCTCCTTACCAGAAGAGCCCAAATAGCAATGTACCATCTCCTTATCCTTATACTCAGAACTCAGCTGTGGGTTTTTTATCTCATGGAATTAACTTTACCTAACCTCAGGCGTCTAAATGTCAGACAACTAATCTAACTAATCTAACTTTAGATGACTTAAATATAGGTGACATGAATGTCAATTTAAAGAAGATTTGCCATTCAGTTTCAGTGCTTTGTTGCAGCATGAACACCATGGCACACACCAGCTGTGGATGGATTTTACCTACAGCTATATACAGCAGTATTGAAGTCTCAGTCATTCTCATGTAGAGCCAGTGGTAGTGATGTACAGATTTTATTTTAGAGAGAATCAGTTGAAGCTGATAGGCCTTCAATCCTTGAATCATTGAATTTGTCTTTGCATGGCTCAGCTGTCAATTTGTAAATTCCTTATTTAGGCACTTTAATAAAAGCAGCCCAATTTATTGATCCCATTTGTAAATGTTGTTTAAAATGTATTGCTTCTGAGATAGAATAACAGTTTTGTTAATTAAAATTATTAAGTAATCTCCCTCCTGGTATTTGTGATTTAAAATACTTGGGATGTGCTGATTCTATGTTTCTACATGCACCTGCAAATGCCCAGAAATACACACACACATACACACAGAGACACTTGCTTCTTTCTGTTATGTTTTTCATTTAAAGAAAAACAAATTATACCACGACTGAGGCTGAACATTTGATTCCTTTGATTATTACACCAGGTTCAGCCACATAGTCAAACACTGTGAGGACATTCATTATTTTTTCAGGTTGCTCCAGCGGAGCATTAAAGACTTTTATTTTTAAGCAGTCCCTGCATTTGATGCTGTGCCCCTGTCATGCAAATACTTTGTGCAATTCTGAAAGTAACTTTACCCTGTAAAAAGGGGTTTGCAAGCGTGCTTGCCAAAGGATGATTATTTTCAGATAACCAGCATATAAATCCGCTAGTGGGAGAGAGTATGTGGTGGTTTAGTTTTCTTGGGTTTGGTCTAGGCCTCCCCTAGTAACAGGGTCATAACTAAGGAAGTATTCCACGCCATTCCTTTATGTAATCAGGTGTATATAAGATGGGGAGGAAAGTTTCCTCTCTCTCTCCCTCTCTCTCCCTCTCTTCCCCTCTCTCCCCCTCATGTGTGCTTGGAGGGCAGCAGCTCTCTGTGTCCACTTAGCTCATATGAGCTGGGGCCCGTCTGAGAAGCTGGTGTCCCAGCTGCATGGAGGTGGAGGAACTGCTTTTCTTGAGGGGAGTTTGGTGAGAATTTATTGTATTAGTTACTTATTGAGCTTTTCCCTGAGTTCACGAGTGTGTGTTTATCTGTTTTGTTTTTACCCATTTTTGTCCCTTTTCCATTTTCCCCTTTCCCTTTTGGAGTTGTTTGGGATGCTTGTTCTGTATATTCCTAGTGTTTGATTGTATATAACTGTAATATATGCAAATATATATATATATATATACTTTTGCTACAATTTCCTTTTGGTACTTTTTTTCTTCTCGCTTGGTTGGGGGGAGTCTGTGTGGCCAGCAACTGGGTTTGGCAGGGAGCCAACCCAAACCTCCACAGGGTAAAATGGGATAGTTTGACATCAGCTCCCTAGTGCTGCAAAGTGACTATAAGTCTTCTATGAACATTTCTAGAATAAAATTCACAGAGTCTTTCAGAACACACATAAAATAATCAGATTTATTTCCTGTAGACATGCCTACTTCACCGAGTGAGAAGTCTAAATGACTGCTCATGCCTAGATATCTACCCTGAATGCCACATACTATGACCTCTGAAGCACTTCTTCATAGATTACTCCTGTTGGAGAAGAAGAATGCTTCATGCCAATGAATTTTAGAGAAAAATAAAGTTCTTTCAAGTGATTGTAATGTATAAGCAACAAAACATCAACTCCTAGAAAAAAACTGTGAAGAAAGGTAATATTTAGATGAATAACTGTGACAGAGAAGAGATTTTGGTCTGTGATAGAACTTCATATGATGTAAAACTCAATGTCCACAGTCAAAAATACTGTTAAAATTGGAGAGGATGGAGAAGAACCACAAAAAATATTCAAGTACTGAAGAAAAAAGACTTAGAGAGGTTAACTGTTTCTGTGTGCCAAAATGACAGAAGGGTATGATTTCGGTATTTGGGAAGAAAATACTGACTGGTTTAATAAGAATCTAGACGGGAATTTGAAATCAGGGACTTAAATGAGAAACTAGGAGGGAGGAGTTGTGTCTCATGGAAATAAAGCTCCCCTTGTATCTTTGGATGAAGTCTGGATATGTTGCCAAAAGCTGATATACCAGAAAAAATTGCTGTGCTCCACAGAGGGTTAAATCTATAACACACAGGAGAACAGACTAGCTATTCTGATAATTGCTGGGATCTTAACCTCTGCCAACTGCTGACCTCAAATAGTGGTACTATGATTTTTTCATAGATATAGAGCTGCTTTATAGACAGGACTAGGTTAAAAAGCACTACTATTTTCTGTGTGAACAATTGAAAATGTCCAGTACTTGACTGTTCAAGACTTCTAGTAAGTTTTTTTTCAAGGGGAAGATTTCACTGGCTACAGATGTAATTGTGAAACTTCTAAGGCTTGCATTGGATTTATATAAAAGTTTCATGGTTAAGGCTTTCCTAGCATTGCTTAAAAAATACTTGGCAGAAGCAAAGGTAGGATGAAGTTTGACAAGGACAAATTTTAACTGTATGTTGATTACAGCATCTTTCCTTTTCTTATAGTTCTACTTATAATGCATTTATGTTGTTTAATTGCTTGATGTCAATCCACTCTCTGCTCTGAAAAGACCCTGTATAGCCACCTGCTACGGGAAAATTTGGTAGGGCACTCTCTTATGTGCTAGGAGACAAAGTATTGCACCTTAGCAAAAATTTTCCAGATTAGCTGACATGAGGCACTTTAGGTCCCTTGTATATTTGAAACACTACTGTCTCTTTAGGGATAATAACTGTTCCAATAGGGACAATTATGTTTTGTAGTAAATTCATACTGGATGTTCTTTGGTCTAGGGCATACTATGTACCATATACATATGGACAAGTCCCTGGTCATGGACGTGTAATTTATACCCAAAGCATAGGATGCCTCTCACCCCTTTGTGGTGCTGGTGTCTAAATGACTGTCTTATGCTAAACACCTGCTGTAAATAGATGGACTGAACGCATCTTACTCGGTTAATTTAAGGCACTTACTTGGTTAATTGTAATGCAGATGCTTCCTCCTCTGTTTAGAGGGAAACAATCAAATCTTCTGCACTGGACTTTGTATCATTTCTAATCAGCTATTCAGCTCAGATACTGATATGCATCATATTATGGGAACAATAGGCACATGGAAAAGCCAAAGAAAATAATGAAATTTTAAATTCCAGAATGCAGAGTATGACAAAGCTGTGAACAAAAGAAGGCAGCAAGAAAAGGATGACTGTGAGCTGAGCGTTGCAGTATATCTGTGAGCCAAGAAATTATATTGGTATTTAGGGCTGATGCAGCACAGATGATATGAGGAAAAAAACTCAAGGTGATAAATAAAGTCAGATTATTCTTGGACAGAGTCATATAGATTATATGGCAGTGAGACAAAATAGATCAAGAAATGCTGATTAAAAAAAAAAGCAGTTTGCAAGGTTAGAGGAATTTTAATCATGGAGAATTTTAATTACAATCATATTGATCAGTATCACAACTCTCAAATACCCTTACCCCACACAAATTCTGAACACTGCTCTTTAGGGAATGAATCCGCTTATGGATCTTTTCTAATAGGCTGCAGAGCATGTGCCCATTTGCCTTTTTGATCTCAGAAGAAATGAGACAACTGGACAACTTACCTTGAGAAAACTGGTTCTTTTGTGGGATATAAAGAATTGAGGAAAGCAAGGATTCTTTTCTTCTGGAGCTCATAATCTTTTTACTGTAGTTAAATGTCCTTTACAATGTAGCAAATTGGTGGCATTGCTCAGCTGCCCAATCTTACTGATTGAATCTGGTGGGACAATAGGTGGTTACTTCATAATCATGAAGTAGCATCTTCATAATGAAGATTGCTTCATACTCAGAAATATCATACCCTCGGATGATTTATTTCCTCCCAAATTCTTTACATTGCAAGAAGATTTCTAGCTGCTGTTAACTGATTTCAAGGAGCAAGGGGAAAGAATTCAAAGTTTTCTCTTACTGAAAAGAAACAACTGTATTGATTTTGTAGATCTTAGTGTATTGATAAAAGCAGGTCTAATAAAATAATGTTTATTCATGTTTAGTGAAAAAAATAAGAGTGCAACAGAACTCAAATTATGTAATAGCTACCACAGCCCTCTTGCAGCAAAGCAGAAACCCTCCTGCAAGGACTGAATGCACTTTACAAGTTGATGCCATCCTTAGTTTTAGATGATATTCTGGGGAGCATAAAATACACAGACTCATGCTGAATAAATGCACAAGATTGCACTTCAAAATCTGTAACCATAAGCAACAACTTTGAAATTAATATTTTTAAGAGGGTTTTTTTTAATTTTTAAGGGTTTTTTTAATAGAAAACATCACTTAGAAGTCAATATGACACAGAGTATGGACCAAAGGCATTTTCCGTGTGTCTATCTGAAACTGGTGATACACAGTTTTAACATAGAAGACACTTCAGTCTTGAGGAAACTGCTAGTACCATGACTACAACCTTGAGTCTGGATGGGATCTGAAATGTTTGAAATTCAAAGTCATTGCTTTTTTTTTGATCTTAACAGGAATATTAAGGTTTAGCACAATGCTTATATTCATGATTTTTCAATCCCTTGTTTCTTCTTTAAATAACTTGGTGAATTTGGTCTGTAAGGTTTTGCCTTACCTAACTGTAGACATTTACAATGTAGACACTTTTAGGCCTAAATCTATCAAGTTATTTTCTAAATATTGTGTGTACTGCTTTTTTCTCTGATTGCAGTGTAAGAGTGTCTAGTTTGCTACTATCAGTAAGATCGATCTTTGGGTCTAAATAAAATCAAACATGAGAAAGGCTGGCATCAGTGTAGAAAAAAAAATCCAGAAAAGTAGACCATTTCAATAGATATGTCACCAGCTCAAAATCATATTTTGGTGCATTAAGTAAATTCAAAAATATGAAACCAATTAATAAGCTTTAGAATAATGTCCAAAGGGTACCAATATGCTGAGAAGCAAAAAAGCAATTGGAAATTGCAATTTAAATGCTTCAGCATAGTAAAAGTGCTGAAGACCATTGATGCAATTATCTTGACAAAATTCAGTGACTGCTAAGTGTAACTGCAGTTAGGGGCCATTTCCTAACTCAGAAGAAATTCACAGAATTTGTTTTTCCTTTTTGAAATCTAAGAACAAGCCTTCAGTTTAGTGATTTGTAAATGGTTTTTTGGTTTATTACCACAAGATCATCTTCATTTTAAGCACTTTACCTTCAACTGCTTTCCTTGCTTTTCATTGCTTTCCATCAGAAATGGAAGACCTATGAATTTAATTTTTTCCCTGTTAAAAAAATTTTACATGTCAAAAAAAAAATTACCATTTCAAAAACTTGTCTGACTCTCAAGTTGTTAAATTTAGTGCCACTGTGAACTAAGTTTACTCAAACTAGCTGATGGTCTATATGATCTAGATGATCAAATTCAGACCAAAAGGGGTAAGACTTTTAAATGACTACCAAAATAATTTACAGGAGGGACACTTTTTTTTCCTACCATTAAATTGATTTTTGTCTAGAAAAAGAAGTATGTAGACAAGAAAATAAATCATAAAGCCTTGAAATCAGTTACATTTTATGCAGACTTTCACATTTTTTAAATTAATTTATTTTAGATATGAAGAAAATTGGAGGAGTGAAAACATTTTTAATGGTCTTGTCTACATTCAGAAAGTTCATACTGCTGAGTGACATAATAGAAAGTTACAACTGAATTAAATGTAAAATGTTAGACAGATTGTCATACCCCATAATCCAAAGAATATAGATAACATCTAGTGATTTCTACTTCTAACTTTACTCTTTGATCAGGTCACATTGCTTACAACTTAGCCTGTAACTTCATCAGATAGAGTCAAGTCTCTTGAACAGCACCAAGGAATCTCCACAATGGACACAACATCTTAGTGGTCCTGTGAACACCTGTAACAGAGATCAGTTATGGTTTCTAAGAGTTACACCTCTTTTACCCCTGAAAATTTAGTGGCTCATATTGTGCAAGAGAGGTATTTTGAGCAAGGAAAGGAACACACAGCCTGTGGCACATTTTTTTTAATCCAGCCTTAAGAAAGAAGAGATGCTCATTAAGTCAGATGATCACATTTGCTGTTTCAGAGGAAAGGGAATTAGAAAGAGACACACATCATCATTCAGTGAAAAATAGAAGTGTCATCTGCATATAAATGCATAAGGTTTCACACAGCCCTCCACTGGGTTTATCATAATGAGAAAGGTACAGAAAGGAATATAACACTTGGTGTTGACCCTGGTGATACAGATATTCAAATGATTTGGGGAAAATGAATCTTAGAGTAAAGATTTGCAGGATGAGTGCATCTGTGGGGATGGGAAAGAATGGACACCAGACTGAGACAAAGAATGACCATCCAGTTAGGACACCATATTGAGAAGCAGTCAGAATGAAGGTTTAAATATTTCTTTGTGTTGTTTACCTCTTTTTGTTATACGGTAGAGGATATGTGATTTTCCTTTAGGGGAAGGAGTTTGGAAACAACAACACAGGTTGTTGAGTGGGAAAAGTCAGCCAAACATTTACTGCTGATGTTTGACCACAAACAGTGACAGACCGTCTCACTGAATTTGTCTAGCTAAACAGAACATGTGGTGCTGGTCGCTGTGTCTTGTGGTGTCACTCTGCAGAAGGATCAAACATCTCCACAAAGAAATAGCTATTTAGGGACTTGTGATATTCCACATCAATGGCTGTTTTGGTGAGAAAAACAAGGAATAGTTTTAGGTTTCACTCACCAGCAGAAAAATGCTGGAAATTCTTTTCAAAATTTCCAATCTGCTTTGACTGTGAATTTCTGAGGGAGGCTGGACTGGGACTATGCAGGACTTGAATCCATTTCTCAAGAATTCTTGTATGAACTTGGACAAGCTATTTACCCCCTGTGCACTGATTTCTTGTAGTAAAAGAGAGATACAAGTCCTTCATTTTACAGGAGTTTTTTATTTAGCTAGTGTGCTTCAAGGTAAAGAAACAGTCTCAGGAGTGCTGTTTATAGTTTTCATATCACTGGGTCATCTACATATACGTGCTGGTGAGCAAGAGCAGTCGTAGAAATAGGTTAAACTAAAAGACTTACAAGTTGGGGTGATGACACAGACTCACTCTTTGTCTCAAAAACAACAGAAATATGGATTCATGTAGCTTGTTAACCACACTTAATACTCCTCACTGCATTTAATGGAAAAGACATTTTTTCGTTGACAAGACTTGCTTTAATCAAGTGAGGAAGTTTTTGGGTAAGGAAGAACTCTGCTCTGCCTGTGTGCTAACTCAGGATTCATGAGGTAGGCAGGCAAAGTATCCCTGGAATGGATGGTGGAAAGATTTAAAAGCTGAGTTAGATTTGAATTTTTGAGAAATGGCAGAGTACTGGGTGATTATGGCGAGAGTGGTTTACTAACATTGCTGGAGGACTGGAGGATATTGCTTTGAAAGGAAAAGAAGCACTGTAAATCCCTGTCCATTGTCCTGTTTTGGCTTAAAAAATATATAATTAAATGGGAAAAAAAATCAAATCAAACCCTCAGTATTGATAAGTTGATTCAATTTATCCAATGGCTTAGAACTTTCAGACTGCAGATGGTTTGCAGTTTCAAAGCTTTTTGGTCCGTTTCATTGCTAAAGAGTTCTTAATGTCTTTTCACTTCTAGAGCTGGAGCGCAAAAGAAAATACTGAATATCTCTGAGAAGAGAGAGAGAGACAATTATCATGATCTTACACTCAAGCTTGGCAGCTTAGGGGAATCTCTGACATTTCCTGACAGGTTCTTCGATTGCACAGGATTTATGTTCTTTGCCTCTCTTTGACCCATCTCTACAGATGGGATACAGAAATAGAAATGGTGCTTTGAATGCAATTTTCTGCAAAGCTTCTTCCACTTCTCAAGGGCTTCCTTCTTTCTCTGTGGGAGGATTAGTCCTTTTTTCCCAGTCGCATATAAGGAGGGAAGAACTCAAAAGAATTTTGCATCCAAGAGTAGGCATATCACTTCTTTGCAGTTACATTTGCATTACATTTCTGGCAATGGTCATGAATGACTGGCATCAGCTATGACTCATTATTCATTTCTTGAAGGACTTGGCATAACAACAAGAGGAAAAACCAACCCCATTCAATTTCATATTCTTTCTTCTGACAGACAGATACACCATGAGCAGTTTTGCTTGAGGAATCATCTGGGGGATGGGAAAAGGAAGGTGAAGCTTGGAAGTCCCAGATTCATGCAAAGAAAGAGACTATCATCAAAAGGACTACAAAGGACAACATATATCCAGCTCATTCAAATAGAAATGAGATAGCCAGTAACCACTCTGGACAGTAACTGTAATGGAGTCACTTCTGGTGAGTCCCAAAACAGGACTGTGACAGAAGAGCAGGATGAAAGGAATGATTACACAGATCAGATCAAGGAAGTGACACCTGTCAGGAATTGAAGGTGGGTACTGGAGCCAGTTACAGAGATTCTGGCAATCTTTTCCATCTTGATATTCTTTATTCTTATATGTCTTGCTTCTCTTTCTAGGGCCTCATTGAGCAGACTCTTAGTAAAGCAGTGAGATAACTCCCAGACTTATTAAACACTCCAATAAGCCCTCATTCTTTGTTTTCATAGACCTGTCACATGTTGTTATCACCAGTGAGAACTTTCTTTCTCTTCTCCCTTGACATCCCTTAAAGGCTTCATAAACATCTATGGGCTGTGTCTTCATAGCCATATTTTAAATATATTCTGACAATGTTATTGATAAATGTCTTTATGACACCATGACTAGCTGAATTAATATTAGCAAATGTGTCAATTAATTTAAAAATACAGAGAATAACTCCCCTTCCTTTTCAAAAGATACTAACACAGACAGAGACAGGCAGAGTCATTAATCAGTCATTTCTCCTCAGTTCAAGACATCTTAAGTGATAAACGCTTGGTTGATTAAAAGGGACAGTCATTCATATTAACTATGGAAGATAAGACCATCAACACTCAGTTGAAGATTTAAAGCTTTAGGAAGCAGGTCTGTAAAATGAATCTTTAAAGGAGTTTCTGTCACAGATAGCTCTGTAAAGTGGAGTTGATTTGGCTTTCTCTTACCAGTTATCAAAGTCCTCCTTTAATTCAAGACCCACTAGTTCTAGAGGCGGAGGTGAGCCTTGCCAGTCCTTCAGCAGAAAGAAGAGAAGCCAGCAGATCCTCCCATCAGAAACAGACACACAAGGGAGTTCAAGCAGAGGATTGTGTGCCCTTGAAATCTTTGCTCCTTCAGAGCAAGATGAGAGGACCACAGGTGGCAAACTGCATTAAAAAAACTCAAACCACTCATTTCAAAGTCAGAATTATGTATCCAAGTACAGCCACGATTCAGTGTGGCAAGCATATATTTTAAAATCAATTTTTGCATTGCAGAATTCCTTATAGTTTCCACATGGACCCTTGACTCACTTCCAGAAAAATGAGACTCAGGAAGTCACCTGGCATATAACAACACAATCCTAACAGTTAAAGTTCAGCAAGGTAAAAATCACCTGGAAGCAGGATTTTATTACAGGAAATATGAATTAACTGCAGTAAAAGAAAGGCCCACCTGCAGGTATTAAAAATAAATGGACTGTTGTCTCCCTCCGGAACATTGCCACTGATGTTTTTCAATTACACTGATGTGATTTTTAATCAGATTGAAATATGTCTGCATAACTAGCTATAGGGACATTTGACTGATGTAGCAACAACAGCAGAGAAGGAGAAAAAAGCACAGCCATAATATCTATAATGCTATGATAATGAACAATTAGAAACAGCAATGTGTTATCTGCATTCTCGTTGGTCTTTGTAGTGCACGGGGAGGTTTTACTGGGGATGTGGTTTTTGCTTTGATTCTTACGCAAGGCCCATTTACAGCAACAGAATATTTTATTTTGGTTTTTGTGGGCTTCTTGGACAAAGAGAAATAAGAGCATATAAGTCTGACCAAGGTCAGAACTGCAGTGTCTTCAGAGTAGAAACAAATCTGAGACCCCTTCCCTATGTCTGTGTTTTAAATTCATTTTGCTTTTTAGCTAAACCATAGAGTTCTGGGGTATGGTATGTATGGAAGGTCCTGCTTGTGTTGTGGTGTGCTGGTCTTTCTGTGTTAACATTATATTCACATTTTTGTCTATGATTTTGTAAAATAAAGTCAGTTCTTCACCCCAAACATTATGGAGGCAAGGGTTTGTAGGCTCTTCAGTTAGCTTCAGCTGAATTCATCTGAAAGGGAGGGCTATGGGCCCTCTAAACAGCTGTTGAAGAAGAAAGGAGCTCTTACACCAAGCTCTCAGATCTGTCACTGGCAGAGGTTATGGTAACACTATGGATAAGCCAGACGGTGAGACAAGAGTGAATGAATTACTCACTGAAGAAGGTGTTTCTATAATGTAGATTATTGCCCAGACCCGGCACTGGCCCTGTGAAACATAACTTCTGGGACTAGTAGACAAAGTCATGTTTTTAATTCCTGTTGGGATGGCAGGTGTGCAGACAGTCTAGGAATGTTCAAACTGCTGCAACAAGATTTGCTTGAATTCACCGGAAAGAAAAAAATTGACTTTCTATGAGCAGATTAAAGAGATGAGTCAGATTCAGAGAACTTTCCTGAAAAACATTCCTCAAGAGGTGTCTCAACTGCAATCTGTTGTGTTTACAATTGTTCACCTATACCTATTCATTCACACTATCTAGATTCTGGCTCTGCAAACACAAATTTTGCATATTTTTTTTTCTCATTAAAGGTGAATGATTTTTGGCAAAGTCAATAACACTGTGAATTAATTGCCAGAATGAGGTATTGATCACCTTTTTCTTGTAGGAGCTGTTGAACATTTTTCTGTTAATATATTTAATGTTGCAATTAAACTTCTTTGAGTTGGAATCATCAGTGTTTTAAAAATACTTCCTTATCTTTATTGTGAAAAATTCTGGGTGTGCAAACTTCTCTGGCTCTATATTTTGGCTACAGTCAGGTCAATTAATTAGCTGACAAATATCCATCCAGATGAAATACTGGCAGCTATTTGTATACTTTGGGCCTTTTCAACCAACTCACTCTATTATCACAATTTGTAAAGCTGGCTGGCTAAGTGTGTCATCCGTATTACAGTGACACATCCTATAATCAGTATAAAGCAAAACAAATCTCCCATAACATAACAGTTCAGTCATCCAGCTACAGGAACCAAAATTAATGTACCATTTTCCCTTACTTATTTGTGGTGGATACGTTTTATTTGTAGTTTAATTTCTCCATTACATGTGTTAGGATGCATAAAGTAGAAAGAATAGATGTATTAAATTGATTACAGTTTTTAATTAAATGTTGCATTTTGGGGACCTGTAAGATGCATTTTTAATTTTGTGATGTGGGAGGAGGGAAGAACCAATAATCATTGGAACAGCTAAGTGCCTTCAATCTCAATGGGCTGTGCATGGGGAATAAAGCAGAGTAGACTTGGAATATATCCCCAGAGAAGAATGTTCATTGCAATCAGGGATGACACAGGCCATTAGACCTTACTTTTCCAAAGCCCTGTCTATATTGCATAATTAACAATGGGATCAGCTGTAAGGTCTTAACATTTAGGCTTGCCTTCTCTTTGGCAAGTATTCCCACAAGAAAGGTGCTCCTACCTTACAGCAAGTACATCTTACCTGCCTTCTTCAGACTGCTTATATGTATCAGTGTGGGTGAACATAGATCCAAGTCCAGCAGTTTGTTATGGGAGGGCAGTGCACGAATCTTTTCATCCTCAGCTATCTCAACAGTTCTCCCTTCTGTGAAAAGGAGCTAAAGATCTGTCTATATTAAATGATTTCTCTGTACCTCCTTATTCCAAAATGCACAATTTACAAACAGAGATTATAGATATGTTCAGGTCTGGATTGACTATATGGTCAAACTAGTGACTCCTGTAGACATCATAGAGGAGAATGGATTGCAAGTAGAAATCTTACGTTCATACTGTAGTTGTAGAAGTCTCAAAGGGTAGCTTCCTACCCATGAACTGTCTTTGCCTTGAGACTGCTTCCTCAATAGAAATATTAATTTACTGTCCTATGGCAGGAGAAGCGCTGTGCTGAAGGAAATCTTAACAGGGCTTTTTCTGGGGCCAATATGAACATAAAAACCTTTGCGGTTAGAAAGACTTTTGGAATGCTCTAGTATCTTTACAAGGTACGTGTCATTGTGTCCCAAATTCAGCTGTGAGCATTATTCAGGAGAGATATTTTTGGTTTATATTTTCCCCTTCTCTCATTTTAAGAGCTGCAAAATATTTTTGGCAAATGTATAACATTGCATGTTAGTTAATGGTCAGTTAATGACCGTTAATGGTCATTAATCAAATTTTACTTAATGACCCCTCTCAGCACTGTGAAGAACATTTGTTTACTGACTATATTTCAAAATACATTCAAAATAGCTGTCAGTGGCCTTTGAATTTGTTCCTGACCGACCTGGGAAAGCATTTTAATTAATAGATGGTTGAGGACAAAGTTTTGACGTTCTCCTAGCTCTCTTTGAATAATGGAAATGGGCCAATCTCTATTACACGTATGAAGTTGGATTAGCTTTATTAGAAAATAAAGGAAGGAAATAAGACAATAAGAGAGTTGAAAACACTTGGTTGCCATTAAATATCAACCATGATATTTCACAGACCGAGTAATTGTTAATATATTGCTAGCTGCCTTGTAATATCATGTAAATAATTAATTCTATTGAAATTTCAATAGGAATTTCTGAATTACGGGTTACTTGAAAAAGATTATTACAGCAGAACAGAATGTAATAGAATCATGCATTGTCATTGGCGACTCTTAATAGATGTGTGTGGACTTTCAAAAATCTTATTAATAGATCCATTATATGTTTTATTAATGATATTAAAATACCCTGGATATTTTATTAATAATAATATTTTATTAATAAATAGTACTACTCCAGACTTCCAAAAATTATAACATACATTAAAAAGGGAATGAATATTATTTGTGGGCAAAATATAGTGATAGTTTTTGTAATGGGGGATTTACAGGATACGTGCTCGTGGTCTGAAATAACATTAGCAATGAGTATCCTTCAAGACAGTTTTAATAAAGGATGTGTGACTAGTAGTACATATGGTTAATTTGAATTCTGATTTTGGTTATGTTTACTGAGTATTTTTCCTCCAACTGTTCACAAAGATTATTGTAAATGTGCTCTTGTTTATCCATTTGGTGGATGGCTGCTTTGTGTATCGTCATGTTTGTATATGATTTTGGACATTGACTATCTTGCACTTGTCATCCTTTGCTGATTATTATAACCAAATGGTGTGGAGCAGAAAAAATGCTAGGAAAAAAACCTTGTGTGATTTGAAGGACCAGCTGTACAGCACAAGACTCCTGGATTTACTGGAATTTGACTTTTGATCAGGTCTTCTTCTGAGGATCTGTCAATTTTATTCAGAGTAAACGAAGTGTAGAGCCAGAGAGGTATTTGTGAACAACAGTTTGAACTAATGAAACAAGAAATAAAAATATGTTCAGAAATCATTGTCCAACAATGAAGAAGGGCTAATTAATCAGATTACTTGACTAGTTTTATCAGCTCTATTGAGCAGGATCTATTACAAAGGAGTGATAAAGTATTTGCACCCATTCAGACAATCAATATATTGCTTATGCACTGAACCACTTGGAAAATATGGAGCATTTGCCAATATTTAAAAAAATTCAAAATCTCTAAACTTTCTAAATCCCTGGCATTCTTTTGAGAGTTTCATCCAGCATTTGCCAAGAAAACCTTTTAATATCCAGAGTTTCAGTGTTTTCTGGTTTCCTATCTCCATAGATGTTTTTCTTGAAAGACTCTTCCAGTCCTGGTTGAAAGAACACACTTTTCCTCAGCTATACAATCAGATCCTTAACATGATGATGCAGACAACCCACAGGTGGTATCCAGACCTAACTGGATGACACCAGGAATCTGTAAAGAGCTGTGGGAGATAGTTTTATTTGAGTGTGTTCCCAAGACAGTGTTTACTGAAATAAGTTTTAATTTGACCCTATTACTAGTCTGCTGGCCTATGGGGACCATAGTAATGTCAATAACTCAAGATCTATAGGTAAAGAATAGATTGTGGAATGATTGATAAATCTGCTTTAATATTAGCCCTGTGTTACTTTATCAAGAAATTTTTGCTCCTGTCCTTAGGCACAAAACTAATTTTAAATGGGTTATAGATGTTGAAATGCCCTTTAAGATTATACTTAAGTTTTACACTCTCTTTGTCCCAGTTCCGTATGTATAAAACATGTAGAAAAAACAGACTCTCTGTTAAAGCTATTTAGACTGTATGACAGTTATGAAAAGTGCCACGCCTCTCTGTGATCTATAGGATGCCTAAAAAAATATGGGCTTGTGGCTTGTAGGGATATTGCTGAAGAAAATGAATAATAATAAAGTGTTCTCAAAGCCAGAAGAGAAAAATATAGAAAAAAAAATCCAGAGATAAAGAGAAAGATAGTGCTTTCCCCAAGTGAAAGTAAGCCAATTCAGGCAAGAACTAAGAAAAATAATCTCACTATAGTCTGAGAGTCTGAAAGTCAGGAGAAACAAAAGTCAAAAAAAATAGAGACCTTTACGTGGAACTTGTGCAAAAAGGAGGCTTAAAAACAGTGTTTTGAACACTACAATAAATAATTACCTGTTTTTCTTGAGTGCTTTATTGTCTCTGATAATTTTGATAATGATGACAGATGCCTCTCTAGTAGAGCTAGTGACTTGGTAAAGAAAAGTATTGTTATGCTAATATACAGATGTAACATCACAAATCTAAAGCCATAAGAAAAGATTCTTTAAATATGCACAATTCTAGTAAAGACACAAAGAACACTGATTGTAGCATATAGCATTCTGAAGAACTTCAGCTATGTGTCTCATAGCAACAGAAATACTGCACAATAGTGTTTTTAATGTGGCTTGAGGTAGGTATTTCAAAATGTTGTCACTAAAGTTATTAGTCATACTGAACTAGGAAATCTGACTAGGTAACAAAAGCTTTTCAGAGGCTCCTGAAGAGTATACACTTAAATTGTTTCTCCATCCCACGACCAGGAAGATACCTTTCTGCTTAGGAAGCTATGAGCAGCTGTGACAACCTTCTACTATGTTGTGGGATTACCTTCACTTACATAAGTGATAAGATCCATCACTTTTGGCATGCTACTGAAGTTGTATTGATCCCATGATCTTAAGACAGGCATCTCCCTCTACATGATGGACAGATGGATGGTCTTATGGCAAGTTGTTCTAGGATTCCTCATAGTTTAATTCCCTTCTGCACATTTCCCCTCTATAAGAAAAGGTTTTAAAAATATTAAAAGGTAGGGGATACCTGCATATTGATCACAAGACCGATGCTTTCTGGTCAGCTGATAAAGGAAAAATTATAAGCTACAGAAATTGGAAAAATTACAGTGTTTGAGAAAAGGGAAAGAAAGAAATAGGCTGCTAGAACAATTCATATCACTTGTGACCCATTCTGATGATTTCTGAGTTTCTTCTTCCTACAAAACAAAACCCACAAAACAAACTCCACAAAAACTGTGATGCCAAACAGCCTGTGGTTTAGATTTATTGCTCTGAAAATTGGATTGAGCTCATGAAATAGTGAGTTTGTGTTTGTGGGTCTGCTACATCCACACATGCTGATTGAAGTGCAGGTGAAATAATTCCTAATTAGAATAGTTAGGTTTTCAATTTACAGGTATAAAGTTATACAAAGGCAACGCTCATTCAGGTATGCCAATTATAGCCTAAAGATCTAGCATATGTGCTTTCTATATATTTATACAGTACATAAATGTGTCAAATTCTTTAATTCTCCAGCTTGTCAGTCACTGCAAAATCACAACCCCTTCTTCATTTTGTCAGTCTACCTCCACAATACTGCATTATAAATTTTGCTCAGGAATTGCATTAACCTTTGTGAGTTCTGGTGCTTTGTTGACTTAAAGAAATAAGGCCAAGTGCATTTGTACTGACAGCAGGAGACTGCAAATGATGGCAAGAAGTTGTATAAACCTCCAAGCCTATAGATGCTATTAAAATTCTTTTTCCCTCCCTTTTTTTTCCAGCAGTTCAGTTGCCTCATAGATTTGAATCGTCTAATTTTCCAGCCAGGGAGACAGCTTCTTCTCACATTTCAGCTCAAAATTTTTCTTTTTCTTACATTTTTTTGTTCTGTGCTTTTGAATGTGCATGTGGTTTCCCCCCCCCCCCCCCCCATACATAGCCTGACTGCAGTTTTTGATCTCAGGCATAGAAACCTATAGTTCTACATTCCATGAAAAAAGATTAATACACTAAGGCATTATTTATTGGACTCTAAAATTCGGTTGTAGCAACTATACTCACAGTAGGGATCCTGAAAGGACTAGTGACAGCTGCAGTTTCTCTTGCAAAGTATCCAAAATCCAGTAGCTGGACACAAGTTTGATAAATCCCTATTGTGACAATGATGTGATAACCTAGATAGAATTTGTTTTTCCTTCGAGTACTTTGACTTTGACTTGACATCTCTTTTTCTTGTTTTTTTTTTTTTTTTTTTTTTTTTTTTTTTTTTTTTTTTTTGGTTCCAAATCATATTAAAAAATCCATACCAAAATTATCTGACTAAAGAGCAATAGTCAAATTTCTCTAATGTTCATATACCAAACCAAAAAAGAAATTTAAGCTAGTTGACAGTTTAATCAGAATACACTTTCTATTGGAAGACAATTGAAATGAGAAGACAAATTTCTAAAAAGACATTCTATAGCATCAGTTAAGGCAATTAGAAAGGCAATTGTCTTTCTAATATAGAATGAATATCTGAAGGTAGCAATGCTAAATGCTATAAAAGGGTGATAGAGTACAGAACATTATACATGAGATTGTTCTTTGAAATAGATTTGGAAAAGCTCTGGCAAACATATTGAAATGTAACAAAAAAAAAAAGAAATTCTTATGAGGGTTTTTGAGTACTGGAACAGGCTGCCCAAAGGGTTTGTAGAGTCTCTGTCCTTGGACATATACAAAACTTGACTGCACATGGCGGTGGGCAACCTGCTTTAGCTGACATTGCTTGAGCAGAGAGTTTGAACTAGGTGACCTCCAGAGGTGCCCTCTATAAGCATTCTGTGCTTCTACATTAACAGCGCTCACTGACTGGTGCAATTGAGGGCTCAACTACCTACTTTAGGGGACATATGAAAGGGCAAATGGAGGAGTTCTACAGTCCAAGTTAAGCCTATAGATAACCAGTTGACCCAAAGTAATATTGGCTTGGTAATGGTTTAACTTTCTCTAGTTATCTGATACTAGAAAGATCAGGGAGAAAGTCTCAGGATTAGGAAATCAGCCTTATTTGAATAAATGCATACCTTTAAGCTTGTCTGTTGCTGCAGTGAGTAAAGCTGTCTACCAGTAATCCACCACACATCTTCCCAGTGGTTGGTGTGTCAGTGTGTTCATGCTGACACTCATTTCCTAAATCTCTCCCTCCATTCTTCTTGCCATAAAAGTAGAAGTTGACCTGGTTAATTTACAGTGTTTATTTGTGTGCTAAGTCTGATTCTGCCAGTTGTGAAGAGAATTCTAAGGCCATTACTGTCAGCTCCTACTAGAATGGATGATTATAAAACTGGATCTCTAGCTGTCTGTATGGGTGATTCATGTTACAGCTCATTTGGAAGGAACATGAACTGCTTAAATATGAGAGCAGATGATGCATTTAGAACATACCATGCTTATGTAGCTGTACAATATGAAAAGGGGGACCCTTTTATATGAGTATAGTTAACAGAGACCATATAACTTATTATCAAATTGGCTTAAGCAGCGTGTAGGATTTTTTTGAAAAACTGCATTTAGAAAATGCAGCCCTGCAGCCAAGGAATATGGTGTTGCCCTCATTAGTAGAGATCACAGGATTTGCACTGACTTTGCAAGGCCATGGGACTGAAGCCTGTCAGGCTTGGTCTTTCTGAACTTGTCCTGACCTGACTACAGCTTGGTTTAGCTACATGGGATACAGGCAGAGACTGTAAACAGAGATGGTAAACAGATCAGACATAATCATTTAAAGAAATTCAGGCCAGGACAAAACTAGATTTAGGGATAACAAATAGAACAATGAAAAAATATGTAACATTTGTAAAATAGCAGTTATGTATTTGCATGTAGAGTAGTATACAAACCAACAAGGAAACAGCAAGGTGTAAAAACATGCCATCAAACAAAAAAACACCCCAAAGAGATCCCAAGCAGGAAGTCACCACCACTAACATCATACTCCTCTTAGTGAAGGACTTGGGATGCTCTACATCCATCTCCCCTTCCCTGGCCAAATGGAAGCCAAGAACTGCAGAGCCTAGATGACAATGTAAAGCTGAACATAATACCAGGAAAAAGGGTAGAAAATAGGGACTGTGCATATAAAAAAATAATCTTAGCTAGTTTATTATTATTATTAAGACCTTTTCTGTGTGGTGGTGTACTTTTAGTTCTTTATTTTTTTCCTTTTCTTTTTTTTTTTTTTAATGCATAGGTATAATAACTCTTTGATTAGCTTGCTAAGATTTCGATTATAGTAACAATAAATTCTTGATTTTACATATAGATTGTTTTTCTTCTTTCCTATAAATAGAATTTTGAACTTTCCACCAAATCATACTCTTCTCCACCCCCCAATAACTTAAAGCACTTTATAATCCTCCACTCCCAATATACAACAAACCTAGTTACAAAAGAATTTCTATGCCCTGCAGTTGGTATCCATTGTGTCCTGTCAGCCTTACAGACAACAAAGAGAAGTAGGCATTTCTGATTCCACACTACCTCATCAATTTTATCTGTCTACAATGATAGGAAAGACACAAGTCTTTCACTGAACTCACCTTCGAAACCAGCTGAAGTCTTCACAGACAGTTAAAGTCTTCTGCCTGTTTGGCCATTGGCTCCAGCTTTCCCCAGCTAGTCTTTCAGGGATATCTGGACACTTTAATGCAGCTCCATTTGTTGCTTTTTTAAGAAAATACATTACCAAATGCAGCAAAGGAAGGATCTGCTCTCAAACAGACACAGTTTGAGAAACAGTCACAAAGAGACAACAGAAAAAGACAAAACATGGAAGTCTTTCACTGTATTTTCTGTTCATTCATTCATTCATTCATTGATCATGTAGCATTCCTGCAGGAGACAGATTTTTCACAAAAGTTGTAAATACTATGTTTATATCTATCCTATGCTTTGTATCTCTGCATTTCTTCCTCATGACTGCAGTGTTGCCTAGGTAAACATATCACTCAAGTTTTGACACATTTTGCTTGGTCAGTGTGTCGAATGTTGACCTCCAAGATTACTTACACCACCAGTCATCCTAAATTTATCAGACTTTTAACCAGCTATGTTGGTTGTATAGTCCTTATGTGTATGGCAAGAGAATATTTTCAAGAGAGGTTAAAAGTGTCAGCATTCTGTGGTGTTTCTTCTCAGTTTTAAGCATATGTTCTAGCATGGGAAACGATTTGGAACAATTTCCATTCCTGGCACTGAATCTCACTCTTCTACTTTAAAGGAAAAAGAAGGAGGAAAATAATCCTCAAACACAAACCATGGATGATTATCAATGGGAGAGGTTTTCAGCCAGGAATATTTATTTTTAGACCTACATCTGTGCTGTATGATACTCATATACAGATATTTGAAGAGAACGATAATAAAAATATCTCCATGTGGCTGATTGCTCCGGGCTCTCCCAGGGAACTGAGAGTACTCAGGCTCTTTATGCAGTCATAGCAGTACAAGACACCCCAGGAATGGAGAGTTTTTAAATTTACAGTCTTCTCCTATTGCAAATAAGCTGAGAAATTTTGTAGGGAGCTGAAAATAGATAGGCATGAAAAGAAAGGATATTATTGTGACTAACTAAATCAAGGCACAATGACAGGAGAACAGCAAGAGTCTTGTTTCAGATGTGAAGTCTCAAGTGAGAGCAAATAAGAGGAGAAATATGTGATCAGCATCAGTCCCAGACTTTGCATTTTCCAATGGATTTGAATTTTACAGGCCTCAGAGCCATTAACTTCTTGTCACACCAAAATTGATGAAGGCTAATATCTAAGGAGACATCACATGGAGTTCTTGCCCGAGGAGCCAAAAGATCTTTCTTTTGTCACAAGCAGGATTATCACAGTGAAATGAAACAGCATAATTCTAAGAGAACTTGCAATACTGCAAATACAAGTGCTACATTTCTAGGCTCAATAAGGATGTACTTTCAAGGGTACACTACTTCTCTTTGGAAAAGAAAATCAACAGTCAGATATTCAGTGTCCATCCCAATAGTTGCAGAGCTCTACTGAAAATAACTATTCTCATGAATATTTGAAAAAAACATTCTCAAAAGCTTTTGGTTTGTAGTTATTGGTGATGATACCTGTAATAAAATCTTTATCATATGAGACGAAGAAGAAAAACTCAGAATGAGTTTTTTAACATCCTGAGCTGGATTCTCAAAAATTCCCATTAAAGTTAGGTGCCTTTGCAAGCTTCTTTTATTAAGACTTTTCCCTTGTTAGAGTCACAGGCAATTATCCCTCTAAAAGAATGCAAAAAATCACTAGTTCATCCACCTGTCTCAAGGCAGATGTGGTCAGTTATTCCTGTGTCATTCTGAGGACAGCTTGTGTAATTTTTTTCTCAGAATGGCTTAATGGTTAGGGTTCCAAAAGCTGCCAGGAAATCTTCTCCAGTGCACTGCTGTCCTCACTGACCTGTTGAAGTGTCTAACCTTATTTTTTTCTGGTTGCAGTGTCAGCCCTTAATTTATGTTCTATGTAAAATGGATATAAGATCCGTATGCAGGACTTTCAGGCTTTGAGAACATTTATGATGTTATCTGTTAGTCTTCTCTACTCTAGGCAAAAAAATCACAATTCCTCCAATACTTCCATATAGATCATGGCTTCCAGACTAATAATAACTCTGTACTTTCCCCTCAGCAGTCTCTAATTCACCCATACTTCTCCTAATATTCAATATTCAGAACTGAATACAAGGTTTTATTAGAGATCTTATCAGCAGTGAATGTAGCAGAAGTGTTAACTCATGTATGTTATGTAACACGTTAGAGTGTAGATATTCCACTACACCACCCACATGTGGCCCCTGATAATCCACCAGAATCCCAAATATTTTCTTATGTTACTGATTATCTAGGCCATCTTTTGTCCAATCTGTTTTTATTTGGTTAAAATTGCAACTGTCTTTTTCTATTTTTTTCCTCTTTTTTTTCTTCTCCAAACAATTTATCTCTTTGGAGTTTTTATCCTGACTTCTGATGTGTTAGCAGCTTAGTATCATCTGTGTATTTAATAAACATGGTCTGTATTCCTTTCAGCAGATATGTAAGAGTATTAGGCTAAAGATAAACTCCTTGGGAACTCCACCTTATGCATCATTTCTCTTTAAAGGTAGACCCTTGATAGCTACTCTTTGAATATGACTTTCCAGCCACCTTTATATCAAATTTACAGACCTTTCCTAAGCTCTCTTCTGAGAACAGCATATCAAACATCATGAAAGTCAGGATAGAATGAAGATATAGATTATCTGTTGCTTTTTCCCTGTCTCTAAAGGAAAATTTCCTGTCTGTAAAAGAAAAAATTGCCTCCCTCCTCTCATCCGAGTTTTTAAAAATAGTTTATTTATGATGGCACTTTCCTGGGTTTTAAAGTTTGCCCTGTTCTGCTTTTTCTCCCACTTTGAAGGTTGTCACTTCATTTTTCTTCTTTTTCAGTCTTCCAGAAATTTGCTCATTTTCTATGAGATTTCAGAGTGGTTCCTCTGAACACTAAAGAGAGGATATAATTGGGTCCAGCTCATTTGAGAGCAGCTATATTTCTAAGAATTGTTAAATTTATTTGTCCTTTCTGCTTTTGATAAATGTAAGATCACATTTAACTTTTTAACAGAAGATTGATGCAAGAAAGGCATCAGATCCTTCTCCTTTGCAGTGATAGATCCATTGTAGTGTAGTCATTGAATCAATGGTTTCTTGGTTTATTCCTGTACTGAAGATGTACTCACAGAGAGTTTTCACCTGTTTATTTTGTATATCTTTGTGTATTTTTTTCTTTCTGAATTTATTCTTAAAATTCAACTGCCATTCTATTTTTATATACATATGAAGTGCAACTTTGTTTGCACTTCCCGTTTGCCGTGGGGAAAGAGTCCCCAGTGCAGGGAAATGGACCTCATACTGCATAGAATCATAGAACCACTAAGGTCAGAAAATACTTTTGAGATCATCAAGTCCAGCTGGTGACCGCACACCACCACTATGTTCACCATTAAACCATGCCTCCAGTGCCATATCCACATGTTTTTTTGTGTGCTTCCAGAGGTGGCAACTTCACCACCTCCCTGGGCAGATTGTTCCAATACTTTACAACCTTTTCTATGAAGAAATTTTTCCTAATATTCAATCTAAACCTCCCCTGGTGCAGGTTGTCATTTCCTTTCATCCTGTCACATGTTATCTGGGAGAAGAGACTGACCCCCACCTCAGTACAACCTCCTGTCAGGTAGTTGTAGAGAGTGATAAGGTCCCCCCAAGTCCTCCTCTTCCTGAGGGTAAACACCCCCAGCTCCCTCAGATACTGCTCATAAGACTTGTGCTCCAGACCCTTCACCAGCTCTGCTGCCCTTCTCTGGACATACTCCAGCACTTCAGTTTGCCTTTCTTGTAGTGAGGGGCCCAGAAGTGGACACAGCACTCGAGGTGTGGCCTCACCGGGGCTGAGAACAGAGGGATGATCACTGCCCTGTCCTGCTGACCACACTATTGCTGATACAGACCAGGATGCCACTGGCCTTCTTGGCCACCTGGGTACATTGCTGGATCATGTTCAGCTGCTGTCAATCAGCACAGTCAGGTCCTTTTACTTTGGGCAGCTTCTCAGCCAAAAAGCTTTTCAGCTTTCGATGCACATCATGTTCTTTTTCTTCTGCAAAGCAAGAATTTCCATTTCTGAATTTAATGTTTCCTTTTAAAAGAACTGTCTCAGCCAGTCATATTTTTGATATTTATGGTCAGTTTCTGGACTGCAATTCAGAGTTTTTGTTTCCTTTGTCCTGGATCTGCTTATCAAACAAGACACTCTCCCTGGCAAGTCACTTTGTCTCAGTTTCCCCATCTGTTAAAAGGGAATAGTAATATTTATTCCTTTAGAGAGGAGCCTGTTCCCACCCACTAGTGAGACACTGTGAGGCATTATTAATTAAGATAATTATTGAAATTCCTTAATGTCTTGAGGAACAAGACACTATAATAAGCAAAACTGTTTGAGTTAGTTAGAAGCTGCCATTTTGACTGTTCAAAGTGTTTTGTTGATCTGTGTTTAAACAAGCAAATGATTTAAGGGAAGAGAGTTGTGAAATATACTTTTTAAATTTAAAAATGTTTTTGGACTCTGATAGCAATTTCAGCTGACGCTTCAATGATTATTTCTAAAACACAGGCATTTATATTAATAATTTTTCATTTATTCTGTTTCTCAAGCTGGTTACAATTCTTGTTAATAATTAACTGGAAATGCTAGAAACTTCAAAACTGTAAGGTTTCTGTCATTTTAAAGTGAACTGAGTCTTCTATGTTTACCTAGAAATCAAAACTATTCAGGCTGACAAACCTATTAGATACTGTCACCTATAATTTAGTGTTTTTTGCAAATGTTAGCTACCGACAGGAATGTAGTAGGGTGAGGGTGGACTGTATGGCAGACCATTCTATGCCTGAGACATTGCTTCAGTCACTTAGTTATGTCAGCCAGCATGTTAATTCATAATACTAATCACATTTATTTACTGTCTAACCCTTTTCTCCCCTTGCTTTCTTCTTAATCAGTGGTTCGAAGCCTTGAGGGCTTATAGAAAGAACTATTGATGACCACAGTTCTCTCTGTACATCTGGGAAAATTCATGGTTAACAGTGACATTTTCAAGTGTGTTTTGAGATCTGTTTTTGAAGAAAACTCTGTGCTGATGCTTCAGGGACTGCAGAGGGGAAAAAAGGAAAAGGGCGTGAAAAAAAATTAGAAGGTGGCTTTTATGGAAGAAGATGAAAGGTTTGTTTTGTTCTCGCTCTTTTTGCCTACATCAAAAATGCTGTTTATTGTGCAGAAGAAGGTATGACATAGCCTTTAAGAACTGATTTCTTTGCATTTACTCAGCTTTGAGAATAATATTGACAGGTGGAATGGGGACAAGTAGAGAACATCAGGGACCTGTATCCTCATGAGAGGTGAAGCAGGAGTGTGACTCCCACACAGGGTAGAATATTATGCATAGGGCTACACCACTTATAAAATTTCAGACTTGTTTTCTTCTTTTGGAACTGAACTCTATGGGAGAACCTCAAAACAGGGACCTACCATGCTTTTGTTGTGTCTGCTGTAGTTCCCTTTATATATATAAAGGTGTATGTGTTTATTTAGGGTGGTTTATTTTCCAGCAATACATTTTCTTTTTCTAGTTTTAATCATACTAGCTACATGGAGTTCTTGGAAGCAAAGAGCGTGAGGATGAAGCTGTAACATGGGCTTCAGCTGTGAAAGCTGAAGTAGTGAGTTGAGAGTAGAGACACTGTAAACATGTGGAAATAGGGTAGTATCTTTCCATCAGATGTTGCAGAATGGAAGAACAGCTGTCCAGGTTTTACCATTTGTCGAGAGTTTTCCAAGGTTTTTCCCTAGTGAGGACACACTTTGAGAATCAAAACCTGAGAACTTCCTTATACCAATTCTACTGTAGAACTTTCTTATCCATTCCTATCCATTCTATCCATACCTCACATGGAGTACTGCATCCAGGTCCGGAGTCAGCACAAGAAACACATGGACCTGTTAGAGGCCACAGAGATGCTCGGAGGGCTGGAGCCCCTCTCCTTTGAGGACAGGCTAAGAGAACTGGAGTTGTTCAGTCTGGGGAAGAGAAGATTCAAGGCAGAATGCATTGAGGCCTTTCAATACTTAAAGTACTTAAAAAAGGGAGAGTGACTTTTTGCAGGGGTAGAAAATGACAGGACAAGGAAGCATGGTTTTAAAGTAAAAGGTAGGAGATTTAGATTACATGTTAGGAAGAAATTTTTACTTGCATGGTAGTGAGGCACTTGCACAGGTTGCCCAGAGAAGCTGTGGCTGCCCAGTCCCTGGAAGTGTTCAAGGCTGGGTTGGATGGATTCCTGAGCAACCTGGTCTACTGGGTGGTATCCCTGCCAAAGATGGAGATGTTTGACCTAAATTATCTTTCAGGTTCCTTCCAACCCAAACCATTCTACGATTCTGTAATTTCCAAGGAATTCATTTCATAAAAGATAGTGAATTTACCATGAGTAAGGTACAATGTGTTTGCAAAAAGATAAAGTCATTCATACTATAAACCTATGAAAGCTCTAAATCTTATAGGAAAGAAAGGAAAAAAAAAAGGCAAATCCCAGAAGCTAAAGCTCCAAACACAAACCACTGAACAAGATGTGGTGAGTTGATCTTGGCTGGCTGCCAGACCCCTACCCAGCAGCTCTCTTATTCACCCATGTTTGAGAAGACGGGGTGACAAAAGTCAGATGGGAAAAGTTTATGGTTTGAGATCAGGATAAGTAGATCATAGACTAGACAGGCTCAACTTGGGAAAGATTAAAGTTCCTTTATTGCCAATTAAAAATGGACTGGTATAGTGAGAAACAAAGACAAAACTAAACTTACCTTACATGCACTTCTTCCCAGGCTCAAATTGATTCCTTCATTCTCAACTCTTCTATTTCAATCTTTCTATTCCCTGAAAGGTACAGAGGGATGGGGAATGGAGATAGGGATGGGAAATGGGGCTTATGGTCAGTTCATAACCCTTTGTCTTGACTGCTCTTGTCTTCTCATATTGTTCCCCTGCTCCAGCATAGGCTCTTTCCTATGAGATACAGTTCTTCATGAACTGTTCCAATCTGGTCCCTTCACCTAGGCTGCAGTTCTTCAGGAACAGACTGTTTCAGTGTGGGTACCCAAAGGGTCACAGGTCTTGCTAGAAAACCTGCTCCAGCATGGGTTACACTTGATGGCCGCAGTCCCTTCCAGGAGCCTCCTTCTGCATGCCTCTCTAGGCACTGCATCTTAGAGGTGCACCCACCTGCTGCAGCATGGGGTTCCTCATGGGCTGCAATGTGGGTAACTGGTGCAACATGGTGCTCTGTCGGCTGCAGGAAGACAATGTACTTCACTATGATCTTCCCCACTGGCTGCAGGAGAGTCTTTGCTCCAGCACCTGGTGCCTCTCCTTCTTCATTGGTCTGGGTGTCTGCAGAGTTGTTTCTCTCCCATTGTTTCTTCATTCCTTTCTTTTACAGCTACTGTGCACCATTTTTCAACCTTTCTTCAACATGATATCACAGGGGCACCACCAGTGCAGGGTGGACTCAGCTTTGGCCAGGGTCAGGTCTGCCTTGGAGCCAACTGGAACAGGCTCTGTATGACATGGGGACAGGTCTTTATCTCTTTTCACAGGTGCCACCCCTGCATTTGCTCCACAGCCCAAACCTGGTCATCTAAACCCAAAACAAGTGGAACATTAGAACATTTTCACAAAATTAAGTCTGCAAGGGACCATTTATACCATCACTTGTCACAAACCATTACTTTTATTCAGCTTCCCTAGTACAAGGCTACAGTTAAACTAAACATTTTTGTTTGGGCAAGTATAAATCACATTTACAGAACAGGGGACATTAGCTGATGGTAGTGCCAAGAGACCTTAAGGACACCAAATCAATTAGGTTAAAAATGCCCCATTTCAGCAGACAAATGAGGCAGAAAAACCAAAAAAATGTCTACCAAGCTCTCAACTATATTGAGGTAATAGAGAATTGTTTCTGACTCAGGTGAGCAATATGAATAGATGAACAGGTGCCATCACACAGATGATTGAGTTAAGTCCTATTTGTGTGCCCCAGAAAGAAAGATTATTGTGCATAGATCTGTGGTGGTGCTTCAGAAGTTCCGGAGTGAGGAACTGCTAACTTCAAAAGAGCACAGCACTGAAGAACAACTATTTCTTTGCTTACTTTCTGCTTTAGTCCCTACATGATTGATTTTGGCAAGGTTTAACAACAACCTTGGGCTAGATGGACCTCTCCATGGTATAGCTGTTTTGTATGTGCATATGACCACAGGACACATTCACCTACCTATCCCTTCTACCTCCAAGAATGAAATTAGGTACATTTGTTCTTACATCTGCATGAAATTCTTACTCCTGATGCTGAAAAACCTCAATATGAAAGGAACTGCTAAGAGAGTTTGTTCTTTTAGAAGCAAAGGTATTTATTCGAGCAGTGCTGGAAAGCTAGCCAACTTTTGTTGGACAAACTAGCTTCGAATCACAAGTGCAAAATGAGCCATTTTATACATTTCACTACGTCATTGCAACATACAATTTTGCATATTACAACATCTGATTATGTATATTAATGATTAGGTGGAGACTAGGTGGAGTCTGGGCAGTCTTCCAGAATCTTCTTTTGGCATCAGGATTAGGTGGTCATTTCCAGTCTTCAGCCTCACTCTAGGGGTCTTTAGCTCCTCTTCTTCATCTTGAACTCTCTGGTCTTTATTGTTCATGACCTAGTCACTGAAGCTTACAGAAACTACTGGCTTAAGGCCATTTTGCTCTGTTCAAATGTCTACATTGTCATGATTAACAGAACTAGGCTGTTTGTATGTAGTTTTCTAAAATCAGGTCCAGTGGTTTGAACAGAACACAACTCTATGTTATCTGATAAAACTAACAAGGCAGGTGCTGAGCAATTTCTAGTGATCTGGTTAACCACTTCTGGGGTCTATCCTTGTTTCACTCCTGAGGACATACTGTAGCTTCTCTCTCATTCTGGCCTCTCAAACATTAAGACAATGGGAGCAGTACAGACAACAAACTCATGGACCGTGAGCTATAGATGTTGGGCCAAAGCAATAACTAGATATGCAGACCTCCGTCACAGGCATGGGCTAAATAATGGTTCCCAGGTTATGGCTCCAGGGTTACCTTTCAGAAAGTTGTATAATTTCACCTCTGAGGTCTGAGGGAACTGGAGCCGAGAGATTCTGAAGTATGCAGGAGCAGAGTGATTTGTCTTTTATTTCTTTAGCCCTCACAATAAATCATTCCTATGCTTCTCCAGCTTCAGTGGTAGCAAGTTACATCTTATTTCAATGTTGAATTTGTCTGAGTTCAACTTCCAGCTCTTGATGTGGTAATAAAGTATGAGAATAGTATTACAGTCTTGGTATAGTAATGCAATAAAATTTTATGAAGCTATCATCATGCCTTATAAAGTAGCAGGAAAGGACACAACCTTTTTTTTTCCCTTCTTCTTTGCAGATCATCTACTACAATGACAAGAGCAATTTTGGAAACAATTATTGCAGGGAGGAACAATGATACTGAGGCCTAAGTTGCTTTGCATGAGCCTAGTTTTACAGTAGTTTAACTTCAGTAAAATCAACCACAGTAACAGGAAAGGGAAATTAGGTGAAGAGGATCCTAAAATCCATCTTGATGACCTGAACAGAATCCAAACGCCTTATCAGGCTTGACTGAGTTCAATAATATTATCTTTATAATTACATGTTAACTCAGCTGCTGCATGCTGTCAATGATCAGAATCCCTGTATATGTTGCTGTTACTGACTGCTCTTTTTCAGAGGGCTGTTCCTCCTCGTGGATATCATCAGATAAGTGAAGGTCTTGGAGAACTGTGCTTTGGAAATGTTTTATTTTTATTTTGTTTGTTCGCTTCAGGAATCTGCTGCTTTTTCAAGTTTTTGTTGCTGAGTTTTGTAACTTTTATATTCTGATAAAATTCTAATTAAAATTAGCTCTCCTAGAGCAAAACTATTGCAGTAGGTTTTTTTTTTTTGTTTCATAGCATAAGATTAACCATAACTTTGCTATGGTTTACTTAAAATTTGCCTTCTTAAGAAGAGATGAAAATAGAGAGCTATATGTCAAGCACTGGTCATGAACATCAAATCTTTTAATAAAACTGTTTTGAAGCTAATGAAAATAAAAAATATGATGGGCAGCAATTTTTATTGACTTAGAAAACAATTAGACTTACCTGATAGGTATTGCGTATTATTGTGCAAATTGCTCATTTGACTAACTCTGATGAAATTTATCTGCCTCTAAAACTGAAGTTACAGTATCACAAGATATTTCAGGAAGTCAACAAAACCCACAAGGGTTTTTTGAGGTAGATTGGCTAAGCACATGTGTCTCCATGGACTTTAACAGGTTGTGAATACTCAGCACCCCAGTGAATCTGACTAGAACTGAGGACTGTTTAGAATTGAAATGCTAGAATTGCAAGTCACTGGAGATCATCATAGGAGATGATACAGGATAAAGGAGAAGGCAGTCTATGAGCTTATAAAGAAAGTAGAACCTGCCTTCCCCAATTCACTGTTTGCTGGCTGAATGCAAATGACATTCTTTCACATTAGTTGCATGTCAACAGAAGATAAGATACACTCTCAACAATACGCCAATGCTTTGAGTTATCCTGAAAACTGACAGAGACACAGGCTATACAATCTGTTCATTTTCTTTCTTGCAGAAATGATTAACATGAGCAGGAAGCAGGAGGGTGTCTGAAAATCCAATGTGGCATTTAACTCATAAATCAAATTATAACTTAGCTCCTGTGCATGTCCATCATTTCAGTTCTTGGTTATGTGCATTCTGATTTTCCACTGAGAAATTTCAGCTTAAACTCCTGCTAAGGTCACTGCACTGAAACCACAAATATCATGCTCTAAGTTGCACTACAATGAAGTTTTTGAGTAGCTATGTCCTACTTTTCTGTATGTACAATTGACTGACCAGAATCTGAAGAATTATTTTTACCTATGGCTTGGATTTTTACATGTAGTTGCCCTGATGGAAGTACAGTTTAGTAGCTTTAATGTGATCTGTGAGCCACACAGGATGCCCAGGGAGATCAGCAGCTCATTCTGTGCGCATTATGTCCAACACATCCTGAACACACGTCTTTGCATGCAGCCACCATAGGTGAACTTCATTAGACTTGGTCTAGAATCAACAAAGTTGTTTCCTTCTCAAGCCAGTCTGGTGCGTCCCTCTGCAGTCAACGGAGAAAAGTGGATATTACTGGCATACAGTCTGTATGACTGTAAATAAAGGGGGAATTTCATTGTGCAAGTGGAGGTGGTTCATTAAGTGTCCTGCCCAGCCTGCAACTGTCTCTTCAGGGCAGTGCAAGTGCCTTATAAGTCATTAATTAATTAATTGTCATGTTGGTGTCTTGAAAATCTCAGGACCCCACAATTACCTAAAAATGCTTGTGTTTAGCCAGTGAAATACTACCCTGGAAAGGTATAGGCAGGGAGCTTGAGTGAGTGACCTGCTCACTTCATGAACAAACAATAACATATTTTGTTCCATGGTGATTTTCAAATTTATAGGAGCATCTCAGAATCATTTAATAAAAAGCCCACTTATTTGTGAAAATGTATCTTATTTGTGTAGCAAGGTTTTGGTAGTGGGGAGGCTACAGGGGTGGTTACTGTGACAAGCTGCTAGAATCCACCCCTGTGTCCAACAGAGCCAATGCTGGCTGGCTCCAAGATGGCTCTGCCACTTGGCAAAGGCCAAGTCTATCAGTGATGGTGATAACACTTCTGGGATAATGCCTTTAAGAAGGGGCAAAAAAATTCACAAAAAGAATCTGCAGAGAAAGGCACGACATACAGCTCTGCAGACACAAAGGTCAGTGAAGAAGGAGGGGGAGGAGGTACTCCAGGGGCACCTGTAGCTCACATTGAACGCCATGGTGAGGCAGATTGCCCCCCTGCAGCCCATGAAGGTCCATGCTGGAACAGTATGTGAAGAATTGTAGCCTGTTGGAAGGACTGATGTTCGAGGAATTTGTGGAGGATTGCCTCCCACAGGAGGAACTCCATGCTGGAGTAGGGACAGAGTATGAGGAGTACTTCCTTGAGGAAGAAGGAGTAGCAGAAATAACATGTAATGAACTGGCAGCAACACTCATTTCCCATTCCTCTGTGCTACTGGTGAGGAATAGCAGAGAAAATCGTGAGTGATGCTTAGTCCAGGAAGAAGGGAGGGGTGGGGAGAAGATGTTCTAACTTTTGGGTTTATGTCTCACTGTCATGTTCTGATCAGTAATAAGTTAAACTGTTTTAATTGAGTTGAATCTGTTTTGCCTATGATGGTAATTAATAGTGATCTCTCCTTGTCCTTATATAGACCATGAGCCTTTCATTATATTTTCTTTCCCCTACCCAGCTGAGAAGGGGAGGGATAGAGTGGCTTTGGTGGGCACTTGGTGTCCAGTCAAGTTCAAATATATCACAGATCAACTGCTTCCTTGTTATTTAATAAGCTACAGTATATCTCTTCTAAAACTGCCCTTTGTGTGGTACAAGCAAAATTCTTGTCTGAATAGCAGTAGTACACTTAGCAAGATAATCTGTTTTCTTATGCTGTCTTTTTTGATTTTTTTTGTCTCTTTTGTAGACATGGGCAGAAATTGTCTTGTTATGTGTGTGTCAGCACCAAGCTATAGGGTCTTTCATAAGTAGGGCTTGTAAGTGCTATCTAACAAAAAAAAAATTCTCTTGATCAACTTCAGAACTGCATAGTCATTACAGTTCCTACTCCGAGATTTCTTCCAATCAAAAGCCTGAATGAGATAATATTTAGATGGTGATCAGAGAAATTCTGCACATTTTAACAGCATGTGGAGATAACTTCAATTTCTTTTCTGCATGTAGGCTGCAAAAACATGATCCTGGATGTATGCCACAAAACTTTTACTTCCTATTGAAGTACTGCCAAATGCTGTCATGTGCATTACAATGGGAGGACAACCGATTAGCCCTATTAATTTACATACAGAACAGTCTTCCTTTCACATGCTTATTAATAGAAAGATTACTAGTGTAATTGACCAAATCCACTCAGCACAATTAAAATGGATTTTAAGGGCTTTGATGTACATCACTATAAGCAAAGGAAGCAACAGTTAAATCCCCAATTAATACAAAGAAAATATGAGACAGGATTTTGTATCCTTTCCTTACAAGCAAAAAGAAAGAGTCCAAATCCCCCCTCTCTGAAGTAGTTTACACCGTACAACAAACAAAACTAATTTACAGCTATTGTAAATCTTAAATTACACATTTAATTCTCAATAGGTCATTAAAAAGCTGTTTCTAGATTCTAGCATTTGAGTGTGGCACTTCATTTTTGGTGAAGAATGTATAAGGAAGTGAAAGAAATGAAAATCTCAAAGGAATCTAAAAGCTGAAAACAACAAAATGAGCAAAACAAAGCTAAAGGTCTTTTTATCCTTGGGATTTTCAGAGTGTCTTGAGAGGATTTACTGAGCATATTGGGCTCCTGTGCTTTTACTTGGTTAAAAAGCTGTCTAAAGGATCATCAATGAGCCTGATACTGTCTTAGTGACCCATAGGCTGAGGGTATGTATGCAACATGCATCCCAGTGTGACTATCCTCGTAGGACAATCAGGACAGATTAACACCTGCAAAGGATGGTGTTAATGTGACTAAAGCGTGCTCATGTCACTCACACTGCTTTGCTCTACAGACAGATATATGAACATGTTCTGTGAAATAATGCAGCTTCTGGAGTTGGGGACGAATGCTGGCACCCAGTTGATCAATTTGACTTGTAAATTTTATTTTGCTGCCTATAACTTTCTTTCTTGGCTATGGACATAAGAATTGGTCTAGCATCTACCTCTTTACCCTCCTGCCTCATAGTGTCTCATAGAACCTACCTGGTACTTTCCTGGAAGTATGTCTCATTCTGTGGTTCATGTGTGAGTACTTCTATTCTGTATTGAAGAATATTCATATTCTGTGTGATCACAGAACATGTATTTTTAGTCTTAAGAATGCTGTGAACTCCACTTTTGAATATTCTGATTGTTAGCAGCCTAGATGCCAGCAGCCCTCGTATTTCGGCTTAGTGGCTCTCTTGATAGTCCTGTGGTGGCCATGTGTGAATAATATTGACAATGGAAAAGCATGTTATTTGTTAAAAATAATTTAATGTACTGTATAAAACCAGGTTTTCATTTGAAAGGGATACGTTTACTCAGGTGGCAAATATACAGTAAGATCTACTGTACTATAAGGTATCTTGTCCACTGTCTGAATGCAAAGTAATCTCTTCATGGATGTGAAGAAATGTACCACAATCAATGTAACTGAAAAAAAAAGAGATAATGATACAAATTATTATTTAAAAAAGGAACACAATAAAGCAATTCCTCCATAATGTTGTCTACAAGTAAAAAAATAAATAAATCTAACATTTTCTTCTCTCAGGCATTTTTTTTTTTTTCCAAAACATGCAGAGATGTTACATTCGATGGAGGCAACTGCTAGCTCTTTTCTGATCTTTTCACTTCATTTTCACTCTGTGATGTGGCTGTGGGGAACCTGTTATACATATGCATTAAGTTCAGAAGAACTGGAAGACAAATACTGGAAGTAGCAGTACTAGAATTTGTCCTGCAATAGGATCAGTGTGAAGCCTCTCTGTCTTTGAAAATCTGTGAGAAGCATCTTGGCACTGGGACAGTGTAGGATTTTAATGTCTTGCCTTTTCTGGTGTGGTTTTGTTGCTATTGCTGCTGTTGTTGTGTGTGTGTATGTTCTGGTTTTCTCAGTGTTCATTTTTTTTTGGCGGGGGGAGGGATCATTGTGATTTTGTTTGGGATTAGTGCTTTTTTTGGAGGGGGAAGGTGTTTCTTGTTAAAGTTGCAATATATGTGCCTACTTTTTAATTCAGTTGAAAGTTATTGAATCAGTCAGTCTCACACATCTTTTCCTTGCTTTAGCACAGACTCACCATGTTTCCTTGGCGTTCAGTACTGAGTCAGGGAGACCTCTGATCAGATACAGTTATCTACATATGAATTATTCCCTTGGATCAAACTCCAACCATACTCAGTGGAAAGGAGCAGACACTTTCAAGAGACATTTTTTTTCCTCCCAATACAGATGCTTAATACATTTCAGATGAATTGCACCCCAAAAATGACTGTCTCTCCAGGTTTAATACAAGGAACCTGGCATGAGTACCACAAATGTGGATATTTTTGCTGTCCCAAATTAGAAGAAATTATATCCACATTGTTTGACAGCCTATAATGACATCCTCAGTGGCAAAATACCACTCTAGAGGAGTTTGAAACTATCTACATTTTCCATTCTCTTTGTAGCACTTAGTTCCTGTCTTACTCTTTGTCTCCAGTTTCCAGACAAAAGAGATAGGATAAATGTTCATGAATGTTTCTGCTGGCTCGACAGCTCAATAAAAGTGAACCTTTTGAAGAGTTTTTTTTCCTTTTTTTTTTTTTTCCTTTGTACAGGAATCAAACTAATCTCAAACTAAAGCCCTGATGACAAAATAAAAGAATTGCCACATGGAGTTAATCAGGAAATACTGTTCTAATTTTAATTCACAGTCTACTTGAAATCATATTAAATTGCAAGGATAAATTAAACTTTAGATAAAAGCATTTACATTCGTATCTACCTATAAGTATATTCATGTGTCAGGTGACAAATCTGTCATTGCTGTCAGTGAATCCTGGAAAGCAATTCAGCTGGCCAGCCAATACATGTATAATCTAGAGTGGGATAATTTCTCTGAAGACTCTTAATTACATTAACTAGAGAACAGGCTTGAGTATAAGGAGAGTTCAAAACATAAGCTCACTGGAGGACATCTGCATATAAATAATTCAAGTTTCTTACTTTACAAATGAATTTCTTAGTATTTGGCAATCCTCAGCTAAAAGGAGCTAACACACTCCTGAAGGTTGGATTTTCACTCACATTAGCAGATCTAAATATAGATGATAAAGGAGTTCAAGGAGTGTGTCCCCTCCCCATTTCAAGAAGATGCATATAATAAGTTGATACTGCTTCTGGGCATCTTGCAAGCAAACATATTTTCAAGCAGATAGTTTATTATAGAATGAATAATTTTGTTACCTATAAAAACAGCACCAAAATAGAGTGCCTGATATCTGGAAAGTTTATTTATGATTTAAGTAGATTATGGTGAAATGTTTGTTGTTCAGAAAATTACTTCATGAAAGTAGATGCAATTTCCTTCAGATTTCTTACTCCCTGGTAGCATTTCTGATTGAAATGACTGCAAAACAAATCCCTCTGAATTGCTGACTAACTCTGCAGTATAGATTGGTTACTAGCACTCCAGGATTCTTCAGCAGCAAGTTTACAAGATGAACTATATGGAACACAGACTTAAAAACCCTTATTCATCATGGGTTTTTACTTTTTGTCTTTACCATGCTACTGGACATCTAATCAGTGAAATTACTGGGTTTTGCAAAAAGTATTTGCCATGTGTCATCCTGATTTCAAACATCAGCAAATGGGGCTCTGAGCAACCTGATCTAGTGGAAGGTGTCCCTGCTTATTGCAAGGGGTTTGGAATCAATGGCCTCTAAAGATTCCTTTCCAAACCAAACTATGCCATGTATCTATGACAAGTTAAAGGAAAGAAATAAAGAAGTTGTGTTTGTGAACATATCCCAGCCAAGAGAGAGGAAGGAAAACACAGTTCCTTCCAGATTTCAAAGTGTTTGGAGAAGGAATATAATAGTTTTTATTTTATATAATAAAATTTTAGTTTCTAAATTAGGAATCACCAGGATCCATAATTATGTCAAAATTAAAGTCAAGCTAACTTTATAACTGTGTTCAGTCTTTACCATGACTACTTTATTCTCTATGTTAGATTTTTTTGTGTGAATTTTTGTTCCTTCTTAGATACTTAGAAGTCTTAAGTGAAACTGTGTAAATAGCTGAGCTATAACCTTCATTCAAGTTTAAGATTATGTCAATGACTTTGCACTTATCATATGAGGTGTCTTGATTGCCCATTGCAGTTGGACTAGTAGGTCGCTTTCAACTGGAATATTCTATTCTATTCTATTCTATTCTATTCTATTCTATTCTATTCTATTCTATTCTATTCTATTCTACAATCCAGCATGATCTGTTTGTATCATGGCTTAATCTTCAAACACTAATTTTCTGTATAAAGCATAAATATAACAACCTTATTGTGAACTGCAGAATTTTATCCCATTTGTATACTTCCATGAATGCTATTCAAATATACCTGAAATTAGCATATAACTATAAATGTTTGCTACTAAAACCAAAATTGCCCTGTATTGTGTGCTGGAATAATCAGAAAGTATGTGAGAAGGGCAGGAAAACATTATGTCTCCATTTGAAATTGCAGTTTTTTGCTGTAATTTTTGTGTAATATAATTCTTATTGATGTGCCCTATTAGATTGTTGGCATCAAGAAAATTTAACACCGGCATTTTTGAAAAGTAGGGTTATTGACAAAGACCATGTGAGAAATTTAGAGATTAAAGCCTCATCATCAGAAAAAGTTCTTATCCATAACCTTAACTCACATGGTTTTTAAATTTTCTTTTGCTCCTATATCAGGTTCCATTCTCAAACGGTAGACCAGAAGGACACCATGCCAAACCTTATTTTCACCAGAGTGCTGGTGGAGGAAGGTAGTGGAATAATTTTTCATATTTTGCTACTTATAAAAGATCTTCAAATGATTGTGAACTCTCAGATGAATTTATTATCAAAAATCCTTTTCACGTTTCCTCAAAGAAAGTATCAGAGTGCTATAGATCCCCCGTGGCTCCTTATTAGCCATAGAATTGAATTCCAGATGTTGTCTTCAGCAATGGATGAGGGAAATAATAATTTTCAAAACTAATTCTCAACTTGTTGCTAATCATGACAGGTGAAGTAGACAGGTATACTTCCTTTCGCATACCCATTTTTGAATATGTGTATCCCACTGTCATTGGTGAGTCCACTGTGTTTCTTATACTGTGACAAAATCCTCATGAAAACTTTCAGAAAAAGATTAAAGGGATGATCAAATGAAGACATGATCATCCTTCAAAGAGCAAGCTTACCTCAGAAGAGGTTGTGCTGTTTCATTTCACAGTCGCAAAGGGCTCACTGTAAATTCTTGGGTTATGACTCAAGCAGGTGAAGGTCTTTAGCCTTTAGTTTGTTGTTGGTTCAGTCAAACTGAGTTCCAGTATGGACTCGAACTAGCTAATGTTCAGAAGGAAAAATTTATATTCTCCGTTATCTAAAACTCTAGGAATTAAAAGCAGTCATGGCCCAAATGATATTTAGAAAGAATAAGCTATTTTTTAGGAAAAAAATGTAAGGTTACTGTAAAAGCAGGGGTAAGGATAAGACAGATGTTAAAGAAAAAAACACCAGACTTTGGTGATCATGGACAGCACAGACACACATTAACAAATTTAATCCCAACAGTAGTCAGAATCTCCCAATGACAATTTCACGTCTAGTAGTCAGATGTTATCAGACTTGTAATAGGATATAGATGTGCCTTCAACACATCGTTCCTGTGCAGCGGTGGATCCTTTCTCTGTTGTGCTCTTCCTTCTTTCATAGCAACTTCTGCTATTTCCATTCTGTAAGGCAGATGCCTCACTGCATGCAGTAGTGAAACTTTGGGATGCCCAGACCTGGACTATTTCTAGAAGAAGGAGGACCTAGCAGGCAATGACAACACCCAGTCTTACCAAGACACTGAAACACAGTCTTCTCCATGATGTGTCAAGGTTATCACAGTTGTATAAGGACCAACTACTCAGTTAATTTTTTTACCTGCAGATAGCTGAGAGGTATGACTCTTCCAAAGGCCAGTGCTTCTAAGATACAAAGTGGAAATTTCTTTGTAGTATATAATCATAGAATTGTTTAGGTTGGAAAAGCCCTCTGAGATCACTAAGTCTAACCATTAACCCAGCAATGCCAAGCCTACCCCTAAAACATGTCCCTAAGTGTCACACCTATACAACTTTTAAATACCTGCAAGGCTGGTGTCTCAATCCTACTGCCTCTCCTGCCTTGCCTATACCCTCTGAAGAGTGATACAGCAGATTGAAGGACCTTGCTAGCACACCATCCCTCTAACATTGGTGTACAATCCCTCTAACATTGGCATGTTAGAGGCTTATCTCTAGTGACCCTGGTTTTATCCTTTTCCCCCTTGATGTGATGCTTCAAGATGAGGCACTTAATCTCTTTGATTATTGGTCTGTGTGACTGCAGTGTGTGTCTGTGCACGTAATGAGGAGTCCTGGCTTTATCTGAAGAGAAAAAAGACCCTCTCTCATTCCACATTAAAAGCAGAAGGTGATCTCACTGTGGTCTTGTCAGAGAGTTTGGTCTCACTGCACAGGCCCAATCACTGTGCAGTCAATCCACACGTGAACACGAGGCTGACTGAATTGCCACAGTCACTGTACATTTACAGAACCAGCTTCAGAGACAGTTACTGGCAAGATCCCTTCAAACTCAGGTCTCTACGCTGTGTACTGGAGTCCTAAGTGGCACCAGTCAAGGACTTCTCTGTGTTGCTAGTATTGTGGGTCTTCTTTTCCAACATGGGCTGTGAAAGCAACTTAATTTAATGCCTCCCACCTCTCTCATTCTGTGTGAATGTCTGCTTTGAAGTAGTTCTTCAAGTCTGTGTCATTTTGCCATATGCATGCCCTGCACTGGAGTAAGCTGCAAGGTCAAAACCTCTTGGCAGAACTATCTTCTTGGTTATTTTTGGATTAGATCCCAGCCCAAAGCAACTTGATTTTATTACTGTCCCTCAGATACATTGATTATTGCTTTTTCAGCTTTTTTCCATTTGATGAAGAAGATTGGTACCCTGCCCATGATGGCATAGATAGTGCATCTTCTTTTTAACCTAAGGACATTTTAAGAGCTTTAGTGATTTCAAAGCCGACTTTGGTAAAACGAGGGAATGAGGAAAAAAAAAGAAAAAAACACCACCCCATGAAGCAATGCCTGACTGACAAGAAAATTTTGAACTGCACTTCAATCCTTCATTTGAGTTCTTGAGAGTTTGTGACACACATGGCACTCTGCCAAGAGATCCCACAGCAGCAGGCAGTTATTATCAAAGAGTTTGCCATCCAGTAGTATAAATGATGCTAAACTCAGCAATATTATCCTTTCACACTACCATGATATATTTGTTTTCAGATATAAAACCAATATATTTTTCATTTATTTGCTTTTAACTTCTGACTTTAACTACTTTAACAACAGCTTAAAGAGGAACTGAAATGGTTTCTTGCAGGAGTAGAGAGGGTACATTTTCTTTCCTTCTGAATCTGACATTTAGATAGGACTCATACTTTCTGGGGATTTTATAAATCTGTGTCTTGACTTCTCTTATACACTCATATCCTGGACATCCTCCTGGAAATTACAAAGACATTGATTACTTTGGCCATACCCTTGTGCCCCAGAACAGTGTTGTTTTTGTCCTTAATCTTTTCATTTGTCCAATCTGTTTTAATTTCAAAGGTGCATAATGACAGCCTGTTTTTCTCTAGGGACTCTCCCTTATGGACTATTTATCGGTGCTTTGCAGATTCTGGGTTCCAAAGATCTACTACAGTCCTGTGAGGTGAGTAGAATTATCACTATTCGAAAAGGACAAGGGATGAGGAAATGGGATCTAATTTGTGACCTGAAAAAGATTATGGTGGAGGTCTATAGAATAATTTAAAATGGAAAAAAAAATACTTCCCGGGCCATGAGTTCTTTACCACAGGAAGGATCTTTGACAGATGCAAATAACTCCCTAATGAGCTGAGGATCATTCTAGCTTTTGAAACAGAGAAAAAGTCCCAGTGAATCAGGCTAGTTCTCCATCTCATTCAGCAGCTTGTCTCTAAAAATTACCTTGGAGGATCTAATTCAGAAGCTGACACTCTGCAACAGGAATTTTACTTATTCACTGACTACGAGAAAAAGGTCTACTTCATTCTCCAAAGTTTTTTGATGAATAAATATCTGAAGCAAACTTATATGATGAATAAAAATCTGAAGCATGAATATTTTTCCAGAATTTTTGTTGGCTTTTAACACTTACTGTTACAAAGATGGATTTTAATGCTACTAGCTCAAGTCCAACCAAAGCAGCTCAGTCACTATCACTGGTAGAAACTATGAACACACACTCAGACATCTTAAAGATCTAACTATAACTTCGAATTACTAAATTTTACAATTAATCCTTGATATTTGCACGTATTCATAGCTTTCACTACTTAGAAGGCTCTAGTAAGGATGCACTACTCTCAAATCCTCTGCACTCTTCCAGGCTTCCTACAGGAAGCTGAATCAAATTCAAAAGAATCTGCATGGCAATGATCTGTCTGCAGTTTAGTTGTCACTGAAGGATCCAGAGGAGTTCCAGTTCTCAGACAAAATGCAACTATAAAAATTCCATATAAAGTTCCCCTGCCGAAGGAGCATTTTGTTTGGGGCAAGGTTAAAACTCTGCAGGGAGCTCTTGTATGACACAAGGATTTTTTTCTGCTCCCAGCGCTGGGTGCATTTGTTCACTCATCAGTCTTTAATGTGAAGCAAGAGAAATTGTGCACATAAAACCAGTAACAAACTCCTGCCAGCGATAACCTGTCCCCTGCATACATTTTTCAGACTAGATAGTAGCAGTGACAATAAACTCTTAGTCATGCTGTTTAATGCTGTGCTGGTAAGGTCTACAGAGCAGAAGGTTGTTTCTACCTTGTTTGCATACCACCCAACTCAGGCAGAACCACTCCAACAGTTGAATCTAATCAACAGCTATGCATTCATTTTGTCACAATCAGGAAAGATCACATTACAGCCTCCTGAGTGCTCTGATTTTAATGTATTAAAAGATATATGATTTTTGAGCTTGATAGAAAAAAATGCGATTTTGCCCCATCAGTAATACACCATGTGTAAATTAGTGTCTGAATTAATGTTGTGTGGCTGCAGTGAAAAAAAATAGCAATGGCTTTATTACATAATAAAATGTCCTTAATTGTTAGACTACAGCAGCTTTATAACATACCATTATTTTTGGTAACAACCTCTGCCTTTTTATCGATCTGAAAATGTTATCAGTCAGAGCCAGATTGAAAGTAAAACTGAAGAATAACATTACAGGGCTAATGCAATTGAGTGAAATAAATTGCTGCTGCCCTGGCTTTGAATTCAAAATGAAATGTAATTAATAAGAAGATTTACAGAATAATACGTTTCCAACTTTTGAAGTCAAATATTTGCACTCAAAGCAGGAAAGCATTACATGCAATTTAACAGCATTTCTCAAACCATGAGTGGCTTGTTGTCAAGCACCTTTTTTTGTTGCTTGTTTGCTTCTTGTCCCTTAATTAAGGAGCATCTCAAGGTACAGTCTGAAGCTACTCTAATGTTACTGAGCACTCAACAAGTATGGCATGTCTGGAAACTCTGATAGCAAGAGACTATTAAAACATTTTCTTGTTCCCATCTGTTTAAGTGCAGCTTGTGGGTTTAAGATTCCACCTGTAAGCAGTCATAACTTTTCTGTTTTTTTGTTTGTTTGGTTTTGGTTGGTTGGTTGGTTTTGTTTGTTTATTTTTTCTCCTAGTGAGAATTTTAAGAGCTAGGAAAACATAACTGGGGAACACTAATTAGGGGCTGTGATTAAATTCCCAATCCAGACCCTTCAGGTCCATCCATGTCTTTGAAAAGTGGAATTATTTAGGGAAGAGCTTAATTGGGTAACTAGAACTACATGTCCTTAATTGACTTCTTAAATCAGTGCATTGTTCTGTAATCCTTCTGGGCTTGAGCTTGCATCTTAGCATATTCTTAGCTCTGTCAGAACACAGATGGCAATAATGAACTAGTTTAGGCCATAAAGATGGAAAGCCTATATGACATCAAGTTTCATGGTATGAATATAGCTTATTTAGGAGGTTATCATGAAATGCACTGTCTAGGTTACCTTCTACAGGTCTATTCAGAATAGTGTTATTCCTGATAATTGAATTTACTCTGTTTCACTTACTCTCTCTTTCTTTCTTCTTTCTCCATGAACAACACTGGTCCTGTAACCTTCCAGAGGTTCAAAAGTTTTTGGGTATAAGCAAGCACAGAAATATTTAAAATCTAGAGTGAAACTGGTAACACAAAGCTCCATTGTTTACCTCGACTTGATCAAAATTTGTGGGTCTTTTTCTCCAAGGATGTAAAAACAAGCATGGGTGTGCAATGGGAGAGGGAAGTCTAAGTCAAATTGCTGAGTTAAAAGTGAGAACCAACTGTGGAGAATTGCAGAAAGATTGTTAGAGACTAAAAGACTTGGTGATTAAGTGACAGATGAAATTCAGGACAGATGAATGTAAAATGACATACATGGGGAAAAACAATCCAAACTTCACATATAAAATCACGGGCCCTGAGCTAACTGTTATTACTCAGAAATGAAATCTTGGGGTTATAATATGTAGTTTTATTGAACTCTATGCCCAGCTCTGTTTAAAAAATGCAAACTGAATGTTGACAGTTTTTAGGAAAGAGAATAAAATAGAAAACATCATTATATCATCATGTAAAGTGCTGGTGTGCCTGCATCTTAAATTGTGTGCAGTTCTATTCTCATTTTCAAGGTCATAATGCTATTAGAAAAGGCCAAGTGAACAGTAGCAGAGGTAATCAATGGTGGGATGCAGATTTCACATTAGAGTAGACTAAACAGGATGCGGCTTTTCAGGGAAAAATAGTGGCAACAGAGAGAAGGTTGTATAAAGGGTGTATAAAGTCGTGTGGGATAAAAAAGGGGCTCATAGGAAATAATTTTCCATTGTCTCTACCCACACAGAACCTAGGGTCTTCAAGTTAAGGTAGCTGGTGGCAGGTTCACAGAAAACAAAGCAAGAAAATGTTTCGTTCAACTCTGAAATTCCCTGCCACAAGAGGCTGCGCGTGTTAAAACTGTGCCTAGAGAGGATGACTGGGTGAAGTCATAGAATAAAATACACTAAGGGTTAATAAACTCAAACAATGGATCTGGCTCAGGCTGTCCCTAAGCTGCAAAGTTTTGAGGAGCAGAGGACTGTTCTGGTGTATCATTGCTGTACAGTCTCTGTGTCTGTATCCTCCTCTCAAGGAATCTGCTGCTGGCCACCTCTGAGAACAGGATGCTAAGCTAGCTAACCCAACAGAGCTGTCCTTTTGTCTGTGCTTATCCTGTGTCATGAGCCATCCATCCTCCGTCACCACAATCACATCTTGCACAATTGCAGCAGAGATGGCTGCAGAGTTTAAAACTTCCCCATCTCCCTGCTCAGGCTTGTGTTATTTCCACCTCAGAACACAGCACCCAGCCTCAACCAGAGTTTCAGCTGAGCTCTTATATTTTTTAATCTAAATCTGGGTTTACTCTGGTCATTAGAGGGATAGAATTGGACAATGTATTAGATTAAAACCTGAAAGATTAGAAAGCTGCCAAGGTTCAACAGAGCTCAGTGCTTATGTTATCTCTCTCCATGCTGTCTCCTTATCCACACAGAAATTGTAAATGCATCTTTCTAAAACAATGAAGAGATGAAATTAGCATCAGCAAAGATCACTACTTTCTCTCTGGCTGAAGACTGTACATTTAGAAAGATGTCTAGGTTTGGTATGTAAGATGCAGCTGACAAATACTCTGCCCACTCTTCTCCCGTTCCTACAAGTGTCTTATTTGTGTATTTTTGAACCTATCATTGGAAAATTAAATTCTCCTTTACAGTAGGAGTGGTAGAAAACAAGCCTGCACTAAGGGAGAGAAAATTACTTTTCACATTGTTCAGAACTGCTGTGCAAATAAAAACAAGAAAAAAATGACTGATTAAAGTGAAACTCTCAGCCGTATATTTTTGCATTGTGTTGAAATTGCTGTTTCTTCTGAAGCACAGTATCTGAAAGTTTCTCTCTGTTTACCCGCTGAAGTTCTTCTCTTTCTACAGAATTTATCTGAATTCACACTTGGCAGCTTAAAGATGACTAAGGGCTAAATTCTGTCCTATTTTATTCAGCCTAGCAATGAAGTAAGAAGAAACGAGATATCTTCCCATTTACTTGGTAGATTCACCTGCAATTTTGGGCAGCCTCTTTCAAGACTGAGGAGAGTAAGGAAATGTCTTTGTTGTTGCTTTTGCTTTGTTTGTAAAAATATGGTGCCCAATGTGCTTGCTACAAAGTTATATACTAATTAAAGACAGCATTCCTGGTTTCAGGGATGACTTCATTTTCTGTGAGTAAATCAACTCTTTACAGTCAAGTTAAATATCAAGTATATATATACATCTTGCTTTCATGATTAGAAAATGTTCAGATACTCGAAATAACAGGGTAAAGAGCCAGCCAATGAGTCTATCTAGCCTTCTACTCTCTTTCCAGAAGTGTCAGTAGGAGATGCCATTGATGGTAGCACATGAGCCACCTTGTGCTATCCTTTTCCCTTATATTCCCTGACAACTGTAATCACAGGATAGGCATCCCTTCGATTTCCTACTTTTGTTCATGGACCTGCTGGCTGTGAATTTGCCTAAACTTTTTTTGAACCTGTTGGTACTACCTTCTTTCCCCACTTCTGAAACAACAGATTCCAAAAGCATATGAAGAACATCCTTTTATTTATTTTTAAATCACTTCTTACCAGTTTTCATGAATGTCCTGTGTTTCAAGTACAGAAGGAGTCCTAAGGGACAACAGCATTCCTCAAACAGCAGTCAGCATCTCGAGTAGGGATAACAACACACCTTGCAGAAGTGTAAAATAATGAGAGAGTTTTATAGCTAAATGAAAACTTTGTGAAGTGTAGCTAGAAGTAACAAGCTACACAGTGTTTCATATCTCTGTACCCATTTTCAAACACATTTGTTAATTTCTTAAGTTTTTCACCTTAATAAAAGAATATTTTTCTTTCCTTTTACTGGGTGGTCTAGTTTTCAGAGTAATTTTGACAGGTGGAAGAAACTGAAGATATTCCATTCTTCTGAGAATAGACACATCAAAGGGAACAGACTCATCCGTTCTCACAGTGCCTTTAGTTCCAACACAGCACCAATAACTTCATGTCAAATTTGTGAATGTTCCTCCAGTAAGTTGCAAAAGCTTTTCTGAGGATTGATGTTGTAGCTGTCTATTTAGGAAAAGTGTCTTCCGATGTCAAGTCTTAAACAGATTATTGTTGACGTTCAGAAGAACAAGAGGGATCATTTCTTAAACCTCTGAGACAAGTCAGCATTGCAAGAACAGTCTTTCTAGCATTTAAGGATCTTGGAAGGGACAGCATGAGAAATGGGCTGAGTTTTCACCTCACTTGTCTGGGTCATAGGTAAATAAATTATATCCTAATGTGAGCTACAACAGTCTCCCAAAGAGCTTGATACTGGCAGAACTGAAAAAAGTAGCACTGCCTTTTCTGGAATGCCTTCCTATGCACTTCTCCCAAACATGTGGATAAGGGCTTTGTTTAGCTTTGTTAATACAAGCTTTGTATAATCAACTATCATGCCTAGAGAAATTCCAACCTATTATACCTACTTAGTATTTCTAAAGGAAGTTAGAAAAGTTAAATAAAAAATATTATGCCATCAGAATTTATTTATTGCTATTTCTATAATTTCTGCCTGCAGCAAGAAAGGACAGCTGTAAAAGCCAAGGTCAACATCATAAGAATATTTCCTTTAGTTTTATCTGTCCATTCTCTTTTCATTTTTATATGGTTCAGGTTTCTACTACCATCTTCCTCAAAGGTTAATTCTGAGCCGTTTTATCCGTCCACTCCCTAGTCCTTCCATTTAGTGTTATTTGTGTCTCTTGTACTTACCTGAAAACAAACAAAATCCTTCCTGCAACTGACATGTTATTTGCTGGGCTTCACAGTACTCTCTCTGATTAGGTAACTGTCTTTTTCTCCATTTATCACTTGACTGTTGAGTTCATTTGGGATGGTGATTACACACTGTCTTGTCTTTGCATGGTACTTGGGGTGGTTGTATCCTGATTGGGCAACAGCTTGATAACAAAAAGGAATGCTATAACTAGATAGTAACCTGTTGATACATGGAAATACATTAGCACTCATCACAGCCAAAGATGGTGTCTTTCTATGAGCATGGTGACAATCTCTTATGTCTAACCTAAATTTGATGTTTATTTTGCGCAGAAGATAGTATCACACACCTAAAGGCACACATTAACATCCATTTCTTGATAGTTAACTACAAGACTGTTGATTTGGTTTCTGGTGTTATGAACCTGCTCTTATATTATCATGTAACATGTCCATCAGCATTAGCAAAGAATGAAAGCAATGAAGATATGCTCTGCTTATATAAAATATTTTCCTCAGCTACTTTAATTTGCTAAAATTGTCAGACTTCAGAGCTCACTCAAATACTCTTTGCAGTTTCAAAAATATTCTCCTAAGAGAGAAAAACATTCAATCCTGCCACGAAGCATGTTTCTCTATATGCTTCTAATGATGCTCATCAGTTTCTTCACTTTTCCCTTGCTTCCTCTTTTTATTCTCCAAATTTGTATTCAAATTAAAAATTGAGAATAAAGTTAAATCACATATATATATCTACCTGCAAAATCAAAATAACAATGTGCAAACAAAAATAAAGAAGCCATTCAAATTTGTATTTTGGCATAGAAATAAGCAATCTGCTAGACAAAAATGCCAAGTTTCTCACAACACTCAGTGAGGACGACTGGCTTCTTAAGCTTTTTAGCAAAGAGAAAAAAAGGCTTAAAATAACTCACCTTAGACATCTTTTTCTTCCAGCTCTGGTCATAGCTACTCCTGTTTATTAGGGATCTTCCCAGACTGTGAGGACCTGACCCCAGCAGAGGGAAGGAGGTCTGGTAAGGTAGGTCATACCAAGCCACAACACTGGAAGGTCATTGAAGGTGTTCACCACGTGAGAAGGTGCACTGAAAGAAATTAATAAACCTGCATTACTGACAGCAGCAGAGACTGTTGCACGTAAGATAAGTGTAATATTAAATTTATATCACTATGAATGTTCAATGAGGAGCTGTGTTCTGGGCAGCATCAGTACCACAAGCCACTGAACTTCTGCTGCTTCACCATCTTGCTGTGCTCAGGGAGCCCTGGAATGCCAACTCTGCCTTGGGGAGCTGAGGGAGGAAGAGTGAGGGCACTGCTGGTCTATCTTAGATATTTCCTGGCCTGGAAAGCCCTGTCTCTCCTGTTTTCAATGGCAAATCTAGATTCTCCTGGGGCATCAAGGAGATATAGTACTAAGGAGTTGGCCTCAGGGAGACCAAGTAAGAAGCACTCTTGTCATCTTTAAACAGGTGAAGAGACCCCTCATCAGATCCCCCAGGTTAACACCTCAGCAGCATTCAGAAGATGGGACTTTTGTCCCAAGGGGTCACAGACGAATCACAGAATCACAGAATATGCTGAGTCCGAAGGGACTCACAAGGACCATTGAGTCCAACCTTTAGTCCTGCACAGGCCCATTTCCAAGAGTCACACCATTTACCTGAAGAGTATTGTCCAAATTCTTCTTGAAATCTGTCAGGCTTGGTGCTGTGACCACTTGTATCCAACCTCAACCCCTACCGACACAACTTCAGGCCATTCCCTCGGGTCCTGTCACTGGTCACTGCACAGAAGAGACCAATGCCTGCCCCTCCTCTTCCCCTCACAAGGAAGTTGTAACTGCAATGAGGTTTCCTCTCAATCTTCTCTTCTCCAGGCTGAATAGTCTGAGTTCCCTCAGCAGCTCCTCATACGGCTTCCCCTCCAAGTCCTTCACCATCTTTGTTGCCCCACTTTGGGAAGAGAGCTTAGTCTCTTTTCTTATATTGCTGTGACCAAAAGAAGCAGCATATTAAGAAAGTTCTGTATATCCCTGCAGGACAATTTGTACCTGTCCCAGCATCCATGGCATTTATTTAAATACCAAAAGCTTAGAAATCATTTATATAAACACTGTGTGTATAAACCCTCATTTATCTATATGAAGGAAACCTCTAATAGTTGTCTAAATAGTTCCTGTGAACTTAAATAACTTAAATAAGTTAAATCCACTTGACAAGTGGGATTTAAGGCCTAAGGATTTAAGAGCATAGTGAAACAGAGGTTGTGTTCTGTTGCTGGTCGAGCTTGCCACAAAACTGGGATTAAGTAATTAGCTGGTTTAGCTTCTTTGGTCATCTAAACTTGCCCATGGCACCATGCTGATGCACAGTATGTAATGCTTTGTCTCCCATGCTGCTGTTGCTGAAAGGTTCTGTAATTTGGTACTCTCATCTTGATGAATAAATTTGTTATCTTACAATTTATCACTCTCTTTGTCATTCTTACTAGACAAAGCCCTTTTCTGAATACATTTTGTCAAGTTTCTTTAGACTGAATAACAAGGGAAATGTTTGTACAGTAAACTCTTCCTTCAAGTACTCACTTTCTTTATGTGTACACACATTCACAATGCTTTGAATTAGTTTCCTGCCATATCTCAGAACAATTTCTCCTCTGATGTTTGCTATTGCTTGTCTGAGATTGTCTTTGTGTATGTAGTCGGGCAAAACTTAAATAAAAATTCTTCTCCTGAAAAGCTTTGAAAACTAGGTGTCTCTGAGCCCTCAGGAAGGGCTGTGCTCTCTCCTATATGTGATAATTTGAAACAATCATTAGTTTTGTTCTCTGCTCTTGTGGGCCATTTTTAGTGGGAAATATGAAATGATTCAAGTAATATCCTCTGTGCTGGACAAGCAGCCCCATCTCAGAGCATTCTATTGCTGACAGCCATTAATGCAGGAGGTGGAATCAGTAGAGGGAGGGAAGACTGGCCAAGCAGAGAGTGCTGGGATCTCTTGGGCTAAGGCGTGGCAGGTGAGATGCTGCTACAGCTATGTTTGTTCTGTTCATGACAGAAGGATTTCAGTTCGTTGGGTTTTTGGTAAAAAGCACTTCACAAAGCTCTGCATTGCACACTACAGCAAGAATTACTATCTTCTGTTTCATCAGCTGATGTGGTCTGAGAAAGATTCAAAAAAATAGGCAGTGCAGAATGCACAACATCAGTCGGGATTTAAAGTCAAGTTATGTCTAAGCTCCAGAGTTCAGGAGTCTGCTTTTGTGAATTCAAAATACAGTACTCATTTTCTTGAGAAACTTAAGATATCTGACAATGAGACGGCACTTCTGACTTTTCTGCTTTGGGATAGGCTGGAGATTTTTTTCCCCCCACCTTGGCTACTGATGTTGAAAAAGAATTCTTGACCACTTCTGCGTCTCCAGATAATACTACTTCTTCCTGAGAGAGAAAAGGAGGTCATTAAAGTTTTTGCAAATATGTTGGAGGCACTCTAGCATGATGGAGCTAATTCTCATCCTAATAGATGGTACAGGGCCTGTGAGTTTTGGGTTCCGTAGGAGAATAGCGTTGATAACACACTCATGTTTCAGTTGTTAATGAGTGGTGCTTACCCTAAGTCAAGGACATTTCAGTTTCCTGTGCTCTGCCACTACAAGGACCAAGAGGGAGCACAACCGGGACAGCTGACCTAGACTGACCAAAGGGATATTCCACACCACAGAATGCCATGCCCAGTTGTTATACACCAGATCAGTTATTATTGGGTCAGGACCACCTTGTGGGGTGTGTCTCTGTGACTGTGTGTGTGCAGGGGGTGAGCTGTGCCCGCAGGAGCAGGACAAGCCCTGCCCAGAGCACCCAGACTGCACTCACATGGCCACTGAGCCGCCCCACTGAGCTGGCAGGCAAGGAAGGCCTGCCTGATAACCCACCCACACCACACCCCATGGAGCCTCTGACTGACTGTGCTACCCCACACTTTGTCTGAGGGGACAGCGAGTGGTCAATGAACCAAAGGTCCCACCTGCAGGGAGTGGACACAGTGACCAGAGTACATAAAGGGGCAGCACCAGGTCTCCATTGTGGGTTCTTGGCCTGTTGTCTTCCGATGTGACCTTCAATATGTGACCTTCAGTATGTGACCTTCTAAGTGTTAACTATGTTCGTTCTCCCCTCTTTTTCTCTCTTTATTCTTTCTTCTCTTAGTCTCTCCCCTTTATTCTTTTCTTCCTCTTGTGAGTAACTTAACACTTATTTTCTGTAAGTTGTGAGGATCTCAAGTTGCATGGAGTTTGTGTTTGCTGAGTCTAGCAAAAGTTCCTTACTATACCAATGCTTGTTAGTCCTGGTAATCTGTAGTAATGTTTTGTGAATTTGCATGTTTCCTATCCTTGTAAAAACCTTTTTGGCCTAACACCTATTTTCTCACCAAATTAAAAGAAATCTCTTAGAGAAAAATGTGTAGTTATTCTCTGGACATGAACTCAAGGTACCAAAGAACCAATGGCTTTACAAGAGTTTGTGTAAGTGAAATCTCTTGGAGCCTAAAATTAAAGTGCAACACCTGGTAAAGCTTGAAGCTTCGGGATGGGGTGGAGTTAGCCAGGAGCAGCTGATCACTGCTGGGGGATGAAGTGGGCGTCGGTCAGTACATGGTGAGCACTGGCATTGTGAACCACTTGTTTCTCTTGAGTGTTTTATTTCTCTCCTTTCTTATTGTTATCTCCATTATTATCATTATCATGATCATCAATATTACTACTACTACTACTACCACTACTACCACTACTACTACTGCTACTACTGCTTTATTTCAATTATTAAACTGTTCTTATCTCAACCCATGAGTGTTATCTTTTTCCAATTCTCCTCACCATCCCGCTGGGAAGGGAGTGAGTGAGCTGCAGCATGGTACTTAGTTACCAGCTAACCGCAAGAGAGTGACACAAAAGAACGTATACAGAATTGTGCAGATGACAGGTTATACAAAAAAGAAATCCTTGGAGGCAAACATGCTACAAGAAGGAATAATGCTCTCTTACTCTGAAATTTATTTTGTCCAGTATTTACATATGGAAAATATTTCACTATTTTAAAAGAAAAATCTTCCTTTTCCTGTTCAGACTGGAAAAGATTAAGGCACTGACATGAAACATAACATAACAGCACACATAATTTGTACACAGGAAAATATTTAATTCATTAGGACAAACGTGTTATTCCAATTTATCACTTTATACTACTTTACACCCAGCCTTCCAGTTTAGCCATAAATTTTCCTTTAGGTCTGCATTGAAAGCCTCCTGAAAGTCAACAGAAAGCTTGCTGTTGAATCCTGATGGGCTTTGGCTTAGGCTTTAAAGGAACATATACTCTCGCTTGACTGTGTGGTTTATATTTTGATGAATTGCTTGCCATATTCCCTAGGATAATTAATTGCTTCTGTGGAGAGATAAACCCAAATCTTGTACAGTCACCCCATCTTTTATAGGTATTGCAATTTACAATATATCAATCATCTGGCCGTCTTTAAGGAATTTACAGCAACATTGCAAAATTATGTAAGACTAACACTTAGAGATCAGACCTGGAGAGGTTTTGTAATGCATACAGAGTTCTGCATATGTCAAATGACACCTTTAATTTGCATTGAATTCCACTGATCACTCATGCCCAAAATGCCCCCATTAGTTATTACAGTTCAATCATTGCAATGACATGGACAAGATGTAAACAGGCAGTGGAGGAATGTTCTGGAGCCCATCCCCAGGCACTTCACAGGGGCCTGTGGGATCAAGATTAACTTCATTAACAGATAGCAGCAGCACATGACCATTGATTGAAACGTTGTTATCCAGAAGCATGAAAGGCAGCCATGAAAATCTCCTGGAAATCTCACCCTTCAGCTGCAGCAGTAGCAAGCATGAGCTTTTGTCTTTTCTGCCCCTCATTCTTGAAGAAGAAATTCAGCTGCTGAGATGCCTTGCAGTGGCTCTAAGTCAATACATGATTAGAAGACCAGTAGCAGTGGCATCTAAGGATATGACCTTGTGTCTGTAGTATTTTCTTGCACTATACTCTTGCTTTCTTCTGGAACAGGATTAGGACTTTACTTCTGTTTCAGACTTGTTTTATTGTTATGGTAGCCTGCAGGCTGTCACAATCCTGATCTTTATTTTCTGGCTCCATTCAAGTGAGGCTAGTCGGGTTTTTGTATTTAGTAATATACCTGTGAGAACACAGCACCTACTTTCCGCTACTTGGAGTGGGTTTCGTTACAGCTCAGGGGTTTTTTTTGAATATTTAGACAATTTAGAAGAGTTAGTCACACACATATTAGGGAGAGGATTGAGGATTTGAGAGGAAGCAGAAAGAACTCTTAAATTAGCTCATGTAATTATTATTATTTGAAATGGTGTATGTTATGTCTTGTTAGGCTTCATGATGCAACTTCTGCACCAGGATGTTCCAGGCTTTTGGTTCTTGCATAGTGTTCATCCAGAAAACCAGAAAGGCCCTGGCCATGCATCTCACAGGCAAAACTAGCAGACACAGAGCACAATTAATCTTTCGAAATTTTAGATATCTGCAGTGGCTCAGAGGAATGAAAGAGGAACTTCTGATCATGATTCACCCTAAAATAGCTATCTGAAGTATATTAGATGATTCACACTCTCTCGATCTTTGTGATATGGAACCAAGGTTGATTAGCACAGAGGGACAGGATAAAACCTAAAATGAAGCAAGTTGTGTCTCATCCATAATTGCATCAGCAATGGCTATAGACATTAAATTAGAGATGAGTGCCGGTTATGTGCTTTTATTCAGGATTAAAAATTGCCCATCACACCAAAAAAATAAGGTCTTTGAAATCTTTTTTGATCCAGATGACTGGCAAGTGTGGAGTTAAATGGGCCATAAATGGCAAAGCTTTCTCTGGGTGTAAATTATATCATCTCTGGTGTGTAACTCTCTCAGATTTGAGATTGGAGGAAAGTTTGGTTTAAGAACCAGGCCCTTCACCATAAAGTGGAATGTGAATACTTTTGCTTTCAATAAATATAATTTAAAAAGAAACCCAGAAACCATTGCAGAAAGACTGTAGTGATCTGTGACTCATTTCTGCTTGGAATTAGGAAATAATTTCAGTTGATTTTATCTTTTTGCTTTGAGCAGAGGGAATGGAATAACAGTTATACCCGGGATGCCAGAATTTGTCCCTTTAATTTAAGTCTGATTTCTAATCTTGAAAAAGAAAACATGTGTGTGTGAACCGTAATGAAAATGGCTCTCACCTCTACACACAACATTGTGAATGCCTTAGACACTAACAGCAAAAATAATCTCTGCCAGTAATCACCTTAATAATGATTTTCATTAATCCTTGTTCAGAGCTATTCTCTTTGATTGAGATGAAAAGGAACAGTAGGCAGTGTAAATTCAGAGCAATGCTAGGCACATTCCGAAGGTCCTCTAAGACTTTGCATTATAAAAGCCCTTTCTGATCTGCCGTGTGTACAGAGAAATTGGCATAGTCTCTCTTAATAAAAGAGTAACACAAAGAAATTTCATTGGAATAAAGGCTATGTTCTTATTAGATATTGCAGCATGGCTTCGCTTACTCTGAATTTTTTCCTTTATAATTTTCTTTCTGAGTTTAGTGTTCCTGCAAGGTATAGAAAGAAAATATTCATGAACTGCATGATAGTTTTAAGAGGATTCAAACCTCTGACTGCTTGAATGTAAAGCAGGATACTTTCCAGTGCTCCAGAGAGACCGTGAGGCTAATGGTGGGGAAGAGGGAAGCTCAAGAAGTTCAATCCTGAAAGGCAAGACCAGAGAGATGGGGGCTAAGAGGGCTTGTTCTTTGGCTTTATGTCTGCTGGATTCTCTGCCCTGATTTTGAATAAAGGCAACTCTTATTATAGGCACTGTGTGCTCATGGTGCTTGTCAATCAGGAGAGGACACCAAAACCTCAGCTTTCAATCCAATTCGCTCAGCTACCAGTAGAACTAAAGAGAATCCCTGTGATGTGGGATTAGACCGTGCTTCTGTTTTCCAAATATAAGGCTGGTGCTTAGTAATAATGGCCAGACTATAGTAGATTATACCCAAACCATACTAACCAAAATCTGTACAAAGTAGAGTTGAGTCACATTTATGTTTAACTTTCTGTAGTCTCATTTTCTTACATTGGCTAAGGCTAGCCTACAGAAAACACTGGGATCAGCTTGGGAACACCAGTGACGTAAACTTGCATGTTATTTTTGATTTTCCAATTTTGTTTTTCCTTAAGACGTGAAGTTCTGTATTCATTCTGAAACTATATTTAATGCCTTCTCTCCCTTTTGTAGTTTAGAAGCCAGAATTCACATGATTCTCTTTAATCTCAGGTTGCAAAGGCAACATCCAAACAGCATTTGCCATTTTGCTCCAGGCTCTTCAGAGATGGTAATCTTACAACTATGGCCCCAAACAGCCACCATGGTAGTACATTTTGGGCCCTGGCACCTGGTATTTATTCTCATGTAGTACTGAAAATCCAGAGCAGCTTGTGAATTACTCTGCTATGGCACTGCTATCACTGCTTTTGTTCATATCAGTGAATTGAACTTGGACAGAACATATTCCTATGCGCTGGAACTTGGCTTCCCACTATTAAACACCAAGATATTCCTCAGCGCACTTTTAGCCTGCAGTTACTTATGTTAGGGATATTGTTTGGAAAAAACCTGCTTCTATGACAGTGGATGCATATTTTATTTATTAGTATAATTCTTCATGTTCATAAGTTTTCCCGTAACTCATTGTTGTCCAAGCTATTATTTTTAATTGTCTGTATTTTATTTTAAAAAAGGTGTTTTCAAGAGAACAGATAATTACTTGGTAGATTTATTAATTTCTAAAGATAATTAAATCTATTGAGATTCACGCTTCCATTTTTAGTACCTCCATTTATCTTGTAATTACTATGAAATTATTTTTTATCTATTCTTAAGCTATGTTTGTTCTTCTTGTACATCTAACTTGCTTTTATTTTCTATACTGTTTAGATGAGTATGCATGGATTTGCATTAAGAAATTAAGTACTGTATAAAAATTCTATAAAAAACCTGGAAAATTCTGTAAGAGTTTGAAAGCAGTGTCAGAAACACACCTATTCTTCTTGACAGATGTTTGAGACCTTCAGTGATAGTGGCTTTGCAGTCTCCCCAAATAAGTCTTTCCTGGGCAATGTGTACTTTACCTTTACAAAAGATCTCTTTGGTGGCTTAAAGATGCTGCTTTCTGTCTCACCACAGCCCTAATACTTACTGTCTATCCCCATAGACTATTCTAGAACTCAGGTCCTTTCTGTTGCTCTTCCTGATCTTTCTCCTTTCATACATCTTTGTTTGATTGACAGAATTCTGTTGTTGTTTTGTGTTGTCCACTGTAGCGTCAGTCATGTGTGCTTAAAAGTGTGTTGAACCTTTGTCTTAGTTCAGGAGAGAACTAAGATGCTGGCCAAGAAATAATCCCTCTCCTTTGAATTTAGAAAAAAACTTTAATTAGGGAGAAATATATATAAAGAAAAGGATAA
>JAWWMO010000001.1:32260284-32273792 GCA_035047845.1 Dendrocincla fuliginosa | reverse complement strand
CCTGGCCAAGGCTGATAATCTCAGCCTATTCATGTCCTTTGTTTCTTTTGTTAAACATCTTTACCGCGTCTCGGGCGTTGGCTCCAAGCTGTTTGGAAGGAATTCCACCTAGGTTTGAAAACTCTGACAACCTTTGTCAGCCACCTTCACGAAACTGTCCACAAAGATAAAATGTGACATGGGTCTCCGCAATGTGAATTATGGAGATTGATGTTTCTGTGACACTGTGACTTCTTCCTTTACTATATGACCTCATTGTGATCAGGAAATCAATGGCAAAACTAATGTGGTTTTCAAGAGGCCAAAGACCTCTTCTGTAAACTCTGAGGTACACAACAGTGAGAGAATGGAAAAACCAAGTGAATTGTGCTCTTGCACCATCCTGAAAGGAAGACGCAGGTGTTGTCACTACCAAGAAAATACATATTTCATTGAATATATGGATCTGAGTAATGACAGATCAGTACAACCAAGAAAACAAGTTGTAAGTACAACTTTAATGGTAAGTTTCTATGCAAGGAAGATGTTTCTGCTCAGTCTTCTGATAATAGTTTGCTTCTGTAAGTGTCCTGTCTTTGCCATTGTTGCAAGAGATAAATAAATGTAGGTCTTAAATAATATTTCCAAGCTAATGTGTGGAAAAATCAAGGTAACGTGAAAATCTTCTAAAAGCTTCTGTAATATTATTTCTTCATTTATATGCATCTCTTGTTTTGTGTTCATAAAGTATCTATCAGACTCCTGCAGAACAAGCCGACTTTTGTGTACATTCTTTACCTTAACTTCCCTCCTTTTAAACACTAATTACAATGATATCCTGAGCATGTCAGTCCTGTGAGGATGCATCTTCACTTGTATTATACCAGTTAGTTATTTTGGTTTTGCAACTTTAAGATAAAACATCAGTCATTTAATTTCTTTGCCATACAATCAAACACATAAAAGCTTATCTGAACTTCCTGCTAATTGGCCCCTGTTAATTTATATAAAGGCATGTTTGATAACAGCTAGTGTAAAGGCAAGAGAGTAAAATTTGAAGCTGTAACTCAAAACATTTCTGCACTAAATGACTCCTCAGGTTAGGTGGTGTGTGCATGTAAGTGGAACGAGCTATACAGGGAATGGGATCAAAGATTTAACCTCTTTAGAAAGTAACACAGTGGACAAACACATAACTCTGTGGAGACACTTCTATCCCTGAATATGAACAATGTTGTGGTCATTTGTGAGCACAGACTCATTTGGTCTCATGGAAATATGGGATTTAGGATCAGAACATGAACCTAAAATATAGCCTCCTGTTTGAAAAGTATCTATAATGAACAGTGATATAAATTTTTGTTATACTAAAGTCCATCAAAGTCTGTAGTTATTTTTTTAGGGTAGAATTTCCCAAATCACACTGATCACTTCTGGCTTTTACAATTATTTTTTTTTCCCTGCCAATTTTAACCACTTTGCAAGCACTGGGTGAATGTCAGTCCTCTTTTAAGCTATAATCCAGCCCTTTGGCTGGTCCTCTTAAAAACTATTGCCCTTAATTGCTTTCCATTAGGAGAGGAACATTAATGGTACAGTCAGTGACAGCCACCTATTAGAGATGAACCAGCAGAACGTGCAATCTCTGAGCCATGAGGAAGACACAGTTTAGATAGACAATACTGTGTCCTGAAGGTTATGCAAACTGCTGCCTGCTCTGCTTTCTCTGCAACTAGCAGAAACCATGAAAACATTACTGGGACTTGAGGTGATTCATACTGAAAAAAATAATTGTGTAACCTTTGTTGAAGCATAAGAAAAGTTAATAAGGGAAGCATTGTTTCCCTGGCTAAGTAAATGATGAGTATTTGTAAAGTGCAGCCTGAGATGAGAATCATATTCTCTCTTCAACTGGAACCACATGCAGTAGCAATTTATTAAACACTGTGCAAGCTGCACACTGGCTTCCAAACAGGTTAAATGTAGCACAGCATGTATAACATTAAGTATGTCAATTAAAACATCTCTGCGTTGTATTCCTGATCAAAAATGACTGTTGCTATATATACACACAGCTATCATTAATGTGTCTGCCCTTTAACCTGCAGTTTGCTCAGTGTGATGGCCTGTAAATTAAGTACAATTACGCTTATGTTCCCTCATTTGGTGAACTTGCCAATTTATGGTTCAGTAGATGGGGTGGGGAATTGGACCACTTTGCTGCTACTGATGAGTCTTGGAGAAAAAAAATGCCATGTGAAGCACATACATCTAGGCAACTTCATTATCCTTAAGAAAACAAGGGATGAATATGAAAACCCCAGAATTTAAAGAAAAAGGAAGTAGGGCTTTCCCTCTCGCACAGAGATATTTTTAAATGCTTCTATCAAAGTTTTGCTGAAACTCTAGGGCATCCGTGAGGCAAGAATTGTGAAGACACACCAGCAGCACACAAAAAGGATAGGATGCTGTTAGCCTCATGTTTGTCTGTGATATCTCAGTGGAGGAGGGCAAGTATCCATTTTGAATTGGAAAGGTTCACTTTTTCAACACTTTTAAAATAAATAAAATATATTTAAATGGACTTTTTTAAGTTTCATTCAGTAAATGCTATTTAGCTGAACAGAAAAGCTGAGTATGGTGGATCATGTTAAGGGAGAAGGAAGGGTGGTTGTGAGACCCAGGTGAGGAAGTGATCTCAAGTGTGAGGAAGAGGAGAAGGAAGGTGGCTTCTTTTGTGGAGGATGTGTAGGGCAAGAAAAGCAGATGCCTGCATAAGGATAAAGTGCTGCTGTGTGTCAGAATGGTACTAAACATACATGTATGTCTGTGTGTATGATCTCCACCAGCAATAGTCCCAAGGTCCAAATTAGCTGTTACAGGTGCCAAAACTGACTCATGTTGTCTCAGTGGATAGGCAAGATTGTTTCAGAGAAGTTCTGGTTTTCAAATCATCCTAGGACACCAAATTATGTACACTTCCTCAAACCAGTGATTTGGGGTGGGGATACATCTCACTTCTCCTTAGGCCATTATGTTCAGCCTGCAATGGTAACCCTCGGGTTGCTGTGCAGGTCTAAGAATAAAACACTCCCCAGCTCTCCAGGGTCTGCAACAGCCACCTAAAAGAGCTCAGGTATGTAGTCACTCATGTGTCCTTACTTCCCTTTACTGAGCTGAGAGGGGACTAAAGAGGACATGCCTACTTGCTCGGACAGGTGAGGTAAATCCCTCTGTTAAGATCAGCCTTGCTCTCCCAGCAATACATACCAGGAATAGCTTTATTTGAAATACAAGGGTGGAATTCTGAATACGATCGGTCAGGGCTGTTTTCCTTCAGTAACCTGTTTTAGGGAGTTTTATCATATCCATTTCAAAGCAGAATTCAAGTCTTATTTTAGTAACCTCCCATTTTTTTTCTGGTTTTGATTGTTCCCAGGATTAAAGTCCTGCTTCTATTGATGTTTCCAGGCTTGAAAACTCAAGCCTGAGAATTGCTGACTGCTTATCTCTTGTCCCTGCAACCAATAACTCAGCTTCTGCTGTCCCTCATAACACTTGCAGGGAAATGCCAAACAGGCTGTGCTACTGAAAGGAAAAAAAGGGAAAAAAACCAGTTAAACTTGAGTCCTGGTGCTTCAAACATGAAAGTGTTTGTCTGTTACAAGTTAAGACCACAACTACGTGTTGGCAGGATGGATATCCTAGTCATAATATTTTTCTTATTATGAGAACTTCTGTCAGCTGGAGTTTTGTGTTATCAACATCTGTCACTGAGGGCTGGGCTGTGATCCATAAGTGCTTCAAGTAAAAGGAAAGAGATTTTTCCATCTAAAAATTAGAAATTTCCAAGCTGTTGTTTGGAGTAAACCCCTGCATTTAAAGCAATTTTCTCCTGACAGTTCAAGAGAGGCTTTTCCTTTTTGTGTGTTTTTTCTAAATTCCAAGAATTACCTGAAGTCTATTTTCTTGTCTGATAGCCATGTTTTCCTTCATGTCAGTCACTAGGATGTCAATACCCAGTATTAGGCTCGTATTAATTTCCTTTCCCAGAATATAAAATTTAACACTGTCTAAGCACACAGTATTTTTTTTTTAATATGCTGCAATATTTACTGCTTTGTATGATTGATGACTGAAGAAAGAGCAGTACAAACTTGCATCTCCCCTTTCCCAAAAGGAATTCCTTTGAGCAGGAGTACCATGTTATGCACATGGTACTGTATCTTACTTTCAAGAAGGAAGCCATCAGTAGATCCCATATCCTGAGCAGTGTATCATTGTATCTGATAAACTCTTGAGTTTGTCATTATCCTCTGCTGTTGGAAAAAAAACTTAATGGTTATTCATCAGCCCACTCTGTTTCTGAGGAATCTAGGGAAAACAATTCAGTTAATTGGAGTTAACAGCAGCCTCAGGAGGAAGTTGATCCTTTTGGAGGTTTCTTGTTGGCACTTCTTATTTCTTTTAATTTCAAATATTCTTTCTAACTTCCACAGGTCCTGTATAAACATTAATCATAAGAAATGACTGTCCTGAACATTTTTTTCAGCTGAGAAAAGATACGCTTCAGTTATCTGGAAGTTAGCTGGAAGTGAATGACTAGAGCACTTTTGCTCCATGTTACAAAGTGATGTGATATCAAGTAGCTCTCATTTAGATGTGATATAACAACAGAGCTTATTAATTCATACTCAGTCATGCTAATCCAAGATGGTGTATATTCAGTTTGTGTCTTTTTGTTTGCATACTTTGATTCACCAAGTCTGTTGTACATGCATTGCATAGGTTCTACCTTGTATACTGAGATTCCTCACATTAGGAGAATATATGGTATTTACTGATCAATTAACACTCTCAGTGTGTTATATCCATCTGTGCTATATCCATAACCTTGATTTGTTAGTTATATCAGGTAGGAAATAAAAACCATGGATCTATACAGACGGAGCAGCAAAGGAGAAATCCTGTAAAGGTTGGTGGTATTTATATATGCAGCTGTTATAAAGGATGGAAGACTATATTTGAAAGTCTATAAAAAGTGCAAGTTTCCTGGAAAATGTCCCCCTCCTCAGAGTATACAACAGCCAAGTAGATATTTTTGATAAAGAACAAGAGATGGAATGCAAGAGCACTAAACCTGGGCATAAGACCGACTTCTGGCCTGCAGTTGCCTCCAAGAACACATAGAACTTGGGGCCCTAAACCACTCATCTCTCAAGCTTGACAGGGATTATGGTTGCCTGACTTCAGGAGTCTAGAAGTCAGGCATCTATTCCGAACTAGCTGTCTCATTTCCCTTTATGATCCATGGGGATAGATCAGCAAGGTGATGATTCATTCCTCTTATCTCGGGCTGTCATGAATCACTCTATTTCTCCATATAAATTATTTTCTCTATCCTATACATGTGTTCAGTTCTTTCAATTGCAAAACACTTCCATTTTTCTCCAAGCCATTTTTTCTCCAAGCCAGGAAAAAGCCAGGGATTGCTACCAATGAATTTCTATCATGAATTTATACAAAACCCTGCCTCTACTGCAGGTACAGCTCCAAATGCTTCATTAGAAAGGCAAATAGGGCTGTCCTTGCACAATGCTGTGCCTGACACCACGTGGTGCCACACAAAGTTTGAGATTAAGGTGACTCAAAATGAATGTTCAGTCTAGAGGAGATGCCAAGGCTACATTTAATTCCAGAGAATGCTGTAAGATTAGAGTGCCTGAGACATAGTAATTTGTAAACTAAGGGCAATTAGAGCTGGGAAAAGAAGAGGTTAAGCCTAAAATCTGTACCCTGCCTTTGGGTCTTCATTCAGACCTTCCAGATAAATCAGAAAGAGATTTCTATACAAACAGCATATGCTGTTGTCCTAGCCTTTTTCACAGGATTCCCTTCTCTTGGCTTTCTGTCTCCTCCCTGGTGTCTCGCTCCCAAGAGTAATAATTTTTCTCCCCAACACTTGCAAGAAATAAAAGTCATATCTACAGTATTCACATCATGTGATATCTACAGTGATTCACAGCAACTAAAGGACAAATTTTCTTTCTTAATTCCAGTGACTTTTTGAAAGGCTTCCCCCCCCATATCAGCAATCAGAAAGTGTCCTGTCTTCTCTCTAATTAATGATCATTCCTTTCAGGCACTGCAGATGTCTTCACATATGGCTCATTACCCTTAAGACAGAAACGATGTAAGAGTTAAAGGTTTATTTCACAGGGTGCTTTGGGCAACCATGAAGGATGAAGTCATTAAAAATTCTTTTAAGTAAAGCAAGTGCTGCTGCACAGCCTCATATTTTTCTGCTTTTACAATATTATGTGGTGGTCATACTTTTTGGATCAAGACTTATGAGCTTTTGATTGTAGTAAAGTTTGCCTGGAAAAGAAGAAAATTGGAACAATTGTAATAAAACTTACACAATCTAGGTTCAAGGAATTTACTTTTTTTTTGGCAAACTTTAAGTCAAGAAAGTAAATGATTTATAAATGTGTCTACATGTGTACTGATGCGCTGGCAGATCAAGAATTCTGGGCTAGTGAAAGAACTACAGAAATAAAAAAGGGAAAAAAGATTAAAGTTCAATTACACCCTACTATCGGAGTTTGCAAATCTTATTAAGACTAGTATCTTACTTATTCCTTCCCTTCTCAGCTTGATAGCTAGTTTCTGCTCCTTAAACATGCTTAATTGAATTAATGAAACTTTCTTTAAGTAAACTGGTCTGGTGGAAGGCGTCCCTGCTCATGGCAGAAAGGTTGGACTAGGTCATCTTTGTGTCTCAATGGTTTATGTCCTGAGGGTATTTAAAAAATAAATTTTGAGACTTTAAATGTGATCTAATTTTATGGAAAAACAAAGAGAGGTTTGATATAGTGATAGAGGTGATGATGATCTATCAGATCCTTTTCTGAGTATGAATCCAGTTTATACTGGGGGTTAAACAGAATTGACTAGTTGTAATGAATAAATTCATGATGCACACAATATCATTACAGAAGAAAGGAAAGATTCTAATCCAAATGAGGCACTAACTACTTTGACCAGACATATACTAATAAGAAGTTGAATGCTAACTAAAGCACTAGAAATGCTGCAAGTTTCGTGTTCAGTTCTGTCACATCAGTGTGGTACCACCAAAAAACATTAAGGCATTAATAATGATTGTCTCATCACATTGCAGGATCAGCCAGAATGTCCTAGGTGAACTTTAAAAGAAATAGGTAGTTGCAGTTTTATAGCAGCAGTATTATTAATCAGGAATCCAGGAGTGCTATGAGCTTATCAATAAATTTGATGATTTTCAGGTATTTATTTTTACTTTCATGGGCTGTGTTATGGTTGTGGATGGTCACCTGTATCAAATCTCTCAAAGAGATTTAGCTTCAACTAAATGTGCATTCCCATTAGCTGATTTCACCCAAATAGTGGTCTTTTCCAGAAATGATAGTCTAGCCTGTGAGAACTGTATCTTTTTATATAGTTCCTGTACTTAATCTATACAGGAATGTCACCTGAGTTCAAATTTCCTCAGCAATTAACTTGGTGCTTCCATGTGCACATTAAAAATTATCCAAGAGAAAACTGGACCTTACATAACCATTGATGGAGGACTCAACTCTTGCAGGAAAAGACCTAATCAGATGTGACGAGAAGATTATGAATATTTTTAGGAATTTTAGCAGATTTCTGCCTATCCGCTCTTTCAGGCAAATCTTTCAGGCAAAAAGTATTGAAGGTTCCAGAGGTGCCAAGGGAAATGAATTTATGTATAAAAATTATAAAATCTTCCATCTGAGGCTTTAGTTCCTAGTTCTAGTTTGAATCCAAATTATATCAGGCTTGGAACTGAATGTAAAATGGCTATGAATGTGGCTATGAATAATGTGGCTGGATGTCTTGAGCTTCTTTGATTCTACTAAGTTTTAAGGATTTTGTCTTCAAATACTGTCCTAACACTTGCAATTGAGATTGGCATTAATTGTCCAAAGCTCTTTTGTTAAGTGTGAAATAATAAAGTACAATTCATTTTACCAGTCCTTCTTGGTGTTCAGGATTCCTGACTACCACAGCCTGGGCACGGAGATGTGTTGTGGCCTGATGGACGTAAGCAATGTCCATAAGCAAAGTCATTCTGTGTGAAAAAGCTTTCCAAACACCAATTCTGTTTTTAGTGAAGGATCATAATTCACTTCAGGAGCTCTCCTGTGCTATGCAGAGGGCTGTAGGAACTCAGAATTGATGAAGCAGTTTGACACCCTAGATACCTCCTGGAGACTCATTTGGCAGCTTCAGCAGAGGCTGACAGGAAGGTTGTAGGTCAGTAATGGAGCCTCACTGTCACAACTTTAAAGAATGTATTACATTTCATCTGATTTTGTGTAGTGTAGGTAACATTGTTGTCTCTTAAGTAAAGGACTTCAGAAAAATTGTGGATGAAAATAAGGGCCTTATTTGAGAATCAGCATTGGGCAAAGATAATGATTTGTTGTCCCACCATGAGAACAGCATTAACTTTTCATACATTGCTGGAATCCATTTGCACTGAACCAGAATAATTCATGTCCCAGAAATTGGAGGGACTCTTGTTAGAGTTCAAGACAGTATGTTATGATGTCCTCATATGAAGGCTGGGACACAAGCAGTAGATGACTGTTTTATTTAAGCAAACCTATTTGGGTAATTTGAGTGTGTGTAGCCTTACTGAACTATACATTGAAAGCTCTCAGGCTGACTAGACTGGAGTGTGCCATCACTCTGATAAAAAAGCCATCAGTGAGGTTTTTTATGTGTCATTAATCATAAGCAATCTGTAAATAAGGAAAATATCAGTGTTTCTTTTAATAACTAGACTATCTGAATTTGAACAAAATGTTCTTGCCTAGGACACTTCTTCAGTGTGTGTTTGAAGAATTTCCTTACTATGTGACAACCTCACACGCTGCAGGTAGATGGAAGGAAATAATTCAGAGCTTGCTTCTTCCAGTGAGGTGTTAGTGGTGAAGACTCTACTCACTGCTTCATCACTGCTGAGGTCCTAATTTCCATAGCAGCTCTTCTTGCATCTATGACCTACAGCTTTATGTGGTGTGTACCTGGCTTGGATGTAAGTCATGGTATTGTACAGAGGTGAGGTGTTAGATACCTGTAACCAAGTTACTTTTATCCATTTACTTCAAACTGAGCTGTGTTAGGTGAGGAACGAATAGGCCAGTGAACTTTTTTTACTGGATGGCCTAATATCCAACCCAGATGTCATGAGAGAGCCAGGGTTTGGACATTTAGTGAGTCCGAAGAGTGGGAAGAGCTAGAATAATGGATTTCTGGAATACTATTGTCGATACTGCAGACATGATGGTATAAAAGCAGTGAAATCAATTAAACTGGTCCCACCAACTAGTGTTAAGCTCTGCAATCAGTATCAGTCAGCACAGACATTAGTGGCTCTCCTGGTTGTCATGGTATCTGCATGTTTTAAAGGGTGATGGAGAGAAAGGACAGTCTGAGAGACTCTGAGGGATCTCCTTTCTGAGATCTCAAAAGGGCTTTTCAGCCAGTAGCTGGTAGGAGAGTTGGAAGACCATGACTGAAATTTAGGAATTTAGCAGAAAGCATATAATTTGGTTGGACGAGATTTTATTCTTGAATGAGGTATAGAGAAAAGGAATCAAAGTAGTTCTTAGTTGTGTGTTACTTTCTAGGGAAGGCTACTAGAGACAAAGTAAGAGTCTGGGAATATGACCGAGTGCTTGTAAACTTAGTGCATGTTTTTTTCCAGGGATGAATCACATTTTAATTCCCAATGGATTAAGATTTATATCTGCTGATTGCCACAGCTTTTAATATGTCAAAATATGCTAAGAAACAAGGAATACCAGTGAATTCAAACATGCTGGAATGGGACACACTCTAGTCTGTCAGGGTTTTTGTGAGAATGTTTGTCAGACTTGGATGCTCATTAACACTTGTATCTAGACATTGAAAGGTTGATTTGGTTATAAGACAGTCAGTGGGATTATGCATTACCAAAGTAAGTCTCCAAGCGACCTCTTGTTTCAGTTGATGTTGAGAGCTGGACTGTGAAAGCTTGAAATGCAAGGAATAATCAGAAAATATCACACTATTCAAATAAGACTTCAGCACTGTCCAAAAATAATGTTGGAGTGTGACCTAGCTAAAGTACCTAGAAAACAGCTTAAAGTATCATGTATAGACTCTGTTGATGGCAAGTCCATCCGCTTCTCACAATAGGATAATTCCTGTTGTCGTTCAGTTCAAGGGATTTGTTTGAGTTTAGTGGCACTGAAAAATCAGTGCTTCCTCTCTTAATCTTAGAATGTATATTGTTTTCAGAAAGAGTTTTGGTGTCTGGGCAGAATGATCAGCCTGACCAGTTGCAAAACACTGTATATCCAGTTAAAGAGTAAGTTTTCCCACTGGAAATATACTCTGAGCAATATAGTGTATTTGATCTCATGTACTTTAGAATTCCTTTACATCTAGACAACAAAGAGCATGAGGAGGAGAGTCAAGGTCTATCTGCTGCTGTTTCTATAGATATACCCATTATTTAATTCTACCTGGCAAAAACTATTAAGGAAAAGGAGAATGGAAATACCTTGTCAAGCCACCTTTGAAAACAGACTCAATGAGGCTGTAAGAATAAACTGAGCGTGCTTTGTTTGATGGCACTCTTGAACTGCAAAACTGGAGGTGAGGGTGTTCATCTTGTAGCAATGAATGAACTCAGAAGCAGCTGAGCTGAATGCAAGGTAAAGGCTAGAGATTATGAATGAGTTTTGGGGGTTGATTTGTTTGTGTTATTTTCTTCTGGTTATTTTTTTTTTTCCAGAGATGGGCTTGAGTGGAACAATAGAATAGCATTATCAAGTGAGTTTCCTGTTTGGAAGCAGCAATCAGCTCTAAAGAGACAATATACAAAAATAAACTCAGAATAGGTTTTCTTTTAATTGAGTGTTAATAAGAGAGGGACCATTCCAATGAGCAGGAGAAGACAGAGATACAGCCTGTTCTAATAGATACACTAGAGTTGTGATAATAAGAAGCTGTTAGTATTTTTCTTGATAACAATTAGTCTGTTGATTGGTTTATATTCTCTTTGCACTGTCAGCACTTTTATATATCAATACAATGCTGATTTAACTTTTAGTGTTCCTACATATCCCTCTCAGCTTCTTAGCTGAAAAACAATTGTATTGACTTAGTAATGCTGTGCTTAGCAAGCAAGTTGCCCTTATATATTTTATGCCTCTTCCCATTTTATTCCTCCACAGTTAAAGGGCTTGAAGGATGCAGAACTAACTGTTCAGAAATTGAGAAGTAAAATTGAACTTTTGACAGTTAATTCTGCTTGTCAGAGTATGTAATGATATAGCAAAATAGAGATCATACAGAAAATCTGTATCTATGGGAAAAAAAGAACAACCTTCCACATAACTTGAAACTAGACATTGTCTTATTGTCTACCAGAGGTGCTGCTGGGATGTTCCCACAGAACAGAGTGGCACCTAGTGGCTGCAAATACGGTAAAAAGAATAATATTTTAGTACAGTTCATGCCCTCTGAGCTATTAATTTTCTTTAAATGCATGATCACATTCCTGTATAGTCCTTAATTAATCAGTGGTTGGAGTTGATGATCAAAATGCAGAGAAGAAACCTGCTCCCTACCTTGCTGGCTCATTTGCAACCAGGGCTTATTCACTAATTATTTTCCTTCAAGCTTCCTAAAAATTCATCCTGACCTGAAAAGAAACTACATCTTGGGAAATGTTCATCCAAATACGAATATCTGAAAAACTCAAAAAGGCTACTAAGGATCATTGCTGTTACTAAAAACAACCAAAAAGTACCTTTGAAGAAAACTCAGGTGCTGGGTTTCCCTTTGTGCATATCTTTGTGGTGTTGACTTTGACAGCCCTCTTGTCTCTTCCATACATGAAGTAAAACAGCCTTACAGTACTCAGCTGTCTTCACTAGTACATCTGATACCATAGTACTAACACACAAATATTTAGGAAAAGCACATCAACTATTATTTGGGAGTCAAATTAATTTGAGACTTAAAAATATATTTCTCCTCATGCATGAGCTTTATCATCCAAATTGGAATTATGAGCTGTTTGTGATCTTTAGAATTAAATGTTCAGCACCTAGAGTTTTATAGCATGGTATAGCATGATGCAGCATGATACTTGCAGAACTTTCATCACTGCAGGGTTTGAATATACCTTGAAGAAATAAGGAATATTAGTAATACTCATTTAAAATTAAAATTTTCCTACACCAAACACTCCTTGTTCAATTTAGAGAGCAGCACTGTTTGCAGAGGGATCAGCACTGGAGTGGGCTGAGCTGGAGTCACTGTAGTCACCTGCATCCTTTTTTGTTATTTTATTTCTTTCCTGTGTCTTGCTAAAGAGAAATTTATTTGTCATTCAGTTGAAATTGCAGATTGGTTTACCCCTCCCTGACTACTCCTATTGCCCAATGTGAGCTCAAGACAGCTAAGTGGAAGAAGCACTGGCCAGTTCCAGCGCACACCTCCCTACTATAGAAAAATGGCCAGGCAGGACAGACATTTTTTACAGCACTGACACCTGCCCTGTCCGGGTGCCCAGGCAGTAATGACTGCGACATTTACAACCTTTACACAATATTCCTACTGTTTCTCTGCCAGTTCTGCAACCTGGCTCAGGAAAAGGACACCATCTGCTGTGACAACTGCTTCCCTAGAACTGCTTAACACAGGCTGGGCACGGGCACGACCACAATGTTTTGTTCTAAAAAGACACTGCAACTCATTATGTTGCATTTTGAATGACTTTAAGGGCACTATGTGAAGCAATGTAGATGAGAAAACATGGTACTATTTTGGGACATGCAGTTCCAGTGTAGGAATTCCTGTTGGCTTGCAGTCTCATGGGTGGGAACTCCTGTTGACTGACAATCATTGGTACCTTCCTTTCCCAGGTACTGGTGTGAAGTCAACAATGAATTTATTCTGCTTCCTAAACTTGCAACAGGCTTGGACAATTGGAAGACCCTAGTATGGCTGCAGGTGGCTGACTCCTAATCATCTGCATATGAGTATCTAAGACAGAGAGGATGTTTATATATTTAATTATTTGTTTGTTCGTTTGCTTATTTATAGAAAAATCCATACCATTCACAGGGGACTTTGCAGGCTGAGAAAAACAGAAGTACAATGCCAGATGGAATAACTGTACTCATCACTACTGTTTCAAGACCTTCCGCTGATTTTGGTATTTTTTCTGAGAACAATTAAGCACATGCTTAAATTTACATTTGATTTAAAATCAAGGAGATGTAAAAGGCTCAGCACTATGAGGATATAAGAAAACAAGTGGTTCTGCTTTATACTTTCTACTATACCATGGAGATGTAGGCCACATTATACAGCCAAGAACTTCATATATTTCATTGTTGCCTGTAGCATGGATGAAATTTGCAGCAAATCTTGAGCATTGGGTTTGTTTGGTGATAAAT
>JAWWMO010000001.1:32229004-32260184 GCA_035047845.1 Dendrocincla fuliginosa | reverse complement strand
CATATATTTCATTGTTGCCTGTAGCATGGATGAAATTTGCAGCAAATCTTGAGCATTGGGTTTGTTTGGTGATAAATTCATTTCAATAGCATCAACTTTTGCTTTTTGGAAAATACTTGAAACTCTGGACCTGTTCCAGCATAGAAATAGTATAGAGATACAACATGCTGGCAAGTAAATAGCCATCACTATTCAATGTAAAGCATGCCTAGCCTTTACTATTTGTGCTACCTTTTGTCTTCCATGATATATGTGTTATATATTGGTTCTCCCAGACAAGCTCTGCTGATATGTGCACATCCCAATTATGCAGCTTAGTATTGTTGTCTTAATTTTTAAAAAGCTTAAAGGTTAGAGCAATTCAAATACATATAAACAGAGCCTGTAGATTTTTTTTGTTGTTTTGTTGTGTTTTTTTTTTTGTTTTAATAAGAAGTCTCCAAGTCAACTGACATTGTTTCTGTTCTACTCTGTAAATATGATTCTAATGTACAAGTATCTTGTTATGTCAAAAGATTTAAAATCATTACCCTGCCCAGATTCAATTCTTCTTTTGCAGAAAAGAAATTAAGAACTTCTGTGAAATTTCCTTTCAAATTTTTTTTGATTATTTCTTTCTCTAAACCAGTGTAATTTCATTATAAGGTATTTCCAATCTCCCTCTGTGTAGTCAGATTGTTCCTTAATAGTTCTTAATCCCTCCTAGGTACATAGACCTCTTTGTGTCACTTCACCACTTTGATATTTTTGTGTGTGCTTTCCACAAGTCTGGTTTGTCTCTTGAGAGGCCAATTTAAAACAGACAAACACGTAATTCTATAAGGAGTTTGTTGTTGTAGATTTTTTAGCAGTCTAAAAGGTTCTCTGTGAAAGGTCTATTGCACTTACAAGGTACTTACTTGGGCAAAATGCAATTGCACTGATGCAGTAATTTGATGGAAAGAGAAGGGAGGGTTTGTGGGTTTTTATCCTGTTTGCCCCTACATAGCAACTTCTATAACCTCTCTTCTGTTCTTCAGAAAGACCAAAAACTAGGAAGTGGGTGAATTGCTTCCTGAAAAAAATCTCATTGAGCATATTCAGTAATGGTTATGGGTTGTTACTAAGTGGTGCTTGAAATACATTAGCCTGCCTGATGTTGTTAATCTTTCTTCATATATGTGGAAAGTTTGAGACTGACTTCCTGAGCCTGTACCCCCTTGTGCCTGGTGCCCCTCTGAGCTGCTGGTGAATTTGCCTTTGTTCATCCTTTCAGGGGTCAGCAAAAGAATGATACATTTTGCTTCATTAATCAGGCTGTGGAAAATGAGCCAAAACCTCAGTAGAGAGAGAAAGCCCTAGGAAGATGAAGCTGCAGGAAGAATAAATCAGCAGGTAATGTGTAGGGCTAGTCACCGATATGGATGAAAGTGGAAATGTAGCTGTTGCTTTTTGCTGATGACGGGCATCATATTAGCTCCAGCATAAATTACAAGCATAACTACAGGACATTCTCTCCTAAAAATATCTGTAAAATGCACACAGGGACATGATTTACTAGCTACCTATTTATGAAGATGCACATGTTTGTAAGCAGTTCTGTTTCAAGGTATGAGCCCACAGGTGCCAGCTGATAAGACTTTGATCCATCAGTGAAAAACAGAGATTTTAGAAAGTCTCTGTATGGGCTTTTCGTTAGCAGCTGTCAGATTCCCAGTGTGTTTTAAAGACGATACTGGGCCCATCTTTTCTCAGAGCAATCAGTTGCTTCTCTGGGGAGTATTCCAGCTGTCTCAAAAAGCAGTTACTTTGCAGAGAAAGTTAGTAGGTGCAGTACTAGACAGTAAGACCTGTCAGTACAGACTGATGATATGTCACACGTGCTGAAAGTCCACTCAAACTTTCTACTCCTCGGTACCTGGAGAAGTGCTCTTTCATTTGTGAGTTTTCCTCCTGGACCTGAAGAAACTCTAAAGACAGGTAATTGCTCAAAATCTTTGCTTCTTCTTGCCTTCAGAGCAATCCATCCTGTAAGCAACTGGTAGGAAAGGGTTTTCTCTCTACAGTGTTTTTTCCACTCCCACATCACTCTTACATTAATGCAGGGATGGGTGAATTTTGGAGCCCTTTAAGGAGCAAAGGGCTATGATCTGACACAAATACTTGGATTGAATATTCTGTCATCACAGAGCTAAGTCTCCGTGGAGGTACTGAGGAGAGCACTACCATATTTAGGATGTGCCCCTTGCTGTTTAAGTAATGAATCACTTTGTAAAATCATTAGTATGTAAAAATCCTCTTACTCCCTTTGATGAAAACATATTCATACAGATCAATGAGGTTATTGATGAAAAATTAGTCACTGAAAACAGTAAGAGGCTGTCAGTTGGGTGCTAAGTGTTCAGAATTTATTTTTGAAAGAAAAGGATCAGGAAGACATCTATTCTATAAAAACCGATTAACTTTTATAATGAACAGTGAAACCACACACTAGACCTAATCAAAGTAATTAGGCAGCTCTGACAAAGACAAATACCAATTCTGAATACTTATTTTAGCTGAAAAGCAAAGATGTTTCCTTGCTATGTCATGCTGAGGTTTTTATGCCATGTCAGGAAAATGGCAACTCCTATAAAATTATATGAGTTTCCAAGATCATTAGAGGGAGGTGACAGAAATGAAACTCAAATATGAACAGACTTTGGATGACTTTACGCAAATGCATCCACTTGTAAATTAAAATCAAATGCCACTAAATAAGGTTGTAAAAATACCCCTTCTCTGTAAACCTTTGAAAAGTATTTTCTAACTGCTGAGACTGAAACAGTTTTTCTTTTGCAAAGGGTAAGCCAATTACCTCCTTATTCAGCTATCTTTGTCAAGAAGATGGAGACAGGCTCTTCTGTAGCTGAGCAATAGAACAAGAGGCAATGGGCAGAAACTGATACAGAGCAAGTTCCCTCCAAACATCAGGAAGAATTTCTTTACTGTGGGGGTAACAGGCACAGTTGACCCAGAGAGGTTGTGGTCTCCTTATCTGGAAATACTCAAAAGCTGACGAGAAACAATCCTGAGTAATATGCTCTAAGGGACCCTGTTTAAGCAGGGAACTTGGACTAGATGACCTCCAGTGGTCCCTTCCAGCTTTAACTATTCTGGGATTCTGTCATTTTGTCTTGCACAAGAAAAGTGAGGCTCTGAGGAAAATGCTGACTCATGACTGGAGTTTGGGAGAAGCAAAGCAGGGACATGAGCAGAAATATTCCAGTAAAATTTCAGAAGTATAAAGAATATATAGAGGTTACTTTCTTTATCCAGAATGAACAGCCCAGGGTGACAGGCTAGGGATGTGAAGCAAAGAACAAAATGGTGCCCCTAATTCAGTGCTTAACCTTTCCCAGCTTCAGGGCTCAGGGATTTTGAATGTTCTGGCCTCAGGTCATCCTGCATCTGTAAAACTCGCTTGATAGCTGTGCCACTGGTCCATGAGCACTCAGTCATCTGTAACCTAAAGAACTCATTTCCCACAGCCTAAATGGGGATTTCTTCAGTGCTTAACCTCAAACATCCAATTTTAAAAACACTTGAGTCTGATCTTTTTTCCTGCAGGCTGCTCCACTCACTGTTTTGGTTATACTCTCTGACAGTATTTATTTCATTCTGAGGAGATATTTTGTATACAGGCAGATGTAGACAAATCTCTTCTTTGGCTATGACTCTCAGGTGCATTGTGACTGTGGCATGTAATCACAGATGTGAATATCAGCTATTTTATTTTTACTCCTTGAAAAAATATAGTCTAGTTGAATGTGTGTAATATATGCCTATTAAATAGAAAGGTGAGAATAAGTCTGAAGGTGAATTAAATGCTCATGAAAAATTCTAAACCAAAATTTTGCAATTATTATTATATGCAGAAAGGTATTTGGATAATTTTCCATTTTTGTCTTCACCTAATTGTTCCTAACTTTCAGATATCTCTCCTTTAATAGATATATGAAACAATGGCTAAAAAAGAATGTACGGGATCTAAATACAAAAAGTTTGGTTTGTTCTGAATCTTTGCAGTAATCAAAGTGTTCATTTCTTTTAACCATGTTTCTTTACGATGCTTCTTTGCAGTCAAGCAATTAACTTATGCTGTAGTTGCAGAAACAGATAATACATTTTTATTAGTAATTATTTAGTATGATGTTCTGCATTATTTTGAAACAGCAGGAAGCTTTTTCAAGAAAATAATTTGAAAAATGAATCAGAGAAGAGAAACATGTTCATCAGCTTCTTTTCTCATTGCTCATCAAAACAAAACTTTTTTTGTGAGAAAAAAAATAAGTCATCACTTTCTAGTCATCCAGTCAAGGAGGATTTATTTTTTTTAATTTTTCCAATTAATTTTATAGTACTATTTTCTTTTTTTTTTTTTAATTTCCTACTGAGATGGACAGGAGTGGGATTTCTTGAAATAAAACTTACATAAGAGTAATATTTGACCACAATTTTATTGGTTTTTTTAAAATAGTCTTGATATCTCCATAAAGGGGAAATGAATGACTTGTAATCTCATATCATCTATTGCTAGCAAGTTTCTACATTTATGGAGAAAGGAAAAGAATCTTCCCTCTTTCCTTTCAACCTATTCAAAAGCCTTGTGTCATTTAAGTGGGAATAATGTTTGTGTTGTGAATGACTCTTTCAACACAATCACAGAAAAGTATTGTGTAATAATAAATACCAGAATAAAAAGAGGCAATACAGTCTGGTTTCCCCAACAGAATTTTGTTTTTCAGAAACCTTGAAAATCTACTTACTGCTCAGTTTCCTAACTATTTATTGCTAGATATATTGTTTAACACAGGATACACACGCCACTTCCTGATGCCCAACACAGCCACCATTAAATCTGGCAAAGTTTTATGAATGGTAGCATCGAAGCCAGCCATGTGACTTGCTTTGGGTTTCCTACCGATGTTGTAGCAACGCTATAAAAGTATTATACAGGAAATAAATACAAATAGAAACAGGCTAAAGGAAAAGACTATCTGTTATAATTCGCAAGAGGACTAGCACAGAAGCATATAATAGTTTTGAGTAGTTGGAAGCCAAATTTTGATTGCAAAGAGAACCCATTGACTTGGTAATGAATTATGACTCCTGTAGAGTGAAACATCAAAAATGAATCTACTAAAATGTGAAAATATGATGACCCATTAGAAAGCCCCCAACATTACAAATACTTAAAACATATGAACTGCCAGAAATGAGAGCATCTAAGTGGTTTGTACTTCCTGCTGTTCTGTGAGATGGCAAAGGCAACCCTATGTTGGATGTGTGAAGCTATTAATCCTGTTCTGACAAAAATTATAACTGTCCCATTTTATCCCCTGAAACTAGGCAAAGGGTAAAAGGTGGAAATGAGAAAACATCGCTTCTGTGCATTCATTAGCATATTGCTAATTGAGAATGTCCACCCTGCAAGCAGCCATGTAACCTGCCAGACCCACTTCCCCAAGTACTAATTAAATCAACCATGAGCAACATGATCTTTTAAATCTTCTGATGTGTATAATAATGAGAAGTACAAAACTAAATATACATAGTTGGCCAAAGTATCTGGTGGAAGGGTTTTTATACTGTACTCAGAATAAAGTTTTTCAAGTACTGGGAAGAAAATCCAGACTGTGCTGGAAAGAACCTCTCAGTACTTCTGGCCACCTGGCTCTATTGACATGGCAGAATGGAAGGTAAACAAGATGTTGTGCAGTTCCTTTGGTACCAGAAAGTTCACAGAAGCATTTTGTGGGATAGCCATCCTTTCTGTGAAGGATGTTAAAGGACCTTCCAAGATGTTTTAGATTCATGTCCTTATGCCACCTCCATGTTCTCCATCTGCCACCTTTTTTATTCCAGCCACCACTGCTGTTTATGGACTTGAAGCATCCTTTATGCATGAGTTTTCTTCTCCAGACTTTCACAACATGAACGGTTTCTAAGGGACAGCTGAGCTTAGGGGTGACTGGTGGAAGTTAAAATAAAGCTTGGATTTCTTTCCATAATTTTAATGGATTCTTTGGCTCTTTCTGTTATTTTTCTAAACCAAAGAAACACAGATCATTAGAAGCAACTTAAATATGTATAATTTACCCTTTAATATTTGCCTATTCTTAATAGATGTGTTTATTAGAGATCTAGCTATATACTTGTAATACCTATCTAATGCAAAGAGAGAGAAAAAAACCCAAGAAAACAAACAACAGTTTTAAAATAAGTGTAGTTTCCCTTCCACATATCCCTGCTTTTATTTGGCTTCTTTGTTCTGGATAACAGAATCACAAAATCACAGAATGGCCTGGGTTGGGAGGAACCTTAAAGATCATGTAGTTTCAACCCCCCAACAAAGGGGCAGAGACACCCCTCACTAGACCAGGTTGCTCAGAGCTGCATCCAACCTCGCCTAAAAATAGTTCTTGGGATGAGGCATCCACAACTTCTCTGTGCACTGTTCCAGTGTCTCACCACCCTCACAGTAAAGAATTTTTTCTTAATATCTAATCTAGACCTACTCTCTTTCAGTTCATTTCCCCTTGTCCTGTCACTACATGCTTTTATAAATAATCTCCATCTTTTTTGTAGTCCCACTTCAGGTAGTGGAAGGCTGTAATTAGTTCTTGCTGAAGCCTTCTCTTTTCCAGACTGAACAAATGCAATTCTCTTAGGCTTTCACCCAGTTCTCTTAGCCTTTTAACCAAGCTGAGCTATCCAGTGCAGCTGTCAGTAGTTTCCTTACAATGTATCAAGGTGGATTTCACTTATGACAGTTTTGCTTTGCATTTTAAAAATGTTTTACTCTGTAACAGGTAGATTTGAGCCTGAGCATTACTGGTAGTTTTAATTGTTGTGGGGAAAAAAAAAAAAAAAAAAAAAGAGTAAATGGTTTGCTTTATTGATGATCACCGGAAAGCTATTTCTCTGCAATGAATGATACTGGTTTGCTTTTTTTTTACTGGCTTAAAACAATGAAAGAAAATTTTACATAAAGACTTCCTGATTGTTCTTGTGAATGTTCAGTTTCTCTGTGGTGCAACATATCTAACATGTTGCAGACATGAAATAGCAAATGTACATTTATAGTGTCAACTTGATAATAAATAAGCACAAAAGACTGACATCCATGTGCTGGAAAACTGTCCCTATTTATTTCAGAACAGGATTGGTTCTCAGAGACTGAAAGAAAACTCTTCAACATGCTGTTTGAAAGATGGGATTATTTTTCAACCTCCTCATAACAATTCTATGCCTTTTAGTGCACCTTGTTGATCCAGTGACTACAGTCACCATGTGTTCAGTTAGAAGAGCTCAGAGACCAGGGAAATACTCTGCCAACTGACTTTTTCCCTTTCCTTTTCTAAATAATGCCAAATGGAAATGGGCATTTGTCTAACAGGAAATAACATTTCTGGTTCTTACTTGGTCATTATGGAATCAGTCCAGCTTCCAGAAGGTTAACAGGGAGTGGCATGAATCATAGAATAGGGCTAAAATGTGTTTTGGCATACCAAGGATCTAAAATTTGAGAGAGAAAAAGGCAGGCAGATGAATAAAATAGCTTATGCAATAATGAGTATATATTTAAAAGCATTAATAAGTACATTAGCAGAGCATAAGGGTGATAGTTGTGCATGGACAGTAGTGGACACACTGGACACATAGTAAAGAGACAGAAATAGGCAAGCAAGAATCAAAGGAAGGTGTATGTTCAGTGTGATGCTGGTCCTCTGTAATCATCATGCAACATCTTTTTAAAAATCTTAAACTCAAAACCAAAACGCCAAACCTAAAATCTCAAGATAGCTTCCGAACCAGGCAGATATTCTTGAAGTTACAGGTGAATATATCAGAAAGAACCCCCAAAAAATAGAGGAAATGGAAGAAGCATGCTGAGATGAGTTTATTGGACTTCAAAACTTGGAGAGAAAGCAAAACAATAATAATTTAAAAAGCTGGTTTTAAGTCTACCATAACAATATTAATTTTCTATCTTAAAGAGCTACTTTTTATACTAAAGCTACCTAGAGAAAATGAAAGTGGAGAGACGTATTTAAATAATGGTCTAGGTCTCCAGGACTCTCAGAGATGTCACTCTGGGAAACAAGACACTCTAGAAAGCTTTTAATTTAATTAGCAACAAGATGGAAAAAAAATGCCGTATCCTATAGACTGAGGTACACAACAGGGCCATTTTATTTTCCAGAAGCTGTCAGGCATTTGAAAAGGGGTAGTATTATTGTATTTTTTTGCTACAGCACAGAGCAATTTTCATTTGTACAAGTAAGATGAAGGTAGAACAGCAAATGATTTCATAACCACCTTTTGCAGCCTATTTCACTGCTGTAACTCTGGAGAGATGAGCAAGACCCTGAAGGCACTAACCTCATTAACTGATTGTCAGTCAATCTTACATCAGATTCTGAAATGACACGAGCTTTAGATTACAAGTAGCCAACCACACAGCCCTTCACAGTCGATACATAAAGAGGCAGCACACAGGGCTTTTTTGAGAATAAGAAGGAATTTGGTATAGAAGCCAGTCTTCTTTGATGATGTCATTTAGAAGTTTGTAAGTAAAAGCATGCTGCAGCAGGACCAACACTAAGAATCAATATGCAGGTGATGACCAGAAGAGACCAACAGTTTATAATAAAACATATAAGAGCTATATTAGTGTGTGGCCAAAGAGCACAGGCAGCCTTACGAGTCTTGTTGCACTGCATCCAGGTAACTGTGGGGAGGACAAGCATTAGAGGGAAGGAAACAGTATTTTCTCTTTCTTACTCCTGGTCAAAAATATGAATGTAAATTGTACTAAATAATTGAATTGCTGCTGAAAGCCTGTCCCAATATGAAGAAATTCAAACCACCTTCATCTCCCAGATGTCCAAATGTGCCTTTTTTAAATCTTTGAGAATATATTGTGCATGTGTCTCTGCCTCCATTTTTGGTTTATTTCTCTATCTGTCTGTATGCATCTACTTTTATAAGAAAGAATGTAGGTGGTTGAATATGAGCAAAATTTTGTTTGCTACTTTTTAGTGTTTCCCACCTACAGCCTGTCCTTCAGAAAAGAAGGTTGCATATTTATGTGTAGCACTTAATGAGAAAATACATCCTTGCATATGATATGCTGTGCTTCCTGTCATGTACTCGTTATTCTCTTTGAGTTTACCAGTGTTCTCTGGTTTATAGATTCATGATTAATTTATTCTCAATCTACAAGAAAGCCCTTTTAATTCCAAGAAGTGGGTTAGATGAATTACCAGACACTACTTTATTTGGCCTGCTTGTCTATTGGACTGATTTGCAATTATCATGCCTTGCCTTTCCTGAGTGGAACAGAAATCAACAATTGTTGAATTAAATTAGTGTGGACAGAGAAAGTTTTGATGATTTAGGGATTTCCAGGAGGATGGAGTTCCAGTCTGCAAGGAATGGAGTCAGAGGGAAGCTGTCCTTGATGGGCACTGCTGCTACTTGGAGTGAAGCAAAGGGAGGAGGACAGATTGTGTCTCTGCTCCCACCAAAAACTTGCAGGGACACCATCTCAGGCCAAGCTTGTAGTCTCTGTTGCCCTGGGGTGCCCATGGCCAAGGCAGTCCCACTTGTGAATACACTAGACATGTAGGTTTCTGGCACACTGCCAATGGAAACCTCAGCCACCTTCAGGAACTGCTTTTACTCATCTGCTTCTCAAGCTGAAGAAGCTTTCATGTTGAATGAATTTTTACTATCTTCGTGCTTACTCTCAATGTACTCATGAACCTTTATGTATATTGGGTGGAACTTCAGATGCTGTGTGGATGCTGATCAAGTGAGGAGGCGAAGTTGAAAGCTGAGCAAAATGGATGAGTGCGTTTTGTGCCATTTGGAGGCTGAACCTGTCAGGCTGTTTTTCCAAATATGTTTTGGTGGCTTCAGATATAAGTTACAACAATTGTGAATCGACCATTTATGAGACAGAGCAGCAAAAAAGCCACTGACTGAGAATTTGAGGCACCTGTGATGTATTCCCAGATCTGCCCATTCTCAACTCCAAACTTTTATCTGTTTAGTTTGTCATTTCTTGCTGCATATTTATACAACGTCTGAAAAAGACAGTTCAGATTTGGAGTGGTTCCTTTCAGTGCTCCTAAAATAATCTTGCCAGATTATGGGTTTGCAGTGCAGAGGAGTGTGGACTTAAGAACAGTTATGAGGAAGGTTAGAACAGGAAACAAGTGTGAAGACCTTACATATCCAGTATAGAGTTGCATATGGGTGAGTAGAAAACATACCCAATCTGCTTTTGTGCTTCCAAAACCCATGGCTGTCATCTGAAGGGAAAAATGGCATTGTAATTAGTGTAATTGGCCACTAAATGTTTTTCTGAGTCTTATATACAGGAAGAATCGTGTGACATATGCTTAGGAGCACATGTATCCTTTGGGAAATTTCAGTCCTAGTAAAAATTTTGAGGTCATGTAATGTTACAGCTGCATTAAGAATTCATAGTTGGATGAAAGAAAATCAGTGCCTTGCCTAGATTTGTAATACCTTAAAAAACAAGGGATATTTTATTCATTTGCCTCTATGAAAATAAAAACAAGCCTGTCTCTTTTTTACCATGAAGATAAATTGACAGTATCTTTAAACTACTACCTGTGAGAACAAGGGAATATTAGGAACAGGTATAAAAATTTAAATACTGAGAAGAGCATTTAACAATCACACTCATCTGCTGGAGGCAGGTGCAGCTAATAAGGAGGAAAAGAAGGAACAGCTGTATCTTGGATACAGGCTCCTCGGCCATACGAAGATAAATAGCTAACAGCTGGTTTCCCACAAGGGGTATCTTTGCCATAATGCCCCTGTTTCTGCTCCCTTGCTTAGATGGATCTTCACTTAGGCCAGAGGGGAAGACGTGTTTATACATCATGGAGACAGATTCTGTCATCCTTGAAGATAATAATTTATCCTGGCTGTGGAAAATTAGCTCTCATTGGTCACTGTGGGAGTGGACACAGATGTTTTGTATTATGGTGTTCAAAGTCAGACTAGTTATTAGGGTAGCAATACAGCATAACTTTTCTAGGTGTGAAAAATGGCAAGTGGGAAATGTGCTTCTTCATGCAGTTAAATTCTGGGTGTTTTTTATTATAATTTAATAAGATTTGCAAGATTTTTTTTAAGAGATTATGAGAAGGAGAGAGAGTTTCACTGGATGCTTTAGCATCCTTTTCATTTTTGCCGCTGATATCCTGATGTGAACATGACATTAATCACAGTAGGTTTGCAATTACAAAATGTAAGATATTTCATCTAAATGTAAAGGACAGTCTCTAACTCTTAAGGCATTGGTGAGGGCCTCAGAGGGGGTCATAAGCTCTGTATAGGACTCACCTTCCTGTCTTATTTTCTCTACCAGTTGGATAGTGAGGTGTTAGTACCCTGTGCATTTCCAAGACCAGCTGAGTCCTGTTTTGCTGACTTGTATTGCAAGTGGTGGGTTCTGCTATCAAGCCTATAAGTAACATCTAGTTTCAAGAAATCTGTCTGGTTATGGACATATAGCAGAGCTTGCAGGGAAGGATATCTTCTTTTTTTTTTTTTTTTTTTTTTTGTGTCTCCTCTCCTTAATGGAAGTTGCTGGGAGGTCCAATCCAAATTTTAGCTTGTGTTGTTCTTTCTTTTCTGCCTGATATTTACACAAATGAGCTTTTTTTCTGTCTCTGGAGCAATCTGGAAAAAAATTGTTATTCTTTGTGCATTATTGACATATTCTACAGATTTCAGAACTGTTTCTAGGAATGATGCTTTTCTCCAAGGCTGTCTCAAATTAAACTTGCTCTTGCTGTTTTTTCCCGCAGCATGTACTGTAAAACAGCACATATCCTAAGATCTCACAGAACTGCCTAACATATGCTGAGTCTTGAGACCTTTTCAGATTCTTAAATTTTGCATTTATTTCTATAATTAATATAATACGTTGACTAAAAAAGATATATAGATGATAACATACAGGATCACTTCTTATAGCACAAGGTCACTCAATTTATAGCACCTATCCAAATACATTTTAAGTGATTGTAATATTTATTTCCAGTTTTTAGCTGAAAACAGCACTTGGATGCACCTTGTAGTTATGAAGTGACAGATACAGGCAAATCTAATACAATGTAAGTTTTGCCACAGAACTTTCCATGAGAGTGAAAGAGCCCAAGAGACTTTCCAGTAAATCTTTCCTATATAATTATTTTTCAGGACCCCTGCTGAAGAGTAAATATATGACTTCTCCTAAAGTATCATCTAAGGCTCACCAAGAATAATTTTTATATGAGAAGTGTGGGATAAAGGGAGTTTTCATTGCATCTCTCAGTCTGAAAGCCTTCAAATTCTTCTATTTTTATGGGCAATTCATGTATTTTTTTTTACTGTTTCTTAGATTTCATAAAAGTTAATTTGATCCCAAATTTTATACTGAATTATAAATGCAAATGTTGAGCTCTTATTTTATAAGGTGATTTAATGTTAACTTTTGATTTTATTAACTAGGTTGTGTCTACATATTACAAAGAGAATTTACCAGAAATGTAAACTTTGGATCCCAAATAGTAGCATCTTATTATCTACTCTGCTTTATCTTACATCCTGATCATTCATATTCCAGAAGTCTATGGGAGCAGAGAGCATAATTGATACCAACTTGACCTGACAAAGATTCAGTGCAATGTGATTGTTGCTGGGTCAGAACATAATCTATGTAGCAAAACTAATCTAAAGAAAAATCAATATGAAAAGGAATATTTTATATGAAAAGCAGATTTCCAGCTTTTCCTGGACAGAAAGGTTTTGGGGGTTTTTCATAAGTATTGACCTGATTTTCTCATTACATACTTCTTTTGTTTGTGTGGTTTAATCCCAGATGACAACTCACTCCCATACAACTTCTTGCTCATTCTTTCTTGGTGGGATGAGGGAGATAATTGGAAGGGTAAAAGTGGGAAAACTCATGGGCTGAAATAAAGACAGTTTGATAGGAAAAGCTAAAGCTGTGTAGGCCATCCAAACAGGCCAAGGAATTAATTCACTACTTCCCTTGGACAAGCAGGTGTTCAGCCACCTCCAGGACAGCAAGGTTCCATCATGCATAACAGTGATCTGGGAAGGGAAGTGCCACCACTTCAAGCACCCCCCTTCTTCTTCCACTCGCCTTATATGCTGAGCATGATGCTACATGGCCTGGGAACCCTTTGGTCAGTTGTGGGCAGCTGTCCCAGCTGTGTCCCTTCTGTTAGACACCAGATCAGTTATTATGGGATCAGAACCACCTTGTGGGGTGTGTGTGTGGAGTGGGAAGGGATAGGTTGAACTTCACAGAGGTGGGGTGGTATCGTACTCCTCATGGCAGCCCCTGGAGCCCACACGAGTAAGCTGTGGAGCAGCTGCCAGTCACAAACAGCCCAGGAAAGCTATGACACCCCACAGCTCCTGGAGCACCTGGCCCAGCTCGAACTGGCAGGAACAGTGAGAACACTGCCCGCAGCCTGGCCTGGGACCCCAGAGTGGCCAGGGAATCAGAGGCCCCACCTGGGGGATTTGGCCATAGAGATCAGAGCAGATAAACAGGCAGCACGAGGTCTCCACTGTGGGCTCTGGGCTGTTCTCTTTGAAGCCATCAACATGTAACCTTCTAAGTGGTAACTGTGTTGTTTCTCCCCTCTTTTTCTCTCGTTATTGTTTCTTCTCTTATTCTCTCTTCCTTTATTCTTTTCTTCCTCTTGTGGGTAACCTAAACACCTATTTTCTGTACTTAACCCAAGTTGCAAGGAGTTTGTGTTTGCTAGGTGTAACAAAAGCTTCTTACTATAGCAATATTTGCTAGTCCTGGTAATCTGTTGTAATGTTTTATGAATTTGCATATTACTCCTGTAAAACCCTTATTGCCAGAATGCCTATATTCTCACCAAATTAAAAAAAAAATCTCTTAGAGAAAAATGTGTAGTTTTTCCTCTGGACATAAATTCAAGGTATCAAAGAAAAGGCTTTGCAAGAATTTATGTAGGCAAAATCTCTTGGAGCCTAAAACTAAAGTGTAATACCTGGTGAAGCGTGAGGCTTCAGGACTGGGATGTAGCACTCCTCCCAATTCCTTGTGCACCCCCAGCCTCCTCACTGGAAGGTGGTGTGAGGAGCAGAGAAAGCCTTGGCTCTGTGTAAGCACTGCTCAACAGGAACCAAACCATCGCTATTTTATCAACATTGGTTCCAACACAAATCCAAAATGCAGGTCCACTGTAGCTATTATGAAGAACCTTAACTCTGCCAGGGCCAAAACAAGCACTGTTGTTGAAAGGGCATTTTCTGATAGGAAAATCTTTCAATTAAGGTTTTCCAGCAAAGTTTGAAGCACAGACTTCCATATTTTTAACTTTATTGTGAGATTCTTTTTACTTTTTTTTTTCTTTTGTCTGTTTTGGAGGTATGTATTTAAAGGTCGAACTCTGCAGGGCAACAGGGACATTAAATAGGACTTCTGCAAATCTAGAACTTTTTTGAAGGGAAAAAAATAAAAAGAAGAGACCAACTAAATCTTTTTATTAAAGTCTTGAGCTGTATTTGTTTGAGTTAATTAAATCTTATCACATTCATATGCACTTTCTAATTAACAATTAGCCATGTTTTCTTTGTAATAAATGAGAAATCTTTCAGGAACATGAGAATGGATAAAAGCGTGCAGCAGCTTAATGAATCTCTATTTAATCTCTGGAGAGCTAAGTTAAATTTAGCAATAGTGACAAACAAAACTCTACACTGGTTTAGGGTCTCAGATATGACAATTTCTTTATGAAGTCAACTATATGCAATAACAAAATGTTCCAAAAATAGTATTGTTCAGTACGTAGTCTGAATACTCCAAAGAAAAGTGAAGAAAGTAAACTTGTTTTAAACAGTGAACTAAGAGTATTAAAAAGAAATGCTGCATTTATCAAGACAGTTTAATTTAAAAGAAATGTAGGCAATTGGTAACACCCATATTTGCCCTAACTTTTTAAAAAGGTCATCCCTTCAAAAGATTTCATCTTTAGTAGGGAAAGAAATGTGTTACTGCCTCTATTCTCCTAGACCTAATGGAAAAATTTACGGTTTAATAAGTTAACATGTAAAGGTAAACTGCACATTTTGTCAGTTATCACCCTGACCAGGCAGTTCATGCTAAAACTAGAGCCTGCTTTCTCGGCTACAGATTTAGCAATGCGTGAGTTTGTGTGTTTGTTTTGTCTTGCCTCTGTTAGAAATATCCTTTTACTTCTTGTAAAGGATGATTTAAGCAATAATTTCATGAAGTCGATTTTCATCACAAAGCAGCACTGACTGTATCTAAAACTAGGCCTCCTGCCAGGCAAGAAAGATACACAAACCCTGCAGGTCATCCCATCTCTCCTTTCAGGTTTGCCTACTGCGATTATTTCACACAGTGCAAATCACGTAGTCATAGTGCTAAAGACAGACCAACTCTATAGCTCTGTAGTTCCCTTGATCTTGTGCATTCAAAGAGACAGACAAAGCTTTCTAATGCCAAAACCAGTGGCTTCTTCATAAGATTTGAACACAGTACAATGTCAATCTTATGATGTAAAAGTACCTTGTTGATTGATATTTATGTCATGCCCCAAGGCCTCATCTCTACTGATTAGGCAAGTTACAGACTTTTAATGGTGATTAATGTGTTTTGATGGCAAAAGTCAGAAGACAGCCACAGAAAAAGTGACTGTACAAGAGCTCAGGAGGAAGGGCACCTAATGGTAAACATTTTAAAGTATTCTTAGAATTAACTTGTCTAGAGAAGCTATTTTATCCAGAAGATTATTCCTCAATACTCATTTCCTGCATTGATAAAAATGTCACAAAGTACAGGGATAAGTGGTGGACAGTATGAGCTTCTTAAGCCTTATAAGTGTGTTACATATTATTATATGTATACATATCTACATCCCTAAGAAGGAAGTGTAGATAGTCAAAGATTTTGTTGAGGCAACTGTGAAATCCTAGAAGAGAATTTTATGTCAGCTTTTGCATCTCAGACATGAAGGTGATTAGGGTTTTATAGTCCCTCAAGGCATTTTTTTTCTTGCATAAACTTCTTTCCAAAAAATTCCTTGAAAGAGTATGTACCAAAGAGCAGCTGAGCCAAGGTTGTGTTCTTTCCCCTCTTGTTACCAAAAATGGTGTAAAACTACATTACTTTCTATGCTATCCCCGGGCTCAAGATTCCAATTAATGAATACAGGATCTTAAGAAAAGATCTCTGCCTGCTTTGTTTGTCCTTGTTTTAAAGCACATGAAGAGAGGCACACAGTAGGCATGAGAACAATGAGAACAAAGCAGTAGGTGAGTTTTACAGACTTGCAACCTTTCGAGTTCTTTTTTTTACCAACTTACTCTTTGTATTTTGACAGATTAAAAATCCAGAGAGTCATAATACATCTTTAATAATGGTCTGCCAGTTTGCACTTTTGCATTTCTCATGGAAAAAATGCAACCCTGTTACCTTGTGTACTAATCCACTGAGAATCTTTGTTTGTAATAATATATAACCATCAACACTAAGGGAGAACTTGTCAAGTAAGACAGGTGTTTCTGTCTGTTGTGATCTTGAAAAACATAACTAATCTATATGTGTTTCTTTACCCTTATGCCAAATATCAACATCAACTGACAAAATCTCTCTAAGGTATTTTTAGTTTTATCTGTGAAAAATATTTAGTTTTACTTACAACAAATAACTTTTTACAAGGTCAGAACTAGTTAGGCTTTCTTCCAAGGCTAGTTACTTACAAATCTCTGCAAAGAAAGAAGGAAAAATTATTCCAGTTGTTCAAATTATGTTATAGTGAAACAGCTTTCCATGACCAAAAGTGTTATCTCAGGTTCAGATGGTTGAATATGTTTCTAAAAATACTCAACTTAATGTTGGTCTAAAATCTGCTTCTGCATTATTGATTATTCCATTGACCGGACATGGAAATAGGCCCTGCATTTAGATTTTGAGTTTTTCTCTATCTCCTTGCATAAAGCCTTGGACAAATTACTCAAATTGAAATGAGGAGAAAAAAAAAAAAAGAAGTGTTCAGAAGAGTATTTTTCTCCTAGATGATTTCTTAGCAATTTCTTAGTTAGCAATGTTACAGGGCTGTCCTAAGGGCTAATTTCAGTTACTGAGCCCAGAAGGCAAGCCAAAAGCACTATGGTTCCTATTTCAGCAAACACTATCTTGTAATACTTTTTCTGTTAAAAATGGCTATTTATCCTTATACCAGAATCCAAGCCAGATCCATGCGTATTACATTGTAGATCTTCTGTGCCAGATTCAGACAGAATGCGAATCTCTTCAGACTCAGCTTGGAACTATCATCTCCATCTGTAGGACATCAGGTTTGGTTGTTTGTTGTGCTTTTATCTCAAAAGATTTGTCTGTTTACAGACGAGGAAGAGCTAGTTGGTCGGTGAAGGCTGGGGGAGACTTGGCTGCTGTTCTTTTCCTGAGAGAAGAGAGCCAGGGAAACAACGCTGGACTTCAGAAGAGCAGACTTTAAACTGCTCAGAGAACTACTTGGAAGAATCTCATGGGATACTGTCCTAGAGAGGAGAGGCAGATCAGAGAGTCAGTTGATTTTCAAGGATCACCTCCTCCAAGTTCAAGACTAGCTGATCCCTTTGAGCAGGAGGTTGTTTAAGGTGGCAGAACTTCCTGTGATGAACATGGAACTCCTGGCAAAACTGGAGTATGAATAGGAGGTGTGCAAGAGGTGGAAGCAGGGGCAAGTGATCCAGGCAAATATAGAGAATTTTTCAAAATGTGCAGCGATGGACTAAGGAAAGTCAGCTTGGAATTGAACCTGGGAAAGGATGTAAAGGGCAAGAAGAAAGTATAACCGCAGGTATAGCAGCAGCACAAGGCAGGTCAGGGAAAATATGACCCAGCTGCTGAATAGGGCAGAGGGCCTTGTGACAAAGGACATGCAGTACCTTCTTTTTCTTGGTCTTTACTAGTATGATATGACTTGCCTTCATGAAGCCACAGTCTCTGGGGGATCCATATCTGGCATAGGTCAGTGTGTGGTGAGCAATTGGATTGGATTGGATTTCCTATTTCTCCCATGAAAAAGTCTGAGGCAAGTGCAGGAAGGAATCTCTCTGGAGACAGGGAATGCAAACTGAAATACAGGGAATACCATTTAAGCACAGGGAAAAATGTTTTTACAGTGTTTGCTGTCAGACACTGGGACAGGCTGTCAAGGGAGATTGTGGAGTCTTCATCAGTGGAGATACTCAAAAACTGCCTGGACACAGTCCTCATCAACTTGCTCTAGCTGATCCTGATGATCTCCAGAGGTCCTTTCAACAGCATGGTAACTCACTTATAAGCTGTGACTTATTGATATATATGCACCTCCATGTTCATGGGTAAGTGTCACAATCAGCTTACTTCTCATGGGTAACAGTTTTTTCGTGGTGACTCATTACCTGTAATAACACAAAGAATTTGGTGCCACTTTGTGCAAAGTGCTGCACAAAATTCATAACTTCAACTTCTCCTGCCATCAAGAAAGTATGGAATCAACAGAATCACAAAATCAGCTAAGTTGGAGAAGACCTGAGTCCAAATATACCTAAATATGAAGTTAAACAAGTGCATACAAGACAGTGCAACACAGGGTAATTGTGAGAACGTTTAGAACAATCTAAGAGTCACAAACAACTTCTTGTTTAATACCGCAGGCGTCAGATCTGAGAAGCGTCAGGGCTGCTGCTTGAGAATGCTTTTTAAAAGTTTATTTGCACCCTCCTTTCGTATGTGGAGAAGTGATGTCATAATAACAAATAGCATGAGTTGCTATTTGGTTTATAACTATTTTTTTTTTAAAGCAGTATGATTACTGTTGCCTTCTTTTAACAGGATTTATATTTTTTAGTTTTCAAAAGTATAATGGAATACAGTTTTTAAAAATCTGTTTATAGCACCTGGGGGGCTGTGTAAATATTTAATATGATATGCTGGTTCTCAGGGTTTCTGTCATCATCCATAATTTAAAGCCACTAAGTCCTGGATTTAGGGAGGTTCACCATTTAGCTAGATCCAGAAGTAAGACACATCTTGCCTGTTTTGTCCTTAGGGTGTTAAGAAAGGAGCTTGGAGCTTTGATGAGGTGATAAGATACAAGGATGTTTACAGAAATGTGGAAGGGCCACTAGATGTATCAGGTGTAGCACCACAGCCTTAGGCTCTCCTCTGCTGCCAGCAGCTGTGAACTTCAGCAGTGTTCAATGGAGAGTAAAATTTAATTAGAAGTGAATTGTGCCAGGGTCTTCTGCCTTCATTCTAAAGATGATAAGATTTGACAGCACCTCTGTCCACTCTGGGTGAAATTTATTGAGACTTCACTATCATATATCAACTTTGCGGAATTAAAAGCAGTCACGTAAAATGCTAGTAAAGAAAGCATCTAATGATTTAGGTTTAAAAATGTCAGCCTTCAATTCTTGCACCTTTACTAGAAGTACAATTTTGTGGAGCAGTCAAGAGTTATGTAAGCAATTGCAGTTTTGTGCTGTGATAAAAAGGAGCTGCTGCCTTAAATCACTCGCCTTTACTTAATAAAACCTTTTTTTTTAATTAGAGTAGCAAGCAACTGTATTAGGAGACAAATTTCTTTAATTAGGGTTCTGTAACTTGTATTTGCTTTCTGCTAAAGGTTTGAATCAAAGGCAGAAGAACAGAATACAGGACAACAACGTGTTACTTAAATCTACTTGGAAGTAAAATCTTCTGTCTCAGTACGAATTAGGAGGTTCTTCCAGGATTTAAATACTCAAGTGCATTTCTTGAGATTGAAGATCTGACTAACTTTTAGCATTTTTAAATATTCTGAAAAAATGTTTTTTTAGACGGTCCTCAGATGTATCACAAAATGTGAGATCTAAGGGGCCCATGTCTCTCCAGAAGAAAAATGTTTAAAAAATATTAAAAAAATGCAAGCTAAAAAATTATTTTAAAACTGACTTAAAGTTTATATTAAAACTAAGCATAATTTTCTGACCAGAAAGGAAAATCTTAGATCATACAAATCACATAAGGGCTATAACTCAGAAAATCTTCATGGTTATCAGTAGGTAGTTTCTTTACAGAATGATACTATTTTTTTTTTTTACTTAAGAGTAATGGATGATGGTCCTGTCTACACTGTGAGCACAGCCTGTATCAGTGTAGTTTTGGGGTATATATGCATATCTTCCAGCCTTCCTGCATTCTTTACCAGTTTACTCCACTTCCCCACCTCAAACTGATCAGCTCTTTTGTAGCATTGATACTCACTGCAGCCTTTCTTCACAGCTGTGATTCAGAGGCCATGGTGTATCTCACTGGCACTTATGCTATAGAGACATGCAGTCTACTGTTCATTTGCTTCTGATGTGTAGGCTCTTGAAATAAGAAACTACTTAGCCACTTTGTGACTGGGGTCTCGTTCTTGGCAGGACCATGTATATAAAGGGGTGCCAAAGTCCACACATGTAGAGGGAATACACAGCCCTTTGGGAAATGGGATTTGGGAAAGGGTCCATTGAGAAGTGGTATGTCCTTCTGATACGTAGAGTTATAATTTATAGGAACCTTGTAATGAGGGAATCATGCTCTGACTCTTTTTAAGAATTCAGTTACCTGAGAGAGGGAGGTTGAACTATACACATTAAAGTATGTGTTCACATATATTTATTTATTTTTGTGTGTATGTTTTCATCTGAAGGAATGGATAGCCAGTACGTGAATAGAGTTAATGTGTCACCAAATATCTACTGGCCAATGAAGCATCAGAAGTTTACACCTATACTGTAGGATTGCCAGGGCACAAGGTTTGCATGACATTCATATGTCCTGTTAGCCTGGCATGGCTTTACTGAGGGTTAGCTGTCTCAAGCAGTGCTCAGGCACAATTTGGGGATCAGCATGGGCTGTGGTCCACTTCCACAGTCAGTTTGGATTTTGCGTTACTGTGCTGGAAACGTAGGAAAGTTTATTTGTTTGGGTTTTTTTTTTTGTGCAAGATGTCCTGAAACAGTTGGCCTATGCATGAGTATGATACCTGATCCTTTTTGTATATTTGAGGATACACAGCTAGCAACAGCAACACGGATCTGTTGCAAAGAGGCAGGACTGTGGAATGTGAGCTGTAGGACTGTCAGTTCTGCAGTAATTAAGCATGGCTTCCCATAAATCCTGATGAGTGCAAACTCTACTGCAGAATGAATTTACTCCTGTGCAAAAAGTGTTAAATATTGTAACGTCAAGGCTGCAAATGATATTTGCATGGATTGAGCTGATGTGAACATTTCAAGTATGCTAAGCACACCAGGCCCTGTAGAAAAATATGCTGATTATCCTGGTCCTGGATGACCATCTTGCAGCTGTTCAGCCTCAGAGGTACTTCTTAGCCAGGCCTGATGCTTCTTGACAGTGCCAAGTGTGCCATTTCCCTCCAAGCTGTGCGTAGGGAAGATGACTCCTAACTCCTGAGTTGTACAATACTCTCTGCTGAGTCTTCTAGTTATGCCAGTGCTGGTAGTGCTAGGTGTGGCAGCATAGGACATGGGTATCCCACCTCAGCTCTGAGTTTCCAACACACATGTGAGAGCAGCCAGGGATATATAACAAAGGCAAAGCGTTGATTCCTCAAGCAGTCTTTGTGAGTGTGTTGAAAGGTTAAATATAGGTAGTGCATGTTTCCATGCTTCTTGTTCTTTGTAGGAGAAAGACATGGTGGATGAAGTATGGTAATTTTAAGTTGATGAAATGTGTCTGCATGGTCCACTGGCTCAATCGTGATCCTCCTTCATGCATTCTTACTAGCTATGTTTTATGTGAATAAGTTATATTTGCCCAGGACTTGCCTCTGGAACCAAGCCAAATTGGCATGACATGGTTTATTTGTACTATTAAACATTCCTCCCCTCCAAAACTCTTTCCAATTAAACTGCCTTTTGGGAATGGCTAATGACCCAGGCTAACTCCCAGATGTGGGCAGGAATTGCTTGGCAGACTTCTAGCTCTTGAGGCCAAATGCATACTGGGGTCATGCAAGCTCTTTATATGCCTGCTTTCATGAGTGCAAGGCAATAGCATGTTGGATTCAACTCACTCCTTGCACTGTTAGGATGTGAAGACTCAAAGTGCTAAACTATGCTTGCAAGCCAAAATAGACCTTCACGGGTCACTATGTCTCTATTTCTGCTCTCACTCCCCTCTCTTGTTTAGAAAAAATGACTTTCTTTTTTTTTTTTTTTTCAATATACTTCACATACCAAAATCTGTTTGTTTAACCAGTTGTATTGGATTTACGTGGAAAGGTTTTGGTAGTGGAGGGGGTTGCAGAAGTTTAAATTAAAGAAGTGGCTTCTATGAGAAGACACCAAGGACTACTTCCATGTCAGACCCAGCCAGCTTCAGCCAGCTACAAGATGGACCCATCACTGCCCCGTGCTGCACCCGTCAAGCTGGTGAGCCTTCTGTTGTAACATATTGAAAGGGTAGAAAGCACTCTGTGGCAGCTGTGAGAGAAAGGAGAGAGAAAAAATGTGAGAGAAGCAACCCTTCAGAAACCAAGCTCAGTGAAGGCTAAAAGGAGGAGGTGGTGTGGATGCTGGAGTAGAGATTCACCTATAGCCTATGGAGAAGCCTATGAAGGAGCAGATTGTTCCCTTGCTCCCCACGGAGGATCAGGGTGAAGCAGATACCCACACTGCCACCTGTGGAGCAGGTGGAAGTGCCCTGAAGGAAGCTGCAGACCATGGAGAAAAACCCGCATGGGAGCAGGTTTTCTAGCAGGAGCTGTGACCCATGGTGGACCCATGCTAGAGTAGTCCATTCCCAAAGGAGACTCTAACTCCCTGGAAAGGACCTGTGCTGCAGCAGTTTGTGGCAAACTGCAGTCCATTGGAAGAACCAGTGCTGGGGAAGTTCAAGAAGGGTAGTATCACCTGGGAGGGACCCCTCACTGAAGAAAGGTAACAATGTGAGGAGAAGCCATAGAATCAGAGAATGTTAAGGGTTGGGAGGGATCTTAAAGATCATCTAGTTCCAGCTCTCCCTGCTGTGGGCAGGGACATCTCCCACTAGACCAGGTTGCTCAAGGCCTTGTCCAATCTGGCTTTGAACACTGTAGGATGGGGCATCCTTAACCTCCCTGGGCAGCCTTTTCCAGTATCACACTGTTCTCAAAGAAAAGAATTTCTCCCTAATATCCAGCCTAAATTTCCCCTCTTTCGGTTTGTGCCCATTACTCCTTGTTCTATCACTACACTTGGTGACGGAGTCCCTCTTTCGCTTTTCTGTAGGCCCTGTTCAGATATTGGAAGGTGCTATGAAGTCTTCATGCAACCTTCTCCAAGATAAATGGCCCCAACTTTCTCAGCCTGTCTTTGTGAGGGAGCTGCTCCAGTCCTCTTATCAACTTTGTGGCCCTCCTCTGAATTTTCCCCAAGGACTGGAGGAAGGAAGGACTGACAGAGGTGTAGCATCATGAAATTACTGCAACCCCCACTTCCCACACTTTCTATGCCATTTGGGAGAGAAGGATAGGAGATTCCTGAGGAAAGATGAGCCTAGCAACCAGGGCAGATGGTAGGAAGGCATTTTTGCTTTTGTCTTTTTTTTTTTTTTGGTCACAAGCCTACTCCATTTTTAACTTTTAAATTAATTAATTTAATCCTCCTCAATTTGACCGTGTTTTGCCCATGACTGGTACGTAAGCTCCCTGTCTTTATCCTGACCCATGAACTTTTCCATCCTATTATTTCCTGCTGTCCTGTTGAAGAGGACAGCCAGAGAGTGACTGGGTGGGTTTCTGTCCGCTAGTGAAGGTTCCACACAAGAATTAAAAATCTACACTTGATTACCTCCAACTCCAGCTCATCCATGCCCTGCAGTGGAGATATATACCTGTTGTATTCTATCAACTGTAATTTTGAATGAAAAATAATAAGGGAAATAGGTAATGGAGTGAAATAAATAATTAACCTTCTCAGAGCAGTTCTTAGCCTTTGGATCCCTTGTTTGCATTCCTTTCTCAGGTATGTGCCTAAAGGCATAGCCTAACTCTCCTTTGGTGAACCCTGTTTACTTGATCAGCCTTACTCCAGAAGAATAAAACTGGCCGAATTTGGTCCTGTGGGGTTTGTATGCAGAAAACAGTACTTTTACTTGAATTTAGCCTCCTTCTTCTCCCCTTCCAGCCCTGAAAACAAGAGGCACAAAAAGTAAAGCTCACATTCAAGCTTGGATTTCAGTATGCAGTATGTTCCTTTATCTGCATTCTGCATTCTGGCACTCTGTATAGCTGTGCATTGCTTCAGCTGTCAAAATAACTTGCTCAGGGCAAAAACAACAATAACAATGAAAAGCACAGGTCCCAAGTATAAGTAAGCACCTGGAGGCATGCAAGTGAAACAAGCCTCACTGACACAAATTGATTTGGCAGTTACAGCAAAGTCGGTGGAAAAGCAATACAGTGGATTAACCTGTTGTCCATGTAACATGAATGAAATTGAATAAGTGAGTGGTAGGAAGCTCCTTGAAAGGCTGGATTGCAACTCTCAATATACTCAAAATTATGCTGATGCTGACTTGCTGCTTACTTTTCCTAACTTCTCATCTTTTTTAAGCGCTTCCCTGAAATGTACAGTTTCCCATGGCTATTAGAAAATGCAGCATATGCTTTCCCACCGGCTTTGCTCAAGTGCAGCTATATGCTCTTTTAGGTGTAGATGTCTCTGCTGTATTTAACACTGAACAGAATGTGTACCATCATCCAGCCACCCCAAGATGCAGTGCACCAGAAAAGTGAAGCTGATGACTACTTGCAAGTGTGCTATCTATTGTCAAGTCAAGAAATATATTCCATCCAAAGGGAAATACTTCTCCGATGAAGACTAAAGGTTTTTGCTCCAGAGTGCACTCCAGATTTCAAACACCAACTTCAATTTATGTTGGATTTGTTTTTTTCTCTTCCCATATCCTCATGTTATGAAACCTTGATCAAAGAATCATACACTTGATCATAGAATCATAGACTGCCTTGAATTGGAAATGACCTGCTGGGATCATTGAAGTCTAACTCCTGGTCCTGATATGTTGAATTAATCCATTAGAACAACTTGAGACATCCTTGTGCTCTCCATTTATTTTGTATATTGAACAAAACACATGACATGCTGAGTTACAACACACAGAGTCCAATTCAGAATCACCCGAGTGCTCGCTGAATTGCTCAGAGTCCTTGCTGACTTTGGACTTGTATTCATTTAGCATATGGAACTTTCAACAAGCATATGTATATGTTGAACCCTATGCAGTCTGTAGTGGAATGTGAGAACCTTGCTTAGGTACTTTCTTGACACTCACACAGTTCTTTAATAAAGTACTGAGATGCATGGGAGTTAAGGGATTAGGCTGAATTAATGGAAATGCATTTAGATAGGAAAATATCTTTTGAATGAATCCTGGTCTGGGCTTTGTCTGTGCCTGTGTCAGGCACCCATTTACCACATGTTGCAATAGCAGTTAGCCACCTCAAGTAAGAGGCATTAGGAGCAGCTTTTGTTGTGAGTGCCAACCTGCATGTTCTAATCAAAAGGAATTTCAACATTTGTATTTATCTTGCTCAAAAATCTGACCTTTCTTATTGGATTTAATCTCCTCTTTTTAAAAATACTGGATAATACTTGTGTTGAAGGAGTATTCTCATCCTTTCTCCCCAGGTAAGGATTTTGCTGGAAAAGTAGCATATAATTATTTATATTAACGAGCCACTAACTAAATATGAGAGAGAACAAATCTTTTGCTGATCTGGTGCTCACTCACACATTCTCTCTAATATTCGAGAAAGCATTGGTTACCACCTATCCAAACCCTCTGCTTTTGTGGTCCTTCCCCATGGGTTGGAGGGTGTGGTTCTTGCTGGCTCTCTGCCCGTGTCACCTTCCTGTTACACTTTTCCATGAGCCAAGCTCATGGACTCTGTAGTACATTGGCATTTAGATTTTGCCTTCTGAACGGTAGCAAAGATATAGACAGAGCTATACTGATCAGCATTAAAGGCAGCTTTCAGGGGTCCATGTAGAGAGAGAATTACTGCCAGCTTGGGGAAAGGACAGACACTAAATCCTAAATGGAACAATTTGATGGAGACTCATCTCATGTCTTGAGAAGGCTTTTCCTGCACAGGGGTCAGTATTGAATAGATGTGTAGTGCCAAATGAGCATGCACTTCTCACTATTCATCTCTGTTCACTTTTTTTATCAAAGCCTATTTATGAGTTCAGTTTTACAACATTATGTTCCCAAACAGATTGTGTGAATTTTCCTGACCTTGGTGTTAAGTCCTATCCATAGCTGCATATATCGCTGTAAAAAATTATCTCTGAGGCTGCTCATCTTGTTTGTTGAGTGTTATCACAGCTGAAAAAAAGGGATTAATAAAATATCCCCCAAACTGACAGGGTTGCTCAGCGTATGTCAAACTTTTTCATTAGTGAAGCTTCTGTATGGATTTTAGATTTCAACAAGAAGAAGACAGAGATAAGTATGCAAAATGAGGGGTGTGGAAAGATTAACGTGATGTGAAAGGGCAAAGATAAAGGGCAAATACTAAATACACATTTCAATTTTAGACCCAATGACAGGATTACAAAGTATTTTTGAAATTTTCTGATTAATTTACTTTTGTTGAACTCTGAAAATCTTTGAGGTGAAAAGAAATAGGTCAAAATTCAGAATGCCACTTTCATGTAAGTTACAAATTTGATCAGGTTTGAGTCAAAGGTGTTGTCTATAGTGCTCTCTGGAGTGTCAAAGCCATTTTTAGGCCCACATAAGTACTTTTCCTCTTTGTCTATTAAAAAAGAGCCTTTGTTGCTCTTCTTCCTAGGATGATCACTTGATTGTGCACATTGCAGAGTGCCTCAATTTGCTGTGAGCCTCCAGTAACTCCATTGATAAGAGAGATGGAATTTGTAGGCAGTCTGAACTTTTAGGCTGGGGCAGGCTGCTTTCATGAGAGTATATAGATCCCAGATAGTAGTACTGCCCTTGAATTCAAAACATAACCAACTATCCTGTTGGATAGTTGAATTCAAAACAACCAACTGGACTTCTGTAAGGCCTTTGACATGCATGGTCCTTCACAATATCCACCTCTGTAAATCAGGGCGACATGGATTTGATGTTGTTACAACACTGTAGAAATCCTGCATCGATGGGGTTAGACAGAGCTAGTTAGAGCTCTGTTATTTATCCCAGAGAGGCTGAACCTTTTGGAGAAATGGTCAGTGTTAGTTCTGGATTCCAGATACTATTTTCAGAGGTGTGTAGGAATTTTACTCAATGTAACTTGAATGGAAAAAATAACCAAACCCCAGAAACAGAAAGGCAGTAGTTTCTAAGTGTATCTTTGAGGTTAGACATGCAAAAGTAATGAATACATAGATTGTCTTATATAATCAAGATGTGTTTAACATTCAAGTTCTCTCTGTTCAGCCAAAGAATGGATAAAGTTTCACAGAAGGGTGCTTATGTAAGTGGCTAAAGTACAGGAGTAATTGCCACACTTGTAAAATCAAACAAAAGTACAACATAAAAGAAATAAATGCTTAAACATCCTTAGATTAGAATCTGAACAGTAGGCAAATTCTTTTGCTATAGTGAATACCTTTTAAATATTTTTGAGCTACTTTTTAATTTATGTTTGTTGCAGCCATTTTCTTGACAAAAAAAGTGGTGAACAGAAGAATAGCTTAGAATAAACCAGTCCTAAGCAAGCATTGACTTATTTAGAAACTTTATTAGGACTACTATTTTTAAGCCTTACTTCCTTCTTTAGCCAATCTAAAATAATAGCCAAAAAAAAAAAAAAGATATGGAGGGCTTGGCAGGCAGAAGCATGACTTATCACTGTATTCGTACTCATCCATCAAGTGACCCCACATCATTCCATCTTGACATATAAACCTTTAATACATAGTTACTGTGATTTATATTCCAATATAATAGAAAAAGGCATCTACATTTTACCTTGAAAAAGTAGAAGTCCAAGGCCAGGTATTTCAGAAAGTGTATAGGGTAACTTTAGAGGACACAAAAGTCTCATAGCTGTATGGTTACATTCTTGTTTTCCTTTTATACAGACCTCAGAAATGTTGTGCTATCGTATGGGGTCCTGTATCTCCACATAAAAGGAAAAAGCTTCTGGAAATATAATCACATAATCTTCATTCAGAGAGGAATATTGTATTCCAGATGACATTGCAAACAAAACATCTTAACTCTTCTTAACCCTTTCATTGAATCGTAGAATATCCTGAATTGGAAGGGACCCACAAGGATCATCAACATCCAGCTCCTGACCCTGCTCAGGACAATCCCAAGTGTCACACCACGAGTCTGAGAGGATTGTCCAGACTTTTCTTGAACTGTGACAGGCTTGGTGCTGTGACCACTTCCCTGGGGTGCCTGTTCAAGTGCCCAAACTTGGGGTGAACAACATTTTCATAATATTCAACCTAAACCTCCCCCAACACAACTTCAGGCCATTCCTTTGGGTTGTCTGACTGGTCACCACAGAGAAGAGATCAGTGCCTGCCTCTCCTCTTCCCTCACAAGGAAGTTGTAACTGCAATGAGGTCTCCCTTCAGTCTTCTCTTCTCCAGGATGAACAGACCAAGTACCCTCAGCTGCACCTCATCCAGCTTTCCCTCCAGGCCCTTCACCATCTTCTTAGTCCTCCTGCGGACACTCTCTAGTAACTTTATCTCTTTCTTATATTGTGACACCCAGAGCTGCACACAGTTCTCGAGAGGAATTGTTATACCTGCAGGTAAATTGTCTGAAAGTCCTTTTTCTCCGTTTTGAAAAGAATCTGTTTTGTGTTTACAGACATAAAAGCAAGCACCGCATTCTTAATGACCTACTGCTTGAGGGTGATCCTTCAATATGCAGTGCAACATTTCTCTGGAAGTGGTTTTTAAAGTGTTGCTAGTTCTTCCCTAGTGGAAATTTATTCAAATAAAATAAACATTTATCATTAGCGGGCTTCTGCTCCCATTTCATCCTGCTAATGAATCCCTTCTACAAGGATTAGATGTTGATTAGATATAATGGCTGTTAATGATCTTATCTACTAAATTAAGGCAGATGTTAAGGGATTTATACTTAAAAATACCTCATGTGGTAAATCTCAGGAGTGCGCAGAAGGAAGGCAACGCTGTCTGCATTCATAGTGATGACAAATTAACTGTGACCTGAAGAGGTCAGGAAATATGCATATTATTTGATTAGGAAAGGTACAAGTGAAATTCTTACTCCCATATGAGCATTTTTGAAGACAATGGAATGAAAAAAAATATTTTCAAAAAAGAATCTGGACCTGAAAGTTGTTTTAAAAATGTTATTTGTCTGTAAGCTATGAAAATGCTTCCTGCTAGAGAAACTGAGTCTTGTCTGGGTAATATTGTGATGAAATCTCAGCTTGTTTTGAAGTTATCTTATCTGAAATAAAACTTTGGGAACAGAGCTAGAAAAGTCTTCTGTCTAGAAAAAACATCTAGATACTACAAAGACATGACCTGCTGATTTCTTTGTCATTAGTCTTCCCTAAATGCCTCACCAGGGAGAATTATCTGCTGTACTTTGATGAAAAGGAATAATTTCTATCATTATCTTCACAGTCTGTTTTTGTGATGGGTGTATGAGGATTTACCCTGGCTACAATTAAACTTGGATTTCAAAGAAATGGGTTTCCCCCAGAAATAACACAGAAAAGGAGAAAAATTCTCCCCTTTTTGCTGGAGTTGCTCAGTTTTTTATTAAGTGTTATCACAGCTAAAAAAAAAAAAAGTAAAATAAATCAGATAGTATAATAAGATAATGTAATAAGATATTAACAAACTATCCCCCAAACTGAAAGGGCTTCTCAGAATATACCAAAATCCACATTAGTGAAAAATAGAAATATCTAATACTGTAGTCTGCAGAGTGTTTTTTTGTCTCATTATTGCTGGTAAGAAGTAATTTTTAATGTAGCATATCTAACTGGACTGGGTAGTAAAAATTCCAGAAAGATTATGGAGCCAACTCCTTTGTGAATGAGAGCAGGGTTGTAAAATGGGAACTAGAGAATGAAGCTCACGGGCTGAACATGTGAGTGGAAAAGAGACGTGTGATAGAGGCATATTTGCGGAAAAAATCCCCTAGGAAGAGGATGAAAGTATGCAGCACTGCTAGGTCTACTAGAGATGTTTTATGAAAGGCTGCCTATTTGGGTCTCTTGTTTTTCATTTTTCTTTTAGTAATGCCAATGTTTATAGTATTATAGTGAGGGATCAAACTTTTTAAGGTCTTTGATTTGATAGAATGCTCAAGATTGGCTATTTAGCAAGAGAATTCCTGGATTATGGCCCTTTTAGGTAAATTTAATATTCTTTCAGTAGTTTTATAATAATTTGAATATCAAAATATGCTCTTTGGAAGACCCTTCCATTATTGCTTTTAATGACCAAGATCCTCTGAGTCTTCCATAAAGACAGCACAATATTGTATCACTCTCAGTATTACAAGTAAGCTGGCATTCATGCTTTTATTTTTGGCTCACATGTTTAATTCTGTAAAGTCCTGATGTGATTATTAAGAGTCATTGATAAAATTGCATTGATGGGTGAAATTTATCTTGTGCAGAATGGCAGCATGAGGCCAAAGTAAGATGTATGTGGGTTATTAGCCTCTGATGGTTCTCTGCTAAGGAAGAATTTGATTAACAATAAATTTAATTATTTTATTTTGATATGCTGGGTTTTGCAAGCTTTCCTGAGTTTGTTGGCATAGCTAAGAATCTAAGGGATGAAATGAGAGTCAGATTTTTAAAAGCAACTGGTAATTTTGGAGAGTATATTTTCTTGAGGATTTTTGGAAGGAAAAAGAGGTATAACATTTGAGATAACTTCAAAGAAATTTTCTGTGAGAAAACTTCGAGAATTTATTTATTGTAATGCAGCCCCTTGGAAAAAAAGACTAGAAAATTTATGCTGACTTGGTAACCTTGGTAAAAGGGAGATTACCAGAGAAGCTGTG
>JAWWMO010000001.1:32213401-32228673 GCA_035047845.1 Dendrocincla fuliginosa | reverse complement strand
TTCCCCCCCCCCCCCCCCCCCCCCCCCCCCCCCCGGTGATATGAATACAGTATGTCAGAGTTACATTAAAATTTGCGGTTGATAACAAAGTGACCTCATTGCTTTCTACAACTTCTTCCTGAGAGGGAGTGGACAGGCAGGTAGTGATCTCTCTGGTGAACAGTGGTAGGGCACACAGAAAAGGTATGAAGATGCATCAGGGGGTGTTTAGCCTGAATATTAGGCAAATGTTCTTCTCTGAGAGGTTAGTCAAGAAAATTCCCAGGGAAGTGGTCATGGCACCAAGCCTGTCAGTGCTCAAAAAGCATTTGGATAATGCTTACAGATATAGGGTTTAACTTTTAGGTTGCACTGGAGTCAGAAGCTGGACTCAGTGACCCCCTTGGGTCCCTTCCAACTCAGGATGTTCTATGATTTTATTGCTATTTATGCATTTAGAGATAACTTGAGTAGCCTCTCAATTCCTAGAATGACTAGAAACTAGAGCTGCAAATATTCACACTGGAAAAAAAAATATAACTGATAGTACATAATTATGGGAAGGTGTTGGCACAGGAAGTTGTCCACTCATCATCACTTTGAATGTTTAAATAGAGATTTGGTTTCTTTTTACACAAATGAAAAAAAAAAATCAGGAATATTCATATCACATCAGGCATAAATTTGGTTATTTTTGGACTTAAGCTACCTAATTTTTCTAGGGGGATTGACAAGGACGGGAAATTCCATTAGTGATGTTGCATGTTACATTTTTAATAAATATTCTTTCAGATGAATTGCATGAGCATTTTATCACTCATCATTTTCAAGCCTGAAAATACAGAGTTTTAATAGCAAACCTGTAAACAATAAATCAGTGTTTGATATGCAGTCAAAAGAATAAAAATTCAATCTTCAATGAGACACCATTTCAGCTAAAGGACTGCATTGTCAGGTGCTTCTAATCTAAGTTTTTCTAGACCAATTTTTCACTTCTGTTCAAACAGAAGTATTAAAGACCTATCAGATCATTAAACTCACCTATCTAGCAGACATTTAAGAGATGTATTGATTAATAAACCAGTTATGAGTACCAGAAATAATGAGTTACAGAGAACTCTGAATTTCAGTGGAAGTGTGAGATCACAAAATTTGCCCTCAGTTAGATGTAAGGTACCATTTCTTTACGTCAAGAAGTCATATTCTTTAAGAAATAATAATGAAGAGCAGCTAGCATTTGTACCCAAATGAAATCACAATCATCTTCATGGCATCCACCTATTTACAGTTCTGATTTCCATCAAAAGGTAATTGGTAGAAAATGAACAGCCAGATGTCATTCAAGCATGTCCTCCGTAGGCTAGCAAGATGAGAAATTTACTTTTAGATCCCCACAGAACTGTTTACCACTAAACTTCATACTATTAACTGTTATTCTACTAGATTATGTAATTGTGAAAAGCAGAAAGTAACTGTCCAGTAAGGCAAAAGATGGGCGCTGTAAATGTAAATATCAATTGGCTGCTAACTTTTTATCTGACTAATTCTGTAGATATTTCCTTTCCTGTTGATTGTTTAGCCCCAACTCCCCCAAAAATCCCAAACCAAAAGTATGTTATGACAAAAAACTACAAAAGCTGTATCTTCCTGTACTTCTAAATTAGTTTTTATCAGCCAACTATGTATTCTTTACCCATAAATGTAGAAATGGTGTTAACAACACCTAATTTTAGTATACTCCCTGGAGTAGAAGCTCCTACTAAAAATAAAACAACCCTCAACATTTTCTTTCTATAAAGAAACCCCAGAAAAGTATTGTGACAAACTTTGGAGAAAGGATTTCCTCTCCTCATTACCATCTTCTTCCCCTTTGGAGTCTCATTGCAAACCTACAGCATTGCTTCCCAAATGTCATGGTAGCCTAAAAAACATTCGGAATAGAGCCTTGGACTGACAGATCTGGAAGTTGCATTTGCTCATTTTCAATTACTGTGAAATTTTCCTGTGGTTTGTCTCTAGTGTGAATTATGGCATGTCTGAATAAATTCGTAGCCTATAAGTGAGAGGTCTAAGCTCCCTACAGTCAATGGACACAACTACATGTTTCCAAAGGGAGAGTCAAACATCCAGTCCAGGTGATGATTATAGTCTACGAAGTCTGCACAATGCAGTTCTGTGAGGTGCCAAAATCCATGCATGGGCACTTTGTGCTTCCATTCATGGTTTCTTTTCTGCCAGTGAGACTCCAGAAGTGAATCAACAAATCCCTGTGCTACAGTTCTATAGCTTTCACTTCAGAGAAGGTTTGGTTTGAGACAGTGTGAAGTCACACCTACTTGCCAGAGAGCATCAACCATTCCTAAAGTTCTTGTGCAATCTTACAACATTTAGAGGAAACTCACTACAGACCAATTCACTAGCAGCTGATCTATATATCTGTAGAAAAGCTGAGTGCTTCTTTATATTTTTGCATCCCAAAGTCAGGAAAAAGCGGATAGTGAGCTGTAGTATTTTATTCAAAGTCATATTTGAAGTTTTACTTCTTATTCTGTGACTGAAACTAGAATCAACACCCTTCTTGAACTGCTTTTTATTTCTTCTTGTGAAAGGAGCAGATCTAACTTCATTAGTCACCTAAAGATTCACTGGAAAGGTAGAAATTATTTCTTCAAATTCAGAACTGTCTGTGAAGTCTTGAGCCCAGTAGGAAGGTAAACTGAGCACTGGCATGATGCTTACCCTTGACTTCCCCAAAGCATATAAACTGCTCCTGGTCAAATTCATGGAATCATAGAATCATAGAATAGCTTGGGTTGGAAGGGACTGTAAAGATCATCTAGTTCCAATCCCCCTCCCATGTACAGGGACACCTTTCACTAGACCATTCCAGTCCCCTAAAACATTTGAGCACACCTTCACCCATTAACTCCACACAGGCTCAGGACCTCCAAAGAATGTCACCTGGTTTTCTGTAGTGGGGCATTGACATTTGTATTTCTACTTCTGGTAAAATTTTGGTCTAGTCAATATGTCATTCTTCAGGTCTGGTTCCACGAAAAAGATCTTTTTTCTCTAACTATGACAAACTGCAGAATATGGAAGAGGAGGAATTCCCATCCGTTGTGAGAGCAACCTCTCCCAACGACAAGGTTACAGATATTCCTTGCTCAGTGAATCTGCATATGTCCACCTTTTCCTTTGGCAATACATGATGAAGAAGACCACAATTCCTGAATAGCAATTTAATGGAGTTGTGAATGCACACCAAAGAAAGAATATAATCTTCTTCCCACTTAGGCTTACAGCAAAAATATGGTCCTTTTGAGGGTTCAGTAACAAATTAATAGCAGAATATATTTAAATACAGTAAGTTGTTGTACGTGCTTTGGAATTCAAAGAAATCTAATAAGCAAAATCAGGTTCTTTTATGTAAACTAATCACTCATGGTTAAGCCCTCTTTGTAACATCTTCACTGCATGGTTCCACAGACAATAAATTGCTCCTTTCAGGGTAGACAATATTTCTCAAGTCTCATGCACTATAAATCTTATTTTCTTCTCATTCTGTCAGTTTTATTTTAAACAATTGTACTAAAGTGTGTACCACAATTCACATGCCATATATTACCTCCTATCAACAGCTGCTTCCTACTTTCCACAGTTTCAGTTTCATATTTATGTATCTTTGCTGGGAAAACAAATACTTTGAAGTCTCTTCCACACTAAGAGCAGAAGAGTATTATATTGGATAACACTGTCAGTAGCACCTTGGGATTTTTGACATGATTTTTATTGACCAACACCAGCACAGTTGTTAATGATTTTGATAACTAATAATAGATCATATTTCTGAGGCCTAAGGAAACATCTTTACACATTATTACACAGTGTTTACTTTGAAGCAGTGCAATTATTGCTAAGAGCAGCCTGTTAGATACTGAATTGTTTTTATTGGTTTATGATGGAATGTCCTTGTTTCTTATTTGCATTTCCCAGTTGATTGCAATTCTGCATGGTTTAATATTGACCTGAACAAGATCCAGAAAATTAACTAGATTTACAGAAAAGAACTGCCATTTAAGGACTTAGCAGACTTTAGGAATCACTAGGGAAAAAAGTAAACAACTCAACCTCATAATTGTTCAGAATTATATTTCAGAAGGTTGCAATTCCCTGTGTCATACATGAAAAAATGACTAGGCCCTCAAAGCTAGGGAGCAGCCATGCTCACAGTGCAGCTATGGAAGAGAAGTCAAGAGCTCACTTTTCTTAAATTAATGCTTCTCTAATAAAACAAATTGTTCTCTATGATGCAGAGAAACAGTACCTTAGGGGTTAATGGAGGTTTCACTATGTTTTTGTATGTTGTACATGTGCTATCAGGCATAAGCAAGATCATGAGGCATATATATAGATAGATTTATTATCATTGAATCAGTTTGGGAAAGAATGCCTATTAATACAGCATGAATTTTATCCTGTGGTCCAGAAATTGGGCATCACATTTGTTTATTTAAATTTCCTGTTGTCACTGGATATATATAATCACTTTAGAAAGGCAGCTAATTAATTACAGAATTGGTTTTTTTTAAATGGAATCTACTGTATTTCAATTCATTCTCAGTGCCTCTTATATTTCCAGTGGATGCCACTGAGAGGAGCATGGCTCCATCCTCTTCACTCTCTACTGTCTGATATCTATACACAGTGATAAGCTGCTCCTTGAGCCTTCTTTTCTCCAGGCTGAACAATCTCAGCTCGCAGCTTCTTCATGTTTGAAAAGTGCTCCAATTCCTAATTGTCTTCATGGCCCTTTGCTGGACTCATCCGATCTCTCTTGCATTGGGTGCTTGTTAGGGTCTGGTTTACTAAAAGATGACTCTGCTAGAATTAAGGTGCAAATGAGACCATATGTCACAGTCAATAGTATGGATTCTATTTAGCAGTAAATATTAGAGAGGGAGAAACAGAGAGAGGGAGAGAGATGAAGGGGTGGGGGAGAAGGAGAGTAAGAGTGAGACAGATTAAGTAAAAAGATCAGCACCACATTGGATTCTGACAACGTTCCATCAGGTCCTTCTTCTGGTCTCCTCAATGGTGAGGGGTCCGAAAGTTGTACTTCTGGGGTACTGCTTTTAAACAGTGCACGTCTGGGATATTCATGAGGTGTCAGTTGTTCCCACAACTTGTGATGGCATGGATATAAGCAGTTGTGGTTTTTTTCCCACAGCTTGCACAGAGGAATTTTATCCACTGTGCTAATTTCAAACCTTTACCTTCATTTAGGTCTGTAATTAACACTTTCCTTTCTCACAGTTTTCCACAATGGGAATCTTTGTTCAAGTAGGTTACTCACATTTGCTTTACTGGACCTGGTTCCTGTTGTTGCCATCTGCTCTATCACATGTTCCTGTTGTGGTGGCTAGTTTTATGGGAATTTGACAGTGTTTTGAGACAATTCATTGCATTCTTTAAGTCCTGACAGTGCTTCTAAAAGGACACAGAACTGAGCATAGGGGATAGGCTCAGGTCCCTTGGCCTGCTGTCGAGGTTCTTCCTAACAAAGGTTAGGATACTTTGGGCTTTCTTTGATGCAAATACACTTTGCTGTCCCGTGCTGAGTTTGGAGTCCAACAAAACTCCAAGATCCTTCTCTTTCAAAAAGAGAAAAAGCTTCTTTCCAGTTGTTCGCTCCCCAGCCTGTCCTACTGCATGAGGCTGACTTTCTCTAGGGTTGTAACTTGGCATTTCCCTTTGTTGAATACCGTGATGTTTCTGTGAGACCAATTCTCCAGTCTGCTGAGGTCCTTCTGAATGGCAGCACAACCATCTGGTCTATCAACCACTCCTCTCAGTGTCATATCATATGCAAACTTTCTAGTGTACACTCCATCTCAGGAGCACTAAAGGTCAGGTCATTAAAGAATGTACTAAATAGTATCAGTTCCAGCACTGCCCCTTGGTGTGCACCACTAGTGACTGCCCTCCAGCCAAACTAGATGCTGCTGTTCACAACCCTTCAGGATTGGCAGTTCAGGCAGCTTTTGAGCTACTTGAGAGTCCACGTCTTTAGTCTGCACTTCTTTTGTTTGTAGAGCATGTTGTGAGACACAGGGTGACCCACAACACAAGGTGGAAAGCAAACAGGGCTGGAAAACCCTCCTTAAACTAAACAACATCCACTGAGCTAATCATTTCATCACAGAAGGCTATCAGCTTGAGCAAGGATTTCCTCTTCATAATTGTGCTGGTTTAAAGGCAAGCCAGTGGGAGAAATTAACCCAGCTCAAGAGAAATTACAAGTCAGACTTACAATTTACTAAAAAGATCACAATATACACAATGATATAGAGAAAAAAGCGGATGTAACCCACAAAAAACAGATCTGGTGTTTGTTAGCCCCTGTGCTGAGAGCCACATGGTCCCTCTAAGTGCAAACTAAAAGGAAAGGAAAACGTGATGGTGAGGATGATGAGCACAGTCTTGTTGAGAGTGGCAATCGCGGTCCTGTTGAGGTTCTGGTCCTCCTCTGGATCCATTACTAACAGTCCGTCAGAAATGGCAAAGAGGGTGTAGAATACACAGTTTTGGTTACACCCACAGAGTGATGAGCTGGTCCTGGCCACTGTAACTAGGACAGTAACTTCACATGGATTACTCACAACCACCTTCTTGTCTTTAATATATTTGAAATCAGTTTCTAGTTCATCCTGCTCTTACTTTCATGATGCATTTTTTCTTGCATGACCCTCTCCATGGAAAAGCTGGAAGGTCATCAGGATGATGACCTGGCTTTTGAGGTATACACAGATTACCAGCTACTCAAATACATTTCCCACAACAGTTTACATTATATTGCCAGCTCTTTAGAATCCATCTGGATATAGAAGAGCATATAAGGTTTAGAGTGAGGATGTTGAGAAATATGGGATGACCTATGTATAAAGAAAAGTGAAATTACCCAAGACTCAAAAATAACTGAAGGGTGTTGTAGAGAACTACACCTCATGAATGACAAAAAAACCCCAACAAAAATAGTATAGGTATGACTTGATTGTTCATTCTCTCTTCTAACAAGAGGGAGAGAGCAATGAGTTAGTGAATGAAGTTCAACACACATAGAAAGAGTTGGTTCTCTGTGCAAGCTGTTGTTATCTTTTTTTATGGATCAGGACTTCTAGGCCACAAGTATTCCCATGGTCTCTTTTCTAGAGTCTTTCCTAATGTTTACCAGCGATAGAGTGAGTTTTAAAAATTTATGTTTGAGCTAGGGAAAACTGCTCAAGTTCATGAAGGAAAAATCCTTTGAGTGTTACAAAATATGTGGAAGTTGAATTTGGTTGAAGAAGTTTCTAAGAAGGTGAGAGACACTTTAAAAACTATAATATGCACTCCTCACTGTGGCCTTACTCATCCCTAAGTATTGCCATCAACCAGATTTGAGGACATAACCTGCCGAAGCTGTTCTTATATTATTACTAGTGCCCCAGAAGTATTTGCACTTGAAATTTACTCTCCAATGTAGTGGTGAGACCCTGGGGAAGTTTTTGCTTTTGCAAATGTTGTCCAGCTCTTTCTCAACTTCTCCAAAGAATGTGTCTTAAGACTCTTTGTTATATAATGAGTTTCGTACTTAGATTGCAGGATCAGTAAGAATGGATACTCTTGAAGTACTCAGAGTAGTCGGAGGTCTATTTCCAGTTCTACCTTTTTTTTGCATGTTTCCAAGTTCTTCCTGATGTCCATACAGAACCAAAGTTATCTGTGAAATTTAGGAATATTCTATTTCCCATTAGAATATATTCACCAGAGAGGAAGAAGGATTAAAGAGCCTAAGAAAATCAATAGGATGTTTGACAGGAATGTTATGGTCTGTGGAAGATACATAATTTACAGACCTTAATCCTCTGTAAATATTTATTTAATTGATTTTTCTCCCACACCCTTTATAGTGTCTTTATGTATGCCTATCAGAAACCACACTTAATGGGAATTTTTACTGCAAAATGAAATAATGACTGAAAAGTTGGAGGACTGCAGGAATATTTCTTATCAAAGGTAATGTGACTATATACCCTTTCATAATTTACACCAAACATAAATAAGATGAACGTTTTCACAACCACATGTAATGCAAGAGTCTTTTTCAAATTATATTATTTTACTTTAGCTGTTACAAAAGCCAAATATGCTCGGTATACATATACATGATGTGAAAACGTAATCATACCTTGTGCTCAGCCTCTATTATTGAAAAATAGAGTGGCTTAATTGAGATGAAATATATGTAGTTGATTGACCTCTACCTCACTTTAGTTTGTAGCTTGAGGTACTATTGAACCAGAACCAGACATATAAAATAGGTTGCACACAATGTCTGCAGAAAATAGTACCAAGATTGACACATCAAGCTCTCAGAAGTTAGGAGACTGAATAAGGTTGCTTGACCAATTAATTTTGCCTTCTTTTCTCTATTCATTCTGGTACAACAATGATATTTTTCTCCTAAAGATTCTTCCTTTGTTTGGTGCACAGGAATGAACAAGGCTCACTTGAAATATTGCAGATCCTTGAGAGAGCTTCGTGTAGCCAGACTGTGAAAATGCAAGGGAGAAAACTAATGGGAAGCCATTATAAGGGATGTGTTCCTTGGCTCGGCCATTGTGTGGGAACATTAGCTATATATAGTTCAGTCATTGGTAGGTAGTGTCAGACAGTTGAGCAGGTTCCAAAAGATTCTGCACCTCCATGAAATACACCTGCATGCAGAAGAAAGCAAACCATACCAAATACAACAATTTTGACTTTGACAAATGTAAGGTAGCTATAGCCTACTAGAAACAGGTGCTTCTAAAAAGAAGATCTGGGCTGTCTTAATAACTGAGTAGTGTCAGTCCTGCTTCACATAGTATTATATTTATTTATATGTCTTTTCTACAGGTGCAGAAAAATCTTATAGCATCAGATAGTGAGATTCTACTGTTGTACTTTCTGTGAAAATACATTACTTGTCGTGAAAAAACTTATGTCTAGGCACACACAAAGAAAAATATACATTGTATGACTTTAGCTGGTGAACAAAGACATTGATGGTCTCCACTGGATGAACTCTGCCCTGAAATGCTAGTACTTAATGCTAGTTATTGCCCTTTTTAACTGAAAGAAGTAAGACCATGATCTGGGGGAGAGCTGCAAATAGCAAAGGACTGTGTAAGGCATATACTGCTCTTTGTACAAACAGGTTTCTTCAGCACAAACATGATACCTACAGTTTTTGAACTGCAGCATGTGTGGAGTGCCCCCAAGAGCCTGAAAAATCAGTTCTTGAGACCCATCAGAGATCCAGAACTTCTTGACATGTAACTAAGAGGAACTGCATATCTGAGTATTTCTGAGGAAGATAAAACACTTTTTGTGTGCTTTTTATTTTTAATTTTTTTAAAAAAATAATTTTACAGAAGCATGCTAATTGAAAGCTCATTTAAAGCAAAGGAGTAGCAGCAAGACTTATTTATCTTCTATGCAAACGTACACATAAAGATAACTCTATAGGTACAGAATGCACAGACAGATTTTGAAAAGTGAGCTGAGCTGTCTTGATTTGTGGTGTCACTTCTGTACCATCCTGAAAAGAGTTTTCAGAAAATACTGACTTTTTCTTCCTCTAGTGGTTCCCTTCAAGTTGTCTCTTGATAGGTACACAGGGAATAATATATCTCAAATCATTAGTCACTCAAGAAATTGTTGGTCATCACTCTTTTCTGAATTAAAGCCCCCAAACTGCATTTTAGACCTTGAAGGTTTCTCTGTGTCCTCTTAGTTGCCGAATTTATGACAAAATAATATTATCAAACATTTCCCTGACAAAACAGGGTTTCGATCAATACAATGAATGTCAGATCTGCAATGCAAAGCTTAGGTAGATTTTTTTTTTCACATAGTTCTTTTCCCCCCTAATATAAATGTATTTTAATGAGTTTGTGTGGGGTTTTTTCTGTAAACTTTTCTGTGTTATTTACGTTCAGATTTCCCCCGAGTCAGGGGGTTTTTTTAGCACTGCCTATAAAGATTATTTCATTTTTGATTTATTCATGACCACAGCAAAACCATCTCACTTATGGGAAATACACTTCTGAGGAAATAATTTACATTATAGAAATTAATGAATTCTACTATAGGGTTTCACTTCATAAATTGCTAAATCTGCAAATGGTCAGAAGTGCCAGGAAGTACAATTCTGTGACACCTGACTGGAGATGCATTTGCACATTCCCATATAGTCTTGTGTTTAGTTCACAAAGATGCTCTGTATTTAAGTTCTTTTTCTGGTGCTTCATGGGTGGCTTTTGGGGAAAAAAAAACCCAGAATTTAATGTAGCTGTTATAATTCCTATTATATTCAGCTCAAAAAATTGGAATTGTGCCTCCTGTATTGTTTGACCTTTATATAGAGAGTGTGGAGAGGATTAATTAAACCAGGGTGTTAACAATAGCCCATATATTGTCCAGACACCTGAACGTAGCGATTTAAAAGCAGGTTTATCTTGAAGCTCCTTTCTTTAGATGTAAGGCAGCTCTTTGCATTCGCATTTGAATGCATTTTACATGAAACAGTCAGTCACTAGGCAAAAGAACAGTCTTAGAAACAGGAACCAACTCATAGGATCCTTCCTTTGCTCTGGTAAATACCTCAGTTCACATGGGAAAATTAAGAATAAATCTACCATACAACAATTAGCTCTGAGTCAGTGTTACTATTTTTTTATAATTTTGAATTGTGCTATAGTAGTAAGAATAAATAAATGCATCAACTCTGACATTGACTATTTGTCTTGCTTTTTTTGGTCCTATCTCCAAAATGACAGAGTAGACCGAATAAAAGCATAGTCAAAAAGAAAATGCAAGTTCTGCTAAAAAAGGAAAATACACTGGAAATCTTCATTCCTGAGATTTATGAAATTAAGAGTAGCATGGATAAGGTATGTTTCATCATACACAATACTAGAAGATATGATTTAAATATCAGGAAGTGGGTGTTTTTTGTTTATCTACTTGAGTTTTTCTTTTGTTTCCAATTTATTTTTCACAGACATGGAAAATAACTGAATTGTGTGATCACCTGAAGAAGCTCTGAACATATCCAAAACTGGACAAATTCTTGGAGAAGGAATAGTAGATAGTACTGGTGGTAAGCAGGAAGACGGCTCCTACAATCACCTTGTATATGATGAATTTCTAATACAGGAGGAATTCTGGAGACGCCAACATCAAGGAAGAAGGAGGGAGAGGAGGTGCTCCAGGCACCAGGGCAAAGATTCCCCTACAGCCCATGGAGAAGACCATGCCATGGAGCAGATATCCATGCTGCAGCCCATGAATATCTATTCATGCTAGAGCAGGTGGATGTGCCCTCCAGGAAGTTACAGTGTGGGGACAGTCCTGGAATACACTCCTGTGAGGAATTGTGAGGCATCAAAACAGAAGCAGTCTTCTCCTGAAGAAGTGCATTCTGTGGAAAGGAACTGGACTGGAACAGTTTGTGAAGAACTGCAGTCTCTCAGAAGGATCCATATTGGAGAAGTTTGTGAATGACTATATCCTGGAGGAGGGGAAGAGCTTGAGGAGGAAGAAGTGGCAGAGATGAAGTGTTATGGACTGACCACAAATCCCATTCCCCATTGCCATATATTCTTGATGGGAGGAAGTAGAGAATTTGGGAGTGATTTTGAACCTAAGAAGAAGGGAGGGGTGGGACAAAGGTGTTTTCAAACTTGTCCTTATTTCTTATTGTCGTCTCTCTTATTAATTGCCAATACATGGAATTAATTTCCCCAGCCTGAGCCTGTTTTGCCCAGGACAGTAACTGATAAGTGATCTCCTTGTCTTTATTTCAAGCCACAAGTTTTTTGTTGTATTTTCTGCCTCTGTCTGGTAAGGAGAGTGAGTGATAGAGGGGCTTGGTGGGCAGCTGGCAGCCAGTTAAGGTCAACCCACCACAGTAGCAAAGGACAATGTTTCAGGGAAATCCTAGGCAATTACCACAAAAGGTCTCTGCCAGGGGTTTTAAGATCAAGCCAATTCTGTTGAACAAACTATTTCCAGAGTGTGGATGTTCTTTGTCTTATATATGCGAGTGCATATATGAGCTAATCAATTCTTAGAAGAAGAGAAAAGCTATTAGGTAGGTGACTGAAATCTGTGGAATGGTCACAGAAAGATGCTGTGAGATGATTTAATTGAGTTCTAAAAAGCCTAAGTATATTGCTATTGCATATTCTATTCATTTTATAATTTTGTACATTTTTCATGATCAAATTGGTGCAATGTTGCCGATTTGACATATACTGACAGTAGTTGTGTGTGTTATAAATGTGATGTACTGGAATAGCTTAGAAAATCAATAGTGATATTACATTAGCATACTACTAGCTGCTGACTCATGTCATGACAGCACAATGAAGCATATTTTTGTGTACATTAGAGTATTCTGTTTGGAACTAACTGCTACTAAGACTGAAAGATGTGGAGGCATGTTTATTGATATAAGAAATTAAATGCAGTAACATCAGATAGAGAAGTTTCTAAATGGATACTTATCCAGAACAAGAACTTCCTCTTACCAGTGGCTCCCTATACTGGGCAATCCTTCAGGATGAAAGAAAGTAAAAGGAGTTTCAAAGATAAGATTCATGACTCCATGTTCCAGTTTCACAGGGGTGTTTGACAGTAGGTTTCAAGTCCTTCGAGTCCAGTGAAATCCTTCCTTTTGGCTGTCATTCCAATAAGTATAAGGTTCCCTTCCAGCCATCTGAATACTGGTTCTAGCAAAATGTGATGGGGAGCTAAAGAAGGTACATTAAACAAAGCTTTTGACCTTCCAGTTTTTATTACGAGATCCAATTCCTTACAACTCAGGCACTGCAGTACTGAGTACCTTAATGCCTGTAGCTCTTCGATGGATATTGACCTGCAAGCCTTGTCTAGGTCTTAACAAAGCCAAGGTAAAGATGCTCCCTGATGTCTGGGAGAACTGTTTTCCCATGAACCAGAATACTACTGAAGACATTAAAAAATACAGTCAGGTGCAATAAACCTTGCATTTTTACAGAGACTTCCAGTGCCTTTTTGATTTCTCTTCTGCATTTTCCTGGTTTCTCCTGTGCATACAGTAGAGAATTTATTTTAGTGAACTAATACAAGCTTAAATTAAATGCTTCTTTAACTTAAGATATTGAAATTGGGTTCTCATTCTCTGTTATTACCAACAAGGCAACTTCATTACCAAATACAGTCCTTTAAAAAAACCCCACCAAGTGTATTGTTATTGGTGCCTGTGGTTTTACATTGTGCCAAATTGTCTTTTTTATGCTATTTAAAATGAAGCTGGGTGCAGTTCTGTTATGGAAAATGCCACCAACATATAGCATCATACAAGTTTTAAGGATGCATTCAAATTGTACTCAGCATGAGCAACATATTAAAGATTATTGCTTATTACAGTCAGTACCATTCAGAGAAATACCAGATCAAAGTACATTCTGGCCTTCAATTTAGACATTGTAATACTTGTTCAGAATGATTCAGATAAAGTCTGTATTAGCATAAGAATTGTAACATTCTGCTTTTGGAAAAAAAATATGTTCTCTGTTAATTAGTGATATTACATGTGTGGTTGTTCACTTTTATGTATGATTGATTTTGGAAGTTCAGAGCAAGAATAAGAAATATCTTGTAAAAACGTGGTGGCATTACAGTGATTTCTTTTTTTTTGGGGGGGGGGGGAGGAATGATCTGTTGTCTCTGAAGTGCTAATTTTGTAAGGGAATTGACTCTTTCATACTTGTCGAGAATATTCTGAAAAGTCCTGAGTATTTCAAAGCCACAAGTGATTGACTTTCTGTAGGTAAATGTGGGCACACTTGTTTCACAAGGGAGACACAAAGACGAAAATATATGTATGTATACAAATGAAAGGAGTTTTGCTTTCAGAGTCTTGGTTCTTTTTATTATTATTGTCCACCAAGTACTACAGCTTCCCAAGGATGGGAGCAGAAAATATATACTAAATCTGGATTTCTCAGTTTTCTGTTGCTGATCCTTTGGATCAGTTTTCCAAAGGCCCACAGATCATATTTTGTGATTGCTGACTTTCCAAAGCCATTGCACATTTGATCTTTTGTGTTTTAGTTCTGACACAAAACTCTGGACATCTGTAAAAAACAAATGAGCCCTTAATATCCATTTTAGCACCTAAATATAGTTCTGAATATAAGAGTTGTTTTGACTGACACATAGAAGAGTTGTTCTGTTTCAGCTTCCATTTTCATCATGGATAACATTTTAAATTTGTATTAATACAAAACATTCTTGTGTAAAGGATCTTAAATCTAATTGTGAATGATATTAAAAAAAATATCATTTTATGATAGAATAATATCAACTGGATAGAATAATGAAGATGTGAAGGGCATTTCTGAAAAAAATTAAACTGATCAGGTAGGTCTTTTTACAAGAGGATTTTAGAGGAGGATTTTATGTTACTGAAAAAGAAAACAAGAAAATTTCACCAAACCTGCTCCCCTGCTGCGAAAAATCCCAGGATGGATTCATGTTTGTAGCCTTTCGAAGCAAAAGAAAGAATCTCATACATTTTTTGCATGAAACTTTTGAGGTATAACCTATTTTTAAAGCTTTCAAATTATATAGAATCCTTTATGGCTCATGACAAACTCGGATTTTTTTGAGTTTTTTGAATAGTTAATTCTACTGATTGTTTAAAAGTCACATCTTCTTTGTAGTCTGAGATTTTCTACCTTTGAGCTTCTAGGTTCATTTGGACCTTTTATCTTCTAGTTTAAAGAGGTATTTGCAATCAGACAGAGCTCTCCTGCATGACAGATACAGGCCATAAACAGGGGCCATCTCTTACGCATTTCTTGTGAGAACAATTTTTATCTTTCACTATAGATCATGACTTCCAGGCCACAAAAATTTCCCTCCTCTCTTTTTTCCATCCTCTCCTTCCAGAGTCTTTCCAATTAGCAATACTCAGTCCTCTTGGGATTCTGATCCTCTAGTATAAATGAAACACCTGTTCTTTCTTGCTTTCTCTCTAAATTCCTTCAGTGGTGGTGTTTTTCCTCTTAGCTGGCTATATTCAAATTTTCTCAGACAAGTTATATTTATTGCCCACAGTAACTTTCAGAAAGAGAGCTTCCTTGCATAATTTTATTATTCCATAGATAAGTCATAGACTATGAAAATTTATTAGTCATTAAATATAGTTTCAGTGT
>JAWWMO010000001.1:32181374-32212408 GCA_035047845.1 Dendrocincla fuliginosa | reverse complement strand
CTCTGGAAGGCGAAGGGGGGAGGAAAGGCCTTGAAGGGGTTTTGCTGGACATCAGGCATTTATCCAGGGTCAAACCATCACAATATACTTATATATAACATATATAAAATGTTAAATGCTTAAAGAAACATGAAGACAAACAGTCTGGATTCATCTACACTTACACAGTGCTTAGAAGGGATTTTCAGTCTTAGAATTTTGACCTTGCTCCAAATTCAGAACTTTATATTCTACTCTAAGCAACCACAGTATTTTCTGGGTCTTGAAATTTCTTACAGTCAGAAAATGAAAACATGAAGTTGGTACACCACTGAGGATAGTGATATCTATTTATAGATAAACAACAAAAACTGATTCTCTCAAAAGGAAAACCTTAAACATATGGAATTTTGCAAGGTTCAAATCATTAGTTCATTGAACTTAGTTTCACTTTTCTGGAGTTGTTTGAGGGGAAAGGAAAGCAAAATGTTTACTGAGAAAGACATTCTGAAGAGCAAACAAGCTACTAAGTGTGAGAAAAATTCAGAACATGGAATTAATTTGCTTTTTCTGTTTGCCAGAACTTTGTGTCCTGCAGAAAACATTTAGTCTTTGGAGTGTAACACATTTTAGTCAATAAAGCTAAAGTCATCACTGAGTGAAGAAAAAGATTTTAAAAAGAGCTTTGTCTCTTAGCCAGCGTATTTAATTTGTCAACAAACCTAATTAATGGACAAAGCTAATGCTGGAAATCATGGTAACACACTAATTTAGGACATCTTTGTCTTTGATGTATAATGCATATCCTTGAGACAAAAGTAGGCACAATTCGCTGAGACACTCCATGTTGAAACACTGGAGTGCTGAGATTTTGAGCTCAAGGAAATGCATCAGACCTCCTTGGTTCAAGTTGTAAGTACAGCCCTGAATAAGACATGAACAGTGCATAGCTAGAAAATTAGGTGTCCTCGCTAGAGAGAGTAGGTATGAGAATGTACCTATGGATATGGGTTGTCTGTTGAAAAAACACCAAGAATGGATTCTTAGTTGTCCATCTGTCACCTGAAAAACATGGGCAGCTTGCTGCATTATTTTGGAAGTGTTTGGTATAGTGGGAAGAAGGTAGATAGAAAATTAAATCCATATCTAGTCACAAATGGACTCAGGCTGTGCAGAATACTGTTAAAATGGAAGAAAAAAAAATCCTCCAATGCCAATGAGAAAATAAAAATTCTGGGATTATGACATTTTATTGTAGTTCTGTGAAATATGTCACCTATTTATATCAAGCCTTGAAAGATTCCATTTGGAGTTGCAAGTTTCTGTTTCTTCTGTTTTTCCTCTGCTCCTAGTTATGTTTTCTACAAATAAATTGGTTTTGGCCATTACCCTTTTTTTATTTCTGTATATGATATCACAGTCTATCCTTGAATTGCTTTTCTCTCTTGTTTATTGTTTTCAGACAAAGTTAAGATAAACTTGAAAATAAGAATTTATTTTTTTTTCTCCAGAAGCGGAGAAAATAAAGTTTATCTTGTAAAGTTCAAGTGTTTAAAATGTTCTTATGGAATATATAGAGACTCTAAATAGTTATCTTTAAACATAATTTGTGAATCTACCACTGTACTTATGTGGAGCACAGATCTGCCTTTATACTGTACTGGTGGAGTGACTAGGTGTTTTCTTGAGTTTTGCCCATTTGCACTTTTGTCCACTAGCAAGTGTTTTTAGTGATAGAACATTTATTTGCTTTTTGTTCTTTGACATGTCCATTCAATAACACCTAAAATAGATTAACTGATGAACATGGATAATAAATATTTTGCTCCAGTTGTTTCATTCTGAAGAAATCTAACTCTACCAGTTGTATTCTGCTCTATTTAAACATTCATTATATATTGTAAAGAAGTTAATATTTAAGCTTTTAAAAGTACAATTATTCATTAAACTTTCAAATAGATATTATAATGGATACTCCTTTTCTATGGTATAACACTTTCAACCTACATCCAACAAGTTTTCTTTCGTTTCTACAGAACTACATCAGCAGTTTGAAGTCAGGTCAGTTCAATCTGCTAAAGTGTGAACAACTCCTTGTTTGAACAGTGTGTGATGCTCGTGTAATTTCTTTCTTGTTACTAATTTAATACATATATTAACTGTAGGGGAAGTTGAGACTTTGAAGAGAAAGGATAAGGGTCTGGCTAAAGCTGAGCTTAAGGAAGGAAAAAGGTGTTTACTTCAGTATTTGTTTAATTACTTATGGTTTTTTTTCTCAATACCCAGATAAATAATTAAATATTTTTGCTAAAAAAATTAAGTGAAAACACCCTGAGCTGAGACTGTTTTGCTCACAACAGTCACATAAACACAATGGCTCTAGCTATATTCATATCTAAAGAAATAACTATTTCCTTATACCTTATTGATGTATTACAAAATAAACTAATTGCAATTTATTTATGACACCTAAGAATGGATGTCATTTCACCATTCTGAGACGCATGGGAAAGATGCCTCTGTAATGAGGACAGGAAGGTTGCATGATGAGTACCCTGCTAGAAGTTACACATTATACTACACACGAATTTATAATGTCAGAGGTGCTATGGACCATTAGTCACCATCCTTCATGATAAATCTGATCTGGAAGCTAAATCCTAGTCCTTTACTATCTGTCCTGAGGACAGTCACAATCTTCAGGTGATTTTATGTTTTTGGTTCACGTGCTTTCTGACGTTTTCTCCCAACCCTTCTGCAAGATAGAAAATGACTTTTTTTTTCATTCTATGATATGCACCAGTGCAACAGGCCAGGCTGCTTTAGTTCTAGAGTGCAAAGGAGCTACTAGAATCCCAGCCTCTGTTCTTCTCTGTTTATTCAAGCATCTTGCACTGGTATATCAAGGCAAACAAATATGTATAATTCTGCCTTTGAGCAGGCTCAGTTAGTCACGAATTTCCCTAGATGCACTCAGCTCTGCTCTAGGGTTATGTGTATTTCATACAAGCTCTTATTCACTTGTATATACTTTATCAACATCGATTTCTCAGTTTGCATCCACTTTAAATAACATTTGGTGTAAGTAGCAATAAAAGAAAAAAACATCCTCAATACTGAAGATTCTTTACAACTGCAGTCAGACTTTCATTTGGAAATCTGTGGGCTGTGTTTCCACATGACATATCCAGTGACCTATGTATTCAGCTGCACTGGAAACATTTTGAGAATAATTTGTCCTGCTTGAGCTCAGTGTTGGTCTTCCTGCTTGCACTGCTTTCCTTCATTTGCAGCAAACGTGAACCATGTGACACAGGACAAGTCAACTAGACTGAAGCAACTATGTCAAACCCTATGGAACCTCTGGAACTCTTATGACAGTGCATTATTTACGTGTATATGGATATAATGCATTCCTCCTCAGCAGAGCAGAGGACATCTCTAGATAACATGAATCACGTGTCCTGAGTGTCTGTATCATCATATGCTGCATCTCACATCTTTCTCTGTATCGCATATAGAATTAGGTGTTCAGATAATCACAGAATATTCAGTTGGAAAGGACCCAAAAGGATCATAGAGTCTGACTCCTGATCCTGCACAGAACTACCCCAAAAATTACACCACGTGCCTGACACCATTGTCCAAATGCTTCTTGAACTCTGCTAGGCTTGGTGCTTGATCACTTCCCTGAGGAGCCTGTTGCAGTGCCCAACCATCCTCTGGGTGAAGAACCATTTGCTAATATCCAATCTAACCCTCCCCTGACTCAGCTTCATGACATTCCCACAGGTCCTGTCACCACCACAGGGAAGAGAGCAGTGCCTGTCCCTCCATTTCTCCTCGTGGGGATGTTGAAGACCACCATGAGGTGTCCCCACAATTTCCTCTTCTCCAGGCTGAACGAGCTAAGTGTCCTCAGCTATTCCTTATAAGGTTACCCCTCCAGAACCTTCACCATCTTGGTAGCCTGAAGTTTGTCTGATTCTGTAACTTCATGAAGGTACCACTGATGATGACACTGTGATGTTTTGCAAGTTCTACTGTTTGAAGGAAAATGTCAATTGTTAATTTCCAGACATTGCTATGTTTTAACTTTATAATTAGAGATATTTTCACTTTGGCATATTTTGCTGAAATTCCTGATTTTATTAGAATTTTTAGGCAGTTTAGTAAATCCAGTAAAATCTGTGTTAACAAATCTTATTATCTGTTCAGCTAAACAGATTTTGTTCAGCAGCTCTACTGGATACCAAACAATACACTCATATGTGGGGGAGACAGCAATCTTCTGCAAAGTATGATTATCTGTTTGTACTCCACTCCCTGTAATGAATTCATTACAGAAACTAATCAGATGAAGATCAGCATCATTTTGCTGTGATTCACTGCTGGTTCCAGAGATCTTCAAAACCACTATGTGATGACCAAATATCAGCAGGGGAATCATTTCATTGGTGTACAGATTCATTGTCTGTTAATTGCTGCTAATTGTCTGAGATTGTGTCCCATTGTGCTTCTAGCAAATCTCAGCCATATTTCCTGTGATCATGCCTCTCTATCTTGGAACTGATGCCATGTTTTCACCTTCTTTTCTTGCACTACCAAGATCACTGGGTACGTGCTGTTCAGTCCCAGTGCTATTTCACATCCTTGTATGTTGTATTGAGCCTCCTGGCTCTTCCTAAGACAAGTGGCTCTGTGAGGTGTCTTCCAGTGAGTTACAGAAGAAGACATCTATCATTTGCCATTTGCACTTCAGGTAGTCAGTACTCATGTTGCACAACAGATGTTTCCTGGCTAGTTCCCTCTCCCCTAGAATTAAGTTTATGGGCACTTTCTAAGCCAACTAAGTGGAGTTAAAACAATTCAGAGATGAAATGTATTTGTAGATTGGTTCTGAGCTAATTATGAAATCTGATTAATAATTTCAATTATTTTTCAGCTTCCTGAATGTTTCAATTTCACAGAATAGCTGTAAGGACATTAAAAATATTCTTCTGGTTTGTCTACATTAATAAAATAATCTGGCTCAAATTAATTTAAGCAAACTTATTGAGACTCTTTTTTGGTAAACACATAGTTTAGCATAATCTGAACCAAACCATCTGTGTGACTGACAGTGACTGTGACAAGTTTAGAAATCAGAAGACGCAGTCTCCAAAGCATCCTCTTCTGGTGGTTGGATTGCAGAGTTAATAGATTTAGCTACAAAGATGCAGTCCAAGTTGTTCCTGTGTTCTTTATCTGTATAGATGTGGCTGTAGAAATGCAAGAAGTTGCCTAGCTGATGGCTGGAAATGCAAGAGTCTTCCACAGTTCACAGAGTAGATAATGTTGTAGTCTATGAAATATAATAAGAAATATAAATGTGCAATTATATATATATTTCTAATACACATAATATTTAGCTTTTCTTTTTGATTTATACTGTACTTGCTATACTAACAGGTATTATGATGCGTAAAGAGATTCAGAAATGTTCAATAACAAATGGTAATTGCAGTAGGGTTTTTTGTGTTCTAAAATTAATGCTCCATGAAAATGTTGGCTAAATTCTTGAACAGCTGGGCTATCATAATTACTTAATTTTGAAGAAATAAACATTTGTTAGAAGCCTTTTTAATAATATGGACACAAATAAAATATTTCCCAACCCCACAACTTGGAAAGATTTTATGTTCAGACTCAAATCAAGCTGGAAAAACAGGGCCCATCATTTTTAATGGTGTTTATGAAATAGAGGTAATTAATTTTTAAAATTGTTGACTACTAATCAATTGACAAGAAAATAAATAGTTTTTCAGGCTATTTCATTGAGTGGAAGGTCCTAAAAGCTACTCAGGGGCAGAACAGTGCTAGAAATCATTGCTGTTAATAATTTTTAAGGAATGTGTTATTATTTTATTGTGAATGCAAAGAGGAAATTCTTTTTTTCTGCTTCTTCCTGTTTAGTTATGCAACAGTTCTAAGACAATATTCACCAAACTGCACAGCTCTAATTAATGATCCACCTATCAATTACCTTTATTCTGCATGGTGTATTGCGGATATTACTAAAACAGAGGAAGAAACAGTAAAATGGGATATAGTAATAGTTTGCTTGGTCTGAGATGATGTACTGAGGAAGCCTTTAGAAATTTATTATAATTTCTTAAGGGAAGCTTAGGTGCCAAAGTAGAAAGTATAAGGAATACACGGTGGAACATGTTTAAGTATTAAAATAGCATTAATATTTATTAATGAAGTCCTGGAGAATAAAAGGAGGGAAAATAGCAGAGGTACTTCTGTAGACTTCATATTTTTATGAATCTCATTATCATAGTGTCCAAAGACCTCACAATCATTATGCATTTATTCTAATGTATATTTAAGATTAGACTTAACACATCTTAAGGGATGGTAATTGAGCTCTAAAGAAGTGAAGATCAAGAGATTTAAACACTCCTAGGTGCCAGTGTCTGAAGGTGAGCAATGAGCTTAATAAATCCTACAGCAAGATGACAGATGGAGTTCTCTCTCTACATTCAGTTGGGGACCCAGTTTTTGGACAAACACTTTCTCTTTTGAACACTATCTAATCTTAGCATCAGCCCAATGAGGAAGTAAAAGTATCTGTATGCAATTTTTCTGCTTCTTAGAAGAGTTGTTAGTGACTTAGAGCCAAGGCAGTTCTACCTTGAATGCAGAGCAAGCATGGGCACCTCGCTCTCTTCCTCTAATGCATCCTAGATGTTATATAGCTTTCTATAATTTATATATAATTTCTATTCTATAATTTCTATTATTTTCCTGCATTTAAAAGAAACATTTAGCTTATGGTGCAATTTGCATATTCATAGCATTTAAAGTTTCTTGGAGCAGTGACAGCTTGGAACCTCAGGTCTTTTGCATTTTGTTAACCATTCCATTACATGGAATGTTAGTTTTAACATTAGCCACCATTTTGAGTATTCAGAGAGATGGTTCATTTACAGTGGAAAACTCAAGCAGTTTCATTTTCTTCACCCTGAATCAAATCAAGCTGAAATTTCCCCAAAGCCTTTGACCCAAACACTTTCAGAAACACATGTTTTCCTTGAGAAAATTTAGGAAATTATCAAAAAATACACTAGGTTTTTTTCTTACTGCTTTTGATTCATAACTATATTTCAGAAGGATGGAAATATACTGAGGAAGTCAATGAATTCAAAAGCAGTGAATGTATCAAGCAGTTTCAAATAAGTGTGCTGATTTTCCTTATAAATATCCTCAATTATGGTTAAAGAGTAAAAGGAATACATAGCAAGATAGGGTCTAATTCAATTCAACACAGCTGTACAAAACATTTCTATATCAATTATTTAAAATAGATTAAGTAGGGCTGGGGAAATTTTCTTGTGCAACAGTTTCCATTGTAAAGGCCAATGCAACAAAACTAAACATTTTCTCAGAGCATTAATTTCACAAAATATCTAGTGAAACATACTCAAGAACATCTAAAGAAATAGGGAATTCAACCTCGAGCTGACTGATGCAAGTAACTCATGAGATGAAGTAAACTCGGTCCTTGTTTCTGCTCAGGACAGAAGAACCTTCACCCTTTCCCCACAGTGACCCTACATAACGGATAAAATGGTCTGGGATAAAGGAGGAAGACCACCTAAGTAACAGACAAGACATGGGAAAAGTCTGCAACTCGATCCAAACAGACCACCTCCCACTACTGCCACCAGAAAGGGATGTAAATTATTATTAGTAATTGGATTCCTTATTGAGAGGCAACAAAGCACCTATTTGATATACGCACAATTTCTCTAGAGAAGTTTGCTGCCTACTAGGAGTTTGCATTCACAATTATACCAAAGGCTGCCAAATGGTGGAACCTACAGATTATCACCTGTTCCTACTGTCCCACATAGGTTCTAGTGATGTTGTGCTAAAGCAATTCAGAGCAATCAAAAGAGATCATATATGTCCCTCAGAGAAATCCTAGAAGGATGTGGAGCACAGGTGGTTCTCTATCCTCTCAGTCAGAGGAGAGAGTTTGGGAAGGAGGGGATAAATTAAACAGGTCAATACCTGGCTTCATAGCTGGTCCCATATTCAAGGTTTTGTTTTTGAGAAGCCACATCTGTTGAGAGCTGATGGGATTCATCTGCAGAGTGGAGTGAAAGGGTCTTCAGCAAAAAGCTGATCAGACTTTTAAGGAGACTTGTAAACTAGATTTAGCATGGGAAGAGGATGGAGCTTTGAACAACAGAGTAGAACCAGGGGGTGTTGATGTGTTAGGAAGCAGCAGGGAACTACCTGTGAAAAGCCTCAAAATAATTAGGGTGTGTTCCTCTAAAAAGGTGACATGGCTAATTGCCTGGATGAAGTGCTGCTCTGCCAATGCACACAGCATGGGGGAAAAGAGGAGGAGTTGGACGCCACTGTGCAGCTAAAAATCTGTGATCTAATTACTATCACTGAGACATGGTGGGACAAATCACACTATTGGAGTGGAGCAATTGGTGGCTATAAACTATTTCAAAGTGACAAGCAAGAAAGGCAGCGATGGGGGGCAGGTGGGTTGTCCAATGTGTAAAATATATAATTGACTGCACAGAACTGTATTTGAAAAACAGTGATGAATACATTAGGAGTTATAGGCAAAAATTAGGTGCCAAGCCAGCAAAAGAAACCTTGGGGTCGGTGTTTACATCTGGCCAGCTGATCAATGTGAGCCTGTTGACAGAGCATTCTTACTTCAGCTATAGAAAGCATTATGTTTGTAGTCTCTGATCCTGTGCCACCCTGACATGTCCTGGAAAGGCAGCACAGCAAGCTGTAAGCAGTCCAGGAAACTCTTGTAATGCATCAAGAATAATTTCTTAATCCAAGCCTGAGTAGAGGAGAGCCATTAGTAGACCTATTGCTTACCAACATGGATGAACTAATTAGAAACGTAAAGATTGGTGGTAGCCTGGGCTGATCAGGTCCTGATGGTAGTCATGTCCTGATGGAATTCACAGTCTTGACAGACGTGGAAGAGGTGAAGAGCAGAGCAGGATCTTGACTTTTAGGATAGCACAGTTTTGGTTTGAAGAATTAGTGGACAGGACCCTCTGGGATAAAGAAGCTGAACAGATCTAATAACTCTTTGAGAATGTGTTTCTTAGGATGCAAGAGCATGTAATTTCCATGTAAAAAGAATCGGGCAAGGAAGGCAGGAGGCCAGCTGGTTCAGTAAGAACTTCCTCATCAAAGCAAAGTGTAAGAAAAATGCACGGGCTAAGAAATGCACTGGGAAGAGCATAGGGATGCTACCTGTATATGAAGGGATGGGATCAGGAAAGCTGAAGCACAGTTGGAGCTGTCTTTGAGAAGAGATGAGAAGAATAATATAAGAACTTCTACAGGTACATTGGACAGAGAGGAAAGATTAAAGAAAATGTACTCCTCCTGATAAATCAGACAGAATAACTGGGGACAACCAACATGAAGAAGGCTGCAGTATTCAATAAAATTTTTTGCCTCATTTTCCAAAGCTAACTTCTCCTCCTACCTCTCTCAAGCCTCTGAAACTCAAGACAGGGATCTGGAGAATAAAGTCCTTCACATTTCAGGAGGAGATTAGGTTTATGACTACCTGAGAAACCTGAACAAAAAACAAGTCCATGAGATGTAATGAGATGCAACCCAGGCTCCTGAGGGAATTGGTAGATGTTGTTGCCAAGTCACTCTCCATCATATTTAAAAAGTCATGACAGTCAGGCAAATTCGCCATAGAGTGAAAGAACGGAAACATCATGCCTATTTTCTACAAGGATAAAAAGAAGGCCCTTAGAGTTACTGACCAGTGTGCTTCACTTCCATGCCCAATAAGATCACGAAACAGATTCTCCTGGAAAATATGTCAAGGTATATGGAAGACCAGGAGGTGATTTGAGACAGCCAGCATAGCTTTGCCAAGGGCAAATCATGCCTGACTCATTTAGTGGCCTTCTATAGTATAGCAACTGTATCAGTGGACAAGGGAAGAGCTACAAATGTCATCTACCTTGCATTACTGTAAGGCTTTTGGCATGGTCCTCCACAACATTCTGTCCACTAAATTGGAAAAGTATGTGTTTGATAGATAGACTGTTATAAGGTTAAGAAATTTGCTAGAAGGCTGCCTCCTAATAGTTACAATCAATGGCTCAATGCCCAAGTGAAAACCAGTAAAGAGTGGAGGTCCTCAAGGATCTGTACTGAAACCAATACTGTTCAATATCCTCATCAATAACATAGATGGTGGGATTGAGTGCACCCACAGCATAGACCCACTCCTCAAGCCTGTCAAGATCTCTCTGGATGGCATCCCTTCCTTCTAGTGTTATCTACTGCACGACTCATCTTGCTGTCACCTTCGAACCCGCTGTGGGTACTCTAGTGCCAGGTGGAACCACTATGTAATGAACCTGTTGTGCTGCAGGACCAGGGTTATTTGCCAGAAACCATGACAGAGCTGAGTGCAGAGGCTGCCTTATTTATTTTTTTTTATTATTATTTCTTCATGTATTTGTTTTAAATTTCTTGAACCTGTCTTTTAGCATCTGCCACTGACTAGAGTAAAAAACACAATTCTGGATTGTGCTTGTCTTGGGTGTGTTTTACTTTGCAATCTTATATTATTAGATTCTTTGTGACACTTTCTAGCCTAAACCAACAAAGAACAGTGTCAACTAACAACTCAAGTTCTCCTTATTTGATTAAAAGGTGTTTTTTCTTTCAACCATGTGAATTGGAAAGATAATTATTCTTAAATTATCCATTAATCCCTCAAAGACAGGATTCTTTCACCTTCTTGTTTCACTGAAATATGTTTAATATCAACAGTACAGTCTGGAATCCCTAAAAGTTGCTCTGCAAAGTCAGACTAAATCCATTTAATCTCTTTCATCAGTTCTGGTGTCCTCAAGTTTCCTTTGAGGAAGAAAGAAGGGGATAATTAGAAAAGAAAATTATCTTCAGGTTTATTTCCACATATTCAGTTTCTGCTATGAAATGGGGTGGGGATTTTTAGTCCTCTGAAAGTGTTATTAATATGTGTGAAAATATAAACCCTGAAAAACCTCCTCATGCAAGCATTTCCTACTCATGTAGGCAAGACCTTAGTGCAAAAACATTTTATAGGGTTTTCTGCTGGTGCAAATGTTTTCAAACTTCAGTCCCAGACCACTGCAGCAAAATACTCAAACAGGTGGACATCTTCTAATGTTCTGATTGTGATAGTGGAAATATTAGTGAGTTCACACTTACACCAAGACTTTCCCCAAGTCCTTAATTTATTGGATGCTGATTTTTGCCCTTAAAGTATAATCTTTGCTCCTTTTTATAATATTGAACAGAAAAAATCCCCTTTTTTATAAATGGTTTTCCTTTTGCTGATACTTAGAATCTAAAAGGGCAGAAAGTCTCAAAAATGAAAGTTTAAAAACTGTTTTCAAACTCTTGGGATAAGTTTCAAAACTGGATAAAAGTTTTGCTCTTACTATTACCATGAATTTTTGATTTACCAATGCCTTTCAGGGCATAATGGAGTTACATTCCAAAACTCCATTTTTAAACACAAATAAATCAGTTGTAAATGGAAGGTCATAAAGATTGTGGTGTATTTGTCATGTTCATTTGATAGCTTGTTTAGATGGAAACAATGCTGACTCTTTGACATAAATTTTACTGGAGATTTTTCTATTTTTTAGCACAGTGGTTTATTGATTTAGTAGTTTTAATCTGAAAGCATGTAATTTGATGAAGCCCCATTGTTTGTGAGTATTTGTACCTCTGCTAATAAAAAGTACATACTATAGATCACAGGATTTTTTCTTAGGACTCTTAAAGAATTTTGAAATCTGTAATTTTGAAAGAAATCACTGAAGTAATGAAAATATTCTTGCATTACTATGTAGTTGAATCATTTATGCATTCCAGGTTAACAGAAGAATCCAATCAATTTGCTTATGAGAGGGACTGAGTCTTCATAGGTCCTCTATTCACCCTTAATTACAAGGTCTGAAAAGTGTATTTAAAAATTACCCTTAATTATGTAGTGCCAGATCAAGTGTAGAACTTAGATTAATCTCACCATAGGTGCATGAATACATGTATGAGAAAAGCAGTATCAGCTTCCATGATTTATAGTATTCAATAAGCCTAAGAGAATGAACATAATTCTGCAATGCCATAGTTAGTGTTTAAACCTCAATCTAGTTCTTTCTTTAACTAAGGTTTCTATATTTAGTGCTAAAAAATCACTAGCTAAGGAAATATTGATGAAGTGTTGACCTCCTGCATGATATGGAGCTAGGCAGTTAGCTGCTTGAGAAGCAGGGTCAAACTCCTCAGTGAAAGAAAAGAACTGGGTTTTGCACTTCATAAAGGCTTGTTCTAAATAATGAAATAGAGCATAAGGGGTAGTTTGAAATAAATTAATGAAATCTTTCTCTTTTTGTCCAAGGAAAGGGGTTTAGATACTGCATGTAGTGAAGGAATTAGGATGGTTAGTCCTAGACAATGCATCTTCCAGATTGCCTTTGTATTTGAGATAAATTCTTTTATAACAAAAGTTTAATTGGCTCCTTAGTCTATGACTGACTCCTGCATGTTCTGTTCTATGATGGACTAATCTCTTTATGCTTATTAGGGAAAACTTCTGTCCCACAATTCATGCATTTGCATTATACTCCAGGAGTCAGCACTGAAAATTTAGGGTCTGAGATTATCAGTCTCTTTTTCATTCTATCCATTCACTTCTGAAAGAAAACAAACAAACAAACAAAAAAACCCCCAAAACTCCCCTTGAGTGCCCCAGACTGCTAGGAATCAGAGGTTACTATAAACACTATAGTATCTGATTTACAAGTAATCTGTGATATGTTTAGACATGCAAAGTAACTGCTATATTCCATAGTGATTTATTTATGCTTTATTTATATTTCATTAATTAAATATGTTAAAAGCACCATTGTATCTTTGGTCACAGACCAGTTGCAATGACTCAGAAGTCCCCTTAGAAAGTAAAGGCTTGCAATACTTCTGCTTCTGGAAAAGTAAAACTCCGAAACACATACACGTCTCTATGTTCTCCCAGTTCTACCCCAACCTGTTTCTGTCAGTGGAAAAGCAGGGAAGTTGCTCTTGTTTCACTTGAGGTGCTACGCTGCCAAATTAAACAGAACATTTCTTTGGATGAGTGTAAAATTCTTGTGTTTGAGGCTTAGTGGCTACATCTACAATATTAAATGATTTCACAGGAGGCTAAGTGATGTAGAAATATGGTATCCAATTTGCTTAAAGCTGTTAAACTTAGCAGTAGTGCAGCCATATATGCCTTGTATAGCTCAACTTTGGACGTTCTTAAAAGATTTCTTTTTGAGTTCCCTGTGGTTCTAGAGTACCAATACTATTTTTGTTTTCATTGTAGCATCTGAAACAATAAGACAGACGAGTTGCAGACCACCAGAACATTGTTTTCTTACATATTACTACGTGTTGAAAGGCTGGGATGGGACACCAAGATATTTAAAAAGTTTGCAGCCAAAGCCTGTATATGTAGTAGTGGAGCAGGGTGTATGAAGTCAGATAGAATGTTGCCTAATCCTTATTGATTGTATTCGGTTTCTGTGGACAGATTTTGGTAGTGGGAGAGGCTACTGGAGTGGCTTCTGCTAGAAGCTGCTGTAAGCTTCCCCTGTGCCTGGTGGAGCCAATACCAGCCAGCTCCAGGATGGACTTCCTGCTGCTGGCCAAGGCAGAGGCAATTGGAAATTATAGTAATGCCTCTGTGACATATTTAAGAAGGGATAGAAAGCTATTGTGCCTATGAAAATTGCAGCAAGGGAAGAGTGGAGTAAGAACATGTGAACAGTGTAGACTCCAAGGTCAGTGCAGAAGGAGGGAGGAAGAGGTGCTCCAGGTGCCAGAGCTGAGGCTCCTTGTCTCAGTTTAAAAGAAAACTAAGATGCCTAACATCTCCTAGGAAGGGGCCCTCTTTCCAAAACCCACGACAACCTTTGAAATTAAGAGACTTTAATCAGAAAATGTATAGAAAAAGATAACTGTTCTTAACTATAACAAACCAGAACAAGAACAAGCAGCACATCGTAACCAAAACTTTCAACAATTAAGTCCTCTCTCTGCCCCTTTTGCTGCAGTTATATCTACAGACAGCGGGAGGCGATGTCGTGCCTCAGGAGGCAGCAGCCGTGAAAGTCACACATGAGCTCCAGCAAGCCTGGTTCTGAAAAAATTCATGTGGGAAAATGGTGGTCACAGGTGATGTGCTGAAACCCTTCCTGTGGGCAGAGGAGAGACTCTTTCCATGCACTGGGGTGCTGGGGGTTTAGAAGCTCCCTGCAAATGGCATCAGCCCCCTGGGAGTCTGCTTTCTCTCTCTCTGAAGAACAAGCCAGGGTGTGTGGAGTTGGGAGGCCGAGCCAAGGGACCTCCCGCCAAGTGCACCAGTCCAGCAAATGGTGGCTCACACCTGCACAGCAGCCGGAGCAGAGAAGTGTGGAAAAACCCTCTCTTCCTCCATCCCTCACCTCCTGCAGCCATCAAGTGGGAATGCAGAGCTATCAGCTATTCCTCATCCTGGCCCTTCAGCTCCCAAATATCTGTGTTGGTAAGGGAGATAAAAAAATTCCATGAAAGATTTTGAAACTATAGCACCCCTGCAGCGTGTGGTGCAGACCATGGTGGAGCAGCTGTCCCCTGGCAGCCCATGGAGGACCATTGGGGTGCAGAGATCTACCTGCAGCCTGTGGAGGAGCCCATGCTGGAGTGGGTGGATGCCCAAAGGAGGCTGTGACCCTGTGGGAGGCCCATGATGGAACAGGGTCCTGGCAGGGACCTGCAGCCCATGGAGGGAGGAGCCCATGCTGGAGCAGGTTTTCACTGGTAGGACTTGTGGCCCTGTGGGGGATCCACGCTGGAGCAGCTTGTTCGGGAAGAACTGCACTCCAAGGAGAAGTGACTCACAGGGCAGCAATGTCTGAAGAACTTGCCATGGGATGGACTCATGCTGGAGAGGTTCGTGCAGGACTGTCTCCCATGGGAGGGATCTCATGGGGAGCAGGGGAAGGACAGCAGCAGAAACAACAACTGACCATAACGCCATGCACTGCTGGGATGGGGGAGAGGACGTACAACTTCGAAGGAGGGAAGGGTAGGGGAAAGGTGTTTTTGAGACTATTTTGCTTTTCAGTCTTTTGCTCTGATCCTATCAGTAATAAATTTAATTAATATCACCGCTTTGAGTCTGTTTGGCCTGTGATGGTGATCAGTAAGTGACCTCTCCCAGCTCTTATTTTAACTCATGAACCCTTCGTTATGTTTTCTGTCCTCTGTCCTGTAGCAGAGGGGAAGGGAGAGAATGGTTTTAGTGGATACCTGAAGTCCAGCCAGGGTCAACGCCACTATGCTTTTGCAAATTGTCCTCAAAATAATCTATCCCAGAATTACATTAAAGTTTTTTCTCCGGGTAGAACTAGTGTACGCTACAGAAGATTTCAGGAGAAAATGAACATTTTTGTAATATTGAGGCATGGGGAACTGGAACACAGGAGTTAACCATGGAGTTAGCTGGTAATGTGGATGTGCAGCGTGTCTGTCATTCATGTAGCTCCCACGCAGCAAAACTGGAAGCTCTTCCAATATAATTTCAAATGATGAATGAGTTTGAGAATTATACCATCTGCTTGCTGACACAGGGAAAAAATGTGTAATTCACTGAATTCATTATTCCTTCAGGTCTGATAACAGCAACAGATTGTTTGGAGGATGTAAACATCAAAGAGGGAGAAATGTTATTCACAAGGAAATGGCTTCTTATGGTGGGATTAAATGAACAGAGAAGGAATGCAAGATTGAGAGCGGGAGGATGGGTGGGCTGTGCTGACAAGCAAGATTCAAACTCCATTGAGATAAGTAAGAAATTAGAATGTGAAAACAAATAGTTTAACATCGAAGAGTTTTGGTAGCTTTCTGAATTTCCTATATGTGAAGGACAGCCTGGCTTAGAAGATACTAAGGAAGAGAAAGAAGGGTCATATAGACTGGTATCAAAATTAATTGTGTTGAACCCCTAGAAATTCTAAATGTGAGGGGAAAAACTTTGACTTGATAATGCAGGAGGACAAGAATAACTTTGTAGACCTTTTGTAGATGACCATATCCTCAATAATACAGATTTGCAATTACAATATGGCCAGGGATAAAACACTGAAGTGCTTTAACTATGAATGTAAGACAACGGTATTGTTACAAACCTATGTTGGTAGAGCACATCAGTCAGGTCTGAAGCCAAAGACACATTCATTTTTAAGTGCTAATGACATAAATTCTGCCAAAGTCAAAGGCAATTTTTTGAAAAAAGAATTTTTTTTTTTTTTTAAGTATTAGGAGCAATTGTTTGGAACCTCTCTCAGTTAACATTTAAAAAATGCCAACAGATGGCTCTTCCTGCATCTGTGCAGCTGACAATTCCAAAATAAGTAGTGCTGAGAGACTTCTGGGTGAAGCTAAGGGACAGGAAAGGCAGCTGTCACTGAATATCTTAATTACAGCATTTACAAAGTTCTAATTAATGTAATGTTGTTTCTATAGCTATATTAATGTAACATCCATTAGTATGTCATTGGTTATACTTTGTGAATTAAATCAGGAATTTGGCGCACATAAGTTTGGGAAAGCAAGTGTTTTATCTAACCCTTCAACATTACAGAGGGAGAACACATTCAAAATACAACTTGAAAATGTTAAGTCAAGTTTTTAGAGTCACAGGTGATGTCGCTTTATATTGGACAGTGGTGTTAGACATTTGATGGCTGATGGTACACAAATACTTTTGAACAGCATTTTCTAGTGGTGCTGTCTACTTTAGAACTGTTGTTTGAAATGTCAGAGATTGTTTAGAGATCAGGAATAATGTAGCTGTGTTCTTCTAGTGTAGTTTAAGTAAACATCAAAGATATTGTTAAAGGCAAAGTTTCAGAACCACATTATTGGAACTTTCATTTCAAGATTATTCACTATTTTTTCTCTCTCCAAAAATCTTTTATTCTGGTACCTGATTAAGGCTCAAATAATGCTTTCCTTTCCCCTCGTTTTTCTAAAGTCACATAACAATATCAGAATTAGGCATGGGAGACTCCTGTTAACACAATACTGCATTTGCAGAACATTCCCTTCCAACTGATTTGACCTAATAAAGCACAAGTTTTTCCTTTACCCCTTTATTTCCCAAATACCGCCTGTGTTTGTTCTGACCAGGCAGTTAAATATCACTGTTATCAGTTTCGAAAGGCTGTCACTAAAATAAGAAAGACCATAGATGAATACTTTTGCTTGGTAGAGCTGTGTTTGATTTTTTTTCCAACTCTGTCATTATTGCACAGGGCTACATTCTCCCAACTTTCTCCCACTGAATTTTCTTCAGTTCTGGCCATTTTGAGTTGAAGAAGAGTAAGGAGTCAAGATGGATGTTGTGTGTTGTGCAGTCTAATAAAGTGAAAACTGTTGCTATAAATAACATACAAAGTGGTTATACTCTTCCTTGCTTCAGTTTATCCTGCATTCAGTTTGATATGGCTCCATGATTTGGCAGGACAAATGAGTAATTGGAAAGCTAGTTCTGTTATATTGTTAAGGAAACTTCCCAGTCTGACCATTCACGAGACTCTCTGGCAGTCACACTCCCCATGTCAGAGACTTTCACTGCTGGGACCGAAGCCCCTTCACAGTGGGTGGCTGCAGTGACCTGATGGGTGCCCTGCTTGACTCCCTTCACACCCCACACTCACACACAGGCGGACCAGTTTTCCTTACTGATTCCACCCCAGGTTTCCCTTAGAAGAGTCTCAGATGTCTTGTTCCATAAATCAATTTATGCACGGTGCAGTAACACAGAAACAGGCTGAGCTGGTGCCTCCGAGAAGGGACCTCAAAGAAAGAAATCCCTGGGCTTTTATATCCTCACAGTCTACACAGTCTCATTCTTTCTCCTCAGTCCCCTGTTCCTGCCTTCTCTCTCAGTGCCCACCCGCCTTGGTGAGGTCTTCGTCTCCTTTGTTATTCAAAAGTTTGGAAGTTCCTGCCTACTGCTGTGTCCCTCAGTGTCCATTTACCTGCCTGGCACCCATTCTCATGCCTTTTGTTATCCCAGATGTTGTCAGCTCCTGGCCTCTTGTCTCTGACTCCCATCCAGAGCTCAGTCTGCATCTCAATCTATATCTCAGTCTGTAGCTTGCAAACTGAGCTACCTGGACCAGATGTGTTCCTAAACAATTTGAGGGTTTGTAAACTAGTGAACACCAAAATAAATGTTTCTTATTTGCCTTTCAAGATGTACAGACTGGAAATGCTACATTACCCTATACACATGTTTTTACTGGGTATGGTTGCTTTCTGCTGTGAATAATCATATAGAAACCCATTTCCACATGAAGCACTAGGTGAAGTACATTGCAAAAATAGCCGCAGACCATTGCGACTGAGGCAAGGCTTGGAAGTACAAGAAAATCAGTACAATACAGGAGAAGATTACTTGCCCTTTTGGGAAGGGAGCTTCATGCAGAGCAGATTGTTTGAATTGATTACTTTCTTGTGTTGCTAGTAGTTTACCTGGAAAAAAGCATTAAAAACTTTTATTCTCCAGTGTGGAAGGTAATAATAAAAAAAACACCAGCCAACGAAACCCTGTAGGTTTCCCACTGCAAGACAATTGAAACATAATGGAAATTCAATTGATTTTCAGTGGGAAAAGCTGCAGGGCACCAATTATCTGTGCTCCAGAATTGTTGCTTGAAGTGCAGCTACACATTGAGGAGCCAATCAAATGTATTTCAATCCCTGCATGCAATATGCTCCTGACAACAGCATAAGGATCACATTTTTCAGCCTCTAATTAAATGGACATATCAAGACAACCTTTGGTTGGCTTTTAAAAGGACATTTGAAATGTTCCTGAAAAAATGAATGTCACATACTGTAGCAGTTGTGCAAAACTTATATAATTCTCAATTTTAGTGATGAGTTGTATTACTTCTGCTTGTAAAAATTCCAGTTTATGACCGGTATGTCTATATCAGATTTATGTGAAGGGCAAGTGTTAATTAAAGTAGCTAAAAATATTTAAAACTAGCTTTATATTTTATTCCTTGATCCAAATCGAAATAAATCTAATAGCTGTTAGGAATATTTATTGCTTGCACATGGAAGTTTTATTTTTTGGGCTTTATGGAAGAGTTTTGTCATTCCCTGTGTCAGCTGCTGATTGACTGCTAGCAGATAATAGCTCTCTCAGATTAAGAAGCAATAAAATCAAGACCTATACATAGAAGGAATCTGAACTACTCTGAGCACCAAGGTAGAGCAATATGGGCAGAGATTTAACTACTAAGTTGAACAGGTAAAACTAGTTGAAAGTACTGGGATAGAACATCATGTTGTTTCTGGGGGACTTTTTCTCTTCAGCATTTTTGTTACAGCTTGGATAACATGAAAGAGAATGCAGTTATTAAATTTATAATTCAATAAGAATTTCAAATTTTTAGGCAGAAATTTTTTAGAGCATTAGAATAAAAAAGAGGACAACTGGTTAGATAGCTGTTTTAGAGAAAAATATCTTCTCCTACAGTGTATCTCTATTTGAAAAAAGTTTAATGACATTTATTGTATTAAATAAGAGTGTATCTCACAATAGACACATAGACTATTTCTTCTGCTTTACTTGATAATATTAGACCCTTGACTTGAAGCTTTAGGCACTCTAGCTTTCAAAAAGATGTGTGCCATCGAGTAAGAGTATAGAACATGATCAGAGACATCTTGAAAAATAAGGAAATATGGAAAGATGGGGAATTTAATTCAGGGAAAGAAAGACTGCAGGCATACATGACAACCATTTTTAGATAAGCTGCAAAATACAAATTAGTAAGTTGTTCTCTGGGTTCCAAAACATTTATTGTTCCTTCAAGCTTTGTATTGATATTTTCATGTTTAATAGCTGTATTCCCTATCCTGTCATCCAAGACAAGATCAGGCTTAATATTCAGCAAGAGAGGTTTCAACGGGGCATTAGGAAAACATTTCTGGTCGACTAGTTAAGGAATGTCAATAAAAGTAGCAAAATCTGCAACATTTAAAGAATGATTTAGGCAAACATCTGCTTAGAATAACATTATAGTTTTTCTTGTGATCAGATTGGATGGAGGAGAACTAGATTACCCATTTTCCTCAAGGCACTTTTACATTAAATTTACAGAGAATTGTGATAAAGTTTCACTAGATGTTGTTTGTCCCTTTCTTATCATTCATATAGAAAAGAATATTTGCTCAGTAGGCAAGGCTACCAGAGAAAATGAGTGTCATGAAGCAGAAACTGAAGTGACTTACATACCTTGATCTGCTGTTTCATATGGGGGTGGGTTTCATCTCTCCAGAAAAAATGTTTTTGTGGTGCTGATTGCTGAAAGGAATTTCAGAATGTCATACAAAACTATTAAAGACAAAGTTATGTATATAACATTGCCATATATTCCTTTTTGTTTCACTGGATTACTTACAAAGTAACATGCTCTTCAAGGTGATAAAAGAAGTCAAAGAATCCCAGAGAGATAAACTGCAAATCAGTTGGGAGGCACAAGCAAGTCATTGCATCAAGGAAGAAATTAACAAAAAAGAGTAATCTGGAATCTAATCATTTTGATTCACTGAGATAGATAGATGTTATGAGGTTTGTGTATTGTTCTGTCAATTAATAAATTGCATGAGCTAAATAATCCGCAGATATTATTTCTGAAGTTGTCATATAATTTTTTGTCATTCCTAAACTGGACTTCTATTGCAATATGAGATGCAAGGATTTTGCCCAGTATAAAGAAGTAGAGCTGTGCCAGTTTCACTTTTTAGCTGGAAGCATAATAGTAGCATTTACATAAATCTGATTTTTGTCCTTTGCTTTCTATTAGAACCACTATCAATAGATGGTGGCATATCAATTTCCCTCTAAGCTGACTTTACACTTTCACAAGTGGCTGCGCAGCATGTAATTGTGATGAAATATTTCTCCTGAACTGATTCTATAGCTTTGCTTGTAACACTGGAAATTTGAATTTGTTAGATGGACACCTTTGTCCAGCTGAAGGTGGAAAGAAACATCAGGAGAAGAAAATCAAGGGAGGTTTTTTTTGCCAGCTTGACTTTGAGGGCTTCTGATTCCACTCCAACAAACACCTCAGCTGTGTCATTCAGCTCAGTAATCAGACTCCTATCTGTTAATGCAATCAGCAGAGACTTAAGAGCAATCCATCTCCCAAAGTGGAAACCCAAAGTAGGATTCAGGTGTCTAAACACAGATGTCTAGTTACGCTATAGATGCGCTGGGCCTTCTTACCTGCTATCCAACTGACACATCAGAAGGAATATGGATCTCCTAGAAGTCCTACATTGTATTTGCCAGCCTGTTAAAATGTCTCAGGTTATCTAGACTATTCCAAGTTATCTGGACTGGCTATGGTGATCTACATTATCTAATGTGCCTATAGATAAGAAAAAGAGTCATATACCTGTTGGCTGTTCATCTTTCTAGATTCCAGGACTGTTCTGATATCTCCACTGATGATAGTGGAAATTTAGAGATGTCTTACACATCCCAGCACGTATGTTTGGATCTCTCACAAAATCTGTCTGTTCAACCTGACTGTATTGAGGAATACAAGTTCTTTCATTCTTCAAAGTGGTGTTACAAGTTTTTTTTTAAGTTGGTGTGGTAAGTATGTTGAAATCCTTGATGCATATTCAACAGTAGGGAGTCCATTGAAAAATAATGTATGAAAACTGTAGGGAAAAAAATACTATAAAACCAGAACTGTTCCACTAAGTTAAATTTAGAGGAATTTTCCACTAGAATTTAATTCTTCCCTCTCAGCTGGTGCAGGTGGACCTTTTGAATGTACCCCATTTTAGATTTTTAACAGACAATAATTTTTGTGCTGTAAAGCTTTGGTTTATGTTATGCAATTGGAATGTTATGGAAAGAATGAAGATTTTTTCACATCATCAAGTAAGAAAGAATGAGGATTTTTCACATCATCAGGCAAGAAAGTATTAAATGGAGAAGAAATATATAACTCACTAGAATCAATTCAAATACCTAAAGAAATCACTGTGTTGTCCAGCCCATACCAAAGGCACTACAGAAATCAGTAAAGGGAATGAATTAGTTGATGTAAATGGAAAAGCTGCAGTCTGACAGCCTCTGAGAGAATGCACGGTTGCAATTCCAGCAATAGACCAAAGAGAATGGCCAGATTTAACAGACCCAAAACCTGGTATGAATCTGTCCAGCAGAAGAAAAGCAACACTGGGAAAAATGTGAAGCAAACCAAGATAATGATGGAATTGTAGGGAAACCAGTATTTCCAAATAAATATGTAATTATTGTGTCTGGGTGGTTTTATGATCATGGGGGACCAAGTGCAATAGATTATCAGATACAGAAAGAATGATCAGCATCAGGAATTTATGGTGCTCCAAAAAAAATTTCCAGTAGCTGTCTGACTCGTCAAATGTATCAGGCTGAACTCAAAGTTAGGAGGGAGCAACTATGGGTCTAATTCCCTTTCAATGGAGCTCTCCTGACAAGTAAAGCTGACACAGGGGGAGAAGTAAAGGCTTTATTGAAAGAAATTGTACCTAGATAGGACATTCTGTGTTGAGTTGGACATTTTACAGCAATTACAATCAATCAACTATTCAAATCACTAAGAATATAGAGCAATTTACGTATCTATTGCAAAAGATTTGGGTACTTTCAACTACAGTCTGTATTCTAATACTGAACTGCAGACATGTCCTTGCAGAGATCCCTTTATAGGCAGTATTTATTTCTGTTGATCTGATTTGCTGTTTAAGTTTGAATTTACATCTCATTTTTTTCCCCTAATGCTATTTCTCACCTCTAGTTTATTATTTCTTAAAAACAAAACAAACAAAAAAAAGTATTTGTGGCTTCTGTCATACTTGGGGGAAGTGACATTGCAAAGCTAACTATTTGCTTATGTCGAGTCTTCGGTAAGGGAATTTATTTAATAACAAATCTACAAAATCACTGACTACTTTGCAGTTGTGCTAGTGAGATTTGGAGGACAGTGCCTACTGTACCAGCCACTGAGGTCCTTCTTCCAACATTTCCTGCTGCCGGCATCCACCTTGCATTTTCTTGGTATTTATCTCTAAAGTATTCAGGAACAGGACATACATTTGAACTATACCTTTCACAAGACAGTCCTAATACTTAACTTTAATACTGAAGCTCTTCCTTACTGTAATACAAATAACTGTGGAACTAAATACAAATTGGGTTTATCTGTGGTTTTGTTATTTTGTTAGGTGTTTCTTTTAGTTTGGTTCCCAGGGAAATGTCAGCTGCAGTTCAGATAATTAAAAAGAGACTTTGAGGACTGCTGTGAACTTGCCAAGAACTGTGCTAAATGGAAGGAATGTTTATCATTACACTCTTTCAAGCATGAGGCAGGAATTTTTGCTAGAATGAAGCTGGACAAAGCTGTGACTCCATTTGATCCAGAAAAGCACACCCTAGCATTTTTAGTCTAGAGCTATATCTCATCAGAGATTTTGAAATATTCTTCAACAAACAGCACACAGATAATGAATTGCTCATGGGTTCATCTCATAGCAAAACCTATGGTGACCATCCTGTCTTTTCTGTTCAGACAGGTACATTTCTTCAATCACTTGGCAGGGTTGGATTTCTCCCCACACTCTTGCCTTGATTACTCTCCTGCCTGCAGAGAGGCATGCTTTAAACAGGAATTCGAACTACTGTAATGAAATTTATCCTGCCGTATAAGCAAAATTTTAGTGACCTGTCACTGTCAATGTGTAATTCTGACACTATTAGAATTGGTTTTTAATCTATAGCTCATGAAAATATTTCAGAAATGGAAAATAAGGAAAAAAAACAAACCCTCATTAAAGCTCTTAGAGAGACAATTAATTCCCTGCAGAAACTGCTTTCAGCATTTAAGAAACTAACTAAACAATTTTAATGGTGCAAAGTGCTATAGCAGCTGTTCAGCAAGGAAGAAATAATCATCCCAGTGGCTTCCAAGTGTACCATGATTACTGTTGCTTCTTCACTCTCTTTATCAAAGGTTTACACCAAAGCTGCTGTAACAACAAAGAATGAGCTTCCATGTAACACTAGTATTATTGAATCCTGATTTTATTTGGGTAAAAACTAAAAATATAAGATCTTTTAATTGTTATTATGTGATAAGATGTGAAAAAAAAAAAAGTACTGATGATTTTGTTCTTTATTATTGTTTGTTTTTTAACTTTTTTTTTCCCCTCTTTCTTTCCACTGTCTTCCTTGATTCTTAGCAGCTGGAGAATCTAGCTGGAAATCCAGTAGGACACAGTTAGCAGAAAGAGGTTGAAGTTGCTGTTGTCAGGCACACTTTTCATGTTAGCTGGATATGTAATTGCCACCCTTTCAGAATAGCTAAAATATTCCTAAACACAGGGTTGAGCATTAATTCTTTTTGTGTTAATGCTACACATGAAAACAAAGGATTAAAAGCCTAAAGAAGTAGTCATAACTTGCAGGGATGCTTCAGTATGCAGAAATAGGCACCTGAGAAGAAGGTCGCCTTCCTCTATAGTCCTCAGCCTTCCTGAAATGCTCGTTCTCTGCCTATTGCATCCCCTCTGATTTTTTGACCAGTGTCAAGGAATTTTTCACTAAAGATTAACACTCAGATTATTTCTAGAGGCTTTTGTAGGGAATTACTCACATACATACCTGCAACTGAGGCTGCACAGCGCCCAATGCTGCACTCTTGCAACTCTTCATGATCCATGTGTGCACTTCAAATAAGCTCTACCATTCTTTCAAGAGCTGTTTATTTATCCTTGTATGTGTCACTGGAGGCTAGTATACAGAAAGATCTATCCACTGATCACTCAGATGTTACCATTTCCATTTGCCTGGATGGCCACAACCATTAAATAGTCTGCAGTCAGTCTGTCTTTTCCTTCTTTATTCCTCAAAGTAAGCTAACTGCATTATGAAGTGTTGAGACTCTAAGAAAGTGAAACATCAGCTTTGCCTTGTTAAATATGTTTACAGAATATCTGTGGGCATTCTTAATGTATATTGACTCAAATGTTTCATATCTCCTTTCAAAAATGAGTAAGTGCTTGTGTGGAATCATACTGTTCAATGATTGAACATGGGAACTGAACAGATATGTCACCTGCAGAGCTGATAAAGACTATCAAATAAGCTTAGATTTATTTTATTTAGTTTAACTCAGTTTAATTTTTAAAATCAACTCCTATGTTGTGAAGACATCACAGATGCCTGGAGGAAAGAAAGTTTGAAACAAGTTTCAGTGATAATGCTTTATCTGCTTAATGACTAGAATAGTAGATGACTGTTTTTTTTGAAAGATTCATAGACAATTTGTCTTTGCTTGAAGACTACTGAAGCTGGAAGATTCTTCCTTTCTTCTCTTCCCAACTCACTTTTATCAATGACTGTCATGCTATGCTCTATTAAAGATATGTAGCTAATTAGTCCCCTCAGATCACAGCCTACCTGTTCCATGTTATATATTTATGTTGTACTCTAATATCAAATATATTATTTTCAGAATACTACAAGTGCACATAGATTGTAGAATAGAAGTGTTGTTAGGAAAGCAGTATCCAAAAGTTTGCCTTAAACTACTCTGATGTTAATTTGTTACTCTATAACAAGAAAACAAGATTATTTCTTTTTTCATAGAGAGATGCAAACGAAAGTGGTAGAACTTCTCCCCAGTAGTTGTGTTATGGCACAGATCTTGAAGGGACAACCAAAGGGGAAAAGTTAGTCTCGTCTTTGTGTTCAGCCCTTGACTTCTCCAGTGAAATGGAACTGAGTCCTTGCTGAAAGCCTGATTGTATTGTCAGGCCAGAGACAGGGAGGGCAAATGAAGTCAGAACAGAAAAAATAAGATTCTTTCCTCCCCTCTGACCCAGCTTGAACTTGAGCTGAAGTGTTTTTGAAGGTGAAATTAAGAAGATCCTTCATGTGTGTGACAGCATCTTAGATTGAAACCTTATTCCATTTCTTAAATGAATTTGGTCTCTGAGGGCTGGTGACTTCTGGGATATCTTTGTGAAGAGTAGAAAAAAATCATCCCAAAGAGAAATAGCCTGAGCTGAAAGACTACAGGACTGTTCCAAGACTCTTCTCCTTGTCTGGACTGACATTGCTGGAGCACAACCCACTAAGGGTCCTGATATACCAAGTGTAGGAATGAATACAGAAAGGTTATACAGATATTGACCCACTAATGATTATATATAATCTATCGAAAATAGAACTAAACAATTTGGCAAGAAACAGATGACTTTCCAGCCCAGAAGTTATGTTATGTGTTCTTGCAGCACTGTTTTCCAACAGTAAAGGTCTGTATCCTACTACCCAATTTGATAATATACTTATCTCTTTTCTGTGTTTTTTTTTTTTTTTTTTTTTCCTGCTAACAGTTAGGCCTTCATTGTGTACAAGATGTCCAATAAATGGCTGCAAAGCACAAGTGTTCTGAAAGAAAAGTTTGACACATCCAAACAAGGGCTCTGATCTCTGAACTCCTACAAGAGCGTCTCTTCCCGAATCAATTGCACTTTCAGTGAAGTAAATAAAACTCTTAGAAATATAAAAGCAGATAGAAGGGTGAAAAGTGTGCTGCTTCCTTTTCTTTGTAAATGATGATTTTGGCATAAGGAACACACCAATTCAAGCATAGCATAAGTAAAAATATAATGTTCCTGTCAAGGGCATTTTTATTTGAAATAAGTTTTACTGGTATTCAACAGGAATAAAGAATTTGTAAATGCATATAAATTAAGTCAAAATGGCACATAATTTCTCATTAAGTATTCTCGTTACAAATTTAAATAAGCTTTTCAAACTTATGATGAGTAGGTTCTGGCTCGTATCTATGGCACAATCAGATATGTAATCCAAAAGGCAAAGATTTGGTCTTTTTTTGTGGCAGTCATAGTAGCAGTCACCTGAGCCCTTTCTTTTGTCCAAGAATCTTAGCAAACAGCTTGCAGGTTTATAGTCTCATTATCTTCATAATAATAAACTTTACTAATGATAATTCACATGCTCTATAATTGTAAGATGAGTGAGAGTGAACATTCAAATAAAGATACAGTCTGGTTAGTCAGTAAGTGGCCTTTAACATCTCAAATTAATAGGGTATATTTTAGTATATTATATCCAATTACTGCTTATGAAAAATAAATAAATGAAAAAAAAAAACCCCAAACCCAAAAAAATCAAACCCTCTCTCATAAAGTTCTTCACATCTTCAGGAGAATCATATTTTGCAGTAAATAAGGTTGTACAGATTTGCCTGCACTGAAAAATCTTCAGGTTTTGCCTATAAAAGTGCTTTGTACTTTGCATCTTATTTAGTTTGAAAATGTTTTCTTTATTTTTCTGAGAAATTATTCCAATAAGAGAAGACATGATACATGTGTAAGATAACAAAATAGAATCATGGAACCACTAAAGTTGGAGAAGACCTCCAAGATCCAACCTTTGACCATACATCACCATATCAACTAAACCATATCACTGAGTGACACATCCAAAAAGATGTACAAAAAGAATCAGTGGCCTTGAGTAGGTTTGTACTGCAGGAGGTACCTGAACCACAAACAAAGCATGCCAAAGGCAAGTCCATGGGAAGATAACATGGTAGGAACTTTATCTTTTACTGTTTAAGTTTGAGAATTATAGATTCTGCTGTAATTGTACTAATAATGTAATATAAAACTTCCATTTTCAATGCATTTTTCTGAGGGCTGATTTCAATCAATTTTTTTCCTGGGATTTGCCAGCAGCACACAAGATCTGCCACACTCTGTGGTCTCTAGCTCTTAGCTCTAGAGTGTTTCCTTGGTCAGGTCTTAGTCATGTTTCATTAGTTGTCTCTGAGCTTTCCATTGTTCTTACCTAGTTCTAAAATTATATATTCTGTATAACTTTTATATTGATCATCTCTGTATCACAGCTGCTGATATGTAATCAGCTGCTCACAGGAAACGTATGGATTTCATGGAGCCCCTGCTCATGGTAAGAGTCAAGGGGTTTTCTTGTGGTGTTGTCAGCTACCTCAATAGCTGGCAGTGGAGTGCAGAGTAAGCTCAGTGTAAATAACAGAAGAGTCTAGTGCGCAATGTATTGTAAATTGAAGTTAATTTGTTTTGCTTGTTCCATGCACTGACAGAAAAGGAAATATCCCTCCAGTCATAGAAATAATTGACTTTTTGTGTAATGTAGTTAAAAGAAGAACACATATTTATTGGGGAATGCTTTATTCCTTTTTTTTTTTTTTTGTTCCGGTTAGTGTTGAATCAGAATATTCAGCATAATATAATTCTTTGTAATAGAAGAAACCCTGTCAAGAAAGTGGATTTTTTTTTTTTTGTCACATCTACATTATTGTATAATGCCAAGTGATAATTTAGATGTTTCTGAAACAGTAGGAAGGGAGTTTCTCTGCACCAAATAACTTTCAAATAGCAATTTTGATAATAGATACAGAGGGACAGAACTCCACTTGTTTCACAGTGTCCAGGTTGAAAATTCAAAGCTAAAATATTTGATGTGCCTTGGACAGCTTTAAGGAGGATGGTTTTAAGACAGCCAAGGAAAACAACATTGGTTGAGTATTTAGTCAAACTGTGCTACCGTCCTCACTCTGCTTTTGGTCTGCAGGTATACTTCAGTAAGAATCGGTGGTTCAAATTAGCTATCTGGAAGCTAAAGAAAATGATACCAATTTCTTCTAGGAGTAATGTGAGATTCACATGTGGAAAGCACTGTATGAAAAATGGTCTTACTAGATATATGCAATTGCTCAAATTAAGTTTGCCAATTAGATGTGAACACATCGATTTTTCAGTTCAGTGAATAAACAGCTCGAATGTGAGTGTACTTGTGGTGTGACATTAACAGCTGAAAAAAAAAATGAAAGGAAGAAAAGGATCAGAGCCCCACTAATTGTGGAGTTTAATGCCTTGGTGAACTTTAGATGAGATGGTGTTTGTGGGCCTCAGAGGACAAGAAAGGATACAACAATATGTCTTGGGAGGAGAAATGGGTTTAGCTGTGGTTTATCTGATTTGTAGTGTACAGCTTATCTTTGATGCAGAAGAGGGAATGCAGAATTTTCCAGTCAAATTTTCAGATGAGTTGCACATTTCTGAAGCCTGGAAATTAATCCTACCTCTTCAAAAGAGGTCAGGTAACAGCAGTATTGCAGAAATGCAAAAAGCTAGAAGAATAGAAATTGAAACCTGTTAACAGGATGGAGGAGGTACAATTTAGAAAGAGCCATGTGGTAAAGGTTGAGGTCATATGGTAAATTTATAAATGTGGCTCTACTAGGAAAATGTCAATCTGATATTAGTTCTGCATCCCATTAAAGAATTCAAATTAACCAGATAATTGAACCATGAGGTGCATCCAAGAGTTCTGAGGAAGCTGACCAATGCAATCACAAAAAGGACAAAAAGGAGGATCTGGGAAACTGTCTCAGTTTACCCTCTGGGAAGGTTGTGGAGCAAAACCTCATGAAAACTGCATCCAGGCATTTAAAGAACAGTAAAGTGACTGTGAAAACACAGCATGGACTGACCAAAGGCAAGTTGTGCCTTCTACAGTGAGGCGACTGACTTTGCAGGTGATAAGAGACCAGTGGATGCCATTTGCCTTGGCTGTAGCAAGGCTTTCGTCAAATTTTCCATACTGTTACTGCATTTGAAAGTCTAAATCTGGTCAATATAGTAAATGAGTTGACTACAAAGTGTGTAGCCAAATGGCTGTGCTGCCAGGTTCAGTGAAATCCCACTGGTAGTTGGTTATGAATGACATTTCCCTGGGATCAATATTGCTTTGATGTTTTTTCCTCTAAGCAATGACTTGAAGCTTTGAGCTGAGTGTGCCAAAACCAAATTCAAACCAGGGTTAATGATCAACTTGCTGGGTGAAAAGCAGGGCTGCATTTCAGAGGAATCTCAACATGACGGAGAAATAGACTGCCACAATGCACATTAATTTTGTCCAAAAAATAAGTGAAGTTCCTCATCTGATGCAGAATAAGCCCATGCAGAAACACAGTCTGGGGGCTGGCTGACTGGAAAGCAGCTTTGCAGAGCCTAAGTTGGAGGTCCTCATGCTGACCAAGCTGAATGCGAGTTGGCAGTATGCCTCTGCAGCAATGAGACCCAACCTTGATACCTGATACTGCTTTAGTAGTATCATAGCCAGTAAATCGAAGGAAATGGTTATTTCCTCTCTTTAGTTCTTTTGCAAACACAAGCAAGTGTTATGTCTGGGTTTTGACTCAGTCGTGTGAGAAAGTCACTGACATACTGGAGAGAATCCAGAGGAGTATCAACAAAGATTGTTAGGGACAAGAGCACATGGTGTGTGAGTGGAGGCTGAGGGAATTAGTTCATTCAGACCAGAGGGACATTTTCCTTGCTAGTCTGGGCATTCCTCCTCAGTTGCGTGCAAGTGTTTATCTTCTGTGTGCTATGGATGCATTTGTCCAGAGCCATCTGGACAAAATCCTGTGCAATGTATTCTAGAACAACCTTGCTGGATCAGGGAGTTTGGGCCAGATGACCCCACTGTGGTCCCTTCCAACTTTAACCACTCTGTGATTCTGTGATTTGTAGATAGGCTCAGCCATACTCTTTGTTTTCTGTTTGAACTGAACTCAAACTCTAAATATTTTTCTCACTGCCATCGGCAATATAATGCTGTTCACTACTGAGTAAGGGTACGTCAGATCCATCTAAATAGAATATCAAGAACCACTCTCCTTAACTTGGCTGATTCTTTAACTCTTCTAAGTGTTTAACTTGGACGATTCTTTAACTCTTCTAAGTGTTTAACTTGGACTTCCATTTTCTTTTCCACTTTCAGCCACATAAAGTTTGTAACT
>JAWWMO010000001.1:32137898-32177033 GCA_035047845.1 Dendrocincla fuliginosa | reverse complement strand
ATATAGAGAAAGCGCCATTCTTTGCTGACCCTCTTCTCCCTTATGCAGGCACGAGACTCTACGGGATCTGACCACATGCCATAGAACCATAGAGTCCTAGAATGGTTAGGGTTGGAAGGGACTTAAAGATCATCTAGTTCCAGTCCCCCTGCGCCATGAGCAGGGACACCTTCCACTAGACCACACTGGTCAGTGCCCCATCCAGACTGGCTTTGTCCACTCTCATGTCTTCAAAAGGGGTTAGATGCAAAGCAAATAATTAGGCATGTAGTGATACCTCCTTCTTAGAAAACCCTTTGCCTCCCAACTTTTGCAGGAATCTGGGGAGAAATGTCATGTTGACAGAGGTCCAAAGGTGAAATTCACTTTCCATTCAAATAATAACAGCAATAGTAATAACAATAATGGTCATTACACTGGAGAGGAAAAGCTAGCATAACTCAGGTATTTGCTTCCCTTTCCTGCTCACTGCTGTATTCTTCGTGATCTGTCAGCCCAGCTGAGGGAGTCATGGATATATAACAACGTATATGAACATAAATATAAAGAAAAGGTGGAATCTTGGACTTTCTATAGCTGGAATCTTGGACTTTCTATAGCTGGAATCTTGGACTTTCTATAGCACTGACCTTATCCTTCAAAGGCTAGTCTCAAGTTTTTGCCTTATAGCCACTTTATTTTGAGAATAAGACTTATCTTTCAGATGGATTCTCTATTTTCTAGCTGTTAGAGAAACAGAGCTCATCCCCTCCACCTATGTTTAGGTTGATATAATACCTAGTTAATTTACTCTGATGATGCTCTGAATCATCTTCCAGAGGAATATATCTCTCACCAGTGGTTACAGAAGTAGCTAAAGAGTTCTACCAGATAACTTTGGTGTTTAAATTGTGAAGGCATAAATACCTTGATGGTAAACACAGACTTTTACCTCCTTGACTGACTATGTGGATTGCTCTAGACCAATGCTGTACAAAAAAAAAGGCTGTGATGGCAAATAACTTTCACTGAAGAGAATGTTAGTGGGTAGCATAGTTACTGAGTTACTGAAGGTGTAATGATGATTTCAGACTGGGATGTGCAAAAATATCCTTGTGATTATGACCCCTTGTGTTATTTTGCCTTCTCATGCTTTTCTTCAAGAGAAGAGCCAACAAGCATGCTGCTTTCTGGGGTCATTACCCTCATCTCACGTTTTAGGTACCCTTAAAGCAATAAATAGCAATAACTCAAATTTGACATTCCATGTATCTTCATTTGATGCATCTGTACCTGTGGCATCAGTGTCCATGTTTTATGCAACTGTATCCAAGTATATCACTCTAAGTAGAACTCTGAGCATGGGATAAAAAGGAGAAATTATTAATGTGTGTTTCTAGATGGGAAGAGGGGGCTGCTGTCAGTTGCTGCCAGTTTTTTCTTTAGTAAAAATCATGCTGGGTATCTTGCAGCATCTGAAAAGATGCTTGTGATGTAAGACTGAAATATGCTAAGATCTTGCATTCTGGATCACACACCAGAAAAACAGCCAGTGGATTTCAGTAAAACATTCATATATCATAGGAACTCTTGGTGGTCGGAGACTGAAGGGGTGGGCACAAAAAAAAAAAAGGTGAATTGCTGCAAATTACAGAGCCTTCTTTCTCTTCATGATTTCAGTGGATATTGTGATATTATGAGCTTAGGTTATGACATATTTGTTAGACTTTTAGGGAGCAGAGTTGAAAAATGGTAATTTTAATGTACGTGTAGCAGGAGCTGTAATCTTTAAAGTTAATCATACCCATATGAATAAACATGTCCAAATATAACAGAAAATTGGAGTAAAAATTCCCATACAAGCAGCACATTGGAGGATAGAAGCATCTTCTGTGAAATCATCAACCCTGAGTGAATGTAATGAGTGTAGATTAAATGTCAGAGCTGTCTCCAAAAGAAGTGAATAACTCCAGTCTCCATGTCCTCTTTCTGTAGTCATTTAATAAGGGAAATTGTGGTCACCTGTACACACTAGTGTGACCTACCTTGAGTTTGTGTGTGAGCTTGCTTACCCTTGTTGCAACATAAGCAACATCACTTTGATCTCTTTATTCTTGCAGCCTAAAATAAATTAGAATTTGGCACCATGCTCTTTGCTTCTTTTTCACCACGTGGCCATGAAATGCCTTCCATTTCTTCTGCTATGGCAGTGTTCTTCCACTTAGAACACGTTTTCATACCTGAAGAAAACTGCTTTACTTTCAGTGTTTGTCTCTGCCAGGGCAGCATTCCTGAGTACTCGTAAGAATTCTGCTTGCAGTGTTTGCTTTGATATATCAACTCTGACCTACATATGTTCCTTCTGTTGGCACCGTGCCTGTTGAACCTTCTGAAATGTGGAATGTAGTGCTTTTGTTTATTGTGAGAAAATGCTTTTAAATACCTCATATATTTGTATCCTCCCCTGTATTCTTTTCATGTAATACCATTGTTGGATAAAAACAAATTAAGGTTACTTCAGATAATAACACAACTGCTCTTGTAACAAAAGGTTTAGATGAACCAAAATAATAGTCCAAAAGTTTATTGTTGGTAAATGTGAATGTTCAAGGTCTTCATAAACTTGACACATCTTTCAATGTCATCATCAGGCTTTTACTAATTAATAACTTGTGAATAAATATTTCAACATCTGGCTTCTAGACAAAGTCCTCTGAGACACACAGACAGCACCTTTAAGATATTGAGATAGTACAATGCTACACCACTTCTAGTTGTACTTATCAATCACATATCACTTAGCAAGTTCAGGGTTTCTTGCCTGTATTTTGAGGAAAGATCTTAACTGAAAACATGCAAGCTTGTAGTGTAGAAAAATGAGATTAAGACTCAAAATTTAAAGACATCTCGGAGAGCATAGAATGGTGTTTACAGGTATGCTGGTGCAGGTGTTCATACAGCTGGGGAGCTTCTTCCTGAGTTTGGAAGAAAAAGGAAACAACAATTTGGCAGACATCACTAGGTGGTGCTGGTATACATGTATTTCATGCTGTTTTTCTTTAGCATGCAAGTAATTGCTTACTCTTGGGAAAAAATGCTATTGCTCTTGGGTTTGGTTATGCAAATATCTCTGGAAGTGGTCACCCATGGAAGTGTTCAAAGCCAGGCTGGATGGGGCTCTGAGCAGCCTACTCAAGTGGAAAGTGTCCTTGCCCATGGCAGGAGGACAGGAACAAGATGATCTTTAAAGTCATTTCCAGCCCAAGCTATTCTATGATTCTGTGAAACAGAGTTACAACTGAATGTTAAGGGAAATGCAACCTTTCATCCCCTGCCTTTTCCACAGCTGAGTTCAGTGAGGTATGTGGCTCTGCTGTGTTGCCAGGTGCACGGAGAAGCCCTGACAGAACTGGCAGCTTCTTCTGCCCTTGTGTTGATCTGAAGTACGTTTTCTTAGCTAGAGGGAGAAATACAAGAGTGCTTTGCTCTGCAACTTGAATTCACAAAGTACTTTCCAGAAATATCAGATCCAGTATCCTAACAAAATATCTGCTTTGTAAGTTTTATGACATATTTCCTAACGTTGCTGCAGTCAGAGACTGTAGCTGACAGAAACGAAACTCTTCACATCCATTTCAGAGAAGAAAAGTCTATTGCGGGGTGTAGCTGTAACCCAGCATCTTCTCCCCAAATATCATCACATTTCTGTGCTATGTATTTCGATATACTACAGGCATCTGGGGAAATATATTGTAGGCATTTAATATTTATTGGAATCACTTAAACAAAAACTGGAATATACCTTTTTGAGAAAATGAAAATGATTATGCTGTCTCTATCTTGATCCTTCAATCTTATTATCCAATTTTATGCCTATGCCACCTGTGAGAAAGATATTTTTTTTTCCCCTCCCCAGAAGATTTTGCTGGAAATACTGAAAATGTAATTTTAGATCTCCTTGGTCCATCTTGTGTGCTGTGGTAAGCTGTAATAATTAGGTTGATGTTATTGTCGCTACTACTGACATGAACACCTAATCAAGAAAGTTGTTTCAAGCTCTCTGAAAATTCAAGCAAACAGCTATGAATGGATATTTTTGAAAGATGTTATTTGCAAGTGTGATTTGTAGAGTATTTTCTACTTTAAAAAGAAAGGTAAGACTGAAGAAGAACTGTGGGGAAGAAAGAAAAACAGATCTTTCAACTTCAGCTAGTTCTTTATCAAATTAAAATATGTATTTATTTAAATGTGAAAAGTACTTTTTACCTCTCTACAATGGTGCCTGGCACAGGAATAATAATAATATGGCGGGTTAACTCTCCTGTGTAGGTCCAAACTAATGGGTCATAAATTTGGCAAATTGTCACTGCATTTATTAAAGCCAGTGGTAAGATTCTGTCTGGTATTAAAGGGAAGAAGATCTGACCTGCAGAGTACTCCTTTGACACTAAATACATAAAACTTCCTCATCAATGTGGAGTTGTGAGATTAGCGCTATAGATGGCAGTAACTGATTAGCTGCTTGTAATATTAACATCTCAGACTTTCTAATCAGCCACTCTTAAAACCTGGCACAGCTGGTTTGTTGTTTTGTTTTTTTGTTTTTGTTTTTTTTTTTTGGTTGGTGTTTTTGTGTGTTTGTTTTGTTTGTGTGTTTGGTTGGTTGGTTGGTTTGTGTGTGTGTGTGTGTATGAAAAGAGCAGTTTTTTTCCATTCCTGTGACTTACTTTAATTAAGCTCCTAGGGTTTTCTCAGTATCATCCTCCTGTTTTCTTGTTTATTGGCCGTGGTTTTGAAAGCCGTTGGAATGGTTTTCCAAGAGAAGTGTAGTTGGTTAGTCATCTGCTACTCTGTGTTCTCTCTCCAGAACTACTAGCAGTTTAGTGCATTTTTTAAATTGCTTTTTTCAAAATTCTCCTGCGGGTCTGATAGGTTTTCCTGACTCTTCATCTCCCTTGTTGGATCACAGCAGCAAATGACTTCATTTTTCATTGGCTACAGAAGAATACCAAACATAATTTTTTTGTTCAATGTTAGCAAGCTTTAAAAAAGTTGATATTTAACTGGCACTAATTAGAAATAGGTTTTTAACATATCCTCTGTTCTCTTTATTTATAGAAAAAAGACAATTAAAATAGACAATTTCTAATGTCATCTCAGTTCTCTGGCCACTGTCTTGATTTTAGCATAGGTCACATTTATGAAATGTCAATGTATTCAGAGAAATTTGTTATTCTAGTCAGATATTTTCTTTAAATATTCTCATGAAGATGTAATGGTTGAAGACTAGATAAAACTCTCAGTGGTATCTTGAGAAGAATTTCAATTGCTTCTGCTTTCAAAGCTGTAAAGGAGCATTGTATATATCTTTGCATCAATCATAGGAAAACAGCATGTGATTATGTAATTTATTGTTGTGTTGCAGTAGCTCTTATGCATATTCTACAAATAACTTTACAAATTAGCATTAGTGACATCAGAGCAGTCCTGTGTTTCTATTGTCATTGGTATTGACCTAAAAAGGGACACTCAACAGCATGTTTTACTTGTAAATTGAAAGGCACTTAAAAATCCAGAGCAGTATCACTATCCCTTTTTTCTTTGCAGATGGAGTTATAATTATCTCGCCTATTTGAACTGGATGATACCTTTTCATTTTACCGGTGAAAAAAACCTTGTTATAACAGTCTAGACAGTTTTTATTTGGGATTTTTTGCTTTAAATTTTTTTTTGGGAGTTGTAATTTAATGATATTTTGAAAGAAATAAAATTGTTACCAACATATTGCCTCAAAAACTGTTAGTATTTTGTTCATTATGGAGTTTATTTTAGCATTTGAAAACAGTAAATATTAATAGTATGTTGTTTGTTACATTCATTACTCTTTGGTGACACAATATTTATCTCTAGTTGAAGTTAAACAAAATATGAAAATTATGTCTGTCTAAAATTACACTCACTGGGAACTAACTCAATATATTTGTTTTCCCGGTTCTTCCAATTAGTAATAAATTTCCCTCCAATAAATTGAACAAAAGGATCCACTTAAATGAGAGATAGTTTGCACATGAAACAGTAAAAACATGAAAACATGGCACAAAAATGCTTGTTCTTGTACCACATGTTGTTGTGGATATAGTCTATCTTTCTTTTTTTTTTTTTTTTTTTTTTTTTTTTTTTTTTTTTTTTTTTTTTTTCAACACAGGTAGCAAAACGAATCTATGTCTTTTTGACTGAGTCTTCTGAGTGCTACCTCAGAAAAATAATAAACCCCTGCTATTTAATTTGCTATAAGGCAAGAGATTTCTTTTGTCAAAATAAGACTAAAGATCAGTGTCATTAGTTGTCTATGAAACCTTACAAGAATGTGTTAATTTGAAGAATTAAATAGTTTATGTAGTTTCCATCAACTCTTTTTGTCCTGTTTAAAACAGGAAGACAAACTACTGCTGAATGCACTTGAATTTTTATTAAGAAAGTACACTGTCTCAATTGTCATCAACTTTTAATAATCCAGAGGAGGTCATGAAGAGATTTAAATTTTAAAATATTCTAAAGTATAGGACATTTTTCACTAACATAGTTTAGAAAAACAATAAGAAGATTCAGGCTTGACACATATTTAATTCTTAGGTTGTCCTTTACCAGACAGATCTGATCAGAATGTTCTTCCTGGCTACATCAATCATATGGAATCTATGCACACATAGCTAAACACCATCTGCAGAAAAATGTGTATAAGTAGATCATGTTCTGTTTAGCCTTTTGGGAGAAATAATTTCATTAAAAAAAAAAAGAAAAAAATGCTTTTAATCATGCAGTGTTCCACTTTCCAGTAACTAATTATGATGAAAAGGGAGCTCTCCTCCAGTTTATATATATAAAAAAGAGGATAATCTACTTCTCAAGATATATATTATATAAGATGCTCTTTTTCTAGTTCTAAAAAGAATCAAAGGAAATATACACTTGCATGTATTATATAATACTTTTTTAATATATACAGGCAGTAAATTGCAAGATATTCCAAAGAGCAATTTTTAACTATTCAAAAGAGGAACATGAGACCGAACCTAATATATTTCATTTTTTCCTTTTTATTTGTTGGTAAAAATCAGAGCCTGTGAATGGTAAATTTGCGAAACTTTGACTTAAAAAAGCCCAAAACAACCACCCCAAAAAAACCCTAATGAAGTAACCAACCAAAAAAAAAAAACCCCGAAACAAAACAAACAAAAAAAATCAACACAAACCCAAAACCAGCTCCCCTGCAAAAAAAGAAAATCCCAGCAAACCCACCACACAAAAATACCCCAAACCCAGCAGACAAAAAAGAGAAAAAAAAAAAAAAAAGTGAAGCTGCTCTTGTAGTATTCATCTTCGGCTAAAAACAACCACAGTGTGATAGGACATGAAACCAGATTTTCAAATATAGCTTTATATCTTTTAGTAGGATCAGAGAAACTAGCCCACTGACCAGATTTATGGTGAATTTTAGCAACTTTTCTCCAACACTGTCCAAAACTACGTGCAGAACTAGATCCTTCAGAGGGATGAAAGACATACTTAGACGTAGGAAGACACAGAATAGTGTTCCTGGTGAGAAAAATCCTTCCAAAGTGATGAAAATTCCAGGTACCCCTGGAGACCGAGGGTGGGAGCTGTATCTTGCAAAAATGAATATGTACAACATGCAAGTTTTAATAACTATAAATGTGGGCTAATGGAAACTGAAAAATAGTTAGTAACTTCTTTCAAGTAACTGGATACATTTCTTTGCAGATTATTTTTATTTCTACTGAACTGAACTCCTCCGAGAAGCCCAAAGATTTGCAAAAACAGCAGATACCTAACACATAAAGAGACAATTCTCAGACATGTCCTAAGTCACCTTGAGACCTATGGACATTTTTCTCATGTATACCATAGTCTGATGAAAGTCAACTTTTTGCTTCTTAGCCCTACTTTACCCCTTTCCAGTCTTTAAGCCAGAGTTTCACATGGCCTTTCAGCGATACTTAAAAAGAATATAGTTGCTGTCAAATGCTTCAGAAATGAGTGTTTCCCTCTTCAAATTCTTGGCAGAAGGCCAGGGGTTTTTGTTTGTTTGTTTGTTGTTTGTTTGTTTGGGTTTTTTTTCAGTTTAGGTTTATCATGCTGGCATTACACATCACTTCTTAAAATAACTGGAATAAGACTGCATGCACTATTGAGTCAAAGAATCCAGGAAGTGCATCATTTGGTAAAAACAGGGCATAAATCACAAGTTATGAACAGTTGGGAACAAAACATAAGTTTTTTGTTTAGTCTTTCATCTGGCAGAATTTTTCTTTATTTCCAAAGGTATTTGCTTTGATGAAAAACATTAGCACTTGACCTTAGAGCTGTATTCTAAATTGGGAACTGTTTCACTGGATGAATCAGATGATTATTTCTTTTGTATGGGGCGTCTTAGTATTTCTTTGCATATTAACAAGCATACACAGAAATGTAGGGCAAACTCTGATGACCTGAGTTTTTGAAAGGTGCCAACATACCCCAAAAGTGAGGTTAAATTAGGAAGAGTGATGTATAGGAAAAAGTATCACTGCCTACTTTTTACTGTCATGCACTGCCTGACCCCTGTGGTGTTGACAGTGTGCCTCAGTTTATATCCTCATTGCACCTAACTCTCAAGCTTAGGGAGGTAATTAGGAAACACTATATTATGTAGATGTAACTTCAAAAAAGTGAGTATGAATTATCCCTGTGCTTCAAAACCTAAAAGCCATGTTTTTTGACAGGACTGAATTTCTGCCTTTGGAAACAAACAGCTTTGTACTTGGTTTAACAAAGAACACATCTTCTGTTTTCTGCCACTTGGATAACATTTGCTGTATTAGACATATAATTGAGCCACCTAAGTCTGGATAACATGATACAGGAATAGGTAAACAAGAGGATTTTTACAGCCCTAGACATCTTTTGAAAAGAAATGTCAGATGGGGTGTGAAATGCCAAATTTCTGGAGTAATAATCCAAACTGCTGGGAGTACAGTACACGGCCTCTACTCAGGTGGTGGAATGTGTTCCTTTATCACCATCTGGTTTTCCTTGTCCTTCAGCAACAGCACTGGAAGGTTCTTCATTTTTCCTGTGATCCCAGCTGAGACCTGAAACATCACTTATACAAAGCTGTGAAGAGCAGTGGATTGAATCACTCTGGAGATGCTTGCCTCTTCCCCTTGTCTCTAGAAGGAGCTTGGGATATTGATGATACTAACTTAGGCACTTAATCTCCGGTCTGAATATTAGGGCAAGGATGAAAGCTCATATAAGATCCTTACCTGTCACTTTGCATGTGTGCCACATTAATCCCCATGAAATATATGCCTTTTCATTCATTGCAGAACTCTGTCACGTGGCTGCATCCGTAACTGGGATGTCCATTTATATCACAACATATCCTGCACACTTACCAGATTGCTTTAATTGAAGAATAAGGAAATTAGACCAGTGTAAGTTTTGTATAAAGCCAGCACACTGTATCACATTAAAGAAGCTTGCCTGAAGGCAGTGCTTCAGATCTCAGGAAATTGCATACTTGTGTTTCTGAATATAAAAATCAGGCAGTTGCTACAGATTTCTGGTAATAAATGCCCCATAAAAAATTAGAAAGCCTCTGTTTTTTTAAATATGTTTAATTTTTTATTTTATTTTATTAAGCAGTGTATTTTATAGAAATGAAGGCTACTTGACCAGTTTCATAAGTGGTAAACCTTGACATTCAAACTCGCTTTACATCAGCTGAGAAGTTGCCTTAATCCACTTCTCTAAAGAAAAGCCATTTTTCTCCATGAGTTTTGCATGACACCAAATCATTGCAAAAAGTCAAAAAAGCATCTAATTCTCCCTAGTAAAAACAGTTTTCATTTAGCCAACTCTAAAATGGAAAGTGACATTATAATCCCACTGTCCTTGAAAGGTTTCCTTGCTTATTAGAGGAAATGAATAAGGTTCTTCAAGGTAAGATGAGGTCTAAGGTTAATGTGCCTGGTTGTAAATTCAGGCATGGGGATCATTTGTCCAGAGGCAATATGATAAGCTGTGGTAAGAATTAGTTGGTTTAAATGGTACATTAGGTGACAACAGAAAGTTGTATCTCCCTCTTGTAAAGTACTGCTCTGATTCTAGTTTATTGATTTTAATGGCTAATAACATTTATGTGAGTAGAGAAATTTTGTTTGTGGTATCCAAAGGGGATAATTTATTTTGCTCCATGATTTGAATTATTGCATTTAGGGGAAAAAAAAAAGGTAAAAAAAGAAAAGCCTTTTTTTCTTAAATTAAAAGTAGAATAGGGTAAGACTTGTCAATATTTTATACTATTTCTACATGAACTGGCTTTATACAAATAAATATTTTCAAACCTTGGACTTTTTGTATGAGACTCAATGTCCACAGTATGTCATTAATTTCTATTCCTGCAGAAATATAAAGAACATTTTTTCCATACATTTCCTATTGTAAGAAATTAATTTCATGTGTCTTGTAAGATGTTTCATATTTCATGTTCTTGTAAGAACTTGAGTGCGTAGACAAATCTACATCAGAGGTGTCAGAGCAAAACCTGCTTGGGAAATCAGATGTCTTGTTACAGAGCTGTGAGAAGTTATTGCTATTTTCAGTTATGGGTCAGAAATTATTAACAGATAGATAGAACCATTGCCAATAAGTTGCAGCTGATCAGCAGGTGTGATAAAAGTAGGAGGTGTCAAGCCAGCCCAATAAGATGATACTCTTTGTGAAGTAATAGGTATAAACACAATATCCATTTACCCACCACCCTCTGAAAATTTTGAAGAGTGAGCAGAATTTGCTTCTCAGTCACTGGCCTGTAAATAGTTGTGACTGCTGCTTTCCTGATCAATTCTCCTGGTTTTATTTGCTATATTTTCTTGGTGTCTGCTGCATCTGGGACAGCCAGGAGCTATCTACGGCACTAGGGCCTATTTTGCTACTTTACATTATTTGTAGGATCAGACACCCACCAAATCTCAGTGATGCTCTTGCCTACATCACAAATAGTTATAATATTCTTGTCAACACTACTTCTACTAGCCAGATGGAAGACCATTTCTGCACTCCACAGCCTTCTATACTCTGTAAAAAAATATTTCACATAGACAGAAAAGTGTTGCTACATATTACCTATGGCTTCAGTCATTTCTCTTCACTTGCTTCTCCTTGTCCCACTTTCTATTAATTTCTTTTGCCAAGCCGAGACTTCTGTTGGTCTCCTTGTTGATCCTAGACAAATGTGAGAAGATTTTATTGAGGTGATTATAAACTGAAATCCTCTTTCCTTGGGATTTTTTTTTCTAGTTATGCTTCACATACAGAGTGTAAGCATCTTAACAACTGAAAAAATGGGCAATTTACACAGCATACTCATCAACACTCACATTTTATAAACTGTGACTGCTAGACCCTCAGAAACTGTGAACACTAAGATCTGGGGATCCCTTCTCCCTGCTCTGTGCAGTGCCTACAGGTCAACAGGTGCCTACAAACACCCCTGTTAACTGTGTTTTCTACAGCCTCTGTGTCACACAGAGTGTGTTGGATCTTTCATGCAAAGACTGGCACTTCCTAGTGGCTTTGAAAGAGCTGACAGCAGGATAAAAGAAATAATTTGGCTTCTGGAAGCATAATAGTGTGTAGAATATGCATCTACATATGTCGAATCTTTCTTAGTAATGACAACAGAAACATTTCAACTTGGAAGAATATGAAAGGCTGACACAGGGTGAACTCGTGCAGCCAATCTGTGTCAGCATTTCTAGAGGGCGATGTAATAGCAGCGGGGGGAAAAAGCAGCATCTACAAATGACCAAATGGAGAACAGCCTTCAGGAAGCTTTTAAATTGAAGGACAGTTAAAATTTATTACTTAGGCATTTAGGCTCAGGCTTTTCTGATCTTATGTGTCAGAACAAAGTCAGCTGTAAAGTGATCCCACAAAATCATTGGTAATGAGCAAGACGCAACTGTCAGACAACAAAGTTTCAAGTGGAGTTCAATATAAAGAGAAAAGTAAATTTATGGTCTATGTGCTTGAAGTTTTCTGGTTTCGTTTGGTGGGGAAAAAAAGAAATGTCATCTTCAGAAATGATGTATCAAATTGGTGGTAAATGGAAGATGAAAAAAGAAAAGAAATCCTGCCAACAAATAGTAAACTTTAATGCTTCCCAGACAGATTTTATTGGCTTTTCTTAAAGAGCATATACTTTTCCTTTTTAAAATTTTTTATTTTTTTTTCTCTTGCAACCTCATGGGAATCTGAAGCAAAAAAGTATTCTTCAGTGTGATATATTGGAGGAAAATAGTCAAAAATTTGTGAGGACTTTATGGAAGCCACAGGACAACATAACATATCTAACCTGATATTCATGTAACTATTTTGCCATACATTACTGCAGAAAGTTCTTAACAAGTGAGTTGATGAGAATTAGTTTTCATATAGTTATATATTGACAATATTGCCGTGTAGCTGTGTCCAATGCCTTAAAAATGGAATATGAAATGAAAGTTTCACAGCATGGTAAAGCTGAAGAAAAGGCACATAATGGGATGATACACTGAAATCATTCAAGTCTGTTTTAATTCTCATTAAATCCCTTTCTAACTGTTTTTATATGTAAGGAGTTACCTGTGTCTTGGACACATGACTAGATGATAGTCTAAGTGCAAGCAGTTGCAGAAGGGATCACAAAGTTGACTTCTCTCAGCTAAGTTCAGATAAATTCATTTTGTAGTCAATATAGATAAAATAATTAGCTGCTTTATAATGTGAAAGTGATGATTTATTTCAGACATTCAATGTAAAAAAATTTAAACAATAGTCTTTACATTCCATGTCTGAAATAAATCATCATTTTCACATGCCAGTTTCTCTCCAATGACTGCAAAAACAGTCCAGAGTAATTAGCATTTACCTTTGTGATAGACATTTACATTTGATAATCTGATCCTACCCTAGAAGACAAACATTGTGTATTGTATTCAGTACAGATGATGGAAAATATGACATACCATAATTTACCCTGCTTAGAAGCAAATGTTTAAGTACTCATATAAGATTATGCCAATTTCAAAGATTATTTTAGCACTTACTATTTAAATATTTTCCTTTTATTCTTGTTATTGGTGACCAGATACTCTTCAACATATTAAAGGTTATTTCTTCTAAGGATTGAATATTGCAAAAGCATTTCTTTGATTCAGTGTTGTTACTCAGAATGAAGGTAAGCTACAGCGTATTTCTAAAAGCATAATAAAGGACAAACTGAGGGAGAAATAGTCTTTGCTTGTGCCTCAAATTCAGAACTTCACTCCAAATCTTGTGTTTCTTTTCCTTCTAGAGTCATAAGATCATAGGAAAATTCATATGAGAAGGAGTCTCAGCAGGTCTGTAGTCCAATCTCTTTTACAAGCAGGGGCAGAGATAAGATCAGACCAGGTAGCTTAGGGCTTTATGCCGTCTAGTCTTGAAAATCTGCAGTGATGGAGTTCACACAACTGCTCTGCGCAACATGACTGTCTCCAGAATGCAAAGTTTTGCCTTCTATCCAGCCTGAACCTTTCTTGTTTCAATTTAGGCATGTTGTCTCCCATCCTCCGTCTATACACTATGGCCAACAGCCTGGATCTGCCTCCTCAGTAGCCTCCCCTCAGATATCGGGGGCTGCTGTTAGGTGCCTCCTGGCTCAATCAGACTAGGTCTCCATCCTTAGCATTGCAAGTGCTCCCCTTATAGTTTTCTGTTTATCACTATCCTTTCTGTCCTCCAGTGCCAAAGCTGGATGCAATATCTTGCTGTGGTGTGAAAAGTGTTGAGTAAAAACTCTTGACCTTGTGTCTGCTGCTTCAGCCCAGGATGCTCTTAGCCATCATCACTTCCAGGGCACAGGACTGTCTCATGGTTACCTCTCTGTCCTTCCAGGACTTCCGGGTTCTTTGCACCAGTTCCACTTAGTAGGCTGAGAATAATAAAATATAAATTTATAAAAAAGTATATTTTGGTGACACATAACCTTGGCCTAGCTTAGTTTATAGAACTTTTAACTTCCTTAATGTTCACTTTGCTCTCTTTGCAAATACAAGCTAGTAAGAGCTGGGGGTAAATGTGACCTTTTAGTCTGAGCTTGTACTACATAGTGAATTGTTCAAATTTATCTGAAAACAATAATAAAGGCAATAATATAAGCAATCTCTATCTCCAGGCTAAGATGTTCCATCTCTTTCTCTCATTGGTTTCAGATCAGCATTTGCAATAAGGCTTGGAGAAGATGAGCTGGTTAACCCCTTCTGCTGATGAAATTGATTGAAGACAATATTACAGCTGAGGAGGCAGTGAAAATATTTTCACTGAGTTAATGTCATTGTCCACTCTTGTATGCCCCCTCTAACCATTGTATTTAATTTTGGATCAATCATAACAAAAAGAATTATTTTCTCTTGAGCTTTACTCTTAACCATGTCAAGGGTATTCGGAACAGTCTATTATTCCTGAATAAGGCTTTGGATATTTTTGATATAAACTCTAAAAAGAAACAACTGAATCTCAGAACAAAATATGTGGAAAATAAAGTAAATTGCAGTGTCCTGCTTCTGTGTTTCATTAGGGAATAAGAAAAGGGAAATAATATTTCTAAACTCTAAAGATCACATCTGTTCTCTCCAGAAGCTCAGTTAACTTGCTTTTCCCCTGATGCTTTCAGCTTTTAATCTCCTGCAGTGCTTGTTTCCATTATCAGAGATCCTTCTTTGCAGAACTTTTGCATTTAAGATGCTTCTTTTCAATAGCCTGTCTTTTTTTTGTACAATTGTTTCAAACCCAATTATTGATAACTGGCGGAATACTAAGAAATTTGGTGTTCTAGAGAAATGAAAAAATAATAAAAAAAAAGCTTTAGCATTCAGAAATCAAAGTCAACAACAATTAATTAATCTAAATAATATGATTTGATGTGGGATATTCTGGGTTAAATGAAAAGACTCTTTAATTCAGGAGAAATGCATCTTTCTTTATGACCAAATGGCCTCTGTGAGAAATCCCAGGCACCACCTAATATTAACCTCCTAACTCCATGCCATCTTGAAAAATATTACATATTTTTAACAGAGCCAAACAATTAAAGCTTAGATCTGCACCTGATTCCTGCCCTACTCCTGTTGTACCTACTTAATTAATATCCATATTTACATGGATAATTACTTAAATATCCAGGTTAATTAGTTAACTACATTGAGATATGCAAGACATTTGGATTTGGCTTCCTGCTGTTCCTTTCTTCCTTCTTGTGACATTAATGGAAATGTAAATATTGTATTATATGTATCTGATGCAGCAATATTGTTTTTTGAATTTGAACAGTGATGTCCATCAAGCCTGTGCTTGGATTTGTCTGTTGAGAATTTCCTAACACATTCCTGCAAATTACAAGTTGGCAAGTGAGAAAGTGAGATATGAATTTATGCAAATGGTATTGCAAACCTGCCCTGTTACCAACAAATACTGTATGAGAATGAAAAAGGGTTGATGCTCCTCCTGTAAATCCTATGGGAAAATATAGGCATCTGTTGTTAGATGTTTATTCAGCTTGCAAGAACTGGAGTTGGTAGAACTACTTTACAGTCAATGGAGAAAAATGATCACTTGCAGAAAGTGTTTTCACTTACCCAAATAGAAATGCGCAAAATGGTTCAAGTGAAACATTTAAAAAAAACCCCGATTCTTCTCCTCTCCTGGAGAAGCCTAGAGTGACTATCTCAAATGTAGATATTTGCATTACCAGATGCTAAAGTTACTGAGATAAAAGTCCCTGAAGAAACCTGGTTTTGACTGTCATGTTGCTAGTCTGAGAATACAAGTGTTCATCTTGAATTTGGAAAAACAGTTTATTTCCCTGCTGCCTCAGTGGGACCTTCCTGTACAGAGCAAAGCAAATAATTTTGAGTGAGAGACTACTAAAGTATTTTCACATGCTAACCAGGAACTCTTTGGACTGATTTTCTTCCAAAGTTTTAAAACACATTTTTGTATAAACCTTATTAGAAGTCGAGTTTTTTCTTCAATCTGAAACTTTGTCATTCAAATTTCAGTTTTGCTGAAATTTTATGCAAATTTTCTTAAAGGGAACTGTACCATTTGCTGCACCTTGTGGGAGCAGAGACACCTTTTCTGTCTCGGGGTTTTGTGCTAACATAACTTCACTGTGACAAAACTGACACAAACCCCTGATATTTACCTACCAACAGGATATGTCTTAGTTACAAAAAAAGTAATGTCTTTAAACCAAGGAAAATTTGGATCTTTCAACACAGTCAGATCACATGCAATTTTGATCATATAATATCCAAGACTGTGCTCCCTCTAATAAAGGACATTCTAACCCTTTCTTAATGAAGGGCATTCTTCACGTCAAAAGTTTGGAGAAGCCATTTAATAAACCTAATGATACTCCTAATAGAAGAGGGGATGCCCTCAAAAAGATAGAAAGCATTTGATTTCCCTGATCACTAATAATATTTTTTTTTTTAAATCTTATAGTCTCGTTAGTGATGTCATACTGATTGACACATCTTATTTACATAAATTTCATAAAAGCACTTGAACTTCAAGGATTTATAAGAAATTGAATTTTGCTACAGGTAAATTAAACAGTGTCTGAAAAAATTCTCAGTATAGCTAAAATAATCCAATTATGATAGGCATTATGTAGATAGAATTACTTGCTCTTTCAAATTAAAAACAAAATAAAATACAATTTTGGTTAATTTCCATGAAATAAAAACAAAATTGAAGAGGTCTTGATACTTAGCTGTAGACTGCCTGTCATATTTCTTGTGCTTTCTAGCAAATGCAAAGGTTTACAGAAAAGGTTTTAAGCAAAATATAAATGATGTCCCAAAAAGATAAATAAAGACAGGTATATAATTTTGTATTTATGAAACAGATTTTAAACGTACTTCTGTCTGTTGACGCACTTATCTATCACCTTCTTTAAATACAGAAATTTCTTGCTTTAATGCTGGTTTGGGTTTCAAGTTTGGTCACAGTTTCTAAGGTGACCAAAGACTTGGCTGAATGGAGAGCAAAACATTCTGAGATGCTCAGCTAGCACCATTTCCCTCTAGTCTCTTCCTTAGAGTTGGAGGGTAAAAAGACTGATTTTGACTGCTACTTTTTATATTAAATTTTGACCCTATCTGAGAGCTTCGGCATAGCAATAACAGTTTACCCATTACTGAGGGCTCATGGTGACTCCAAAAGTTTTCATTTGGGTTGCAATAATGCCTTTGTATATTCTGTGAAATACTAGATAAATAGAGGGATATTACATAGCAAACTTGTTGTTTCAGTCTGTCACGTTAAATCTCCCATGCAAATGTTATCTAAGATTCTTATTTTCAGGCTAAGTGGTTTCTTTCTTGTACTGTAAACATAATTTAATTAAACAAAACCAATCCAGACAAAAAAACTACCCCAGTAACAGTAGGAAAGCTCCTAATATTCTCTGCTCTATTAAAAAATGAATGCCATAGAAACAAAATGGAGAAAGATCTTGAGTACTGGGGTAGATGTATTTAGAGCTATTGAATAGTAGCAATTGAAATATATCCTTCCAGACGTTCTGGATTCTACATTGAAAGATAAGAGGGAAATCACTCTGTTTTTAGTGCTGATTTGTTCATTTAAAATCTAAGCTCCCTGTAGCATGGTCGGCTCTTGTTAGAAGTTGTGCAATGTCCTTCGGAATGGGACTTCTCTGGGAAAATTATCTAGAATCTGAACTTGTAAATTTACTTACAAATACATATCCTAAAATAAAATATATTATTATATATATAATTAATACATTTTACATGTATATGTATGTGCATTTCATTAGACCTGGTAAATAGTTGCCTTCTTACTGTTTAATACAGCCTCTTAAAATTACAATTTTACCTTGACTGGACAGCGTTTCATGTTCACCCTTCTTTAGGATTAGGGGAGGTGAGTAATCTCCCTCAGCATGGATTTTTTCACTTTTGCAAGACTTAAAGCCAGCTGCTGACTGCTTTCTTCCTGGTGTGCCATGCTGGAAGCCTATGTAAGGAAGTAATTTCCTTAACTACATAGCTCAGTTTATAAGTGCCTGCAAAGGCCCCTCTGAAATGGTTGTGAGCAAAAATGAATGTACAATACGCTTGAGAAAAAAAAAATGACAGAAAATGTTTGTATTGGATCTTTGTGGTGAGGTGTTGGCAGTTGAGCCTGTCAGCAATGGTAGCAACACCTCTGGGACAACATATATCAGAAGAGATAAAAATCACTAAGCAGAAGTAATTGCAGCCAGAGAAGAGAGGAGTGAGACCACGTGAGAGAAACAGCTCTGCCGACACCAGGTTCAGTGGAGAAGGAATGGGAGAAGGCACTCCAGGTGCAGCCTGTCGTGCAGACCATGGTAAGGCAGGCTGTTCTTCTGCAGCCTGTGGAGGTACACAGTTGAAGCAGAGGTCCACCTGCAGACCCTGGAGAAGTCTCATGCAGGAGCAGGTGGATGCCAGAAAGAAATGATTCCATGGGAAGCACATGATGGATCAGACTCCTGGCAGGACCTGGGGCCCCACGGAGAGAGAAGTCCATGCTGAAACAGGTTTGCTGGTAGGACTCGTGACTCCCCCAGGGACCCACACTTGGAGGACCCTGTTCCTGAAGGACTGCACCACGTGGAAGGGACTCGGACTGGAGGAGTTTGTGAAGAATTGCAACCCATGGGAAGGGCTCATCTTGGAGAAGTTTATGGAGGACTGTCTCTGGCGCAGGGGAAGGACTCCGCTCCCTGAGGAGGAAACAGCAGCAGAAACAACCTGTGATGAACTTAGTCTAACCCACATTCCTTGCCTCCTGCACCACTGGGAGGGAGAAGGTAGAGAATAGGGAATAAAGTTAAGCCTGGGAAGGAAGGAGAAGTGGCGGGAAGGTATTGTAAAGATTTTGTTTACTTCTGATTATCCTTCTCTGATTTTGGTTGGTAAAACGCTCAGACAATTTCCCCAAGTTAAGTCTGTTTTGCCCATGACAGTGTTCAGTAAGTGATCTCTCCCTGTCCTTTTCCCGACCCACAAGCCTTTTCCTATATGTTCTCTCCCCTGTCCAGCTGAGGAGAGGAGTGATAAAATAGCTTTTGTGGGCACCTGGCATCCAGCCAAGGTCAAACCACCACAAAGTTTCAATATTTTTTCCTCAAAAATGCTTAAAGAGGATTGAGTTGAGAGTTGGGGGTGGTGTAAGGAGATAAATAAACAAGAAAATGTCTATATACTAAGAAAGAACTTACCTACCAGGTGTCTACTTGGACTTAAAGCATTTGCATTCTGACTGTGACAAGTAGGTTTAACAATCTGTGAAGTAAAAGGCTGTAATAAATTTCCACCTCTTTTCTATGAAACAGTGTTTACTCCCTGATTGACTGAGTTCATTAAATCATACTGAGTCACACAGCTGAAAGTGGGTGCAGTCCTGATTTTGTAGTTGTTATGAAACTATTGTGAGGAAAGAGTTGCTTCTAATAAAGGAATAAGAGTTGCTCTTAACTTTAATTTGCTTCTAGTAGAGCAAATTCATGTAAGACATCTAACCATGGCTTTTCTCTAGCCAGCTGTCAGAATAGAGCACTTGTCCGTAAAGTTTTGAATTTTTTGCTTTCCCGATGCTAATAAAGGAATAAGATTATAATGTGATAAACTAATCAAAAGTCCTAACTGCCAAATCATTAATGCATGGCCATGTTTAATTTAATATTACTTTCACTATTGCCATGAATTGTCCCAGATTCCAGTTCAACATTTAGGCTCTACCTGAACTCTGTGAGTTACAGATTCATTGTATGCTAATTTAGGTGCCTAGTATAGTATCTACCTGGAAAGGAGTCTCCAGTGTCTGGAAATGGACTATAGATTATTTGCCTGATGTATTACAAACTATATGAGTGATGAATGAAAGAATACATGCTTTTTTATCATTGTGTTCCTCAGGCTTAGTTATTTTATGCTCCTAAACTGATTTTTTTTTCCTCCAATATAAATAATTTCTTGCATTTTAAACACAGTTTTGAGTGCTTTAGTGAGGGTTGATTTTTTTATTCCAAATTTAGAGGTTTCTAAATATGAAAAATGATAGTTTGGATTAGCAAGAAGCTAAGGAAAGCATGTTGTTTAATGAGTTCTTGAAGTTCTCAGATTATGTGTATTGACTAAGGAGTGTGTACAGTTTCCTCTTTATTCAGCTCACTTTTTAAAAAAACATCTCTAGCTTTTTTGTAAACCAGTTATTTCTAGGTTTTGAGATATTTTTTTCAGTCATCTGTTATTAACAGAGAAACACTAGTTTCTCCATTTATCTGGAAAATAATTATTACCAACTCCTGAAATTAACTTAAATCCATTAAATAGATAAAATGTCTGGACATTTGAATTCTGATTCTTAGAGAAATCTTAGAAAATATCATATTATGCTCTTGAAAGGAGAGCAGAGCCATACTGGGAAAATATATGACATTCTCTACTGCTTAATCCTTAATTTCCCACAAATTCATGAACCTCGTAAAATGCAGTCATGTTCTTCTGTAACAGTAGAATTTGCATAATTCGTTGGACCAAAAGCATTTTTATAAATGGGTCTTTCACATTAGATCTTTGAAATCCATGGAACAATATTATTGTGAATTGAAGTTGTTGGAACATGAACCCTTCAGTGTTTACTCCCACACAGAGGAAAATTTTAACTCTCTCTCCTTTCTCAGACATCTTACGACATCATAAAAAACCCACCACAATGGATTGAATCAGGTTCCTGAAGAAAAACTTGAAAAGCTCAGTGTAGAAATAATATGATCTTGCAGGTGAATTCATCCTGCTGCATAAGGACAGCCAACAAGGGAGACGGATGTCTTAGCTTCGAGCAGAATGTTCCCTGGTGTATAATGCAGTGATAAAATGTGGAACACTTAATATGATATTTGTTATGAAATAGGAGATGCCTTTTCCACCCCCTCCCCCCCCCCCAAAGCAATGAAGAAGCTCCCTTGTCTGCCTAAGTGATAAGTTTTTTCCAATATCACTAGATAATAAAACACTGGCAACTGCACAATAAATATCCTCTCCAAGTATTTGTTCTACTGGAATTAACCCTTGCAACTTTTCAACAACCCCATTGCTGCTGACAAACGGCACACAAATTGCATGCAACATGTTACTTCAGCAATGAACTAAGTAAAAGAAAAGCGGTCTGCTGCTGAGAGACATTTGTCTATAATTTATGTGTCTGTACTATGCTCTCAGAGTACCCATAGTTGTGACTCTTGGACAGACCTGAAAGAGGGACACTTTTCAAATTTCCTGTGATTGTATATTATGCCTAAATGAGATTTTTGCTCTTTCAAAAGCAATGTATTTTTCTTCACTAAAATGCAGAAAATACAGTTTAAAAAGTTTTCTTGAGCAGTTGTCAGAAATGATGCATTCTAAGCCAGCAACATATCAAGATTTTGATGTGTCCCTCTTTCTCCCTTTTGATATATCATTTAGTTTTAGTATAGCTGCTGTATTTCTTAGTGTACTTATGATTCATATTGTCATATCTTGATAATGTCAATATTTTTGATCAGATTAAGCATTTTAATTTAGTGAGAGAGGACTGCTGAAAGCTCATGAATGAACTGGTTTGTCTTTGTGTGAGCTCTATTCTTCTTATTACCGACTCAATTCACTATGTAAAGCAAACTTTACATAGAGGTTTCTAAGAGAAGCCAGGAGCACTCATGCACATACACAGTGCAAAATTATTGTGTTTAATCTGCAAACTCTTCAGGCTTACTCTTAATATCTATGCATTATCAATAACATACTGATAGTTGTAAGTTCTATTGCACTGCCATAGAGGGCCCTCAGAAACAAACAGGTCCAGTACTGGAGAGGTGACTGCAAAACTCCTTTGCAGTCCTGAGACAGACTCACTTGCCACTTGCAGGCCTAGGAATTGAAAACAATCTTTTCATTAGTAGAAATCCTTTAAAATAATTCTTTGAAATGTGTAAAACTGTGTTCATAAACATGGCCCAAACACTTGTAATATATGTTAATTACAATGCTTGTGTCTTTCGAACTCAGCTATCTAATATTTTCAGAGATGTGTACAAATCTAATTTCAGTTCCAGAGAGGCCTTTTTGAGGTGTGTATCATCAGAATCATGTTACATTCTATTATTACTATTACTTACAATAGCATGTATTGTCAGAAGGTAGATCCGAGCTGGATCGTATCATGCACTTCAGAAATGAAAAAACCAAGATAATGTCTTGACAAAAAAAATATTTCAATTATTCACTGTATGAATCCACTGTTCATCTCTATTGTGTTCATAGTTTTGCTTCCACCTCAAAATATATTTGAGAGAACTGAGGAAAATTGAGAGAAGGATAAAGCAGATGTTGGATGAAAGTAAAGAGTATCTCCCACTGATAGAAGAGCTAAACATATCATAAAAAAAAAGATATGTGAAAAAGAGATGCCTTATTGAATCTTTGATCTGTATGATAGTGAAATATTGATTCTTCATAAGAGGTGGTTGTGCACAGGAGTTCTACCCCATATCACGTTTAGGATGCTAAAAGCAGACTCTATGCAGTCAAGGACTTACTAGATGTATTCCTGGGGAAAACCCCAGGCAGGGTATAGAAACAAAGACACAAGTCACTGAGCTAGAAAGGGTTGGAAAGTAGGAGAGTATTTCTGTGAAATGTTGCTACAAGTTCCCTCTATTCTTATTACTTTGCTGTAAGCACTTGTAAAACTAAGATACTAAGGTAGATGACCTTTTATTATGACCTGTTATGGGATCTCACCTGTCTTCTGATGATGCAAGCATCCTTTGTGACTAAACAGAATGCCTTACATAAATAAATAAAATTAGTTGCAATAAACCTTACTTTTAGCATCCAAACTCTTAGGAAGACTTTAAACATATGCTTGGTGGTAAGCCTGTGATCAGTCAGAAAAAATGAGGAGAGTTGTTCACCAAAATGGCTATATAGCAGTGAAAGAAATTGTTTGAAACTGTCAGTAGAAAGAAGTAAAAAATAAAAAGCTTATTGATTATAATTTTTAAACTGGTGTATAACAATCCAAGAAAACTGCCATGAAGTAAGCCAGGAGATTTAGTCCATGACAAGGACCCTGAGCAGGCTTTCACTTTCTCTGCAGGACGAGTGATGACAGCTTATTGGAGAATAAAAACTGTGTTTGCAGGGCACTCCCACTCACAGAGCAGCTGATGTACTTATAAATCCACACCCTACTTCATCTCATGGTAAGTTATGATAACTTATGATAACAGTCCTAGCTGAGAGAGAGCTTCCCCGTCACTAGTGAGGAAAACAATGGATTTGTGTTATCCTGAACACTTTTGAGGAAATTTTAGGAATTTACTGCCTGGCCTACAGAGTGACATATTACTCACTCCTCTGCAGGAATCTATTATATATATTTCTCAATTTGAAATGGAGAGGACACAATCTGAATGTATAACCTGATCAAATGCACAGATCTTGGGAAGCACCCTGAATAAATCATGAGAGTTTTCCAGATTACATTTTATGCTGAGCCAGCTACTGTAATGTTTGATTGCTGTAATCACAGTTCAGTTAGTATTTCTAATAGTCTTAAGAAAGAAGAGCCATAAAAGTCCTTGGACCAGTATAATCCTTTCCCCATTCTGAAATAAAACTGCTAAAGCAATAACTAAACCAATTAATATATAAACCTTTTGTAATAAGGGCAATAAGTAAAACTAAACTACAAAGTGCAATTTCTTGTTTCCAAGTAAAACATGCTGCATCCCTTGCATGTCCTATAAAGAATCTTAGTTGACAAATCTTAATTTGACTGTGGACAAACTAATTGTCTATTATTTTAGCTTGGGGCTGTTTTGCTTTAAAAATCAAATACTGATTTTGAAGGAATGGAACAAGCAATTTTCTCACAGAACACAGAGTTCCCATTGACAGTGGCTATTAAAAAGATTTAATGAAATCATCGGGACTTGTTTGAAGCTGGTCTAGGTGCATTTTTATACTCAATCTGCACATCAATATTAATTTTTTAACACAGATGGAGGTTTTATTGGTACCCAAGGAAGAAAGTAGAAAAAACAGTTTACTGGAATTTCAAATTACGAGCAATGCACAAAGCTGATGTAGGGAAGTGTGAAATTAGACCTATGAAACACTATGAAAAATAGAATGCAGTAGAAAGATATGCAAATTAAAGGAAATACTAGTAAACAATTGCGATTGGTTCACCTTCCATCTAAGCAAACTGTATTTTAGTGATACCCATCTTTTTTATCATCTTAAAGGTCTGCAAGTCAAATTATTATAGATCCTCCTCTTGAAGGCTTAATTATGTCTTGATTAAATCTGATACCAAAATCAACACTGCATAATTTACAAGATTTGTGGAAAAATATTGAAACATAAAATCTCATAAAAAGACCTCATGTCTGATCCATCTCCAACTCAGATCTCGTATCTTTTTTTTTTTTTTTTTAATTATTCTCCTCTCACCAGTGACATTTCATTGTCTGGCTTTCTGTTACAGTAAATTCTCCTGAAATCTCAGAATAAAAAAAATTGCCTCTTGAAAATTGCTATTACCTGTTCTTGTTCCAAGCAAAGGCATATTTTTATATTAAAAAGTAGCCCTGAAAAGTGCAAGTGTTGTGTACAAATGGGGTAGTAGATAGCACAGATCTCTTGATCAGCAAATTGTGGGTTAGTGGCAATAAACAAATTTAGGGCTTTTGTAGGGGTACAAACTCAAAGCCCATTCATAGGAGATGAAAGCTGTTCACAGGTATAATTCCTACTTCAGTCAGCTGAAGCCTATTTAAGTACTCTGTATGAGTTTCACTGCCATTTACTTATTAAATGCTACACCTGGGCATCTCACAAACTTTTTGTAGTTTAGCATTTTATAGCACTGCAATGATATGCCTGTTTAGTAGATAGGTGAGAAACAGAGTTTAAACTCCAGGTTTTCAGAAGACTCTTAGTTACTTGTATCCCATCTAGTCATCTCCATGCCTCTGAAAGAAACATAGAAGGTTTTAAATATTGATTAAGCTAAAAATTCAGATTAACCTTAGAGGGAATATGCATAAATATCTTGGAAGATCTAGACCTAAAGATCTAGTTATGTGTTTTCAGGAGAAGTGGGAGTATAAAATTTTTACCACATTAAGCTCTCTTCCCTTGCTAATTCAAAAATTATTTAAATAAATGCATTTCCAGAGACATAAAAAATAATCAAGAGTGATTTTACCCAGCTAAATATGTTGAATTATTAACATGTGCTGAATCGACAGTATAATAAAATGCTCTTTCCTATGTCTTGGAAGATTACAGAAAAATTAAAAAAAAAAAAAAAAGAGGAGAAAGAATACAAAAATAAGTTAGGAAAAAATACTATGAAAGAGAAAAGCATAAGTAAATGGTAATTGTTGTATCATGTGTACATGGAATTTTCAAGACAAATATGATTTCTTGATCCAAAAGCAATTTCCACAATGTTTTGTGGGAAAGGTATGCTCTCAGTAGCAGACAAACCAAAATACCCAGGTTTGTAAACTACTTATGAAGGACAAAAAGCATCTCACTGCATCACCTACCAAGCTCAAGATGTCAGATACATACCTGTATGCCCCATCCCTAGAAGTGTTTAAGACCAGTGGGGTTTTGAACAACCTGGGCTAGCAGAAGGTGTCCTTGTCCATGGCAGGGGCATTGGAACTGGATGATCTTTAAAGTCCCTTCCAACCCAAACTTTTCTATGATTCTATGACCATGTAAAAGCAAATACATGAAGCTTACACTTGCATATTTGTGTCTACTTATGTAAAAAAAACCCAAAGCTATCATCCCTGGGAGTCAAAACATGTCTGCTTAGGAAAAAATACAAGGCAGCAGATATTAATACCCTTTAGTGAAAATGATATTAGGTTTACAATATCTGCAGATGACAACTGCTAACACAAGACTAGGTATGACAGGAAAAGGCAAAAAGGAAAACAGGAGAAGGAGCTGTAACTAGAGGTCATGTAGACAACAGGAGCCAACAGCAGCAGGTTGTTTGCAGCAGCTGGATCATTCCTGAAGTTATGTTTGCAATGGTCCAGAGTCCTGAAAAGCCAGGTTAAAGGGTGTGGTGAAATTACATGGCGTTTTCTTTCTCCACCTTTCCTGTCCTCCCACTCCTCCAGTATTGTATATGTAATTTGACAAATTTTGTTCCTTATTTTAATAGAATCCAGGGTGTAAGTCTGTTTTTGAGAATATTTTGTCTTGGGTTCATTGTGTCAGTGAGATCTGAGATTCTGTTGTACAGTAAAGCCTCCTTCTCTTGATATACAACTCTCAGTGTCTTCTCTCATGAGGGTTCTCTAATTATTGTTGTCTTTAAAGCCAAATCTTTTTTTAAGGGTTTAATTAACACAGAGTACTGACATTTTTAGTTTTAGTTGAACCCGTTTCATCACTAAATACTTTCATCATTCTTTGTTCTTTCTCCCTTTTTGCACTTATTATTTGACAGTAAAGTGGTTTGCTATTCCAATTTAACAAACAGAAAATATAGCAGGTGATGCTTCAGATGCCCCTCTAAATGTTTTTCTATTTAAGGAAAACATACAATATTCTGGGATCAAATACTTTACTCCCTTTTGACTAATTTTTAGATTGACTTTGCAAAAGACAAGTATCTCCCCCTAGATTATACTGCTTTTTTGAACTTGTTCTTCCATTTGTTTCCTAGTTTCCCAGAAAGAAAGATTTTGGTCTACGATTTTTAATCCAAATTCTACAGCCCCAGTGATCATTGATATTAGAAAGTAGAACAGATCAGTCTCTGTGTGGCAAAAGAAACTGAATAGAGATATTTCTGTTGTTGTCTCACCGGCACTGTGAATAATCTTTCATTCCTCTGTTGTTCGTCAAAAGAAAAAGCAGGGGGAAAGGCAGTTTTACTAGCTTTCTCTGTTTTCTCAGAAAGTTTTTCAGCAGGTCATTAACATTGAGTCTCATTTCCCTTAAAAAATATTGCTGCATTTCCATCTGTGATGCTGCTCTCAATTCTAGTATCTTCTGTAAGTCTGACTCATCATCCATCTCAGCACACATGTAGCAAGCTCTCCATCATACACTGACACCTTCCTTCTCCCACGAAGCTTTTCATTCTGAACTGCAACATATTGTGCTTGCTTTGTCCAGGCTGCCAGGGTCCGGTCCCTACCATGGCTGCCTTCTTCCTGGTTACATTTTTTTCTGCTTTTGTATTTGTTTTCTTTATACATAAACTGGATACTGGTCCTTTTGGTCAGTCAGCTTCTGCTTTTTACTTTACCTTTTGCTTGACCGTATTTGTTTTGAACCAATGATTGTCATTGCTCGGAGCTTTTTCCCAGACAGTTTTGCTGTCCTTAGTATTAAGATGCATTTCTCCAGGGTGAAATCTTCCTCTCAGTTGTCTTTCCAGTCATGTAGGTCAGACATCCCACAGCCCATCCTGTCAATTAATAGAGAATCTCTAGTGCTTCCAAATTTGCATATAGATGATGGAGTAAAAATTTCCTTTATTTGCATTTAGTTCTGGAATAAAAAAAGACCCATAATACAACTCTTTGAAATCTCATACTGTTATCCATAAGAGCCTTCAGACATCCCTCATCACTGTTCCAGGAATTTTGCCATTTTTGCAGATGGTCCCACCCTATTCACTCCATTTGGCAAGTGTTCATTGCTATTGAAGATCCATTTTTTTAAATATGACTTGGACACAATGCCTGGGTTCTCCCTATGGGACAGTTAATGTTTGGGACTGCTTTTGTTCATTTGTTCTCATTTACTTTCTGTGAGTCTCCCTATACTGGCTGGTGCCACTGCACCTTATGAATTCTGTGGCTGGATAATAAGAAGGTACAATGTTTTGAAACACATGTGGGTTTATCTACTAAACAAAAAGTTTTGCAAACCCTGAGCCCACCCCAACTTTCAAGCAGATGATTGCGTTGAGATAAATTAATGAAAAAGTGAAAGATTTCACACAGAGGGTTAGTTCTGCATCCCAATAGTCTTACTGTTATTAGGAAATCATTCAATTCAGAATTTCATTTTGGTCAGTGTCATCTAATTACAGTCAATCGCATCCCACATTGCTAGTAAATTATTCTTTCACTTTTAATTTCAAGGACATCTCAGTGTTATTATTTAAGATATGTGTGCAGCAGAGTGTCACTGCTGTGGAGTTTTCTCAAGCTAGTATCAGGGAACCATCTAAACATCTTAATATAACACCCTGACACAAGTATCATCCCTAATATATTCATGATGCTCCCATGCAGGCTAAGAATTGCAGAACTGGAACAATCAATATTTAGTCTATAAATCTAGATGGTTTTACAGACTTGAAATTCTGGGATTTATCTTCTTTCCGTGCAATTTTAGCACACGGTGATAATGATGTGGGCTTAGATAGTTGAAATAATGTGTAATGGGAGACTGATTTGGGGTGTTTGAGACTTTGGTTTCAGTTTAAATTTTGGTGGGAGGATAATAATTTTTTCCACTGTGAAGTTGCGAATGGCTCTTTACGTTGAAGAGTTTTACATTTTATGCAAGCTCCATGTGACAAACACAAATCACAGGCACTGTAACTTAAACTAGAAACCAGACTTCACACATCCCCTATATTCCTGTATCTCTGGTAAGATTTTTCTTGCTAGTCCAGTAGAGACTTGAAGTATTTTTACTTTTTTTTTTTTTTTTAAACTGGATATTATTCTCTTGTCTTGTTGAATATTAAAATAAATAAATAAATAAATAGTAAAAGCTTTTGCATGTAAATTTTTTTAGAAGTGTTGTTCTCAAATGACCAGGAATATATATCATCTGAGCCTCATCAGGGTATGAAAGTTTGGTGCTTAAGAGTTAAAGAGGCTTATGAAGAAAATCTGGTTATTTTTATGAGTCTGCTAAATTGCTAAATCTGTCAAATTAGATTACCTTTTATAAGTATGTACTAGTTAGAAGAGAGTTTTATTAGCAGGTTCATCATAGAGTCCCCATTCTGGTTCAAGTGAACAAGAAAGCAACCTTCATAATATACATATATTTCATTAAAGGAAACTGGACCACAAAAGGGATATGGCAAAATGAATCGCGCTCACGCTTACTTTTGTTGTTTCTTTTAGCACAGTGGATAATTTCTTACTCAGATCAAACCATGTGTCATGCTTCTCATCACCTTACTGCTAAGAAATCATCCTACAGCCTGTCCTCAAGGAGCATTTGGCATTTCTTTTGTGAAATTCCCAAGTTTATGGAAAGTTCTGCCTATATGTTGTGCTCACTGACAAGTAATTATTTGTTTTCTTGGCCTACAAAGCCAGTGCAACTGAAGGGTTATTTCCAGCCTAAGTGATTGTGTTCCTGTTTGGCAGGAGGAGAGCTAGAATGAATGAATTAAATCCGATCTTCACTACTTTCTTTTTCTTTTTAATTTTTTTTGGATGGCCTTTGCCACGGCTTGCATGGAAGCTGTATAACATATAGAGCTGGTAAAAATCTCTCAGGGTTTCAGCTCAGCCTATAGCAGATTGTTGATCTGCCCTGAGAATTCAAAAATAAATAAGGGATTGATGCTTTTAAAGTCATGCCAGCATATTCTGACATAGGGGAACACTAGAAATATCAGAATTAATCATCCCCCTCTTCTGGAAAGCATACAAAGAAATATAGAGCTACTTCAAAGGGCTGGTTACAGTGCAGATTTGGGTGACCAGGAGTTCAGTTGATTGGTTCACAAAAAAGCATTGATCCAGCTTCTAATTTTGTCACTGACATTCTGGTAAAGTGTTTTGCCCTTCATTGTGTTGTCTGAACTTACCTCTGTTTTCAGTTCCATATGAGTCTTCAATTGTTTGGAAAATGCTTTGGCAGTGCAGGTCAACACTGCAATGTTGGAAAAGGACTTCATGCTGGTATTTAAAAACTATCTCTAGAATTCAGAGATAAACTTCAATCCAGACTTTACAAATGGTTTATACAGATTATGGGCATAGGTGACAGGAAAGTGCCATTTTGAAGCTTGAGGTTCTCGATACAAGATCTGTGTCTCAACACCTGAAGATCACATTGAATCCCATTGAAGGACTGAGGCATTTCTTTTGAATAGAAGATGGAATTTCATTTAGCAGGTTTTGAAGTAGTATGAGGTATTCTTCTACCTAGAAATATAAACCTAAGTAATGTCAGTGTCTTTTCTGGCTTGCTGAGTTTCAGTTGCAAGGTTTTTCCTGTTCATCAATAACAAGGGCAGCCAGAAACAGGGAATATGACAAATATTATTACTGCACAAAGCTTCCAAGTAGAGTGCATACACAGGATAATATGGCCATACAAACTGAGTTCATCACAACCAGTGTTATTACTCTGAGTGTCAAAGCAACATATAGTGGCTGGCATCTTCTGTAGCAATGCCAATATCTTTGACACAAGCTGAATGGAAATATGTACTGGCTTTCTATTTTCTGGATGAATGACAAAGGTAAAAATGATGCCTTGCCTAGATGACTTGGATATGTTATTTACTATGTGTTTCTAGGGGAAAATAATAAATAAAAAATATTTGTCCTGGAAAAAAAAAAAAAAAAAAAGATTTGCAGCCTGTTTCCTTGCCAACGAATAATATCTTTAGCAAACCAATGAGACCATGAAGAATTGCTCATATTATGTGTAAAATATCCCCAAAGCAGGAATAGAGACTGACTCAGATAAAGCAAACAGCTTTTTAATATAATATCCAGAGGTACTAACTGCGGTGGATGTAGAATTCTATTCTTTAGTTTTGAAAATAAAGGACAGGTCTCTAACAGCTCCAAATGTTGTGACTGTTACTAAAATGCAATGTGATTAGTATATTTTAGTCATTGATCAGTGTGTTAAGTCAGTTGAAAAAAAAGTCCAAACAACTTCCCTTCATTCCTACTGGCTCACAGAGTAGGGCAGGAAAATAACAGATGGGTGTACTGACATGGGTCAGCATGTGCAAAGCAGTGCAACTGTTCATTGTCATAGAATCACAGAATAGTTTGGGTTACAAAGGACCTGAAAGATAATCTAGTCCAATCCCCCTGCCATGAGCAGAAACATCTTCCACCAGACCAGTTGCTCAAGACTGCATCCCGCCTGGTCTTGAGATATTTATAGAGTTAAAAGATCATCATCTGGAAGAAGCTTGAAGCCTGGGAAGATATAGATGGGAAAAAGGGTAAAAACATGCAAAGCAGTTGAAAGGCTGGCATCATCAGTCAGTCTGTGATGGAAGATAACACTGCTGTTAAAGATATTGCTGATGTTGCTCATGTTGCTGATATTTCTGATATTGCTTATACTGCTGACTGATGGGACAGGAGGCAAAAGATGCTTTGTGTACTCTTTTGCACTCCCAGGCCCCATGCTATGCAGAAAGAGTCTGCAAAACTTACATATTACTCTCTTATATCCACATATGCGGATATAAGGAACAAGATATAAGACACAGAATAAAATGCCCCAATTTGTAAGCTAGAGGTTTATAAGAGAGGACTAAATCCAGTGTAGCAATAGTTGTTTATGATTGTGGTAATAGGTTTTTATCTTGAATAATATTTATTCAAATGTATTTGTAGCCTGCTGCAAATTAAAACTTTTACTGATAATTCATTGTGGTTTTTTTTTCTTAAAACCTTTGAGAGGTGACTGAACAAGAGAAACAATATGGTTTAGCTGTATAACTGTGTGCAGTATGAATATAAACTTTAAGCACTTTTAAATGAAGGATTGATTGAAGGAGAAGCAAAAAGAATTATTTCTTGACACAATTTACACATTACGGAAGACTGGTTAACATGTATACAGAACATAATATATGTTCTCAAATTTCTTAGTAACTTGAAAGAAGAATTAATCTCTGACCCTATATATGTTGTACGGTATTACTTATAAGAATAATCTCCATTTATTCCTACAAAAATGCTCTTTCGCATAATAATGTGTATCCATAAAACTGCTAGATGGGGTTCTGCCAGCATTATAATAGAAAATTCTTTCCTCTGAAGTGGGCATTCTTTATGTCAGGATTGCTTACTGGAGTACTCTTTATTAAATAAGTGGGAGGATTTAGTCTATCACCCATGGTGTAGATTATGAGTGGGTCTACTAAAAATCTAGCCTGCATATTCATACTTTTAGGTCAGGTTTTATGCTTGTTGCTACTTCTAATCTGCAGAGTTTTTGCCTTTGGCTACTTAACCATGCTTTTTCTCATTGACAATTAAAAATTATTTTAATTGTAACTCAGGTCTTTGTGATAAAATTCAAAAGGTGAAATCACATCTTTGATGTGAGGGCTAAACCAGGTCTTTGATCTGTAAATAGGGGCAGTAAAACCAAAAGAGCCTCACCTGTGTTTGTGAGTAATTACTGTATATTAATCTGAATTCAAGTCTGAAATTGCATTGCTATATTAGCATATCAAAAGCTTTCAGAGCAGAATGGTATTTGACTAGGAGTTAACTATTTAAGATAAGCTTGCAGGGTGCCAGCAAAAGTCATATTGCAAACATAAAAAAAAAAAAGCAAAAAGGAAATTATAACTAGCAGAATATAAATCTTCAAGCTCAAAAATGTTTGTATACAAGATACACGAATATAGAGATTTTTATTAGGCTACATTGCTTTTTCTCCCAGCACAGGTCAAAAGAAAGTAAGGAGTGGTGGTGGAGCTGCATTTCAGTATCCAATATTTTACTGGAAGTTACGATGATCAGGTTTTTGTTATCTATTTCTATTTTGGGTCAGTCTTGTCAAGCTTCTTGATGCTCCAAATGATTATTATGGCTTTAGAATGTCAAGAAGGATAGAAATTTCACTATCGCAGTATACTCTAACTGAATCTGAAGAAAGGGTGTGTATTTCAAACCAGCTTGCACTGCAGAGGGAATTGAATTTATAATGGCAACTCCAGGGTGGACTGAGATGATGATGATGACCCAAGTCAGTCATCTGTATAAAAAGAAATACTATGTGCAATGAAATTATGCTTTTTGCCTGAACCACCAATTTGGTGTTGACTGCCAGGAAAACCTTTCCTTTCAGTGTTCACTGTTGGGTGTTGCCAGTTCAGGGTGTGGGGGTCTGTGAAACCAAGCACTAAACTCTACTTAACTCCTGTATATAAGGAACTTAGGTCCCCACTTGAGATTATGAATTCCATTTCCAGAGCTGAGTGTGGAAATACTAAGTGTCATGGTCCCTGAGTGAGTCTTTTGGAAAATCTGAATCTAAACTGTGAGTTACGAACCTTAATCTTATGTTTCATGAAAATAAATGTTGCTGGTGACTGAAAGGACAATGGTTGTCTATTCAATGTCTTGAATAGAAGAGGAGAAACATAAAGAAATATTGAATAAAATCAGCTTGACATGGAGGAGAGTCTAATCTTTTCTGCAACGCAGCTTGTCATCTTTCGAAAATAAATGATCCCTTACTATTGAACATTATGGAGAAGCTCTAATGGACATATATCATTCTTCTGAGGATGATGATAATATATTAGCCTAAATCACCATTACCAAAAAAATAGAAGAAAATGAAATTAAAAGACCAGATAAATTGTGTAATATTTCAACATTGTATATATTTGCTAAACTTAAATGAAAGTTAAAATAATAAAAAAAAAAGAGACGAGCCTGATTTATTACTTTAAATGTAGACCATTTTCTTGGTCCTCTGTGAGATATGACTTCTTGAGCAGGTTATTTGCATTTCTTTATAATTTTATAGACTAGACACTTCAAGTTCTTTTCATCAGCTGTCCTGAGAGATTTTCCTATGAAGAATTAGAGGAAAAAAAAAAAAAAAGAAAAAAGTGACACTTTCTTCTGGAAGAAGAGTCAGTTTTTCACTGAGACAATCTTGAACTCTTATATATTTTCCAGATGCCTGTTGAATGAAATTATGTGCCTCAGTTAGATAAAGATCTGAGTAGTAATACTTGGAAACACATGTACGTGAAAATCCTATCCAGACATAATATTCAAAACCTGCTTATCTGCACTGTATAATAGAGGGTCTTCAAGGGAAATGTATGGATTTTGTGTGTTTGGTTCACATAAGTTTCAGTCTGGTAAAATATATATAATTTGTATTCAGTTGATCTTCAGTTGTTTTTTAATTCTCTACTGTGCTATTCCAGCTTTATGCTCATATTTCTTTATAATTGAAGCATTGAGAGAGAAGGAGGAATTAACTAGAAGAATTTAAAAATAAAGAAACTAACTTTACAAAAGCTGTGCATTATTTATATAGACGTGTAGGAAAAGTTCAAGAATGGTCAACTGCACATCAATTAAATGGTTCTGTCACATCAGAGGTTCATTAGTTGAGATGTTAGGGGTTATTACACAAGGTATCAAACTGTAATTCCTTCCCTAGAACTAGACCAACATGGACCTATGATGAAGGGAGTAACAGGTCTTTTACTTGCTTATTTTTGCTTTTATTGCAGGAGTGCTTATTAAACAATATAGAACTCTAAACTAATACAGCCATGGTGATGTGCTAGATTATACCCCATTGATGAGTTGTTGTAGTTAACTTTATACTTAATGAAACTCTGTTGGAAGATAAAACGTATTAAAATAAACTTCTTTACCTCAGCAGTGGAGAAGTCTGTGGGAGCATGTGTAGTGAGTAACAGAAGCTCATACATCAAGACTAAACTTAATAAATTACCATTTTTCAAGTATTTTCTCCATATCTTTATATCTTTAATTTAAAATATGTAAGAGATTTTTTCTTCTTTCCTTAGAAAACACTTCCTATCTCACACCAGAAAAAATCACCTAACCTTATTAAATACAGAGAAGCTAATGTTTCAACATTGGTTCATGAGACTATCTCATAAAATATTTCCAAATCTTATAATTAAAATGATTTTCTTGCATTTTATATGTCATAGTTATAGTCAATATTAATATTTAAAGTGGATAATATAACTGGAACATATATGAAAGATGTGAAGGAGTACCTTGAATCTTTTAAGGCACTTCACTTATATTCACTTCTGTAACAGTTTACCAGAATGCATAATGAACCAGGGAAGGGTGAGCAATTTGTACCCTCCTTGCCTTCACAAGTCTATGTGAATGCATATTTTTGGACCAATATCTTGACTGACTGAACTCTGATGCTCTGGCTCATAGTTGCGAGGATGCTATTAATTCACACGCAGCTTCCCTTTGATCATATGTAAAAGCATTCTGGTTTTGGGACTGCTCTTTCACAGCTGGAAGTGTATTTCAGAGACATGATTCTCAAACTTTGTATCAGTATTCTTCATAAAGTCACTAGATTTTAAAAATGGAAAGAAAGCTCTTTCTGTATGTCTTTACCTTTTTCATGTAAACCTTTGTATCTGATGGCTATTACAGAAGATCTGCTTTTGTACAAATGGATCTTCTCCTTCAATTTGTCTCCTTCAGCACTTATTCCCTCAATTTGTCGGTATGTTCTTGTCATCTTTACCACACCCTGTTACTATGTCTTTTGTCTTTCCCTTTAAAAACTTTAATAATTTACATCATCCCCACCTATTACTTTTTTATCTCATACCCCTATTATGTATCTAGAGCTTTTCTTCTGTAGTCTAATAGATTGTATGGCCTCCTAGTACTTCCATTTTTCCTTCTATTTAATGAGGTATGGGGAAGAATTTCTAGTTAAAATCAATGAAACCATCTCTTTGTCTTTCAGCTAAGCCTGTCTTCCTACTGAATTACCTGCAGCCTCTGTCAAATCCTATGGTTCCAAAAGCTACAGTAAGATTTGCAGTTTCTTCAGATAATAGTTCAGGTTGAAAGGGACTTCTGGAGATCATCTAGTCCAAATCCCCTGCCAAGGCAGGCACACCTATATCAGGTTACACAGGAATGTGTCCAGGTGGGTTTTGATTGTCTTGAGAGGGAGAATCCCTGACCTTCACCTTCCTGTTCTGCCTTTTCCAGTGCTCTGTCACACTCAACGTACAGAAGGTCTTTCTCATGTTGAAGTGGAACTTCTCACATTTTAGTTTACGGCCGTTACTCCTTGTCTTGTTGCTGGGCATCACTGAAAAACCATCCTCTTTATACATACCTTTGAGATATTTATATGTATCAATGAGATCCCCTCCCTTTCTTCTCTTCTACAGATAAACAGGCCCAGCTCCCTCAGTCTCTCCTCAAAAAAGAGATGTTCCAGACCCTTAATCAACTTTGTGACCCTCCACTGGAACCGCTCCAGTAGCTCCTTGTCTTTCTTGAACTGTGGAAGTCATAATTGAATACAATACTCCAGATCTGGCCTCACTAGAGCAGTTTGTTCAACTTCATTAAATTTCTCTCCAGCCAACTGTTCAGTCCATCAAGGTCCCACTGAATGGCAGCACAACCTTTAGGTGCATCAGCCACTTCCCCCAGTTTCATATAATCAACTGATCCTTTTTTTTTTTTTCTTCCAAATTGTCAAAAATTATGTATACTTGGTCTTGGTTCAGTTTCAGTCTGAATCAAAATATCTTTTAAATTTCTGGTGAATTAGAAACTTCCTGAATCCTGCAGCTCTCCAGGAAAATCGATTTTTTTCGTCACAAATTTCACAGCTTTAACAATTTATAAGAGTTTCAATGTTAAAGAATTTCAAGGTCTTCAAATGGTGGAACAGAGACACTGGGAAGGCAGAAAGAATCCCCTCTCATCCTGTTTTGAACTCAGTGAAAATCTGTCAAAACCTGGACCTGAAAAATGAAATTGTTACAGGTTCAACAACTGGAAATTTTCTTTTTTCTTTTTTTTTATTTTTTTTTAATTTTTTTTTTTTTTTTTAGTTTTTTTCTCATTGTTTAATTGAAAAAAAACCACCCCAAAACAGAAATCTTTTTTCCATCACCACAATCATGCTTTCTAGTATTTTTACTTTTTTAGTCATCATTTGACATGTGTGTTCCTTCTGATATTCTGATAAATTTGGTAATTGTGAAATATCAGTGAAGACATGTAATCATTGCAAACTTGTTAAAATGGCAGCTCATACATGATGGACTAAATACTTCATAACATGTATCTACAAATTCAGTGATAACTTAAGGTGGGGGAAAAAACCCACACCAATTTTCATCGTGTTTAAGATACTGGCAGTGAGAGCAAAAGAACTTGAAATAGAAGGCACAATGTATCATATATATCAAATAATAGATCTTGCTGAAACTTGGCACTAATGCTTGAAAAACGAATTATCTGTAAAATGCAATGCTACTGGAAACATTTTATTTGTCTAATTACACTCACAGAAAATGCTATGTGTAGGAAAACAGCATGAGGTGGGGTTATTTAATCTTGTTGAAGTAAAGATTATTATTTTTTTCATTTTTAAGCTCTCTGATTTTCATGTGTACATATTATTGAGCATATTAACTCCAAATTGTTTATGAAAAAGGAAACGGTGCTGTTATATTTAGTGCCATGTACCATTCAACTATATGTACAGAGAACTTCTAAAATATGTAGGCAATAAGCAAAATTGTGTAAACTTCTTCAGTTATTTTTGTCACTCATGACCTATAGATTTTTATTTCTACCAACATAATTAATATTGAAGTTCCAGCATCAGTTTTAGTGCTTGTGCAGACTTTATGCTAAAATTCTATTTAGTTACTTTTAATTTTGCTGATTTTTTATCAGCCTATGGCAGGGATTTCAATAGGTAATTTGGGGTTAAGACTTGCAATTTTGTTAAGGCTGAGAGTGAACTGTATTAAATTTATAAAGATATTTATAATCTTAAAGTTTTAATCATGGCTGCAAATATCAACAACTGAGCTAAATTTTGTTATAGATCCCCAAACACCATTTTTATAAAAAGACTGTTGAGCATCAGCTATATCTTACAGCTGTATATCTAAAGGGCCACATATTTAAAAAGGATCTCAATTTGCTTATCACAAAAGACCAGAAGAATGATACATTTACTGAGTCACTCGAATATAGGTGTTTTCATGAAATTAGCTTTTGGGCTAATTGCTAGCTTTGCTTTCTGCAATTTTATTTTTTTTTTTTAATGTGTTCTCAATCCATGCTAATTTAATGTTAAAAGTTGTGGATGAACCGGGACAGACAGGATTCTAGAGAGTCTGAGAGCATACTCTTACACTTTTAAGATGATATTCTTTTAAGATTTCATGTAATTTGAAGGAATTAACTAGAGAATCAAGTTGATACTGTTTTGTGAGGGCAAAAATGTGCTTATCAAAATACCTGCAGGACCCAATCCCTGTATTTTTGGGCTTATCAGGCTTTTTTATGTACAAAAATATCTGCAACATCTTTAATTTCAGCCTGTAATCTATTTATTGGGAAAAAGTATTGCTAAAGCATGGTCTACTCTGAAAATATTACACTGTCAAAACAGCAATGAGAATGTTTGCTGCCAATAATTTACACACCAAACACGTGCAATTTTCAAGTAAAAATGCTGGTTATGTTTCCATATGGTAGTTCTGCAGACATTGCCAGAGATCCTAAAAATTATGTGTTTATATCACTAATCATCCTCATCTGTAAAGATCTGCACATAGAATATTTAAATTGTTCGAAGAGTAGGATTACTAGACCTGACTTCAGCTATATGTTTGCTACCTATATATGTCCAGAGACTAGGCTTTAGTCAACTGAATTGCTTGCAGACCTGTGTACCTACTTTAGCAAAGGATGAAGCATCCTTCAGAACTGTCTTGGCCTTGCTACTGACATTTGAAAGAGTTTAGATCATTGTCTTAGACTAAGTGCTGAACTCCTAAGTAGCTAAAGTTAGGTGAAATTTCAGTCGTGGATGATTTATGTGTTCTGAGCCCTTCATGTGAATATAGAGAATTTCTTCCTGATGAATCAGAAGGTCGTGGTTTTGAACGGGCAACTTGCAAAGGAGAATTCCCTGAAGG